>JAHFWL010000519.1:0-600000 GCA_021292165.1 Shinisaurus crocodilurus
TTTTTGTTCTCTTTTTTTAAGTCAATGGGAGGCCAGAAACCTTGGATTTCCAGATCTCAGATCGGGTTTGGTACCCAAGTTGAGGCAAGATGGCTTCCCCGAATCGGTCCGAACAGAACCGAACAGCCATAATAGGGGGAGACGCAGTTCAATGTTAGAGCCTCTGTTTTGGATGCAGAAGGTCCCCGGTTCGGTCCCCGGTTCGATTCCCCAGATGGACAAATAGCCTGACCTCGTAGAAGATGGTTTCCAATGTTCCTTTAGTGAATAATACATCTTAATTAGGGCCAGGGCGAACAGCAACAGATCCTGGGCCGCTCCCACAACTCCGCATCTCATCTCAGCTACAATAGATGATACTCTTGGTCATAAAGATGAACCTGATAACATACCTCAGCAGTGCTCGGTACTGAAAAGATCTGGGGCTCTGGCCCCACAGGACAAAAAATGATGCCCAGGTTTGCATATGCTACTTTACATATGCTCTAAAGCCTGTGTGTGTGTGTGTGTGTGTGTGTGTGAAGGACCCCGTCTCCTAAAGACACCCCTCTTTGTAAAATGGATGTATGGACAGGGAGAGAGGAGGGCATTTGATTTCAGAAAAAAAACCCCAGGCGGAAAGATTCGGGGGGGGGCAGCAGGAGGGGAAGCACATGTGGGCCAAAAGCCAGCTCATCCAGGGGGATCCGTCCAATGCAGCAAAGATTCCCCAGGGCCCCCGTACCTTTATTCCAGCAAGCGCCCCTGGACAGCAGCAGGGTGGTGGGGCAGAGGGCCCTCCCACAGATTCGGGGCTCCAAATGAAAGCTTTGGGGCTCTAGCCCTAGCGGGCCACCCGCTAACACCGCCGCTGACCCTCAGCAGGCCAGGGGGCTGCCTAAGCCAGCCTTCCAGAACCGGGTGTCCTCCCTGAGGTTTGGGACTGCAGGCCCATCATCCCTGCCCATCCTGGCTGGGGCTGATGGACACTGTAGTCCAGAACCCACCTGGAGGGTGCCAGGTTGGAGAAGCCTGGGCTGAGCTTTACCTGGGCCCCGCTCCCCACACCAGGTCAAGGTGCCAGGCGCGCCATTCTCCTCGGCAGCGGGGCCTCTGATGTCAGTGGGGGTGATGTATCCACTCTGGGTTTCAGTCTGAACTTTAAAGGAGCTGTCAATGGTTCTAGATCCTTTTTCTCACTCCCGGGTAGGTTCAGCACCCTGGATAGCTCCTTAAAAGTTTGGCCTGCCGCCCGGGTGGATACATCACCCCCATTGACATTGGAGACACCAGCCAGCCACTGCTGCTCCTCAGGGTCTGTCTTGGGGGGGGGGCGCATTTGGGTTGTTCAGGGGGGTGGGTCTCTGGCTCCAGATCACGCTCGGAGGGGCCTTTTTAAAGACCTTGTTCGTCGCTACCTTCGTTGCGGCTAGCAATGCCGGCTCCTGGTTTCGGGGGCCCTTGGGTGAGACACCCTCCGTGGGGGCCCTCCCTCGGCGAGCGACCCTTTCCACCGCCATGGTCCCCATCTGCTCTTGCTCCTCGCCTCTTCCTCCCGTTGCCACCGTCCTTGCTCGACAGGCAGAGAGGAAGTCTGAAGTGGCATCTGCTGCTCCTTATCTCTCCACCGCCGTGGTCCGGGCCGGAGCGAGAGGCAGGAGAACGAGCAGGTCACAATGGGGACGAGAGGAGGAGCAACTCCGGGGGGGGGGGTCTTGTCGTGGGCCCCTGCTGGGGTGTGGGGCCCGGCAGTGCCGACTATGCCGACCTGGCGCGGCCTGGCCTCTAGGGCAGTGTTCTCCACCTTGGGTCCCCACAGATGCTTTTGGCCTACAACTCCAGCATGCCCCCAGCCAGCGTAGCTTACAGCGTACACATAACCCTGGATTTAATTTCCGGCCACGGGCACTCATCCCCTTCGGGACGTTGGAAGCGGCCTGATATCCACTCACGCTTCTGGTACATCTAGCCCAGTGTTCTCCAACCTTGGGTGTCCCCCCCCCAGATGTTTTTGGCCTACAACTCCCAGCATGCCCCAGATGGGAATGCAACTAAGGCATGTGTCACCATGGCCAGAGACACCGTCTCCAGCAACTCCGGCGAAACCTGGACTTTCGGGGACCTCCCGGATGGCAAACCTGAGTCTTCAAGGGGAGCGTAACCCCATCCGAGACAGGCTGAACCCTGAGGCCATTGTCAGATGGGTGATGGGAGAACCACATTTTTACCACCCTGAGCTTCTTGGAGAGGAGGGGTTTGGTGAGGCACAAACAGAGCCAGTGTGGCCTAGTGGCGAGAGCGTTTGGACTGGGACTCGGGAGATCCGGGTTCTAGTCCCCGCTCGGCCATGAAGCTCACTGGTGACTTTGGGCCAGTCACTGACTCTCAGCCGAACCTACCTCACAGGGTTGTGGGAGGAATAAAACGAATGGGAGGATTATGTATGTGGCCTTGGGTTCCTTGCAGGAAAAAGGCGGGATATAAAATATAATTAATAAATAAATAAATAACCGTTATCCATCCATTTCTAGGCCCAGTTCAAAGTGCTGGCGTGTTAACTTTTAAAACCCTAATGGCTTGGGACCAGTTACCTAAAGGACTGGCTTCACCCATAGAGTCCTGTCTTAGAGCAGTGTTCTTCCAACCTTGGGTCCCCAGATGTTTTTGGCCTGCAACCTCCCAGCATGCCCCAGCCAGCGTAGGACCCAAGGTTGGAGAACACTGCTCTAGGGGCCATTTGTTCTCCATTCTTTTGCCAACGTATTTTGTAATAACAGCCGATTCCTCTCTGTCAGCCTTTTCTCGTATGTTTTGCCTTGCTGGCATTCTCGCCCATTTGCCCTCCCAAAGGAGATAACGATCAGCGCCCACGTTGTGTTTTTTTCGGCGCCAATCAACATGCTGCTTTTTGCCCGAGCTTTTAAACATGTTAATGTTTAGAATGTTACCGGTTTAATTTTTGTTTTTAAACGGATGGTCGTGTTTTGTTTGGCTTGCCGGTCGAAGATTGGCAGTTTTTAAATCTGTCCTTTAATGTGCAGTTGTGTTGTTTTATACTGGGTATCTTTGTTTAATGTTGTGTACACCACCCTGGGATCCCTTGTGCATGAAAGGTGCTTTATAAAAGTTTAGGAATCAATCAATCAAAGTGGCGATCCTTTGCAATTTTAGACAGAAAAAAGGCCATACAACTCCCAGCATGCCCCAGCCAGCTGGCTGGGGCATGCTGGGAGTTGTAGGCCTTTTTTCTGTCTAAAATTGCATAGGATTGTGTGCCCTAAATAGACTTTCCTCTGAATCTTTTTTTAAAAAATTGTCAACATCTCTTGCCATTGTTGTTACATTTTAATGTTTACATTTAATGTTAAATTTTAATTCAACGTTGTTACATTTGCATTCTTCCAAAGAGTTCAAGCCTCTCCTATTATTCTTGGCTGCTTGCGCACCGTTTTCTTGGTAGAAAGGTGGTGGTTGTGATGGAAATCAAATACATGAGAGCCAGTGTGGCTTAGTGGTGAGAGTGTTGGACCAGGACTCGGGAGATCCGGGTTCTAGTCCCCACTCGGCCATGAAACTCACTGGGTGACTTTGGGCCAGTCTCTGATTCTCAGCCTAACCTACCTCACAGGGTTGTTGTGAGGATAAAATGGAGAGGAGGAGGAGGATTATGTAAGCCACCTTGAGTTCCTTGCAGGAAAAAAGGCGGGGTATAAATGTAATAAATAAATAAAATACATAAGCTGGCCAATATGTTTCCTCACAACAACCCTGCAGGTTAGGCTAAAGGTGTGCGATTGGTTCAGTTTGACCCGGTGAGCTCTGTTGGTCTTTTGTGCATCTAATTCAAGGCTGGGCAGAAGGTAGATCTGGATCTACTGCTAGATCTCTGAGGGATATGCAGTAGATCTGCCAGGATTTCTGACTGTGGGGTTTTTGTGTGTGTACAAGGGCTGTGACTCTCGGACACCCAGAGAGCTTCAGCTGTTGGGTGGTATATAAATAAAATTAATAATAATGATGATGATGATGGTGATGATGTGTGTGTGTGTGTTTTGCACCAGGCTCCTTGATTGGTTCGAGGAAAAAAACAAAACAGTTGATCTCGCAAGCCGGAATTCTGCTCGCCACTGATGTAATTGCTAACTTTGTTTCTTCCGTGGGTCCCAACAGCAAGCCGATGTTTGTTCAATGGCTTGTGATGGCTGGTGACTCCAAGCGTTAGCACACACACACTCCAGTATTCTGCCAGGGGCTGGAGCAGGGGGAGGAAAACAATTTGGAAAGAAAACACAAGAAGTCTCCACTACGCTCTTCTCGAAAGCAAATGAACAGGTGGGGAAATGAGGATACAGAAGTATCACCATTTCATGGCGGAACCCCATTTCTGTATCGCCATTTCATGGGGAAATGATGGGGATACAGAAGACAATGGCATTAAGAAGCCAAGAAATGTTTGTTGAACACAGGAGTAAAAATGGTGTGAACTGATTGTCGTCTTCTCGGTATGCCCCTATCATTTCTTGACTCTTTGATTCTAGCCCGTGAGCCTTTGACCCTTGGTGAAAAGTTCCTCGGTTGCTAGCCATGCAAATAGGTCTGAGTGGAGCCTTTTTGATTCTAGCGCATGTGAGCCTTTGACCCTTGGTGAAAAGTTCCTCGGTTGCTAGCCATGTAAATAGGTCTGAGTGGAGACTTTTTGATTCTAGCACATGTGAGCCTTTGACCCTTGGTGAAAAGTTCCTCGGTTGCTAGCCATGCAAATAGGTCTGAGTGGAGACTTTTTGATTCTAGCGCATGTGAGCCTTTGCCCCTTGGTGAAAAGTTCCTCGGTTGCTAGCCATGCAAATAGGTCTGAGTGGAGAATATGACTTAGAGCAACGGCTGCTGATGTCAAGGAGGCATGGATGGTGGGAAGCAGTGATTTCCCCACCACCACCTATGTAAGTCCCCGGGGGAAGACATTCTCTGAGGCAAGAGGGTGCAGTGTCCTCAAATCCACCAGTCCACATGGAGGAACAGGTACACAGATGGACTCGTAGAGGTGTGAAACATTAATTTTGGACCTCTTTTGGCCCAAAATCTGTATTCAATTCAGAGAAGCTCTTGCAGAAAAATATTGGCATATTTTAGCTTGAAGTGCCTAATGTCAGTAACGAAGCCTTAGGAGAGGCCATTTCAACATTTTAGAAGGTGGGGGCGAAGGGGAGACATGCAAATTTGGGAAACCACCAAATGATTCGTGGTCTGGAGGGAAGGGGGTGGGCCCAGTAGGAGGGGCCATCTGGAGAGCCTCAGAGAACTGGATTTGACCCACAACCTGAAGGGTTTTTTAAACTATATTTTTAATTATTACATTTATATCCTGCCTTTTTTTCCTCCTGCAAGGAACCCGAGGCAGCTTACATAATCCTCCTCCTCCTCCTCCTCCTCCTCCTCCTCTCCATTTTCTCCTCACAACAACCCTGTGAGGTAGGTGAGGCTGAGAGAGTCAGCGACTGGCCCAAAGTCCCCGAGTGAGCTTCATGGCCGAGTGGCGACTAGAACCCGGATCTCCCCCGAGTCCCAGTCCAACACTATCACCACTACACCGCACTGGCTATCTGCACACCCTGCATTAATGTATAAGATTATAACAACGTCCACAGCGGGGGGGGGGGGTTCCAGAGCACCATAAGAAGAAATTAAAAAGTCTCTGCCCCGAGGAAGTTGCAATCAAAATCTCAACAATAGAGGAGGGCGGAAGGGGGGAGAGAGAGAGAGAGAGAGAGGTGACGTTAAGAAAATAACAGGGCAAACATGTGGAGGCTAGTGTGGCAAACACTGGCACGTTCATTTTGAGGTGAGGACGTGGGATAGCCTACTCGAGGCAGGGAGGAGAAGTAAATAAGCTCAACAAGATCTGCCATGGACGGCCTTCTCCCTGGCCTGTCCCATCAGCCAGAGAAACCAGGCTGGTGGGGACTAGGAGGAGGGCCTTTTCTGTGGCAGCCCCCAATTTATGGAACTCCCTCCCCAGTGACCTCCGCCATGCCCCTTCCTTGATTAGCTTCCGCCGGGCATTAAAAACGTGGCTTTTCAGGTGGGAATATGGGGGTGGGTTAGGATTTTTAAAGTTTTGTACTGTTTTTAATTGTGTTTTATACTGTGTGTGTGTGTGTGTGTGTGTATTTCCCCGCCCCCTTGTATTTTATTGGATTGTACATCGCTCAGAGTGGCCGGATCTCTGGCCAGATGGAATGGGCGATTCATAAATATAATAAATAAATAAATAAAATAAAATAAGCAGAGCCCTGCTGGATCTGGCCAGTGGCTGCCTTTCCATAGTGGCCAACCAGCAGCCTAGGGCCGGGGGAAGCCTTATCAGCAGCACCTGAAGACAACAGTGGTCTCTCAGCAGCTGGCATTCAGAGGTAGACTGCTGCGGAACGTGGAGGTTCTATATAGCCGTTGTGACTCATAGCCATTGTCTGATCTCTCCTCCTTGGACTTCTCTCCTCCCGCTTTCGAAAGCATTCTAAGCCGGCGGTTGTCAGGTGCCGTTGGCAGTGAGTTCCATAAGTCATCTATGCAGTGTTTGAAGGAGTGCTCCCGTTTTGTCTGTCCTGGATTTTCTGCCCATCTGTTTCACTGGGTGACACCCCCTCCCCCCCCCCAAGCTCTCATATTATTAACACAGCCGCTTGGTTTTTTTTTTTCCCCCACTGCTGCCTCTGCCCAGACAGGTTTGGTAGGCTTTTGAACGGGGAAACCTGCCAGACCTGTTTAAGCAGAGACCAAAGTAAGAGGGGTGTATGGACCACACAAACATCTCTCTCTCTCTCTCTCTCTCTCTCTCTCTCTCATACACACACACACACACACACACACACTTCCTGAAGGAGGGGAAAAAAACACCTGACAATCCACAAGCCTGTTATCTTCCTCCTCTCTTGTGGCTGATCAGCTTTCGAACCCAGATCCTGACCCATATTTTGAACGCAGGTCCTGTCCTGCCACACTCCAGGCCCTTTAAAATTAAAATCCATAAGGCACGATCCTAGGCATGTTTAGAGAGAGAAAAGTCCTACAACTCCCAGCAAGCCCCCCAGCCAGCAACGCTGGCTGGGGGGCATGCTGGGAGTTGTAGGACTTTTCTCTCTCTAAACATGCCTAGGATCGTGCCTTTAAATACTTACATTCTTAAATACTTAAAATTCTCTGCTGTTATTTCTGCACACCACAGGAGAGTGGGAATACCAGCCACGGTTCTGTTGAAAAGGACCCCACGGCGAGTGTGGGCAGGTACAAAATAAATACATCTTAAACAGAGTGTGTGTGGGGGGGAATTCATCTGAGAATCCACCTTCCGGTCACGAAAGAAGTCTGGTTTGATTTCTTCTTCTTCTTCTTCTTCTTCTTCTTCTTCTTCTTCTTCTTCTTCTTCTTCTTCTTCTTCTTCTGCGGTGAGGACAAGCTGCCCAAAGCTCTTCAGCCAGCTCCAAGCCTGTGTTCTGCAAGCGTCTTGAATTTAAAAAATAAATATATTGCAGTGCGCGCGCACCCCCCCCCCACGCACTGCAACACCATCCCAGCTGCTCTGATGTAGGCCTCCCGCACACCACACCCCCCCGCCTCCCCAAATCCCAGCAGCATGGAAGACACCTGCCTCTCGGGGAAGGAAGGGGTAGCACAATGGATCTGTCTGGAGACTGAATTGTGTGTCCGGGGGAGAGACTGTTTTATGATCCGTGGAGTTTATGGAGAATCTAAACGAGCCGTTCTGACCATTTATCTACCCCACACCCCAAACAACCCATCCCTTGCTCCTTTGCTAGGTCATCTGGCCTCGGACTCGGTAAACTACAGAGAGAGAGAGAGAGAAGCAGAAGTGTGTGTATTTATTTCCTACAATGGAACTTCAACCTGCTTTCCCCCTTGACTCATTTTGGAAAGTACCATCCATCTCTCTCTCTCTCTTTTTTTTTTTTAAAAAAAGTTATTCTAGTCCTCTTGATTGCATGCAAACCGGGGTGTGTGGGGGTGTGGGCGGGTTTGTACGTCACAGCGAATGATCGTGGCGATTTGCCGTGGCGGGTCGTTCGTTCGGAGAAGTCCCCAGGTTCGGACAGCACGACAACCCACCGTGGGTAGAACAAACCCAGGAACGGCCCACAGGTTCTCGTCGTGGGTTGTTCGGAAAAAAATAAAACAACCCCGCTGGGGTGACCTGGGCTGGGTTTGCGCATGACAACCAACTGTTGACTGTTATCGTTAGTTGGTTGTCGTGTCATGAGAACCAGGTCAGTATGTGTTGCGGGAGGGGGAGAGAGATCTACACTGGAACTGTTATCTAGCACAGCTCCGCCATATGGGATCTTGCTCTGCTTCTCTCTAGATTACAGTGTTCTCCAACCTTGGGTCCCCAGATGTTTTTGGCCTACAACTCCCAGCATGCCCCAGCCAGCGAGGTGCCTCCTCTGACCACATTTGCTCAGCCCAGGAATTAGTTTTCAGAAATAGAACTGGAACTCTCGTGATAAGGATGTCGTAGAAATCTACAATGAATTCAAACGAGATTGGATCTCTGTGACTCTGACCTGCGGATTGGTGCTGAGTCACGCAGATTCCGCAAACTTGTGAACCGTATTTTTAAAAGTTTTTTTTGGGGGGGGAGGGGAATTTGCACAAGTGTGCCCTTGAGCAAGTCTGCATTTGTACTAGTGCGCACCTGCCTAAATCCCCCCCCAAAACACTAAAAAAACCAACACCAGTTCACACATTAATGCACAGGTGCCCATTTGAGCAAGTCAGTGTGTGTGTGTGTGAGTGTGTGTGTGTGTGTGTGTATATATATATATATATATATATATAATTTTATTAGCGCAAATGGGACACCGAAAGCCACATCATGGTTCTAGTGCGATCTTTGCGAAATCGGGTGATATGTGCAAACCGGAAGCCAAAAACCACATGCTTCCAGCGTGATTTGTGCGAATCACGCAAATTGCGCAAGAACCACATGGCTTTCCTCTTCCGACTTTGCACATATCGCCCAATTTTGTGCACATTTCCATAGTGGCTTTTTTTTTTAAAAAAAAAAAAGTGCAAATTGTGGTCCACCAGTTAGAGATGGAAGACGGCGAGCTGGGTCACCTCACACCACAGCGAGTCGGCCCCAATGCAGGGCTGACGAACTGGAATCCGGGGTTTGGGGTTCAAATAGTGAGAATCCATCATATTTTTCACCCTTCTAGCAGATTTCTCACACATCCCTCGATTGGAGCATGCCAGAATGTCACCCGAGGCTGCCAAGGGGCCGGAAATAGCTCTGTTGGCACCGAAACAGGCTCAGTTGGCATCTGGGGGGGGGTCCTGGCTGAGTTTCGCTCTCCGGGGAAGTGTTTTTCTTTCTCCTTTTCATGCCCCCTTTTGTCTCCAGTTTCCTCCTTAGCCATCCAGCCTCGGATGTTGAGCACAATCGTAGTCAAAGACGAAGGCATCTCCTGCCCGCCTCGGCTGCCAAGAGGTGGGCAGCTGTGGCTGAAGCCATTTTGGTTCATTGGACTCAGCCAGGGGCTGAATGAGACCTCCTTGGCATGACACCGAAAGCCGGTTCCAGATCCACCAACCCCTTCTTTGAATCTCCTCCTCCTCGTTGCTTCTTGACAGTTCCTGCTTTTGTTAACAAGGAAAAGCTCAAAGCAGTGTTGGGATGTGGGGGGCAAAGTTGGCTTCCGAAGAAGACGACTAAAAGGGAAGTGGGGAACAGGCACATGGCAGCAATTTATAAAAGTACAAATGGTGCCGAAAAAGGAACCGGAGGAGCAGGGCCGGTGCAAGGCAGTTTGGTGCCCTAGGCAAGATCAGATATTTAGTGCCCCCCTCTTCCCACTTGAGCCCTCCCTCCCTCCAGCCCTATGCTCCTGGCGCCCCCTTTAGCCCGGCGCCCTAGGCAGCCGCCTAGTTGGCCTAATGGTAGCACCGGCCCTGCGGAGGAGACTGCCTGATGAAACTGATGGGCCATCGATTCAGGGGGGACAAAAATGTGGCCGCTTTTACACAACGCGGCGTAACTAACTTTAGAGAGTCCGCTCTCGTGACATGATGGCGACCGCTACTGGCGGAGGCGCGGGGAGGGATAGGATCTGTCGGCAGAGCTTGGCCACGTGTTCTGTGGGGCAGGCTACCTCCCGTGTTGTCAGTTTGCTGGAGGAAAACAGGGGAAGACGGGCGGTCGCGTCCAGTTTGTCGCCTTCCTGGAGGCGACTGGTTGGCCACCTTCTGAGACAGGTGGTTGGGATCCAGGTGGAGTCCTACTTAGAGTAGAGCCGTCGCGCAATCAAGAGGGCTTGACTCACTCATGACTTTCATAAGTCTCGTTGATTTCAGTGGGCCTACTCTCGGGTTGGGGGAAGCAGTTCGTTCGGCCTGATTTCATACTTTCGAACCACTATGCCAACTGAAACTCATTTATCCCCCTTGACGTTTGCATTTGTCCGAACTTTGCGATGGAGTTGTGCGTGTGTTTTTTTAAGTGTACAAAAATCCATATGTTGGGGGAAATAGCATTCAAAAATGCATTCTATTAGGGGAAATGTTTGCAGAAAATGGGCGTAATATTAGGCAATAAATGCATGTATTAGAACAGTGTTCTCCAACCTTGGGTCCCCAGATGTTTTTGGCCTACAACTCCCAGCATGCCCCAGCCAGCTATGCTGGCTGGGGCATGCTGGGAGTTGTAGGCCAAAAACATCTGGGGACCCAAGGTTGGAGAACACTGTATTAGAAGAAACATACAGAAAAATGCTTAAGAATTTTCGTACAAACTTTTTTTAAAAAAAAAAATCCTCAGCATTCGGGGCATGGCTGGCTGGGGCATGCTGGGAGTTGTAGGACATTTTTCTGTCTAAACATGCATATAGCATTGTGTGACATCTCTCTCATACCTTTATTGTCCCCTGTGAGACAGTACATTTATAGAATGAAACAATGCAGGGTTTTTTTTTGCAGGATTATGCCGAATTCCGCACGGTGGCTCCCATCCTGACCGTGCCCATAATTCCCCCGGCCCAACACGGCTGCGTTTTCCTGGCTGCGTGTGTCTTTTCCGGGTGCCGAGTCTAACCAAGGCCTTGTCCGTGGCTCTGGCTGGCACCGTGTCTGTTTCCAGGCCTTGAGCCATGGGGGAAAAGGACAGTGTGAGACGAGGCCACTCGTGTCTCGCCGCCGGGGCATTCATCATCATGACCCACGGCGGGCAGGGAGCGAGGTTTGCAAATGCGAGATGGCGGGGTTGAGCTCCTGGCACGGACGCAGCACTAAAAATAACTGACAGTTGACCTGCCTCCTCTGTTTCTGTGTGCACGCGTGCCGGTCGGACAAATTCAAGAGTTGCGTCTGCTTTCACTGGATAGAGATTAACATACAGCTCTTTAGGGGTTTGGGTAGCATCCATAGGGGAGGTTGGTGATGGTGACTCCCATTTCGGTGGGGCTCCTTTTCCATTGCAGGTTTTATTTTGAGCTCCATGGGAGCTATCCGTGGTGCTGAACTCCACCCACCCACCCCAAAAATAGGTTCACCACCTTGGAGCACAACGGACAGCTCCTATGAAGCTCCAAATAAAAGCTGCAAAACCTGCAATGGAAAAGGAGCACCACTGAAATGGGAGTCACCAGCCTAACTCTGTGTGTGTGTGTGTGTGTGTGTGTGTGTGTGTGTACGCACGTGTGTGTGTGTGTGTGTGTTTCACACATGCCGCAGATAAAGTGGTACAGTCCCAAGGTGGTAGAAAGGATTGTACCACTTCAGGGGCATGCATGCACTCCATTTTATTTTATTTTTGTATTGCTTTTATTGTTGTTGTAGCTGAAATTGTTTTTAATGGTCTATTTTAAGCCGTGATTTTAATATTTGTTATATGTAAACTGCTTAGGGATTTTATTATATTAAATGGTACATAAATATTTACTATTATTCTTATCATCATCATCATCATCTATATACAGCTTAATATAATAAAATCCCTAAGCAGTTTACATATAACAGTATTAAAATCGCAGCTTACACTAGGAAAACATTATATAAAAATATTATATATATAATATCTCCTTCGAAAATGAAAGACAGCTTCCCTGCCCAACCTGTTGCTCTCCAGATGTTTTGGACTACCATTTCCATCATCCATGACCACAGGCTGGTGGCGATGGGCATTGTAGTCCAAAAACATCTAGAGGGGATCAGGTTGGGGAAGGCCGCTGAAAGGTTCCCACCAGAGCAGCTAACAACTTAAAACCAACAATTCAACAGAACAGTAACCTCGTTTGAAACCATAAAAGAGCAGGTGGTACCACCAGAGACAGGAACAGGCCATCCAATGTGAAAACCGGAAAACAAACAGAAAATTACGGGACAGTCAGCAATGACAGTAGATGCTAAAATGACTTGGAACAAATTGAAACCCCCTTCCGTCTAAGATGGAGCGATATCAAAGCAGACACACACGCAGAAGAGACCGGTGACTCCTCTGTCCGTGGGGCTCCTCATCCGTTTCAGCTTTTATTCTGAGCTTTATAGAAGCCATCCCCGGTGCTTCATGGTGGTGGTGAACCTATTTTGGGGGTGGAGTACGGCACCATGGACAGCTCCTCTAAAGCTCAGAATAAAACCTGCAATGGATGAGAAGCCCCACGGACGGCCGTCGGAGTCACCCGCCTCCCCTGCGCACATGCGCCCAAATGTATAGAAAACTAACACAGTAGGATGTGCAGGATTTCTCTACGGTGATTTTAAATACACACAAAGATCTTTAAAAATAAATAAATAAAGGAGTGTCACAGCTCAAGGGTGTGGAATCCCTTTCAGCCCGAGGGCCGCATTCCATTTCAGAGACGCTCTGGGGGGGGGCGCATTCCAGTAATGGGCGGGGCCGTAGGCAAAAGGGCCAAAATACCAAAAATAAGAACATCAGAAGAGCCCCGCTGGATCAGACCAAAGGTCCACCTAGTCCAGCATTCTGTTCACACAGCGGCCAACCAGCTGCCCCAATGGGAACCCCACCAGCGGGACGTGAGTGCAACAGCAGCACCTCCCCACCCATGTTCCCCGGCAACTGGTGCACATTGGCATGCTGCCTCTGATCCTGGAGGAGGAGGCGGCATCTAGCCAATCAGGACTAGTAGCCAATGGGATAGCCTTAATACAGCTTAATATAATAAAATCCCTCAGCAGTTTACATATAACAGCATTAAAATCGCAGCTTAAAATACACTAGGAAAACATTATATAAAAATATTATATATATAATATCTCCTTCGAAAATGAAAGACAGCTTCCCCGCCCAACCTGTTGCTCTCCAGATGTTTTGGACTACCACACAGAGGAGGGCAAAGATCTCTTCTCGTTCATCCCAGTTTGCAGGACACGGAATAATGGGCTCAAGTTACAGGAACCCAGATTCCACCTAAACATCAGGAAAAAATTCCTGACTGTCAGAGCAATAAGACAATGGAATCAACTACCTAGGGAGGTCGTGGGCTCTCCCACTCTGGAGGCATTCAAGGTGCGGCTGGACAGACATCTGTCAGAGATGCTTTGACCTGGATTCCTGCATTGAGCAGGGGGTTGGACTCGATGGCCTTGTAGGCCCCTTCCAACTCTACTTTTCTATGATTCTATGATTCCTTGAATTTGACCCATCCCCTTTGAAAGCCATCCGGACGTCCGGGGAGCCTGAAACCCCCATGAGGAATCATCTGGAATTGTGCACGTCCGAAATCTGGCGAGGTCTCGCCCCGAAATCCTGTGACATTTCGGACATGCGAGATTGCGTCCCGGCACGCTTCCCGCCGCCAGGAAGGAGGGCGTGGCAATTACACAGAGCCCTGTGTGGATGCCCCGGCAGCAGAGCGGCTGGCAGGGTTTCAAGAGGAGGAGGAAGAGGAGGCATTTGTGAGGCATTTATTTGCAGTCTGTTTTGCAGGCGTCGGTGCCCTGGTTTCACTTGTGCCTATAATGAAGCTGGTGCCAGTTAGCATGGCGAGCTGCTCATGGAGAGGGCCTTGCTGTGCGACTGAGGGCGCAATCCTATGCCTGTTTAGACAGGAAAAAGTCCTATAACTCCCAGCATTCCCCCACCTTTATGCTGGCTGGGGAATGCTGGGAGTTGTAGGACGTTTTTCTGCCGGCTGAGGAATGCTGGGAGTTGTAGGACTTTTTTCTGCCGGCTGGGGAATGCTGGGAGTTGTAGGACTTTTTTCTTCCGGCTGGGGAATGCTGGGAGTTGTAGGATGTTTTTCTGCCGGCTGGGGAATGCTGGGAGTTGTAGGACGTTTTTCTGCCGGCTGGGGAATGCTGGGAGTTGTAGGATGTTTTTCTGCCGGCTGGGGAATGCTGGGAGTTGTAGGACTTTTTTTCTGCCGGCTGAGGAATGCTGGGAGTTGTAGGATGTTTTTCTGCCAGCTGGGGAGTGCTGGGAGTTGTAGGACTTTTTTTCTGTCTGAACAAGCATAGGATTGCGACCCGAGTGTGTGTAACGTCTCCAAAAAGATGTGCATGAAAACTGCACCAGTATTGTTTTTTATTTATTATTTAATATATTTATTCAGTAGTAGTGAATGGCTCCATGTGAATGGCTTGCTTCAGGATAATGCCTGTTCCCTGTGGAGAAATTTAAAGTACCTTAAAGGGGCTGGAGCAACTCCCCTAGGAGGAAAGGTCACAGCAGCTGGGACTGTTTAGCTTAGAGAAAAAGGCGAGTAAGGGGAGATGTGATAGAGGTGTACAAAGTGATGCACAGTGTGGAGAAAGTGGACAGGGATACATTTTTCTCCCTCTCTTGTAATACTGGAACCCAACGGGGTCATCTCATGAAGCTGATGAGTGGGAGATTCAGGATGGATCAAAGGAAGGACTTCTTCACACCGCGCCAAGTTAAACTATGGAACTCACTTCCACAAGATGTCATGAAGGCCAACAGTTTGGATGGCTTTGAAAAGGGATTGGGCAAATTCCTGGAGGAGAAGGCTATCAATGCCTACTAGTCCTGATGGCTCTATGCCACCTCCAGTATCAGAGGCAGTATGCCTGTGTACACCAGTTGCTGGGGAACATGGGTGGGAGGGTGCTGTTGCACTCATGTGCTGCTTGTGTGGGCTTCCCTTTGGGTCATCTGGTTGGCCGCTGTGTGAACAGAACACTGGACTAGCTGGGCCCTGGGTCTGATCCAGCATCAGGGCTCTTCTGATGTTCTGACGTAGCCCAATCGTTAATTCATTTGTGCATTGCAGATATACGGCTCGCTTCTACTCTTAACACTCACACTGAAGTTTTAAAAGTTGTTAGAGGCAGAAGGGATGCTCTTTAGTGTATTTGGCTGGCACATAACATGTCGTCAAATAAGATGCAGGCAAGTTCTCTTGTCTGTCTTAGAGACAGAGGAGATTACTTTTCAAGCAGATTCCCACCCACCCCTCTGCTTCTGTGCGTGTTTCTCTCGGATGAGTTTGAGCAAACTTTGGTACACTGTGATTCTTACTGAAAGGAAATTTCTAATTTCTAATACTAATTCTAGTACTATGAGAGCGGGAACCCGGGGTCATCCCATGAAACTGATTGGTGGGAGATTCAGGACGGAGAAAAGGAAGTCCTTCTTCACACAGCACAGAGTTAAACTATGGAACTCACTTCCACAAGATGTAGTGATGGCCACCAATTTAGACCATTACGTCCAGGATGCACCACAGGGCTGAGGAATTTATTATTTGTTACATGTGTATCTGGCCTTTCCTACAAGGAGCCCAAGGTGGTGTACCTGATCCTCCTCTCCATTTTATCCTCGCAACAATCCTGTGAGGTAGGTTAGGCTTTGAGGTAGTGCCTGGTCCAGATCACCCAGTGAGAAACGGGAGGCATTTGCTGGTACTCCTCATGCAGTAATATGTCCTGGGCAGGCACTGTGTGTGTCCTGTTTGGCTGCTGCATCCGAACAAGGCAGAGAATCAGTCTGTGTCTCTTTCTTGAGTGTGTGTGTGTGTGTGTGTGTGTGTGTGTGTGAGAGAGAGAGAGAGAGAGAGAGAGAGTACTTTGATGTGTGTTTAAGGTGGTTTGTTTGTTTGCTTGTTTGTTTGTTTGTTTTATGTGTGCTGCTGTAAAATAGAAAGCTTGTGTCAGGTTCTCTACCATGGAAGAGGTGTTAACCTTTTGCTTCCAGCAAAACAGGATTTCCACTAAAATATGTACCAAAAAATGTTTTTGCATTATCATTGTATATTGTATTATTATTATTATTATTATTATTATTATTATTATTATTATTATTATTATTATTATTATTATTATTATTTTCATTTCTATACCACCCAATAGCCAAAGATGTGCTATGTGGGGGGTTCACAACGACTCATTAAAAAATTACAAACCACAAAGACAGCTCATAAAATACCACCTAAAATTCCAATATGCAAAATTTAAAACCATTGAAACAGCTAAAAACTATTTCAATTTTAAAAATACCAGACGTGTTAAAAACGACAGCTGACATAAATGTCCCCCCGTCATCACGTAGCATCAGATACCAGTAAATGCCTGGGAGGAGAGGGTGGTCTCTTAACCTGGCACCGAAAAGATGACAGCGTTGGGGCCAGGCAGGCTTCAGTGGCGGGCAGATCATTCCACAATCGGGGGGGCCACCACTGAGAAGGCCCTCTCACTGGCCATCACCCTCCAAGCCTCCTCCGGAGGTGGCACATGGAGGAAGGCCTCAAATGTTGTCGTGTCACTCCATAGTGTCGCGACTCTGTGTGAGTTCAGTATTGGGGACAGAGTAGGGGGTCAGTACAGACTGGTGGCCTTGATCTCACCCTGCCTGTGTGGCTCTGAGGATATATCATCCTAGGATGTCATCGTTAGCTGTGGCAGCTTGCATGCATTTGTGTGGTGGTGCGACTTAAAGTCACTCGATTCTCTGCGGAGTGGGAGTTGTGGCTAGAACAGGAGACCGTGGGCCCAAAGGAGTGCTTTTGTGCGGCTCTTTCTTTTCCCATGTTCAGATGCCTTGGTTTCCCCTTTCTGTGGTATAGTTTGCTGGCTCTTGGAGATTCAAAGACTGCTCTGCCTCCCCTGACCCCCGTTCAGGGGGATGCCTGGTGACGCCTATTTAGGTGGGGCTCCTGATCCATCGCAGGTTTTATTCCGAGCTTTATAGGAGCTGCCCGTGGTGCTGCACTCCATCCCCAAAATAGGTTCACCACCGTGGAGCACGCAATGGACGAGGAGCCCCACCGAAAGAGGCGTCTCCAGCCTCCACTAGCAGCGCCGGTCAGATGGGCCACCAGGCTCCACGGCTTGTGCCCCCTTGGACCCGCCTCTCGTCACCCATCTTCTGCCCTGGGCCTGAGCGTCGTATCTTTTAGGTACCTAGCACCACTCCCGAGGGCCACCAATATTTTTTTATTACTCCGATGCTTTATTGCTCCCGTTTTGTGGAGTCATAGCAGTCCCCTGCCCTGAGGAGCTTCCAATCTAAATTTCATCAGAGTGTGTGGGGACAGGGGCGGGGGGCGGGGATGGAGCTAACCAAAGGGAGTGGAGGGGGGAGCCAGGAAGGGGTGGTAACAAACCAGCACGGAGCAGAGTGAGGGGGAGAGAAAGAGAGCAGCGTCTCTTCCTGCTGAAGAAGCATTCCCTACTGAGGGAGCCGCCCTCTTTCTCTCTCTTTCTGCCGCCCCATTTCTTCTCTGTCTCTCTGTATATCCGTCTCTGCCTCTCGCTCTTTCTGCCACCACCTCTCTCTCTCTCTCTCTCTCTCTCTCTGTGTGCCAACTCTTCTCTATCTCAATCTCTCTCTGTATCTCTTTCTGCCATCCCATATCTTCTACTCCTTCTCTCTTTCTGCCATAACATTTCCCCTCTCTCTCCCACCCATTTTTTCCACTCCTTCTCTCTTTTGGGGGGTGTGGTGTGCCACCCCCTTTCTCTCTCAATCTCTCTCTGTTTCTCTTTCTCTCTTTCTGCCATCCCATATCTTCCACCACATCTCTCTCTCTGCAGCCCGCTTCTGTGTGTGTGTGTGTGTGTGTGTGCGCGCGCGTGCGCGCCCTGTCCCCTTTCTCTCTCAATCTCTTTCTCTCTTTCTGCCATCCCATGTCTTCCACCCCACCTCTCTCTCTGTGCCACCCCCTTTCTCTCTCTCTCTCTCTCAATCTCTGTGCCGCCCTTTCTCTCTCAATCTCTCTCTCTGTGTGTTTCTTTCTCTCTTTCTGCCATCCCATATCTTCCACCCCACCTCTCTCTGTGTGCCACCCCCTTTCTCTCTCTCAATCTCTCTCTCTCTCTGTGCCGCCCTTTCTCTCTCAATCTCTCTCTGTGTTTCTTTCTCTCTTTCTGCCATCCCATATCTTCCACCCCACCTCTCTCTCTGTGCCACCCCCTTTCTCTCTCTCTCTCTCTGTGCCGCCCTTTCTCTCTCTGTGTGTTTCTTTCTCTCTTTCTGCCATCCCATGTCTTCCACCCCACCTCTCTCTCTGTGCCACCCCCCTCTCTCTCTCTCAATCTCTCTCTCTCTCTGTGCCGCCCTTTCTCTCTCAATCTCTCTCTCTCTCTGTGTTTCTTTCTCTCTTTCTGCCATCCCATGTCTTCCACCCCACCTCTCTCTCTGTGCGCCACCCCCTCTCTCTTTCTCTCCCTCTTCCCTGCCACCCAGCAGGAGAGATGCAGATTGCGCTTGCCAGAGTTCCGGCCCGATCACTTGCCAAGGGCTTTTGAAATTAGGCCGAGGGCCCGGTGTGGCCCTCAGGCTTCAGGCTGCCCACCCTGGTCCTGGTGGGGGAAGCCCGCCAGGCGCCAGCAAGACACGAAGGCAACAGCCCTCCCCCGGTGCTCATCGCCAGAATCCACTATCTGGAAGAGGAGTGCTGCTGAAAATGGAGGCTCTCCCAACTAACCCCAGCCCATGAGCTGTTCCTTCCTCTGCCAACTATTGGATTTCTCCCACAGCTGTTTGGTTTTAAGATGTCTCACTGATTTATGACTTAGGGCAGTGCTTCCCAAACTTGTGTCCCCAGATGTTTTTTGGCCTACAACTCCCAGCATGCCCCAGCCAGCGTAGCTGGCTGGGGCATGCTGGGAGTTGTAGGCCAAAAAACATCTGGGGACACAAGTTTGGGAAGCACTGACTTAGGGAAACAGCTTGGGGGAAGCACCCCCTATGTGATGATAGGGCTGGCGCCCCTTGGACTTGCTCTTCCCCTTTATTGTTTGTTTGTTTGTTTGTTTCATTTCTATAACACCCAATAGCCGAAGCTCTCTGGGCGGTTCACAACGGTTCCTAAAAACACCGAACCACAATACAATAAAGACGACATAAAAATTTCCAATATACAAAACTTTAAAACAATTTAACAGCTAAAAAACAAACAAACATTTTTTCTTTAATACAAAACTGGACGCGTTAAATGCCATTAAATGCCCGGGAGGAGAAGAGGGCAGCCTTAACCTGTCGCCAAAAAAGACAGAGTTGGCACCAGGCGGGCTTCAGTGGGGGGAGATCGTTCCACAGTCGGAGGGCGGCGGGGGGCACCACCGAGAAGGCCCTCTTCCTCGTGGCACTCGGAGGAAGGCCTCAGGTGTCGGGCGTAGTGTCCGAGTAGATTCAGGTTGAGAGAGAGGCGCTCTTCACTGTTGCAACCTGCTTGCTCACCTGCCTCTCGCTCTGGGCCAGACAACGGTGGCGGCGAGAAGGAGGAGCAGGAGATGCCGCAGAGGGCCTCCCAGAGATTTGGGGCTCCCAGTGAAAGATTCGGGGTTCCAGCTCTAGCGGGCCGCCCTCTGACACCGCCTCTGGCTCATTTTGCTAAGAGGGGCCTGGGACCTCTGTCCCAAAAGTCCTGCCCTCTTGGCACTGCTGCAACAGCAGAGGGAACACCGCCTTGCTCCCGGGCTCTCTGCTGGCCAAACTAAGCAAGTGGTAGCCATGATGAGGAAGAGGATGAGGAGCAAGAGTAGCTGGGGACCATGGTGGTGAAAAGGTCGACTCGCCGAGGGAGGGCGCCCACGGCGGGTGTCTTGCCCAAGGGCCCTCCAAAACCTGGAATGATGAGTTCAGAATGTAACAACACTTGGTCCCAAGAAAGGACTCCTTTTGAATCCTGTATTCATCCGTGCAGGATGTGGCTGGCCTTCTCCTGGCTGGCTTCGTAGGAACGGTCCCGATGGGAAGACCTGGCAAGGAGGGAGAAGGCAGCCTCTTTGTGCCGAAAAGACCAAAGACGTTGCAGTGGATAAGAAGCACATCCGGGGGGGCAGTGGAAAGTGGGGGTGAGCGAGAGACAATAATCGCTAGTGTGTGCTTCAACGGCCTTTAAAAAAAAAATAATGCATGACCGCCAAAGAGGGACCAGTAAATAGCTCTTTCTCTCTCTCCGGCGGAGGTCACTTAGCATCCATTTCTGTCCCCGACGGATCTGGCTGGTTCTTCAAGCTGTCACCCCAGACGTGTTGTCTTGGATAAACTTGGCAGCTGGAGGCGAGAGAAAGTGTGGGAATCTTACAGTACCGCTCTCTGTTGCTACAGAGTCAGACACGTACCTCTTTTTATGCCGAGTTCCCCCCCCCTCCGTCGAGAAAACAAAAGTGTGCTTTCTTTTCAAAGGAGGTCTTTCTCTGGAAGTGGAGCACCCTCGTCCCGGGAAAGGTTGTTATTCAGCGTCTCAGGAAAATGGCACTCTGCATATGCACAATGAAACCTCTTGTTTATTTCGCCGTGGGTTCCTTTCCTCTCTCTTTCTCTCTTTCTTTGCTTTCCTCATCTTCCCCCAATGGACTGGACTTAGATTGTAAGCGCCTCGCAACAGGGGCCTGTTCTTTTCTCTTCTTTTTGGCTTCTGGCGTACACAGCGGCCGGCTTTGCAAGGGGCGGCCGGGCCGGAAAAATCGGAGAAGGTTCTGGGAAGCTGCTGGGATGCTGTGTGTGGTTACAGCTGTTTGTCCAATAGCAAAGCTCATATGGTGTGGTAGCTCTGTAAATCGGCTGGCTGGGGGTCATGGGAGTTGTAGTCCAAGAAGGCGACAGTAGATAGTTGCCTTTTCTGGTCTGTATTCTGTATCTTATGCCTTTTATTTTTACTGCATGATCCAGGGATGGAGACTGCGTTAGCCGCTTCTTCTCTTTAAAGGATCAGACAGATTCAAATAGGAAGGGTAAATCTATCATGCGCCAGTACCTAAATGGAGCCTCCATCTTCAGGAGCAGTATTCCACTAAACTCTAAGTGTGTGCTACTGTTTGGGGAAAGATCTGTTGCTCAGTATTGCAGCTCTGCATGTAGAAGTTCCCAGTTCCAAACTCCAGCATAGCCAGTTAGGACAGGGAAGGAACCCCCACCTCAAACCCAGAAGAGCCGTTTCCAGTCAGTGTCAGCTCTGGATAAGGCCAGCTTCCTAATGAAATCAGCCTTCCTTGAGGATTGCAACTTTTTTTTTTTCTTTTTCCTTTTTACAGGAAATGCTGCGTGAAAGAGCGCTTGCTTTGTGTCCCAAAGGCCCTATTTATTTATATTTATTATTTACATTTATTAATCGCCCATCTGGCCGGCAACCAGACTAGGCTCAGTCTCCAGCTTTTCCAGATAAGACTGGGAAAGACGACCCCTGGCTAAAAGGGGAAAGACCCCTGAAAAGCCCTTTCCAGTAGCAGCACTGACAAGCTGAGCTGGTGGCATTTTCTGATATCTTGCGAAAGGCATCGAATTGGATTGGCTCGTCCCCTATGTAACCCCAGCTAGAGTGGCATAGGATACCAACTGAAAGCTGCAATCCTAAGCACGCTTACTAAAGAGTAAACTCAACTGAATGCAGGGGGACTCCCTCCTGAGTAGACAGGCATACGATTGCACTATAAGGTGCCTTGAACTGTCGGATCTCATACATCCACCAGAATTGGCAGCCTATGCCTGTGTATTATTGTTTTATTTTATTCTTTTATTACATTTAAATCCCGCCTTTTCCCCTCCTGCAAGGAACCCAAGGCAGCTCACGTGATCCTCCTCCTCCTCTCCGTTTTATCCTCACAACAACCCTGTGAGGTGGGTTAGGTTGAGAGGCAGCGACTGACCCAAAGTCGCCCAGTGAGCTTCCTGGCCAAGTGGGGACTAGAACCCGGACCTCCTGAGTCCCCGGTCCAACACTCTAACCACCCACTAGACCACACTGGCTCTAGAATTAAGTTTAGTGCAGGGCCGTCCAATCCTGTGTGCGCTAAGAAGCTAAGTGGATCTGGATCCGGCCGTCTCTGGATCAGAGACTCCCAGTGGCACTATGGGTTCCGAGGTGGAAGGAAGATGGTAAACGCACGCGATCAATCACCGTCACTCATCTGTGCCTTCAGCGAGATGGTCTGGGGCTAAACGCAGCACTAGATTTGCAACAAGAGCGCGCAGCAGGTGTTCCCTCTGCTGTTGCAGCAGTGCCAAGAGGGCAGGACTTTTGGGACAGAGGTCCCAGGCCCCTCTTAGCAAAATGAGCCAGAGGCGGTGTCAGGGGGTGGCCCGCTAGAGCTGGAGCCCCGAATCTTTCACTGGGAGCCCCAAATCTCTGGGCGGCCCTCTGCCCCACCGCCCTGCCGTCCATGGGCACATACTGAAAGAAAGGTCCAGGGGCGCTGAGGATCTCTGCCACATCGGATCCCCCCTGGATGAGCTGGCTTTTGGCCCACATGGGTTTCCCCTCCTGCTAAGATCTTAGCCTTTACAATGACTGGGTTCAGGCAACACGATAATCCACGCTCAAGGGTTGAGTGTGGGTTGTCGTTGAACCGCGGGTTATCGTGTTGTCTGACGGCAGCTGAGATAACAAACCATGGTGAACAACCCACAGTCCACAACCCAACAACAAACCATGGGTTCCCTTTGTGGGTTTCATAGATTTCATAGAGTTCACCAACAACCCACAGTTCAATGACAACCCGCACTCATCCCATACTCAACCCGTGGGTGTGAGTTATCGTGTCGTGTGAACCCAGACATTGGCTTTCTAGTTTCCAAGCTGCCGTTGAGGAACCCCCAGTATGAAACTTAAGCTGCAATCCTAAACACACTTACTTGGGGAGTAAGTCTGATTCGAAATTGGTGGGACTTACCTTTGAGTAAAGGTCCATAGGATTGTAACTCAGGCATGGATTCTTCTCCTCACATTCAGTTCCGTGCATATTTATTTATTTGATTGATTGATTGATTGATTGATAGGTAGTGTTTGTGCCTAGTCAGTGCATTATGTTTTTGACTTTGCCATCATCACCACCCAATTCTAAAAACTGAAACTGAATGTGATCCATCTGGGCGCATGAATCCACTTGCCAGAGAACGTTGAATTTCATTTAAAACAAGACACGCTGCTAGACCTCATGGTATGAAGGCTGGAATGATGATCTCCAAGTAGCCCTCAGCCCTAGGAAGGGTGTCACTCAGTGATCTGGTGATCGGGGCTGCATGCATGTTCTCATCCTGCCACTCTGTTGTACAATCTTGGCATTGGGAGCGGAATTCAGCACCCTGCAAACCACAGTTTTTAATTTGTTTAATTTTTTTTTTAAGTACGGTAAGTTTCTAGCCCTCAAGGCTGATGCAGTAGGCTAGAAAGTGTGTGGGCAGTGATGGCTTGAAATCTCAGAAGCCAGGGGACAGGAGAATACAGTGTCCATAGATGGGCTTTCAGTGCCTTATACAGAAAGTTGCTTCAGATTACGTTATGCAGATTTTCTTCATTCTGAGAATGGATTCCTCTCGCAAAATTTCTGCTTTTCTGGGTGTGGAACTGGTGCCAAAATCAGATAGTTTTACTGAGCTTGGGGCACAAAAGACTGCTGACCCTGACGGCGATATAATGGCCCCTCATCTAAAAAAAAAAAAGACAGGCAGAGAGAGCTGCAAAAGTGTCAGAAATGGGTAGCCAGTGTGGTGTATCGGATTAGACAGGGGAGACCCAGCTTCAGATTCCCACTCAGCCAGGGAGCTCACTCACTGCAAGCTCACAACGCCAGAACTTGGGCCCACCCCATGAAATTGATCGGCTGGAGAGATCCAGCTCACGCTGGCTCAGCTTGTCTGAGCGTGGAAAGCTAAGCAGGGTCAGGCCTGGTTGTTACTTGGATGGGAGAGACCCCTCCTTTAGTTTCCTGCATTGAGCAGGGGGTTGGACTCGATGGCCTTGCAGGCCCCTTCCAACTCGATGATCTATGAGATCTGTGAAACACAATACTTAATGAACTGGTGGAACTCGTCGCGGCAGTGACGGTAGGCTTTAGAAGGGGATTATACGCATACCCAGTGGGCAGGTCTGTCGATAGCGATTAGCAGCCGCCATAGCTAAATTGAACCTCCATGGTCAGAGGCAATCTGTCTCTGAACGCCAGCTCCAGTGGCAGGGTTGGGGGGGCTGACAGTGGGGAAGAATTTGAAAGGACCATCTCTTAACGAGTTTTGTTTGTTTTGTTGAAATTCACATTAAAAAATTAATCATCATCATCATCATCATCATCATCACAGCAACAATAAAACTAGGTCAAAAACATCTGGGGACCCAAGGTTGGAGAACACTGCTCTAACCTGCTAAAAACAGTAGCCAAAGGGGCTGCCCCCCCCAAAAAAAAATAAAGGGGTGAGCCCAGCAGTGGCTGGTGTCTCCAATGTCAGTGGGGCACTGTATCCACTCCGGGTTTCAGTCTGAACTTTAAATTCGCTATCCACAGTGCTGAACCTATTTTGGGGGGGGGGGTTGTGTGGTTCAGCACTGTGGACAGCTCCTTAAAAGCTCAGACTGAAACTTGGAGTGGATACACCGCCCCACTGACATTGGAGACACCAGCTGGAACTGGTGGGGGAGCCTTTTTTTCTCCTCCTCACCCCACAGTAATTTCAGCCCTGCCCCCCCCCAATCACTAGGCATTTGGTTCTGGAGCCTGCACTTAGCCACTATTATTTTTTACTCAGACTTTTGACAGCTCAAGTCACTTGTATTCTCCACCACACGCGCACAAACCCCACCTTGGCAGTAAAAAATTAGAGGCACGGTTACAGAATACAGATGCATCCTCGAGGGTTTATTTTAAGCAGGGGTGCGGAACCTCTTCAGGCCCGAGGGCTGCGCTCCATTTCAGAGAAGCTCTCGGGGGCCGCGTTGCAGCGGTGGGCGGGGCCAATATACCCAAAACAACCGGAATACTTTAGCTTAAAACTCTTAGGGTGCAATCCTAGGCAGGTTTAGACAGAAAAAAAGTCCTACAACTCCCAGCATTCCACAGCCAGCAACGCTAAAAACGACGCATTGAAGAACAGGATGACGTTTAAAACCATGGCTGGTCAGCAAGGAAGGCTTCCCGGAACAAAGACGTCTCCAGTAGGCGCCGAAAACAACGCAGTGTCAGAGCCTGCCTGACCTCCAGAGGAAGGGAGTTCCAGAGAAACGGGGCCACCCCACTGAAGGCTCTTCTCCGGGTGGACTCCAGTCGGGCCATAGGTCCATGTGGAACCACCAGGAGAACGTCCTCCGATGACCTCAGTGACCAGGCAGGTTGGTATGGGAAGAGGCGATCTCTCTGGTATCCTGGTCCCAAGTTGTTGTTTCGGGCTTTGTACACGATTACCAGAACCTTAAACCTGGCCCGGTAGTGAATAAGCAGCCAGTGCAGTTCCCTTGGCAAAGGAGTTGCATGCTGAAAGGGGGCCGGCCCGCTCCCGACAACGGCCGAGCTGCTGCGTTCTGCACTGGCGCCAGCGTCTGGAACAGCCTCAAGGGCAGCCCCGCCTAGGGCACATTGCAGTAGTCCAGTCGTGAGGTTCCTACCGCCTGTGTCACCGTGGCCCAAGCTAACCCTGTATTGCTTCAAAATGTAGCAAGCAAGCCCTGCTCTATACTGGGGCCTTGCCCCTCCTTCTGCCGAGTGCAGCCCTGGCAGTCTGCCCCAAAGCTTTATTATTATTATTATTAATAATATTTATTTATCGCCCATCTGGCCAGCAACCGGCCACCCTGGGCGATGTACACGCAATAAAATACATAAATACAATAAAATACATTAAAACAATATAAAAATTTTAAAATCTTAACCCACCCCATATTCCCACCTGAACAACCAGGTTTTTAATGAGCGACGGAAGCTTAGCAGAGAGGGGGCATGGCGGAGGTCACTCGGGAGAGAGTTCCACAGTACGGGGGCCGCCACAGAGAAGGCCCTCTTCCTCATCCCGACCAGTCTAGCTGCTCTGGCTGAAGGGACAAGGAGAAGGCCATCCGTGGCAGATCTTGTTGAGCGGCCCACTTGGTGTTGCTGGAGACGCTCCTTGAGATAGACTGGACCCGAGTCGTATAGGGTTTTAAAGGTCAAAACCAACACCTTGAATTCGGCTCGGCAAGCAACTGGTTACCGAGCTTGCTTTGCCCCGACGTCACCCGGTGCCGGACACAGAAGAGCAGCTCCTCCGCGGGAGAGCGCTTCTTCGGCCACCTCCCTGCTGCGGAAATGACGAGCGGCTCCTCCAATCACAGCTTCTGTGGCAGAGATACCAAGCAGGACGGCCCGCCGCCGCCGCCGCCACCAACCGGGCATCGTGCTGAGGTGCGGCGGGCAAACTCTTTTCCAAGTTGGCACCTTTAATTATTTCTCATTTCTTATTTCTTCCCTAATGGCACCGCTGCCCTGTGCCAGACTAAATCTCTCCCCGTCCGTCGCCACCCCAGTTCTTAATCATCGGTCACAGGGCTGGTTCCAGGTTTGAGGAGCTTCTGGACCAAGTACTCTGTACCTGTGGGCCATAGGGTGGCCCTAAGGCCCTTTTTACAGCCTTCCCTTTCTCCCGTGCGATTCCAGTTTAAAGGTAAAGAACCAACATTGACAGCGCCTGGACAACAACAGTTCACCCACTCAGTCTTCCGCACTATGGTGAGATGTACTGCATTTTTATTGGAACGATATATTCCCCCCCACCCTAAATTTTCAACTATAGATATAAATGAGCATACACACATTTTATTTATTCATGGTTACAGTTATATCCCACCTTTCGCCCCTCTTGCAAGGAACCCAAGGGGGCTTTACGCGGACCTCTTCCGCTCCATGTGATCCTCACAACAACCCTGTGAGGTAGGTTAGGCTGAGCGACAGCGACTGGCCCCAAAAGTCTCCCAGTGAGCTTCATGGCCGAGGGGGGGACTAGAACCCGGATCTCCGGGGTCCCAGTCCAACACTCTAACCACTAGGCCACACTGACTGTTGAATTTATTTCTCATGCCCTGTCCTTGTGCCTCGACCTAGAGTTTTGAGCCTGAGCATCGTGCCTTGAAATATGAATACGGATCCTTTTCTCTGCACCCACAAACTTCCACACTCTCTCTCTCTCCTCCTCCTCCTCCTCTTCTCCCCTTTCCTTGGCCCCGAGCATCGTCTGGAGATTGATTGAGGACAACGTTCCCGACAGGGCCCTCTCATCTTCTCTAGGCGACCGCAGCCAGCCCGATTTCTATGCGAGCCGGGGGCCGGCGGAACAATGAAGCACTGGGGGTTTTTTGGAAGGAGGGGGGGGGGAAAGAATCGTCAAAAGGGGGTCTGGTTGAAAGAGTGAAAGGGGGCAGGCAAAAAGAGGGGGGGTCCCAGGGCCTCGTCTATTGGCTCATCTCGGCAGCCAGAACAGCTGTGAAAAAGGCTCGGCCGATTTTCCCACGCCCGCCCGAATGGCTGCAGCGAAGGAACTCTCCAGCGGGGTCATCCCCCGAGCGCTAATATATACACAGCCCGCGTCCTCGACTCAGAGGGCATTTGTTCAGTGCGCACAGACGGGCTGACGCTAATTTCACCGTCAATTTGCTTAAACCTCGCGCGACCCCCTCCCGGCCGCCTTTTGTCGACTGGGGGAGTGAGGACCAAAAAAACACACAAAACAAAACAAAAGTAAAAAAAAGCGGGGGGGGGGAGCAGATTGGCTGTGGGGAGGCGAAGCCGCCTTTCTCCTCCACCTCCTCCTCCTCCTCCTCCTCCTTTTCCCAAAAGGTGCCCGAATTGGACTGCAAAAAACAAAACAAAAAAAACAACCTGCAACGTCTGGCCGGGTCGTCCACAAGGTCAAGATGAAGCTTGCAGTGAAGGGTGCGGGAGCGTGCTTGGGGGAAAGCCGGTGCCTCGGTGGCAGACCACCTGCCCCGCCTGCGGAAAGTTTAGCATCTCCTGTTAAAAAGAGGACAGGTTACACGTGCGTGGAGAGACATTTCACGGCCTGAGACCTAGAGAACCACTTCCCATCCGAGTAGACAGATGATGGAGGGCTAGATGGGGAAATAGTGCAACCTGGAATAACGTACGGTGGCCGTGTGTCCTCTTTTTCAGAGGACAGTCCTCTATTTGAAGGTGACCTCTATTTCAGGGGTGGGCAGAAGGTGTTTGGGGACATCCGACTCCCGGAAGCCCCTGCCGGCATGGCCATTGGTCAGGAATGCGGGGAGGTGAAGTCCAAAACATCTGGAAGTCTAGCTTCTGCTCACCCCCCTGCTCTGTTTGTTTGTTTGTTTGTTTGTTTATTATATTTATACCCCGCCTTTTTTCCTGCAAGGAACCCAAGGTGGCTTACATAATCCTCCTCCTCCTCCTCCTCCTCTCCATTTTATCACAGGTCACCAGGTCGCAGTCATCCACACTGTGATGAGATGTACTGCATCCCCATTTAAATTCGAGTCGTTATTTCTATATTGCATCTATACGTATATATTAGCGCATGCCAATTTTATGTAAATCCCTGTCCTCTGTTTTTAGTGACGCGTTTCCTCTTTTTGGGGGGGTGGGTGAGGGGCGATTCCTAAGTGGCCCACTCAAGTATCTATCAGACCTTTTCCTATGTTCCTGTTTGAACCGGCCGTTTATTCAGAACCCTGAGGACTGGAAACCTGCCTTATCTTTAGGGGAAGGACTGTAGCTCATGGATAGAGCATCTGCCTTGGATGCAGAAGGTCCCGCCGCATTCGAGGCCCGGCATTTCTAGTACTGGCAAAGACTTTGCCTGTGCCTGAAACCCCAGCATAGCTCTGGAAGGAACCGGAGTCAGTAACTGAGATGGGAAGGCACTTAACTCGTTGCCAAAACGAAGGAACTGCGTTGCCCAAATAGGAGGACAAAGGGGGGGGGGGGCTGATTTGCATAAAATTTGCATGTGCTGATTAATATGTGTCAATGTAAATGTAGGCATAATTACTATAATTTGAATAGAATACAATGCATCTCACCCCAGTAGGAAACACCATGACCAAGTGTCTGTGTGTGCCTCCTTTTCCATCTGCTTCTGTGTCCAGGTGTTGTGAACTGCTGCTGATGGACAAAAGCATCAAGGTTTCTCCCTTCTTATGGCTCTTTTTAGGGATGTATCAGAAGTTAGTTTCGGGGGGGGGGCAGATTTTACCCAGTTTGCACTTCCCAGAACTGAACACACACCCGACCGCAACCTGCACGGTCAAAGTCTGTATATTTCCGAGCTGGCGATACAATTCACAGGACCAAAAAAAACAACAACAACAAAATCATTTTGAAAAAGGCACACGTTTGAAAAAATGCATGTGGGGGGGAAATGTGCACTTTTGGAAAATGTGCATGAAAAAATGTGCACTTTCAAAAAAAAAATGTGCTCTTCCGAAAAATGCTCACAGACATGCTTTATTCAATGGGAGGGAAAGGGATGCATCCATTTGATGCGTTCTTTTCGGGGTAGTGTGCACGAAAATATGCACCGCACACGTTTTTGTGTGAAAAGAAAAGAAAAAAAAACAGCTTGTCATCTAATATGGAAATGAGTCAGAATGAGCTTCTGGGTTTGGAGAACCTCGATACGCTCAAGTTTTACTGATTCACTGATCCCTTTTGGACTTAGTAGCCCTTGATGTGGAGCTATTTATGGCAGGCAGACCAGGCTTCGGGGATCTAGTTTGGTTCTTATCTTTGAAGTGGACTCAGACTGGAGAACCTTCAAACAGAGGATGCCTGCAATACAGGACTGTCCTCTGAAAAGTAGGACACCTGGCCACCCTAACCAAGATACATTGGGAGTCAAAGCAAAGCACATCTTAAGGGATTTGTGTAGCTCAGTGTTCTCCAACCTTGGGTCCCCAGATGTTTTTGACCTACAACTCCCAGCATGCTGGCTGGGGCATGCTGGGAGTTGTAGACCAAAAACATCTGGGGACCCAAGGTTGGAGAACACTGGTGTAGCTTGACGTTACTGCTCTGTTTGGCTGAAAAGTGTCGGCACAAAACGTTTCAGGAGTGGCCAATGCTGGATCGGACCAAAGGTCCATCTATTTATTCAAGCACAGCCAACTTCTGACGGTGGCGAACCAAACCCCACCCACCTTCTCTGGGAAGTCCACAAGCAAACTGAAAAGCCCATAACCCTCCTCCGTTGGTTACTAAAATCTGGAGGCATTCGGAGGAAGTCGAGCAGATCAAAGGGGCCATCCATCTCAGTATCCGGTTTCCGGCGTGTGATTTTTTGCTACCCTAAAGTCAGGGGTAGGCAGAGAGTTGCTTTGGACTTCAGCTCCCAGCATTCCTAGCTATTGGCCATGCTGGCAGGGCTTCTGAGAATTGAAATCCAAAAATCTGGACGGGACCAGGGTTGGGGGGGGGGGAGGTTTTTCTAAAGACAGAGAGAGATGTTATAGTTTGCCGATTGGAGCATGTCAAAATTGTCACCCAAGGCTGCCAGGAGGCTGGAAATGGCTCTATTGGCGCCGAAACGGGCTCAGTTGGCATCTGGGAGGGTCCTGGCTGAGTTTCAATCACCAAGGACTATTTTTCTTTTTCTCAATTTTGCTCCTCTCCCAAAGGTTGCCATATATATATATATATATATATATATATATATATATATATATATATATATGGCCGGGGGCATTCCCCGAGAATTGCGATTCTTGGGGAATGGCCACCTCTCTTCCTGCTTTGCATGCCAAAGGTGCCAGGTTCAATGCAGGGGACTGCCCAAGACCTCTCTTGCTGCCCGAGGCGGAGGACGAGATGGAGTGCCCCCCCCATTCCACCTACAGCCACTGGCCAGTTGAATCTTACTTTGACACCGGTGATGGGACGGCCACTTCCACTGTACCTGAGGGCTAGCTGAAGGATGCAAAGTGGGCTGCCTGGAATGCACAGCAGCTCTGTCCTCCAACAACGGGGAATGGCACAGGAAAAAAATGTGCACTTCCAGTCGTCGTCCCCCCCCCCAAAAAAATTATGCATGAAAAAATGTGCACTTTTGGAAAATGCACATAAACACCCTTTAATCAATGGGAGGAAAATGGATGCATCCACGATGCATCGATCTGGGGTAGTGCGCATGAAAATATGCACACATTTTTGTGTGAAAAGGGGGGGGGGAAACAGCTTGTCGTCTAATACGGAAATGAGTCAGAACGAGCTTTCGGGTTTGGAGAACCTCAGTACACTTGGGTTTTGCTGATTCACTGATCCCAGCGTGGAGAGGGCTGCTGCTGCTGCTGCTGCTTCCCCCTCCGCACTGCCACCCAGAAATCTACCGCCTGAGGCAACCGCATCACTCTGTAATGGTAGGGCCAGCCCCGTGCGCATTGCACAGCACTGATGCTAGATCAAGGGTGTTGAACTTCTTTCAGCCCGAGGGCCACATTCCATTTTGGAGAAGCTCTCGGGTGGGGGGGGCATTCCAGTGGTGGGTGGAGCCAAAGGCAAAAGGGGTGGGGCAACTCCCCACCCAAATATTTTAGCTTAAAGCTCTGACTGCCAGTAACTAAGCCTTAGGAGAGGCATTTCAGCATTTTAGAACAGGGGTGGGGGAAATGTTCAGAAGCCAGGAAAAGGGGGAAGGGGTCAGATTTGCCAGATTTCCCCCCCCCAGGACAAAGGAAAAGGGGGGAAGGGCCAGATTTTCCCCATGGGCTTGTGGATAGACACCCCTGAGAAGCATCTTATGTTCCTGTTTTAAATCATTCTGAACAATGAGAACTGGAGACTTTGTTTTTAGAAAAAGGTCCACATCTCCAGGACTGGTTGGGAAAGATCTCCCTGTCCGAAGCCCTGGAGAGATGCTGCCAATCGGGGCAGATAGAAGAAAAGGAATGGGGAATGCCCTCCAGATGCTATTGGACTTCAATTCCCATCATCCTTCACTGTTGTGTTGGCTATGCTAGGTAAGGCTGATTGGAATTGCAGTCCAAGAACATCTGGAGGCCACAAGTTACCCCCTCCCCTTGCTTTACAAAGTCACAAGCAGACACGTCCCCACCCCCTAGGAGCTTCCATTCTAAAATTCTACATGAGGCAGGAAGGAAGAGAAAAGAGAAGTTGATGTATGCTCAGTTATGCGCACATTGTGAAATCCTGTATGTTTACCTGGATGTAAGTCCCACTGTACTCAATGGAGCTTAGACCCCAGTGAGTGTGTTATGGGAATGCAGCGGTTGACGGCCTAGGGTCTGTACTAAAGGCATCATGGGAAAAAGGAGGGATTTGAAGAGAGAGGGGGAGAAAGAGATGGAATTGTGCAGATGTTCTGCGAGGGGGTTCCACCAGGCATATGGGGTAGCAAGGGAGAACACCTCCCATTCTAGTGCCTGAATTTGCTGTTTTCCTTCTCCCTCCCAATCCCCTTTCCTTTTATGTCACATGTCTTTTAGATTGTGAGCCTGTGAGCAGGGATTGCCTTATTTCTGATCTCTGTAAGCCGCTCGAGTAACCTTGGCTGAAGTGTGGGATAAAAATGCTTTGAATAATTAAAGGCATTACATAAATGTGCAGAGTCGTTTAAGGGAGTGTGGGAGATTTGGGAGAGGGGTTCCGAACAGGGGCGAATGGATCTGACAATTTCGTTCTCGCAGAGATTGTCAGAGTTTCAGGATTAAGCTCTTTTTGTCCCATTTCCACATACGATTGCGAGGGGGGTGTTTTTAAAGCCTGCACGGAAACTCATGCTTTGCACTGACAGGCTGCGGTTTTGTGCGCACTGTTTTTCGAGCATACGTATTTTGTGTGCACTTTTCAAGAATGCATGCACGCGTTTTTGCCCCACGATGAGGGAAGCTCGGGGAACTGCAGATTTCAGGATGCAGCTCACATATCGGCTTGGGTGGGAGAGGCGCGGGTTTGCTGCAGTCGTGTTAAAAAAGAAACCCGACAGAACGAATTTGTCGCCCATCTCTAGAGCCTGCAGGAAGAGTTTTTCCTCTTAGATTAGTGGGATCATTTAGAGCAGTGTTCTCCAACCTTGGGTCCCCAGATGTTTTTGGCCTACAACTCCCAGCATGCCCCAGCCAGCTACGCTGGCTGGGGCATGCTGGGAGTTGTAGGCCAAAAACATCTGGGGACCCAAGGTTGGAGAACACTGGGTTAGAGGGATGATGTTTTATGTTTCCACTGTTGTGTTTTATGAGCTATTGTGGTCTGCCCCCCCCCGGTGGCCTCCAGATGTGTTGGACTACAACTCCTATCATTCCAAGCCAGCATGCTTGATGGTGAGGGATGACGGGTGTTGCAGTCCTATAGCATCTGGAGGACATTCCCCATTCCTGTCCATCACTGATTGGCAGGAGCTGGCTGGGAATGATGGGACCTGTAGTCCAACATCCTCTGGAGGCTGACAGGTTGAGGAAGGCTGAGCAATTGCAAAATGGCCTTGGCTTTGTTTGTTTTTTAGTGAAGTATAAAATTTACACACACACACACACACACAAGCAAACGAAACGCACACTGTCTATCTGGAGGATGGCAGTGAATTTTAAGGCAATGGATTCTTACGTTTATTGCTTCTGCATCTCATTAGTTGTCGGGTGGGGTTTTTTTTAACACCCTACACCAAACTTCATTCGCTTGCGACTTTCCCGTTCGCCCCTGACCCGTCCCGATAAATGCATCTTTCTAGGCAATCTCGCCGAATATTACACACCTTTTGCAAGTGATTTTCCTAATATATAATGCATTTCAGAACATGCTTTTCTTCACAGATAGACGCTATTTGCAGTGCACCCAAATATCGATATGCTTCTTTTGACTGGAGAGCTCCATTGCCAAATTCAGAGACGTGCAGATCGTGAAGAATAATAGCCGAGTTTCGGTTTGTGCACGGGTTCAACAGTGTGAAATTAGATGTGTTTGCTTTAAGAGGCAAACTGAACGAAATTCGCCTCTGTTCTGCTGTATGTTTTCTGCTAAATTTCCTTTCAGAAGGAAAAGGACTGGCGGTGCGCAGGGGGGCGGCTGATTCTCCTGGTTTGCTTCATGGAGCGCTTCTCCAAACAACCTCGGACATCTTTGTCTGGGGCACAGTTTTCTCCCACCAATTCCAGCTGTTTGTCTAGGTTTATTTCTACACCTATTTATATCCAATCCACCCCCATACTAGGGCTAGAGGAATCTATCAATTTTTGTTGTTCTCCATTTCTCATTTTGCCAGTCTTAGGTTCGTTCTGTCCTGCTTCCACATCCGTTTGCAGGGCTTTGTGTATTTTTTTTTTTTTTAAAAGCCTGCTTGAAAAGGGGTAGAATTTTTGTTTGTATTTTTCCTAATCTGTGCATTTTGGTTCACAATCTTGCCAAACGCACACACACACACACACACACACATATATATATATATATATATATATATATATACAGTCATACCTTGGATTGCAAGTAACTTGGTTTGAGAGCGTTTTGCAAGACAAGCAAATTTTTAAATATGTATTTAATTTTTTTTGACTTGATATACAAGTGACGTCTTGCAATACAAGTACTGTAGTACGGCTTAAATTAAAAATCTCTGTACAAACAAATTCTTTTGGGGGGATTTCGTTTTGATATAAGAGTGTTTTGGATTACAAGCACGTTTCCGGAACGAATTATGCTCTCAATCCAAGGCATGACTGTATATATATAGTAGCAAGTGCTGTTTCCTGAATAGAAAGAGATTTTCACTAATGTACCCATTTCAGTGTGCACTTCCCCCTATTATAACACTTTTGTATGCTTTATTCCTTTGTTTATCCATTTTACTTATTGTATTTCTATACTGCCTGTCAGGAACCAAGGCCAAGGCAGTTTACAAAGAATTCAGGAAACAACAATCAGAAAGGAAGGAAGGAAGATTTAAAAATAAAACAACCCTTTAAAAAATGGTTTTGGGAATGGAGGACTGCACTGAAAAACTCAAAGAAGTGCCGATACCAAAGGAGAAACTGCATTTTTACGTTCCCAAACTGGTTCGGGAAGCACAAATTTAGGGTGGCTAAAATGCAAACCAAACATGTTTCTTCCCCATCCTTCCCCCCCCCCCAAACACACGTTTTCCTCCTTGACTTTGATTCTGTTTGCTTTGGGGGGGGCGTCTCTCGAGGACCACCCGCTGCTTTTACGGACTCCCTGCGTTCGAATTGAGTGTGTTTTATTGGCCCTCGGCTGTCTTCAGACTCCGTCCCAAGAAATGGCCTCTCGTCTTCGCGCTGCTGTTGTGCGCTGTTGAAGAATGCCTGGGGACGATTCCGGGCCTGAATTTCTCTCTGGGTTCTTCTGAATTCTCTGTTCTTGTTTCCAAAAACAGAACTGATGCACTTGTTGTGATGCAAAGGATTTGGGGGGCGGCTTGCTCCTGAAGGGTGGGGATGAAAACTCCTAGAATTGTTTTGTTGACAGGGATCAACCCAGCTGCCTGCATTTTGGGACGGTGTTTGGGGGGCATGGCTAGGCAGGACTGTCATGAGGACTAGCTGCACATCAAAATATACCACTAGGCCACTGGCCACGGGATGAGGGAGGAGAGTCAGGAGCCACAGGTGGGCTCAGGGCAGTGTCAAAGGGGTTCTCTGTGACCTCAGGAGAGGCATTCCTGCAATGGGACCCCTTGGGTTGCCCCATGGCTTCTGAGGGACTGGGTTCGCGGGGGGGGGGGTACCCGTTCCTCCTCCTCCAAAGAGGTCTCCCCTGGACATGGGCCAGCTGGGATCCTGACCCACAGCTTTCCAGTAGCTCGACCAGCCGTGTGCGCATGTGCGCGGCTCCGTCCCTCATCATCCAGCCTTGTAACCAGTGGTTAGATCCCAGGAATGGCGTCCGTCAAACTTTTTTTTTTATTATTTTTAATTTCAACAAACGCATAATAAGGTAATGCACCGCTGCCTGAAAAATAAATAAATAGCCTCGACAGGCCTGAGCCTCGCCTCGGAGGAAACCCTTTCAGTTCGGAGAGGAGCATGCGCATGGCTGTGCGTGCGTGCGTGCGTGCGTGCGTCAGTGGAGGGAGACGCGCACAGTGCATGCAATGCATTTCCGAACGGCAAGCCCTCCTGGCGCTGGGGCGGGGAATCGATCGGATAGATATCCACATGAAAAGTTAACAGTACGGGGACGCACAGTGGTACGCAGCCCGGTGCCCTCCAGATGTTGTTGGACTACAACTCCCGTAATCCCTGACTGCTGGCCATGCTGGCTGGGGCTGCTGGCAGTTGTAGCCCGAAACATCTGAAGGGCACTGGGTCTCCTTTCCCTGCACTATGTATAGAGCACGAATGCAGAACCTCAGCTCTGGCGTCCCGATCTGGCCCTTGGGGGTTCCCCAGTCAACCACGCGCCTTTCCCTGGCCACACCCCCTTTCCCCAGGCCACACCCCCTTTGGTCGTTTCCCAGCTTTTGTGAAGTTTTCCCCCCCATTCCAAAAGGTTGAAATGGCTCTCCTGAGGCTGAATTACTGGCAGGAAGAGCTTTAAGATATGCGTGTGATTTTGGCCCCGCCCCCTTTGCCTTCGGCCACGGCCACCGCTGGAATGCAGCCCCCGAGAGCCTCTCCAAAATGGAATGCGGCCCTCGGGCTGAAAGAGGTTCGACACCCCTGTTTTTTTTTTAACCTGCCATCCTGCTGGAAGCTACGTGAGTTCCTCATTATCTCTATTAAGAGCTGATCCAACTTCCTGCTAATTGTGCTCAGTGAATCATCATACACAGTTTGTTTTTGCTACCAGGTGGAACTGTTCTGTCAATATGCCCCCATTCTCCAACTTAGAACCCACCTGCTCAATGTTATTCATATCACTGATCAAAGAGGCTTCAGAATGGGTGTCTCGCCTACTTCTCCATCCTGCAATGCACACGCTTCCACGTTTAACTGTTCATATCTGTTCGTCGGAGAAACTGCCAACTCCCTAGATTTTAAAGGCAAATTGCTGATGCTAAAAGGCATCATCCATTTTAAACTGCTTTGCATCAGGTGATAAAAATTGATCGGAGCTATTTCTTGCACACTTCCTTCAACCTATTGTTAAGTGTGAGGGCTCCGAATTCAATCCGGGGCCAAAACAGGCATTGCTTTAAACGTGTGCGTAGCAGCTATGTCTCTTTTCCCCATTTTTACTCTAGAGTAGGTGCAGGGGGGCTCAATCTGGATTGGGACCATAGCATGCAGGGTAGGGGGCTTTTAAGATCCAGATCGGTTCCCCTGCACCTACTCTAGAGTATTTTTTTTTTTTAAAGCATGGCTACTAGTCACACATTTAAAGTAATGTCAATTTTGGCCCTCAGGTTCAATCCGGAAGAGAGAAGGAAGGGGGGCCAGCGGGGGGGACATCCTAATATTTTCTCTTCAATTTCCAATTTTCTTTTGCTCGCTGCACCAGACCAGACTGAAAACAACGTTGAGTCAAAAAGATTCACTGACTGCTTGCCTCAAGCCAAGAGCCAAAGGCCAAGTACCCCTTAGCTCTTGTCCTTCGGCTGGCACATCTAGCAAGCTGTGAGACTTAAAAGGTCTGTGAGGAAGGAGGGAGCAAATGAACACTCAGCGCTGCCCAATCTCCCTGCCTTTCCCTCCCTTGTGCTTAGAAGCCCCTCCCAAAATGCTCCTGCTCCTTTAAATGAATCTGCCCTTTCTCTCTTGCTGCCACTTCTGCCTGAAGCGCATTTGCAGAGCGTCGTAGAGGTGAAGATTTCTGTTTGATTGTTTAAAAAGGCTATGTGTGTTTGTGCAACAGTGCTGGGGCGCATAGTTTCATATCTTTTTTAATCTTTTTTTTTTTTTTAAGAAATGAGAGAGAGAGAGAGAGATATGACATGGTACAGATTAACATTTCTTGTTGTTGTTGTTGTTTTAAATTTAATTATTCATTATTATTTGTAGCCCACCTTTCAGGATACAAACCCTTCCGAGGCAGCTTGCAAGGAACATAAAAGTAAAATTATTAACACATGAATTCTCAAGTCGACGTGGGTGCTTCAGTGTTGGAGCACATACTTAAACAAAAAAAAGATAGAGAGAGACCACCAAGGCATTGACTGGGTTCAGACAACACGATAACCCAGAGTCATGGGTCGAGTGTGGGTTGTTGTTGAACCGTGGGTTGTTGTTGAAACATGGTTTATCGCGTTGTCTGAACCCAGCTGCACTAACAAGCCATGGCTTGTTAACCACGAACAACCCATGGAGAGAACCCATGGTTTGTTGTTGGACTGTGAACTGTGGGTTGTTCGCCATGGTTTGTGATCTCGCCTATGTTCAGACAATACAACTCGCACTCAAGGGTTGAGTATGGGTTGAGTGTAGGTTGTCATTGATCGGTGGGTTGCTGTTGAACTGTGGGTTATTGTGTTGTCTAAACCCAGCCGAGATAACAAACCATGATGAACAACCCACAGTTCACAATGCAACAATAAACCATCAGTTCTCTTCATGGGTTGTTCGTGATTAACAAGCCATGTTTTTTTTTTATCCTGGCTGGGTTCAGACAACAGGATAACTCACGTTTCTGAAACAACCCACAGTTCAACAACAACCCACAGTCAACCCTTGAGTGGTGGGTTATCATGTTGTCTGAACCCAGTCATTTTAAAGGCTAAGATTTTTACTTGTTTTTTTTTTTTTAAGGCTGCATTCCTATGCACATTTACCTGGGAGTAGGTCTCATTGAACTCAACAGGACTTACTTCTTAGTGGACATGTATAAGATTGTGCTGTAAAAGTTATCCATGTGCACTGCAGTGCATAGTTTCATATTTTCTTTTATGAAACCCTTTTCACCTTTTCTTTATTTATTTTTTCTCAAGTTACTATAGAGATGAAGATATTTTAGGACATGATCGTATGCATGTTTAGACGGAAAAAAAGGCCTACACCTCCTAGCATGCCCCAGCCAGCTATGCTGGCTGGGGCATGCTGGGAGGTGTAGGCCTTTTTTCTGTCTAAACATGCATAGGATCGTGCCTTTCTTGTTTAAAGGATTATGCGTTTGCACGAGTGCTGCAGCGCAAAGTAATATTTCATTTTATCTTAAAAAGAAACTTGACAAAGCACCAGAAGGGTGCCTCATATGTAAGGCAGCTGCTTAACATCCCTTAGCCCGGGGGGGGTGTTCGACCTCTTTCAGCCCGAGGGCCAAATTCCATCTCGGAGAAGCTCTCGGGGGGCCGCATTCCAGTGGTGGGTGGAGCCAAGCGGGAAAGGGGAGGGGCCAAAACATACCAGCCTCTTGGAGCTTCAAGCTCTTCCTGCCAGTAACAACAAGGAGAGGCATTTCAACCTTTCTTGAAATGGAGAGGAATGGCACAACAAAAGCCAGGAAGCCCAGTGGTTGGAGGAGAGGGAATGGGGTCAGGGGAAGGGGGCTATCTGGGGACCCCAGGAAGGCTGGGGCTTTTGGTTGCCCACCCCTGCCTTAGCAGCCACCGCACCTGCTGAGCTGGGCCAAAAGCAAGCACCAGCCGAGGCGCTCACCAGACGTCCGGGCTCCCGGCGCTACGTCTTTTACGTAGAAAGTGGCGTAAGGTACGTTAAAAGCGGCCGCAATTTGTGTGACTTGTGCAAATCGTGGCCGTTTTTAACGTATCTTGCGCCACTTTCTACGCAAAAAAAAAACGTAGCGCCGCCGGGAACCCGGAAGTTCCTTCCCGGGCCCTGCTCGCAAGAACGGGAGTCGAGCCAGGGAAGCAGGTAGGGCGAGCGGAGCTCGGGGGGGGTGTCGAGCGCCTGGCGAGTTCACCGGACTTCCACTCCGCAATCGAGCTCCACGCACATCCTTAGTATGGAGGGGGGTGCCGTTTGAAGCAGGAAAGGAATAAAGTGTGATTGTTGGCAATTGGGGGCAGAAGGGGTGGGGGATGATGCCTGGATGATGCTTATGGCGCTTTTACAAATTTATGTACAATTTGGGCGTCAGGATGGAATCCGAAGGCGCCAGTTGCCAAACCTGGCTAAGGGGTTGCCTATGACAGATGAGTTCATTTCAATCAGGGGTGAGGAACGGGCGGCCCACGGGCCGCACGTAGCCTGCCGAGGCCGTTTGTGCACCGCTCCAGCTGCCGTGTGCCACCGAAAACCACCGGCTCTGTGCTGCAGCATTTCTGCTGGGAAGGAAATTTTGTGGGAAGCTGTGTGTCAGCGGGCTGGTGGGAGAGCCCTGGTGTCACTGGGAATCCTGGCCGCTCCCGATGGCATTGAGGCCACTTACTTGTGTCAGTGGCGTGCAGCCCCCAGAGGGTTCTTGATTCAATGCTCCAGAATTGCCTAGCCCTCCCTGACCTATATAATTTTGAAGGCCCAAAATCTGAGCCCAGCACAACACAGTTCGAGAGAGGAGTGTGCCTGTTGCCCCTCTGGAGTTTGGGTTTGCTCCTCTGGCCGGCCATTCTTGCAGCTGGCTCCTATTGTGGGAAGGCAGGTGTGATGGCTTGCACGATCCATTCCCCGTGCAGACGTGCAGCAAAGTTAGAGGAGGAGGTGGGTCAAGTGACCTCCATCCAATCAGGAATTGGCTTTAGTCTGTGAGTGGTGCAGGAACACAGCAGATAGGCTCTTCCAAAGAGGAGTGTAAAACTAAAACACGCACACAAACAAATTAGGCTGTAAGACTTGTGCTGGGTTGTGCAGGGTCTCTGCCACTGACTGAACCAAGACCACGGAAATTCCCCCTCGCTGGCCGTAGGCATGGTGTCGGAGACGTCTGCAACAGACTCAAATGAGTTCGAATTTCTAAGGATCCGACCCTCAGTTTCTGCCGCGGATCGGGTTTTCCTGAATCACACAGATTCTGCGGACTTGCGGACTGTTTTTTTTTTTTTTTTAATTTTCTGTAATTTTATGCAAATTTAGTCATAGAAAAATACAAAAGAAAAAAACACACCAACTAAAAATGTCTGTTTCCCCCGAATACACATTTTTCAGGGATTTGCATATTTGGGGAGAGGGTGGGGGCTGTGTGCATTTCCGGGAGTGCGAAATTGCGCAGGTGCAAATTTGCGCACACACGTAAGAATGCTTTTGTGCTAAATCCGTTTCCGACAGTGAGCGGGCGACGGAGCGAAAGGCGCCTGACAATCCGTGAAACGTGGACTGGAATGGACTTTACAAGGTCCGTATGTCGCTATCACTGGGTGATCTCTCTCGTCTCGGGCCAACCTAGCCTGCCTCGCAAGGCTGTTGTCAAATTCAGAGGGTAGAGGAGGTCTGTTTTGGGGAGAACGCCAAAAAAGATGTATTTCTTGGGAAGAAATCCCGTTGGAATCCCCACCGGGGACTGACTCCTGAGTAGACATCATCCATAAGGTTGGGGGCTGTTGGTAATTCACACACCGCTGGGGGGGGGGAAGGTTGTTGTTTGAGTTGAACGATGCATACGCAGAAGGCGAAACAAAAGTCCGCAGCCATCTCCTTTTTCTCTGTGTGTGCTTTGAATATTTATAGCTGTTTGGGGATCAGTCCAGAGTTAGGGTAAGGGGAGACGGTGGGGGCACAGATGAAACAGGGGAGCGGGTTTCTCACCAACACCACCCCGCCTCCTCTCCCCATGCCACTCTGTGTCGTCGTCCCCCCCGTCCCCCGTCCCCCCGGTCCTTTTTCCCAATCGCTCTTGCCTAACAAATCAACACACCAAAAAAGTTTCCTTTTCTCCGGGATAAAGCCCCTGCCGTGGAAAGCACATATTAATGTGTCCATTATCCGAAAAAGGGAGGGAGCGGAGAGAAAAGCCTTCAGAGCATTGGACAATGCCCACCAGTGGCGGGCGAGAGGCTCCCCTATTGTGTCTGGCTGGGAAGGGGCCAAACCCCACATGTCTAGGCCCTGGAGAATGAGATCATTGTGTCTGAGCTGTCCATCTTCCAATTTGGGCCCGTCTCGCTCTCTCTTTCTTTCTCTCTCTCTCTCTCTCTCTCTGTCTCTCTCACTCGCTCAGCATCCCTGTGGCCATTGGCTTGGCTCGAGCCACCAGAACATCACTCCTTCTCGTGCCTTGTTATTCGATTGTGGGGATCTCTGGAGCTCTCCTCCTCTCGCCTTTCTCCCTGGTTGGCCCTTAGCACTGGAGGTGCCTCCCGGGTCATCGGTTTGATGTTCCCTTTCCTTTTAAGTCCCTCCTCAAACTCTGCTTTTCCTGGAAAAAGCTCCTCAAAGCTTCCAGTTGGAAGCGTCCTTGGAGGAGGTCAGATAAGTGTCGAACAGACACTTGGCGTCACAGAAATGTTAGTTGTGTGCTCCGCGCAGCAAAAGTGAGAGCATCAGAAGAGCCCTGCTGGATCAAAACCAAGAGTCCATCTAGTCCAGCATTCTGTTCACTCAGTGGTCAACCAGATGGCCCTATGGGAAGCCCACAAGTTCAGTTATTAGGTCTTTATTGCTTCATACCATAAAAATATAAGAACATCACTGTATCAGGCCAAAACTCTGCCTAGACCAGCATCCTGTTTAACATAAGAAGGAACGTGCTCGATCAGGCCAAGGGTCCATCTAGTCCAGCATTCTGTTCACACAGTGGCCAACCACTTGCTTGTGTGGGAAGCCCATAAGTAGAACATGAGCGCATTAACACCCTCCCGCTCGTGTTCCCCAACAACTGGTGTACGCGGGCACACTGCCTCTGATACTGGAGGTGGCAAATAGCCATCAGGACTAGTAGCCACTGATATAGCCATCTCCTCCTTCATGAATTTATCTAATCGCCATCCAACTTGGTGGACGTCATCACGACATCTTGTGGAAGTAGGTTCCATAATTTAACTCTGCCCTATGTGAAGAAGTCCTTCCTTTGATCTGTGCTGAATCCCCCACCAATCCGCTTCATGGGATGACCCCTCTAGTTTCTAGTATTATGACATGAGAGAGAATTTTATGAGAGAAGTAATACACATGCCCTTCTAAAGAGGGGGCACATAAGTCCAGGGTCTAGGACTATCTAGCTACACCCATTGGAAAGAGGTGTGCATATGTCTGTGCATAAGAGGGACCCAAAGTCTTCCTGCGTTGAAGAATAGATCTCCATCTTTCTGTTTTTCTCTCTCTCTCTCCACTCTTAACCCAGCTTTCTCCAGCCAGGTGCCCTCCAGGTGTGTTGCACTGCAACTCCCATGCTGGCTGGGGATGATGGGATTTGCAGACCTATATATTTTTGGAGGGCACCAGATTGGGGAAGGCTCCGTGAAGAGTATCGGAGCAGGCCCACCCAAAGAGACCAGAGTTCAAATCCCGGCACAGCCGTGAAGCCCTCTGATTAAGCGTGGGCCAGTCGTTATCTCCCAGCCTACCTCACAAGGTTGTTGGGAGGGGAGCCATGAATGCTCTCCTGAACACTTTGGAGGGACAGTGGGGTGGGGTGGGAATGAAGGTAGGCAGGTAGCAACCAGACAGAGGGGCTTTTGGAAAGAGTAATTATTTGGAATTCTCTGCCCATGTCGATTCACCCGACATCGCAATCTTTCCCCCCGACTTTTTTTCCCCAGCAGTTTATTTTCACAGTCTTATTAATATCATCAGGATGTTTTATTTTTATTTTCAATCCTGCCACTCCGTGTGCCAGGGTTCAACCCTAGGCGTGTTTACGTGGGAGTAGGCCCCACTGAGCTCAATGGGGCTTCCTCCAAGTAAGTGGTGAGAGTGTTGGACTGGGACTCAGGAGACCTGGGTTCTAGTCCCCGCTTGGCCATGAAACTCACTGGGTGACTTTGGGCCAGTCCCTGACTCTCAGCCTAGCCTACCTCACAGGGTTGTTGTGAGGATAAAATGGAGAGGAGGAGGAGGAGGAGGAGGAGGAGGATTATGGAAGCTGCCTTGGGTTCCTTGCAGGAAAAAAGGCGGGGTATAAATATAATAAATAAATAATCTACTATATAAATGTGAATGTTTGTACGTGTGTGTGTACGTACGTACGTATGTCCGCACGGGGGTTTGCGTGCGTCGCATTGGCTCCTGCCTGGTTGGACGGATCTGCCCCAAACTTGGCACGCATACTTCCCATCACCCAAGGACAAAGACTGGCGAGTTCAAATCTCCGAAAAACCCTCGCTGCGCCTGTACGGCCCAAATAGATGAGAGCCAATGGCGTCGCTTGGAATGTTCGCAGGGGCCACTCAGGAGTGGTTATGCAAATAGCTCCAACGGCATTTAGAATGTTGGTATGCACTGCCACCACGGGGCCCCAGTCAGGAGCGGATATGCAAATCTCTCCTACATCCAAACAGAATGTTCATATGAACTGTAGCCTACGGGGGGGGGGAGGGATTTTGAACAAACAGTGCCTATAGGAAAATGATGACAACCTGTACAACGCCATTGTGTAGTCTGGGGGGGACAATGACAGGGATTTCATTGTGTGGTCCTGCAGGGGGGGTGCAGGGAATTCATTGTTGTGCGGTCCGGGGGGGGGGAGCAGGGATTTCATTGTGGAGTCCCGGGGGGGAGCAGGGATTTCATTGTGTAGTCCCAGGGGGGAGCAGGGATTTCATTGAGCAGTCCCGGGGGGGAGCAGGGATTTCATTGTGTAGTCCCGGGGTGGAGCAGGGATTTCATTGAGCAGTCCCGGGGGGGAGCAGGGATTTCATTGAGCAGTCCCGGGGGGGAGCAGGGATTTCATTGTGCAGTCCCAGGGGGGGGGAGCAGGGATTTCATTGTGCAGTCCCGGGGGGGAGCAGGGATTTCATTGTGTAGTCCCGGGGGGGGAGCAGGGATTTCATTGTGCAGTCCCGGGGGGGAGCAGGGATTTCATTGTGTAGTCCCGGGGGGAAGCAGGGATTTCATTGTGCAGTCCCGGGGGGGGGGGAGCAGGGATTTCACTGTGTAGTCCCGGGGGAGCTGGGATTCCATTATGTAGTCCCGGGGGACCTTTCATATGGAGGGATTTAAAACAGCGGACAGCTACCTTAAGGAATTTCGAACAAATAGTGCCTATAGGGTGGCCGGGTGGCCGGCCAGATGGGCAATTAATAAATATAAGAAAATATAAGAAATAATATAGGGAAATGATGACCCGTGCAACGCCGGGTAAAAAAAAGCTAATAAATGAATAAATAAAACATCATCTGTATGGTGCCCTGGGAGTAGAAATATTTGAAGGTGAGGTATAGTTCTTCATCAGTGGATGAAATTAACGCTCTCCATGCATTCTCCCTCCCCTGTAGCTCAGTGTGGGGATGGAATAGAGTGGATTTATGAATGAACACCTATGAAACAGACCAGAAATAAATTGATCCGTCTGCCTCTAATCAGCCGGGGGGGGGGGGGGGTGGACAGGGGCAGTGCTAGGCACGGAAAAGATCTGGGGCTCTGACCCACAGGGCAAAAAAGAAAAAGCACAACTTTGCAGATGTTAATTTAAATATGCTCTAAAGTTTGTGTGTGCCTGTAAAGGAGCCCGTCTCCTAAGGACACCCCTCGTTGTAAAAAGGGATCTATGGACAGGGGAGAGGAGGGTAGTTGATTTCAGAAAGAAAACCTCCGGCAGAAAGATTCAGGGGGGGGGGCAGCAGGAGGAGAAGCACATATGGGCCAAAAGTAAGCTCATCCAGGGGGATCCGATGCAGCAGAGATCCTCAGGGCCCCTGGACCTTTCTTTCAGCAAGTGCCCCTGGACAGCAGGGCGGTGGGGCAGAGGGCCTCCCAGAGATTCGGGGCTCCCAATGAAAGATTCGGGGCTCCAACCCGAGTGGGCTGTCCCGTAACACCACCTCTGGGGTTGGACTAGATGGCTTTGGCTATCCCTTCCAAGTCTACGATCCTATGGCTCTAAACCAGGGGTCTTCAAACTAAGGCCCGCGGGCCACATCCGGCCCGCCTTGCCTTTTTATCCGGCCCGGCGGCCGATTGGCGGAAGCAGACTTTTTTTTTAACTCTTTCGCTTCAAGCGCCGATTCTTTTGTCAAATATCGCTCATTTGTGTGATGGCAAAAACAAAAGTATATATTCGTGTTAGGCATGAAACAATTGTGCAACTATATATGTAAATACCACCAGCCCTGCCAGGAGTATTCATTAATATTCCCCCTTCTTCCTTCCCCATTCCTTTTTCCTTGTGTGTCGTGTCTTTTTAGATTGTAAGCCTGCGGGCAGGGACTGTCTTGTTAATTGCTGTAAACCGCCCAGAGAGCTTCAGCTATTGGGCGGTATAACAATGAAATAAATAAATAAATAACTTTCCATTTAAGGGGGGGGAATTCACCCCTATCAAGTAAAAAAAAAGGGACCCGGGCCCTTTTTTTTTACTTGATCCATTCATTCATATTTTTTTCAAACTATAGTCCAGCCCCCCAACAGTCTGAGGGACAATGAACTGGCCCCCCGTTTAAAAAGTTTGAGGACCCCTGCTCTAAACATTTCTCTTTCTCTCAAAATACTTGGGATCATCCCATGAAGCTAATCAGGAGGAGGTTTTCAGGCTGACGAGAGGAAGCCTTTACATGAGTAGTTATAATTTGTGGGCTGTGCTACCACAAAGGGTCGTGATAGCCCCTAATTAGGTGGCTTTTAACAAATTGGTTAAAACCTTCCTTGGTTGACCAGCTGCTGTTTTGATTGACATTCTGTTTTTAATATTGTGTTTTATCCTTTTAATCTTTTTTGGGGGGGGGTGTCTTTTATTATTCACCACTCCGGAATCTGTGCAGATGTGGAGTGGAATATAAATGTTGTAAATAAATATATAAGTTGGGCAAATTTGTGGCGGACAGCTCTATCAGAAGCTACTGATTGTGATGCCTCATTTATTTATTATATTTCTATCCCACCATTTTTCCAGCAAGGAACCCAAGGCGGCTTACATAATAATCCTCCTCCTCCTCTCCATTTCTATCCTCACAACACCCCTGCGAGGTAGGTGAGGCTGAGAGTCAGAGACTGGCCCGAAAGTCACCCAGTGAGCTTCATGGCTGAGTGGGGACTTGAACCCGGATCTCCCAAGTCCCAGCCCAACACTCTCACCCAGAGGAAGTCGGTGACCCCTATTTTGGTGGGGCTCCTTATCCATTGCAGGTTTTGCAGGTTTTATTTGAGGCTTCGTGGGAGCTCTCCGTGGTGCCGAACTCCATCCCCAAAATAGGTCCACCACCGTGGCGCACCATGGACAGCTCCTATAAAGTTCAAGCAACAGATGCAAAACCTGTAATGGAAAAGAAGCCTCAACGGAATAGGAGTCACTGTGCCACACTGGCCAGATTTGCACAGCTGGCTAAGCCACAGTGGCTACAGTAAACCCTAGAACAGTGTTCTCCAACCTTGGGTCCCCAGATGTTTTTGGCCTACAACTCCCAGCATGCCCCAGCCAGCATAGCTGGCTGGGGCATGCTGGGAGTTGTAGGCCAAAAACATCTGGGGACCCAAGGTTGGAGAACACTGATCTAGAGAGACTGAAAGCTGTTGGCCTGAAGTCACCCTGAGCTTCTTGGAGAGAGGGTGGGACCAAACAGAGCCAGTGTTGGGGCATGCTGGGAGTTGTAGGCCAAAAACATCTGGGGACCCAAGGTTGGAGAATACTGCACTAGAACGAGCCATGGCTTCAAAAGGTGGCCAAGAAACACTGACTGGGTTCGCACAAGATGCTAAGGCATTTTGGTTCATGATCAGTATTGTAATTGTTTTAAGTAATTGCTGTGAACTGCCCAGAGAGCTTCTTCGACTATAATGGGACGGTTATAGAGATGTAATAAAGAAATAAAGAAATAAGTAGTTTATGCTAAGGTAGAGAATAGGGAGCGAGGTTCATTCTCCTTGCCTTTTAACACTTTCTTAATTTGGGGGTCTGTTGCAGGAAGAAGACACACACACACCCAAAAAAGAAATCCTTCCTCAATGGGTGCAACATTGGTCTTTTGTTTGGAGGACCCGGACTTGAGTGTAACTTTGGAAGAAAAAGAGCTCGGCTTCCAGATTGATGCTGTTCTCCGCGCTCCACTAAAAGTACATCGGCTGATCGCTGAAAGGACCACGTCAAGTCAACTCCAAACCATTTTTCTTCCTCCTTGACTCTACTCCAAAGTTGAATCGAAAGGATTAATATCACCACCAGCTACAGCAGGCTTAAAGCAGGCCTCTCTTGGTTTCCGGGAGCTCTGCCGAAGCCGTCGGAGCCGCCGCGAGTCTCAAAGGCAGACGTGAATAAAAATAACCCAGACTTTGATAGCAACATAACTGGTGTAACTTGACTCTCATCACGGTAAGTCAGGCTCTGCTCTCTCTCTGGGTAAAACTGGGCTCGTGGAAAGTCACGTACATTCGCAGTTTGTTCGTGGGTGTGTCTCTGTGGGTGTGTCTCTGACTGGGTTCAGACAACACGATAACCCACACTCAAGGGTTGCGTGTGGGTTGTCATCGAACCGTGGGCTGTTGTTGAAACATGGGTTACAACCCACGAAGAGAACAAACAACCCACGAACAACCCACGAAGAGAACCCATGGTTTGTTGTTGTGTTGTGAACTGTGGGTTGTTCACCATGGTTTGCTATCTTAGCTGGGTTCAGACAACACGATAACCCACACTCAAAGGTTAAGTATGGCTTGAGTGTGGGTTGTCGTTGAACCATGGGTTGATGTTGAAATGTGGGTTATCGTGTTGTCTGAACCCAGCCATGCCAACAAGCCATGGCTTGTTAACTATGAACAACCCATGGAGAGAACCCCTGGTTTGTTGTTGGGTTGTGAACTGTGGGTTGTTCATAGAATCATAGAATCATAGAAAAGTAGAGTTGGAAGGGGCCTACAAGGCCATCGAGTCCAACCCCCTGCTCAATGCAGGAATCTAGGTCAAAGCATCTCTGACAGATGTCTGTCCAGCTGCACCTTGAATGCCTCCAGAGTGGGAGAGCCCACGACCTCCCTAGGTAGTTGATTCCATTGTCTTATTGCTCTGACAGTCAGGAAATTTTTCCTGATGTTTAGGTGGAATCTAGGTTCCTGTAACTTGAGCCCATTATTCCGTGTCCTGCAAACTGGGATGACCGAGAAGAGATCTTTGCCCTCCTCTGTGTGACATCCCTTCAAATACTGGAAGAGTGCGATCATATCTCCCCTCAGTCTCCTCTTCTGAAGGCTAAACATGCCCAGTTCTTTCAGTCTCTCCTCATAGGGCCTTGTTTCCAGTCCCTTTATCATCCTTGTTGCCCTCCTCTGAACCCTCTCCAGTTTGTCTATGTCCTTCTTAAAGTGAGGTGCCCAGAACTGGACGCAGTACTCAAGATGAGGCCTAACCAGTGCCGAGTAAAGGGGAATTATCACTTCCCGCGATTTGGAAGCTATACTTCTATTAATACAGCCCAAAATTGCATTTGCCTTCTTTGCAGCCACATCGCATTGCTGGCTCATATTCAGTTTGTGATCTACCACAATTCCAAGATCCTTCTCACTTGTAGTATTGTTGAGCCAAGTGTCCCCCATTCTGTAACTCTGCATTTGGTTTCCTCTCCCTAGGTGCAGCACTTGGCATTTATCCCTATTAAATTTCATTCTGTTGTTTTCGGCCCAGCGCTCCAGCCTATCGAGGTCACTTTGAATTTTGTTTCTGTCTTCCAGAGTATTAGCTGTTCCACCCAACTTTGTGTCATCTGCAAATTTGATAAGCATTCCCTGTACCTCCTGATCCAAGTCATTAATAAAAATGTTGAAGAGCACCGGGCCCAGGACCGAGCCCTGTGGTACCCCGCTCGTTACCTCTCCCCAGTTTGAGAAGGAACCATTGATAAAGCACTCTCTTGAGTCCGATTCTTTATCCAATTGTTGGATCCACCTGATAGTTGTTCCTCTAGCCCACTCTTAGCTAGCCTTACTAATCAGGATATCATGAGGCATCTTTGTCGAAAGCTTTGCTGAAGTCCAGGTAATATATGTCCACAGCATTCCCACAGTCCACAAGGGAGGTTTACCCGATCAAAAATGAGATCAGATTAGTCTGACAGGATTTGTTCTTGACATCATGGTTTGTGATCTCAGCTGGGTTCAGACTACACAATAACCCACGGCTCAACGACAATCCACACTCACCCTTGAGTGTCGGATATTGTGTTGTCCGAATCCAATCATGTGTGTTTATTTCCAAGGAGGCCTTCACAATTCTCCCCACCCCATCCAATCAATGATTTGATCAAGGGGGCCAACTTCACCTGAAATGTATGCATCAATTAAAATGCAGAAATAAAGGTCAAGAACAGATATCTCTATTGACTCATACCACCGACCCAAATTACACTTAAGGCACAATCCTATGCATGTTTAGACGGAAAATAAGTCCTACAACTCCCAGCAAGCTGGCTGGGGAATGCTGGGAGCTGTGGGACATTTTTCTGTCTAAGCATACATTGGATTGCACCCTTAATTGGGTAACATTTTAACTCGCGCCCTCGTTGCTCTTAGCAAGACCTTAGCTACAGTTTCTGTGATAAGCCCCCTTAAATCAGAAACAGCGGGGGTGAAGAGCATAATTTTCAGACGATCTTCCGGGATACAAAGCGATCAGTGGATTGATAAACTCTTCCTGGAGAGCTCAATTTAAGAAAAAAAATTAAAAGGTAAAATACAACTTACGGTTTCGATTTCCTCTGAACTGCGCGGAGGTGATCTTTTGGAATAAGTTATCCTCCTAAATTCCCCTCTCTGCATCAGAGCTTCCTGCTGGATTTTTTCTAAGTTCTAAATTATCTGCTCTTATTTCCTGAATCCTCCACTGGATTTTAAATGTCTGCTGTTCTGCTGTTTATTTATTTATTTATTACATTTTTTTAAATCGCCCATCTGGCCGGCCACCCGGCCACCCTGGGCGATGTACATTCCAACAATAAAACAGATTTACACAATTAAAACAGTATAATTTTTTTTTTAAAAAAAATCCTAACCCATCCCATATTCCCTCCTGAAATATCGCGTTTTTAATGTGCGGCGGAAGCTCATCACAGAGGGGGCATGGTGAAGGTCACTAGGGAGGGAGTTCCATAACTTGGGGGCCGCCACAGAGAAGGCCTTCTTCCTAGTCCCCCCCAGCCTGGCTGCTCTGGCTGATGGGACAAGGAGAAGGCCGTTGGTGGCAGATCTCGTTGAGCGGCCTAATTGATGTTGCTGGAGGTGCTTCTTGAGATAAACTGGGCTGGAGCCATGCAGGGTTTCAAAGGTCAGAACCAACACCTTGAATTCGGCCCGGCAAGCAACTGGTAGCCAGTGCAACTCCTTAAGCACTGGAGTGATGTGATCACGCTGGCGGCTGCCTTTAACCAGGCGAGCTGCCGTGTTCTGTACCAGCTGCAGCTTCCAAACCGTCTTCCCCACGTAGAGCGCATTACAGTAGTCTAGGCGAGAGGAGACCAAGGCATGAACCACCGATGGGAGCAGATGATTAGGAAGGTAGGGGCGCAGCTGCCGTATCAGATGGAGTTGATACAGCGCCGCCCGGCTCACAGCTGACACCTGAGCCTCCATGGACAGCTGGGAGTCTAGAATGACCCCCAAGCTGCGGACCTGGTCCTTCAGGGGTAGATGTACCCCGTTCAGCACCAGGTCAACAGCCCCTAACCTCCCCTTGTCTCCCACCAGAAGTACCTCGGTCTTGTCCCACATGCGTCTCCCAGGGTCAAGGCTCCTGTGGTGTAGCATTTTACTGATGTACAGGCATCTCCAGTTCTTTACCTCCTGTTTACAAATAAATTTGCAAATCTTGGCCGGTTCTTATCGAAAAATGAACTGAATGAAAAAAGTCTCACCCGTCCGCGCCAGTCAAATTCAACAGGTGCGGCTGTCCTCATCCTAGAGAAAACCGTGTTGTATCTGCCTGCCACATAGCTATTAAAGGCAAGGAGCCTATCAGAAAAAAAGAGGTGGCGGCCCCTAATTCAGCACTGCATACGTGTCTGAATGCACAGGATATGCCGTTCGAATCAAATCCGGCCTTTTACGAGCCCCGCACTCAAAGCCCTCAGTCTGGGTGGACAAATCTGATTTCATTTCATTGATTTCATTTATTACTTTTGGGTACCGCCCAACAGCCAAAGCTTTCTGGGCGGTTTGCAAAGATTAAAACCGTAAAAATACGTTATAAAAAACCATATACGTACAAACGTATAAAACATACAACGCAACAGAGAGACGCACATCTGTCTGAAAACAACCTGTCCATTTCGCGCTCCATTGCTTAAAATCCCAAAGCTTGTTTATGATGAAATCTGCACAAATTTTGGGAAGTTCTTATTTAAAAAAAAACAAAAAAAAAAACCCCAAACCAAATGAAATTCTTGCCCATTCCTGTCGCAGGCAGCCAGACAGAAATGCCTCTCTTAAGGCTTAGTTACTGGCCATAAAATAGGCTGGTATTTTTTGTGGGGGACAGTTTGGACGCTTTTGCCTTCGGCCTCACCAACCACTGCAATGCCATCCGTGAGAGATTCTCTGGAATTGAATTTGGCCCTTGGGCTGAAAGAGATCCGACACCTCTTTTACACAGCGAAAGGCCATGTGGTAGTAGAGCCCTTGCTTTGCATGCAGGAGGTCCCAGGTTCGATCTCTGGTAGCATCTCCAGGTAGGGCTGGAAAAACTCCTGCCTGAAACCCCGGAGAGCCGTTGCTGCCAGTCAGCGCCGACAATTCTGGGCTAGATGGACCAGGGGTCTGACTCACGTATTACCCCCCCCCCCCCGGAGGCCTGATCCAGCCAAGGCCACCTCAGTTTAGATCCGAGGATAATCAGGAAGAGACGAAACCATTTGTGTGAAAGACAACAATACAGTTTATTGCATGCAGTGATGGAATATGGATGCAGATAATACACAGTCAATAAACCGGCAAAGATACGTAAGTGTACACGCGACCCTCGGTCACGGGGCTTCCTGATTCGACGCACGTCGCTCCGGGGCACTGTTTGGCTTGGACGTTTGCGCGCCCCTTGTCCCAAGCCGAAATCCAAAGCACAAGCTAACAAAGTTATGGATTTTATAGAGGTCTCTCCCCCCCCCCGCTCTTTCAGAGGCTATCGGTAAAGCACAAGCTAACCGAAGCTGCTTCAGTAAAGCACACAGTTTTGTTTCTCAAAAGCAGCCCTTAGCGAAGGAATATAACTGGGGAAGGCAACTTCAAAGCAATTATCTCCCTGGTGCTCTCCCTAACTAATACAAGCTGAGGCTGTGTATGCAAGGCCCTGTCATGGTTCTGAGAAACTATCCTGGCTTCTGGACACTGTGAAGATTCACAACACTACCTGTTGAACTTTAATTACCTCCTCGCCATTCTTCCGGTAGAGCCCATCCAATACGCTCAGTTTAAGGCAGCGTCCGATGTTCCGAACTCCCCCTGCTTTGTGTGACCAGCTCCCAAAGGACCCCTCGCAAAAGGAAACTGGTCGTCCGGCTTGCCTGAGCTCCCATTTATGGTCTGCAACGCACCTGTCGGCAAATGCATGTGCAGGTACGCCAAGGCACGGTGTGGCATCCTGCCGTTCTTTATGTTTAGAACAAAATATGAAACTGTAAGCAGTCCAGGACATTGGAGAAATTATTTTTTGTTTAAAGTAACATTGAGGAAGTATCCCTGAGGAAGACAACGAAACGGGAATACAAACCGGTTTCCCGTAGGAGGACTATAACCTCAAAGTGACAACAATTACATATAACCTGGTGGTCTGTTTACCATTTGGTAAGAAGAAAAAAGAAATAAGAAAAAACAACGCTGGTTATAGGAAGGACTTTATTCTGGACAGCCAGGACTTTTGAAAAAATTGAAATAATTGTTTTGAGAAAAAATTGAAATAATTGAATTATATACATTGTATTTAATGTTCATTTGTAATGAATAGAAATTTGTAAAGTTTAAAGAATTATTGGATTTATTTTGATCACGGAGGCCTAGGCTTTTTGTAACTATAGTTTTGTACAATGCAGCCAAGGAATGGGGTTTTGGACTGCAGATAACGGCCCATAGGTCAACTCTTGTTTTCCCTGTATGTCCTTCGCCAAAAGGGTGGTCCCCTTCTCGTCTTTCAAATTGGTGTGGGACGGGGCCATTGCCGAGTCAACGGACGACGTGGCACCTCCAGATATTCTCCACTATGGTTATAGACTGTAGTTTTTGTTCTTGTGGTGGCCACCATTTTCCTGCCAGGATGCCCCAGAACGACATGAGGTTCCGAGGCACTGTGGAGAATGCAAAATGGCGGCCAAGCGGCTGCCGCGGTTGTTGCTGTTGCCTCCGCTGTCGTCCAAGGGGAAGACGTTGTGTGTCTTGCCGCTGCTAATGGTAAGCCCAAAAAACCAACGGAACAGCTGGAGAATTTCTCCTCCTCCCCTGGGAGAAAGTCGTTGAAATACCCACAATAAATGACCAGCAATTTCACATCACGTTTATAGATTTTTAACAGATTTAAAAAAAAATAAAAAAAAATCAACAAGCGAACTTTTAACATGTGAAAACGTTTTGGCATAAAACACGTTCAGTCACAGCTTCAGCTCTAGTTTCCTGTGAAGGCTGACTTAGGGCGCAATCCTATACAAGTTTAGACAGGGGGGGAAAGGCCTACAATTCCCAGCATGCCCCGGAGTTGTAGGCCTTTTTTCTGTCTAAACTTGCATAGGAGTGCACCTTTTTAAAAAAAGTAATTTAGAAAAGCATGCTGGGAGTTGTAGGCCTTTTTTCTGTCTAAACTTGCATAGGAGTGCACCTTTTTTAAAAAAGCAATTTAGAAAAGCATGCTGGGAGTTGTAGGCCTTTGCTCTGTCTAAACGTGCATAGGATTTCACCTTTAGATGGCTTTAAAAGGCAATTAGGCAGGTATACGGAGACAACTGGACTGAAAATGGCTACCAGTCAGCATTCATCTAAAGACCAGTTACTGTGGGACAACAGCAGGAAGGTGCTATTGTGGTCATGTCCTGCTCGAGAGGTTCCCAGCGGTATTTTGGCTGGCAACTGTGGGGAACGGTCGCATCCAGCAGGGCTATTAGTTTGAAGGGGCTCCATATCTAACTGGTAACCACTGAGTTGTGTTCAAAGCGGGTGCATTACAACCTCTCAAGCCCACTTCTTGGGGGCACGGCGTAGCATGAAGCAAAGCAACGCTGCTGCAAGGAGGTCCTCTTCAACGGATGGTCGCCCGCTCCCCAAAATGGCCGCCTCTCGCCTTCCCACCACCCCCCCCAATATGATACCGTAACAATCCGTGTGAGATTCCATCTGTAAGGGTGCTCCCACGCCATCTTCCTTTGCTCGGTGCAAAAAGGAATCGCTTCACTTTGAATATGGAAATAAAGCCACCCAAAGTTGCCGCTGCTACAAGAATGCCCCTCGAGCCCGCCACATCACCCTCTGCATTCTAATTAATAGTCTCGTCTCAGGAGGAACGAGAGAGGAATTTTCCTTTCATCACCGACCACCGCGCTAAACTTGACTGCATCTCCGTTTTTTTGTCTCCCAAGATTCTCTTGCACGATTGTCTGGTGAGGTACCGAAATTGGCCCCATTTAGACATTCTCCCTAGATTTTGGAATTCTCCATTTTCTGGGTTTGTTTCCCATACGCACTAGGAATCCTCCATTGTTCTGGGTTTTTTAAAAAATATATATATTAAAAATCCAAATTTTGTACAGAGCGCTAGGCCGGCATGATTCACTGACATCTGTGTCCCGTGTCCCCCCCCCCCCCGCCCCGCTGCTCTCGCTTAACAAGCCACACATGTGTATTGATAAAACACAGCCAGGAAAAAGAAAAGAAAAGCAATCGAAATGAGAGTGCGTGTACAGTTGTATCAAGATCCTTTGGGTGTGGTGTTTTATCACGACGCAGGAGCGCAGCTGCGCGCCAGTAAAACACCGAACAAAAAGAAACTCGGCGCAATCGCACATACAATCACACCCAGATATTGGCGATGTTTTGCTTAATCCGCACACAACCGCATCGGAAACAGAAAGGGTTAAATAAGATGCTAGTGTACTGAAGTACAGGCCTGTGGCATAGGCTGGCTCAGCTTGTCTGAGCGTGGAAAGCTGAGCAGGGTCAGGCCTGGCTATTCCTTGGATGGGAGACCCCCTCCTCTAGTTTCCTGCATTGAGCAGGGGGTTGGACTCGATGGCCTTGTAGGCCCCTTCCAACTCTATGATCTATGAAATCTATGAAATGAAGGAAAACCTAGCATCTGCCCATTCAGGAATTATTTGGGGATATTTTCTCCTAGTTAAACCGGAATTCGGCAGAGCAGGGCAAACCAGAGGAACACTCAAGACTCAGAAGGGGGTGAGTGGGAATATTCTCATCTCAAAAGAAAAAAAAGGACCAGTTTAGAGTACATAACATAATCCTCCTCTTCAAATCTTTCCCATCGCCTTCCAGATCCAACACAAATGCCTTGTCCTCACTTTCTCTCTCTCTCTCTCTCTCCCCCCTTTTCATCATGCCTTCCTGTGACCTTGTCTCTCCCACAACTGGCCTGAACCGGCAAAGGCAATTTCTTACGTTTCTTTCACTCCTTCTAATAGCAAACTCAGGCGGTGAGAGTGCCGACAGGGTTGTCGCCGAAAACAGGGGCACTGGGAAACAAGAGGATGAACTAAGTGAGCAAAAGAAAACCTCAGAGCGAGCAGCCAAAAGCTGCTGCAGCCCGGGGCGGGGAGACGGGGCATGTGACACAGCCTGTGATGAAATCAGTAGCAAACACTTAGCCGGGCACATCATGCGTGACCGAAGCTGCTCATTTCATTACTTTTACTTTTAAAAATATATTTCCCCATCGGGACAGCAGAAGGAAACTCTTGTTTTATTTCTCTGGTCATGACAGGGCTAGGATTTACGTGAGCTTGAAATGCAAAACTGCACACGCTCAGAGTTTCTCTCTCTCTCTCTCTCTTTTTTTAAACTGGGTGAGCAAACCGTGTTTGGGGGTTGCTCTAACACAGTGTTCTCCAAGCTTGGGTCCCCAGATGTTTTTGGCCTACAACTCCCAGCTACGCTGGCTGGGGCATGCTGGGAGTTGTAGGCCAAAAACATCTGGGGACCCAAGCTTGGAGAACACTGCTCTAATGTAGGAACCGTTGCAAAACGTGGCATGGTGGTGCGGTAGGAACAAGGGAGGAGAGACTCGTGCCGTAGGTCTTGTTTTCCATGCTTTCCCCGTTGCCTTCCTCTGGGCCCGTTCCAATTTGTCTATGTCAGTCTGTGCGGGCCTCTGTGGGTGTTTTTTAGACTACAACTCCCATCATGCCGAGCAAGTATAGTCAATGGTCAGGGAGGATGGCAGAGTTCTAGTTCCAGTCTTGGGGAAGGCAGGTCAACATCCTGATTAAAGGCGTGGCACCCAGAACTAGGCACACGACGGCGCTCCCGAGATGAGGTCGCCCAGGCAACCCGGGGCTTCCCATGACTTGGAAACCGTGATTCTATGCCAAATGACACTGTGTTTGGGGTTTGTTCCCAATTGCAAGCGGTATATAAATATTGTAAAGAAATATAAAAGTAAGGCCGGTCTGTGCATTCATCAGGAGCAGGAGGGGAAGCACGTGTGGGCAGAAAGCCAGCTCATCCAGGGAGGTCAGACGCAAGAGAGATCCTCAGGGCCCCTGTACCTTTCTTTCAGCAAGTGCCCCTGGACAGCAGGGCAGCAGGGCAGAGGGCCTCCCGGAGATTCGGGGCTCCAAATGAAAGATTCGGGGCTCCAGCCCTGGTGGGCCGCCCCCTAACACCACCTCTGCGTCTTCCTACATTCATAGCCCAGTGGTAGGGAGAACCTATTTTGCAAGCAGGAGATCTCAGGTTCAGTCCCCGACATCTCCTGCTAACAAAGGAACTGAGGGAGCAGGTCTGGAAAAGATCCCTCATAGAATCGTAGAGTTGGAAGGTGTGTGGGAGGTCATCTAGTCCACCCCCCTGCTCAAGGTAGGAACCTTGCAGCAACAGCATCCCTGGGAGATGCCCGCCCACCTTCTGCTTAAATACCTCCAGCAGGAGAGAGCCCACCACCTCCTGAGGCCGCCTCTTCCGCCGCTGAACAGCTTTCATTGATAAAAAAGTTTCTCCTAACGTTTAGCCAAGAACTAGTCTTTTAGCTTAGACTAGAGCTCTTGCTGCCAAGAACTAAGCCCCAGGTGAGGCATTTAAATCTTTTAGAATGGGAAAATAAAACCACACACAGGCCAGGAACCCACCGATTGATCCGTGGTCGGTGGAAAGGGGTGAGGCCAGGGAAACGGGGGGGGGGGTGGATCTCCAGACTGGGATCCCAGGTGGGCCAGAATCGGTCCACGGGCCTGCGATTCAACACCCCTGACCCTAGGACGACGAGGGAGACCGGAGTTCGAATTCCCGCTCGGCCGCAAAGCTCACCGCCGGTGTCCCGGTCACGACGATCCTCTCCGCCTAACCTTCCTCGCGGGGTTGTCACGAGGATACGATGAGAGGGAGAGCCCCGGATGCTGCCTTGAGCTTCTTGGAAGGAAAGGTGAAATAGAAATGTAATGAATACATTATTATTAATAATAATGAGGATGATGATGATGATACTAATAATAGCAATAATAATGTTTCATGCCAAGCTAGCATCCCTTTTCCTAAACACCCCTGGTTGACACATTTGTCCCCAAACTCTCAAGTTAACTTTATTAGTTTTATGGCCCAAAGGGGGCCAGGTTGAATAATGCATGAGGAGGGACCTTGAACGCTGGGGTCTTTTCCTCCCCCCCCTCTCCTTCCCCCCATCCCCGTAGCCATTTAGAACAGCTGGGCTGTCTAGCCATGGCCTGACACTTCAATGCAGGCTTTGTCTAACCCGGGCCATTAACCAAGACGAGTTTAAAATTTAGAGGAGTTACGATATAATATTTATGGACTCTCCGTCACCTCCTGTCTCTCCGGGCAATTATCCCTGGTGGCTTTTGGGTGGGGGTGGGGGGCATGTCTGGCTTTGGGAAACATCACCTCCCGTGTGGGAAATTTAGCAGGAAAAACAGAAAAGAAAATTGGGACGGGGGGGGGGGAGGAGACCGCAACGGAGAAGAGTAACACCCTGACAGACTAACAGAATTTATTCATCTCGCTGCCGAGGTTTTACCTTCCCATTTTCAGGCGCACGGGGGGGGGGGGGTTCCTCATCGCTGAGAGGATGTCCGGTCGTTTGCGGAATGAACGGCGGGAGGGTTTCCTCACTCATCGGCTTCTGGAAAGGTTTAGACCTATTCAAAGGTAGGTCTGTTCACAGCCCGGAAACCCGAGCGGAGCCTCACGAGCGGCCTTCTCGCCAACCGTGTTCCCTCCAGATGTTTTGGACGCCAACTCCCATCAGCCCCAGCCAGTGTGGCCAAGAGTCAGGAATGCTGGGAGTTGTGGCCTAAAACATCGGGAGGGCGGCATCCGTTCGGGGAAGGCTGCTCTAAGGGAAGAACTCGTCGTGTCTTATCCCTCCCCCCCCATCTCCAACCCCCCAAGTTGGTATTGAAGCTGGGGGATGTCTATTAATCACTTGGGGGACCCCTAGTTCTACACCATTCCCTGCTTTGGGGGGTGATTTCGCACACTCAGAAAGTGAGACAATTTCTACCCAGCCCATGTAGGTTTTTGTCACACACACACACACCCAAACAAACAAGACACAGAAGAGAGAGATTAACACAGCCTTCCGCAACCTGACTGTAGACTTGTTGGACTACAACTCCCAGAATCCCCCAGCCAGCTGGTTTAGAGGCAGTCTTCCTCTGAATATACTAAATGCTGTGGGAAGACTTCAACACACCTTCCTTTTGGCTTCCCAGAGGCATATGGCTGCCCGCTAGTGAAAAACAGGGTGCTATGCTCAACGGGTCCAGGTCCGGCCTTACCATGAGGCAGAGTAAGGCAACTACCTCAGGCGGCAAATGCTGTGGGGTCATTGGTGGTGCCCCCCAGCCTGAGAAGACAGAGCAGTCAGGAGTGGGGGAGGATGCGATCTCAGTGCAGGGGAGAATGCGATCCCAGTGCAGGGGAGAATGCGATCCCAGTGCAGGGGAGAATGCGATCCCACTAAGATTCAATTGCCAGTCCAATCAGTTTCTGCGTATGGAATCGATGGGGACATTACCTTGTTCTCTGATTCCGGCAGCAAAATGTCTCTGGCCAGCCCTGGATGAGACCTTTTTGGGTCTCATCCAGAGAGGCTCTTCTTCCATTCTGGGAAAGAAAGGAATGGAAATTATAGAAACGCATAAGAAAGGAAGAATGGGACAACAAAGAGAAGGAAGGAAGGATTCAATCACCGTACTTGGATGATGGCTCCTGTTAGTGACGAATCCGTCAAGTTTGGTAGCGCTCAGGATTTCTTATTTTTCCAGTCTTGGGAGGGCTTGGGATATTGGGCGGTATCGAAACGTTATAAATACATAAGTAAGGTTTGTTTCAAACTTTGGGAACTTCTCCAGTCTTAAGTTTGGACCATCCCGAACTCTTTGAGAAGATACTTTAAACGAGACTGCATGAAAATGTACAAGCACTTTTGTCCACGCTTCTCCCAACGTGTGCAATTATTTTTTTTGCTGAGTGCCCACATTTCTTGCGAGCAATTTTCCTAATATAGCGTGCGTCTTTGAACATTACATCCCTGGATACACATATTTTTCCACGCCCTTTTTTATTGGAAAACTCCGCCGCAGCGTTCGGAGCATTTTCGAAAGATAGCTGAGTTTCAAGCGGGTCAGAAAGTGAAAAATGGCATGTGGTGGGGGGAACTTACTGGAGAAATTCCTCCCGAGTCCTTAATGATTAATGCTCTTTTCTGCTCTGGACGTTTCTCTGAATTTTGGGACTGGGCCATCGGACTCGCGATGTAGGCAGGGATAAGAAGACACCCAGCTCCTTCCCAAAACGAGCGACAGACCTCTTCCACTAAGCCACTGCTGCTCACCCCCACCCGAGCTGGGCTTCCTCGTCTGCGTATTGTGCTAGCCGTTAGCTCTCCGGGCCAACGAGCCACTTGGGGATGGCCTGTCCAGACGACAGGCATCTCTTTCCCAGCTTGGCATAAATTTGGGGCGAGAGGGAGGGAGAGAGAGAGAGAGAGCACAGCGAGCGGTGTCTCCACATCTCTGCACATCCGGGGCTTTGATCAACGACGCGCCGGGTGTTTTCCCCCCATCTCCATAGCCTTCTTTCGCACATTCCAAAGAAGGCTTCTCTCATCCAGATAGGGAGGCTAAACTTGATCTCCTCCGCTCCTCTTCCTTGCCTTTTGGCGAGGTATAGCTTCCAATGCGGGTGATTCCCCCGCACCCTCATCTTGAGCTGCTCAGGGGACCACACGTCAAAGTGTGCCATGGGAGGGTCCCATTTGAACAAGCCCTTGAGAAGACTGTTCCTCAGAGAGACTGAGGGGATTGCCCTCTCATTTTAGGGTCACTGGCAAAGTTACACCCTTGCCGACACGAAAAATGGGCTCAACAGAACCCAGATCCCCTGACAGAAAATTCCTGATGAAGCATAAACAATGGCTACAGGAGTGTGGGCTCTCATCTAGGCTTTGCACACAGCCATCTTCAGGATGCTTGACCTTCCTCAGGGGTTGTTCATGGCTAGGCCCTTCCAACTCTATCATGTCGAGCTAGATTCCTTCCTCTCCTCATCTGGCCACATTCGTGCCTGACAGGCAAGGAGAAAGTCAGCCGTCGTGGCATCCGCTCTGCTCCTCTTTCTCAACACCACCATTTTCCGGGCCAGAGCGAGAGGCAGGTGAACGAGCAGTGGGGAAGAGGAAGAGAAACTCGGGGGGGGGGGGGGTTGGCAGTGGGCCCCTGCTGGGGTGTGGGCCCCGGGCAGGTGCCCAACCATGCCGACCCATGACGCCAGCCCCGCCACCTGCTGATTGGCAGGTGGTGGCAAGCAAGCAGCGACTCACAGAGGGATGCGACAGGCACCCCCCTTTGATGGCTGGATGCCTGGGAACTTACAAGAGCTGTTACTTTTCTAGCCATTCTCTCAAACAGTGGCAAGCATTTCCCACCCCTGACAATGCTTCTCTCCGTGCTGTAAAAAAAACAACATCACTAGCTTTTTTTTCCACCACCACCATCCCACTTTTTAAATGCACATCAAGCTACTGTCGGAAGCATAGGAGCAGACTGCTTCATTCCCCTGGTCGGTTGGCGACTTTCCGTTCCGTCTTCTTCCCACCCCGCTGCTGAATCATGCTGTGAGCAAAAGGGGAGAGCGAACCCTTCCCGCTGCTCCGTGTAACGCAGCCGTCTGCCACCTGGTATCCCCCGGGTGGATCAGACTACACCTCCCATCCTCCCCATCTGGCTCAGTTGATGGGGTTTGTAGTCCAGTTTTGTCTGGGGGCAGGCATTGGCTGCTGGGAATCCTTTACTTTTTATGAGACACATGGTTTTAATGTTGCCCTTCAGTTTGGACATTCTGAGGAAATCTGGCCTTACTTTGTGTTTATTTATTTATTCATTTTATTTGTTATATTTATCTCCCTCCTTTTTCCTGCAAGGAACCCAAGGTGGCTTACATTATCCTCCTCCTCCTCTCCATATTATCTCCACAACAACCCTGTGAGGTAGGTTAGGTTGAGAGTCAGTGACTGGCTCAAAGTCACCCAGTGAGCCTTCATGGCCAAGTGGAGACTAGAACCTGGCTCTCTCGAGTCCCAGTCCTACACTCTAACCACTACAGTGTACTGCCTCTCTTTTAAAATTATTATTATTATTGTGCTTTTCTGTCCAAGGAGGTAAGGAGACTCTTCACCTGCTCAGAGGTGCTGTGCCCCCAGATTTTTTATTTATTTATTATGCTTATTTATTTGCTACATCTATATCCCACCTTTCCTCCGTGGAGCCCAAGGCAGCATACATGATCCTCCTCCTCTCCGTTTTATCCCCACAACAACCCTACAGGGTAGGTTAGGCTGAAAGTCACCTTCATGGCACAGTGGGGACTAGAACCCTTGTCTCCCCAGACCAGACCTGGTCCAACACTCTAACCAGGCCTGCGGCTCACGCCTGGCTCAGCTTGTCTGAGCGTGGAAAGCTAAGCAGGGTCAGGCCTGGTTATTACTTGGATGGGAGACCCCTCCTCTAGTTTCCTGCATTGAGCAGGGGGTTGGACTCGATGGCCTTGTAGGCTCCTTCCAACTCTTTGATCTATGAAATCTATGAACTCCACAGTCCACACTGCCTCTCACACTGTTCCCCAGCTGGCAGAAGAAGAAGGGGCAGAAAAGAAGGTGCTGAACAGAGCAATCTTTTACCCACAATTGCAGCACCTCGCACGTGCGCTGTGGATGCACCAGCCGAATGGGGGGGTTGCCCCCTTCTTTGCTCCCTCATCCCGATGCAAACCTTTTCCCTCATAGCCTCGTCCGTTCAGCCACATGACAAGTCCACCAGCATACTGGGGGAAGTTCCATTGGCACGGGCGTGCTGTGCCATTGTATTACCAACTTTATTGTATGCCTGCGAAACATGGACTATCTATAAACGTCACTTCCACCTCCTTGAAAGGTTTCATCAACGTTGCCTCCGGAAATCCTGCGAATTACTTGGGAAGATAGACGAACAAATGTCAGTGTACTGGAAGAAGCAAAGACTACTAGCATTGAAAAAATGAACGCCAACTTCAGTGGACCGGTCATGTTGTTCGAATGCCTGACTGCCGTCTCCCAAAGCAGTTATTTTACTCCCAACTCAAGAATGGAAAGCGGAATATCGGTGGTCAATATAAGAGGTTTAAAGATGTTCATAAGGCTAATCTAAAAAAATGCAATATAAACATCGAAAACTGGGAAGCTCTGGCCCATGAACGATCTAAATGGAGGTTGGCCTTTCACAAAGGTTCCATGGACTTTGAAGAAGCCCGAGTGCAAGGTGAAAGGGAGAAACGTGCTAAGCGAAAAGCACGTCAAATGAATCCTTTACAGGACCATCTTCTATTCTATCTGGCAACCTGTGTCCTCACTGTGGGAAGCTGTGTGGATCTAGAATTGGCCTCCACAGTCACTTACGGACCCATCGCTAGAGTCTACACAATCTTCTTTAGAATTTCCTCCTTTTATCCCGGAAGACAATCTTACTCGGTCACGAGTGATCGCCTGATGATGATGATGATGATGGCTGTGCTGGCAGAATAACATCTCTGTCGGTGGAGCAGCATCTACGCTGCTCTGTAAGGCTGTTGACTTAGCAGATCTTCAGCATAGGGTTTCATAGATTTCATAGATCATAGAGTTGGAAGGAGCCTACAAGGCTATGGAGTCCAACCCCCTGCTCAATGCAGGAAACTAGAGGAGGGGTCTCCCATCCAAGTAATAACCAGGCCTAGTTGTGCCCCAAGGGCAGGGTGCCTAGATGGGGTTTAAAACAGCAATACACAAAAGTTGCCAATGCTATGGGTGGTCACGGTTTTCTCACAAGTTTGGGGAGAATTGACTGCCTTTGATACTGGAGGTAGCATATGGCCATCAGGACTAGTAGCCATTGATAGCCTGCTCCATGAATTTGCCCAATCCTCTTTCAAAGCCATACAGATTGGTGGCCATCACTACATCCTGTGGAAGTGAGTTCCATAGTTTAACTCTGCCTCTGTGTGAAGAAGTCCTTCCTTTGATCTGTCCTGAATCTCCCACCGATCAGTTTCATGGGATGACCCCAGGTTCTAGTACTATGAGGAAAATGAGGGAAAACGTTTCCTTCCTCAGCGGCTGCAATTAAAATCCCACCATAAAACATTGTTAGCATTTCACAATACTCCCAAGAAACCATGTTCGCCTTGGGCAGAATAAATATTTTCTTCAGGCACCTGAGAACTTTCTCTCTTTTGTTTCGTGACACGCAGGTGCCTTCCTCTCTTGTTGTTTCTCTGGGCTAGTATAAAACCTCTCAGCCTCTTCTTGACCTTTGGGGGCACAATTCCTTGTGCCTTGTCTTTTGTGTGACCATTAGGGATGCTGGAGAAATCTGTGATGGATTCATATGAGATCAGATCAGATTTCTGTGAATCTCGTCAATCTGTGGTTTCTGCAGCGGACTGACTTTTTGCAAGTCGCACAGAATCCGTGGACTTCCAGACTGTTTTGTTGTTTTTTCAACTTTTGGGGGGTGAGAGGGAGAAATTTGTTCAAATGAGCAGCATTAACACTGATGTGCATCTGCAAGTGAACGGCATTCTCGTACAGAAAATCTTATTCCATCCATGAGTGGACAAGAGAATGAAAAGATGCCTGAGAATCCATGAGACGCAGACGGAATGGATTTAACAAAATCCATGCAGCTTTGTCACTGAGTTACGCCCCCTCCAAAAAGCGAGGTGGCAAATGCCAGCCTATAAGTATCATCGCTGCAGTTTGGGAGAGTTGGCTACCTATAAATCCATCCCTTAGCAACGCTCGTTTCCATGGCAAAGAACCTCCGTGGATGTTGGGAGTTGGGCTCTCAACCATCAATTTCTGTCCAGAAGCTCTGACTCGGTCTTCTAATGAAGTTCTGCCCTCTGATGAATCCAGCGATGGCTTTTTATTTATTTGATTTGATTTTTAAACCAAACACACTGGCCATCGGTTTCAGCCTTATAGAATGAAGGCTCTTGGATTTGAGGCCTTATGCTGTGCAGAACATTTTGTAGTCATTATGAGTTTTATGATCATCACTGTCATTCCATTTATATTATTGTTGTTGTTGTTGTTGTTGTTGTTGTTGTTGTTATTATTATTATTATTATTTTCTTTTCATTCATTTCATTTCTATACCACCCAATAGCCAAAGCTCCCTGGGTGGTTTACAACAGTTCCTAAAACAGACCTTTTTATCCCAGACTTCTTCAGGGTAAAGTGGAAGGTTCTTCCCTTTCTCCCCCCCCCCTCCTCCAACCCCATTTATCCTCCACACAACAACCCAGCGAGGTAGGTTAGGCAGAGAGAAGGAAGGGACTGGTCCTCGCTGAGCTGTTTATGGAGCTGTCCATCCGCCCCCGCACTACGTCCCCCCACCCCGTCAAGATTGTTTTGTACTTCTGCCAACCATGGGATCCTCCGGGAGCCTGCTGCTACTTCCCTTTTGTGTGCGGGTGGTGCCGTTTTGGCTGCGTAATCAATGGCACGCCCCGCCCGACCATTGGAAATAGCGGGAATTATGTTTGTTTGTTTTTACCAGCACATATGGGGGGGGGACACGACACGCTCGATTTTCTGCCTCAGTCTCCCCAACGTCTCGGACTCTCTCTCCTTCCTGCCTCCGTCATCTCCCCACCCATCCCACCGCCCACACAAGCCTTTTGGCTATGGTGCCCCCACACACCCACCCACCCACTCACCCACACACATATTCCGCTGGCCAAGCAATTTCCATGCACTCAAGGAGAGCTCTTCTTAGCCCCGCTGACCTGCCAGGCAAAACGCACGTCCCTTAAGTGACAATTTCCCATCAGTAAATTAAGGGGAAGGGGTTTTTTTTCCGTCACCAGTCCAAAGGTTCACAGCAACGCATAAAAGTGTCATTAATAGCCTCTCTGGGGACCATCAAGCCAGCAAGGTGTGGGGGAAGAAGAAGCCTGCATTCGCTGGTTTTGGTCTAGCGTTGTAGGTCAACGCTGTTTGCTCTGAAGCTATAGGGCTGCGGGCGGGGGAGCATTGACGTGTTAAACTTGGTCTTCCGGGAGACCTGTGGAGGTTTCCTTCCCCCATACACACACACACACACACACACACACACAAGAATCCTTTTCTTCTGATTTAAAATTGGAGGCAATTCCTCCTAGGGCTGGCCAAGTGTCCTCATCAACATGGGACAGTCCTCTATTTTGAAAGTGTCGCCTATTTGAATTGCCGCCCAGTTCAAGTCCAGATTAAATAAAACCCTAGAAAGGGACCACGGGGCCTTGACGTTGCCCATCCACAGGAGCTGGAAAGCAGACGGAGTGAGGCACACACCGGTCGCCTGGTCGCGGCCTTCCGTACTCTTTAAGGCAGGGCTTGGGTCCCCAGATGTTGCTGGACTACAGCTCCCAGAATCCCTTGCCATTAGCCATGCTGGCTGGGTATGCTGGGAGCTGTAGGCCAGCAACATCTGGGGACCCAAGGTTGGAGAGCCCTGCTTTAAGGCATATGCAATTTGTATGCAAATCCAAGTCCTCCTTTTGGGGCTGATCATGCAATTCCTCTTTTTTTATTGTTGACGGATGGTGCTGTTGGTATTTCGTGTAACATCACACGTGGTAAGTTTTGACTCACAGCGAAGGCATGTACGTAAGTGCCTGCACCTGTGAACAGGGTGAGGCACCTATTAGCAGCTACTTAAGACAGCTGAGCTGTGCTCTGGTTGCTGAAGTAGCTACTCTGTTGCTGCAAGCCTCCTACTGTGTGTTGGATAAGAAAGAACTGCTACTACTACTGTATGGTAAGCTCCCTTTGTACAGGGAGACTGCAATTATACTTTCTGTTACTCTGCAATAAACTGTATATATATAATCACTCAATGCTACTCTCTGCTTTCTGGACCTGCTGCGTTAGAGGTAATTTATTTCCTCCTCCTGCTGACAGGTGCTCCTACCAGAACTGAGCCGAATCCCCTCAGAAGACTTTTTTTCTCCCCTAAAGAAAATGTCTAAGATTTTTCCTCCTTCTCACAGCCCACTTCCTTCTCCCCAAAAGAAGAAAGCCATTTTGCAGAAGCGGAAGTATGCCTCTGTACTGCGGGAAGTTTGCCTCTGTACACCAGTTGCTGGGGAACACAACCAGGAGGGTGGTATTGCGTTTCAGTCCTGCTTGCGGGCTTCCCATTGGAGCATCTGGTTGGCCCCTGCGGGAACAGAATCCTGAACTAGAGGGGCCTTGGGTCTGATCCAGCATGGCTCTTCGTTTGTTGTTACCTTTTTAATTTTCTCTGAATATTCTCCACCAGTTTGTTTTGTCTTTGTGGCAGCCACCGTTCTCTGAGAAACTGTTGGAGAATTTCTCCTCACCCCTGGAGAAATTTAGTGAAATGCCCCACCCGCACCCCTGACCCCGCAAAACAAAAATCGCAGCCCACAGATATTGATTTATTTCATATATAGTACTTCTATCCCGCTCCTCAACCAAAAGAAGCTCCCAGAGCAGCTTACATATGTATGATCAGTCAAACAAGAAGGTCCCTGCCCTGCAGGCTTGCAGTCTAAAAAGACTCAACATGCAAGGAAAAGGGGAGGGGGAGGGAAGAGGAAAAGATAACGTCTTTCATCTCCCTCTGGACAGAGTGGAGAATTTCAAGAGGGACACTTGCACACAGCTCTACAGCCAAAACAAATGTGAGACATTAAGAATGATGCAACGTTCACACACAGGTGAACTAACCTTTCTTCTTCTTCTTCTTCTTCTTTTCTTTTTTTCTTGTCCACAGGATACCGGAGCAAGGATTGGTAGCAAACACAGACTGCACAGCTTTCCCCAAGATCTGGCTGGATGATATCTACTTTCTTGACTTGTGTTTCTAGATGAAATCAATCATCATTTTTGGGGTGAAGATGGACATAGGGCATCAGGGGTGGTCAAGATGGGTTGTATATGTACGGTCATCTTTCACCTCAACCCCTCTCCAAAATTTGCAACCATTTTGAAAACAATAGGAAAGTCCAGAGATTTCTGGGTGTTGTGTGTTGGTGATGGTACAGGTGCTAGCCAATAGGTGCCTTATATGAATTTGCAAATACAGTCACCTTTCACCTTACCCCCTCCCCACAGGTATTCACAAACATTTTGAAAACAAATGGGTAAACCAGAGATTTGGGGGGTGGGGAGCGGCTTTGCTCTGAGTTGTTGACAGCACTGGTGTTTGCCAATAGGAGCCTGCCCCGGCTAGCTTTCCTTACTCAAGATGAACTCCTCTGAAAGGCTGCAGAAATGGGATTCCCAGATCTTGTCCAGTTAGAGGGAAATGCTGAAAACAACAGAGGGGTGGAAGGAAGTGCTGTCAAACCACCTCCACTACTCTTGGTACGTGGATCAGGGAAACCTCACCATTTTCAGCAGGGAACCTAGACGGGGAATTAAGATGGTGTTCTGTTGGCTGGCGGGGTTTGATCCATGAGGTCTGTTGGAGCAGGGTCTTTTCTGAAATGGCCCCAATCGTACGGAATTCTCTAAGGGTGGATGAATCAGTCTCTACTCGGTCAGTTTCACATACGTTTGTTCATAACCAGTGGTGGCTGCTGGCTCCAATGACAGTGAGGTTTCAGCCTTAACTCCCCAAAATAGGTTCAGCACCATGGATAGCTCCTTGAAAGTTCAGGCTTGAAACCCAGAGTGGATACACTACCCCACTGACGTTGGAGCCAACGGCCCTCACTGTTCATAACTCCCTTCCATTCCATTTCTACAGCAATCTGTAAATCTTTTTTTCTTTAATTAAAGGTTCAGATCCGCATCAGTTATTTTCCCCAATAATTATGCATTTTTGTATGCATTTTATCCTAAAATATGAATTCTTGTTGGCATTTTATCCTTAAAAATGTGCCATCGTTACATGCACTTATTCTTTAAAATATGCCATCGTTACATGCAGTTTCATCCTAAAATATGCATTTTAATACAAGGTTGGGACTTTGTCTCTTTTTTTGAGCTGAGAACTGTATCGCAAAATTCGTTACACCTCTATGACAGGGTGATCTGTTGAAGGCTTTGTAAATATGCTCTGTACACAGGTTTTTATTTTAAACAATGAAACTTTCCAACATTGTTGGTTTGGTGTTTTTTCTCAATTATTTGTTAACAAGTGTTTAGAAACCACTTACATCTAAACATTCAAGGTGGCGTACATAAATCATAAAAACATAAAAAATGGGGTGTGTGAAAGAAAGATGGGGAAAGAAGTGCCATTTAAGTAGAATATATTTTATTTTATTATTACATTTATATCCTGCCTTTTTTCCTCCAACGAACCTAAGGCAGCTTACATGATCCTTCTCCTCTCCATTTTATCCTCACAACAACCATGTGAGGTAGGCTAGACCGAGAGTCAGCGACTGGCCCTAAGTCACCCAGTGAGCTTCATGGCCGAGCGGGGACTAGAACCCGGATCTCCCGAGCCCCCAGTTCGACGCTCTAACCACTGTGCCACGCTGGCTCTCTCTTTATTAAAGCGTTGGATTTAATAGAGAAATACAAATAAAGCAAATGAGGTTTTATGGCTGTTTCGAGTCTTGGGCTACTGTGTGTGCTTTTGTTAAACGAGGCTGGTACACACACAGACACCCACACACACACATCACTTCATTCTTGAATGCTTGATAATAACGGACAGAATCAGGGATGCATTCAGGGGTGTGCTGGCTGGGTGCCGAAAAGATCTTGGGATCTTAGCATTTGCATATGCTAATTTACATTTGCTCTAAAGTCTCTGTCTCTGTGTGTGTGTGTGTGTGTGTGTGTGTGTTTTAAAGGACCCTGTCTCCTAAGGACACCCCTCTTTGTAAAAAGGGACGTATGGACAGGGAGGAGGGCAGTTGATTTCAGGGAAAAAAGCCTCAGGTGGAAAGATTCAAACGATGGGGGCAGCAGGAGGGGAAGCACATGGGGGCCAAAAGCCAGCTCATCCAGGGGGATCAGATGGAGCAAAGATCCTCAGGGCCCCCGTACCTTTCTTTCAGCAAGTGCCCCTGGGGTGGACAGCAGGGTGGCGGGGCAGACGGCTTCCCAGAGATTTGGGGCTCCAAATGAAAGATTTGGGGCTCCAGCCCTAGTGGGCCGCCCCCTAACACTGCCTCTGGATGCATTCTAGCGGAAGGTCTTGCTAAGCATCGCTTTGGATCTCCAATGGCTCTTTCTTACATCGGTTTCCCCCACACGCACCTGGCACAAAGGGGACGGCATTCCTCTGTTGCTTGTCTCCAGCATCCTTACTCAGAAATAGACTGCCAATACTCCTGTGTCAGTGGGGCTCCTTATCTATTGTATATTTTTGTTTGAGCTTTATCGGCGCTATCCCTGGTGCTCCGTGGTGGTGAACCTATTTTGGGGGTGGGGTTCAGCACCGTGGAGAGCTCCTATAAAGCTCAAGCGAAGCGATGCAATGGGTAAGGAGCCCCACTGACAGCAGAGTCACCAGGCTCCCCAACATGCAGGTCCTTCTCCATGGTGGCCCCCTGTCTGTGAGAGGCTTGCCTGGCACTTTGTTAGCCTTCTGGCACTAGGGCAAACCACCACCACCCTTTTAAAATGTTTCCCAGGCCTTTACAATATGTAAATCCCTTTGGTTGCTGGTTGCCCTGCTCCTTTTTTTTGCTTTTCTTTCTTTTTTAAAAATAGATTTCATAGATTTCATAGATCATAGAGTTGGAAGGGGCCTACAAGGCCATCGAGTCCAACCCCCTGCTCAATGCAGGAAACTAGAGGAGGGGTCTCCCATCCAAGGAATAACCAGGCCTGACCCTGCTTCGCTTTCCACGCTCAGACAAGCTGAGCCAGCGTAAGCCACAGGCTTTTGTTGCAATTCTTTTTGGTTATTATTTGATGATACTGTTGTTGCTGCTGCTGCTATTATTATTATTATTGTTGTTGTTGTTATTATTATTATTATTATTATTATTATTATTATTTTGTAAAGCTGCTCTGAAGAAAAGTGCTTTGAAAGGCTGGATTAAAGTGTGCGTGTGTGTGATATTGAAGCATCGCTTGCATTGATAGAAATGTCCAGATGTGCTGCACTGCCAATGACCAGGCTGGCTGGGGGTGATGGGGTTTGTAGTGCATCACATCTGGAGAGGAGGGCTGCTGCATCATCAGAAGACAAGATTACCTTCCTGGGAATGCTTGTTGGAAAATGTAGATTTTCAGTCAGCCCTGAAAGTCCAGAAGGGCGAGCGCTTGCCTAATTTGCAGTGATAGGGAGTTCTGGGAGTGTGTGATGTATAATATATAGTAAGTGTATATAATAAAAGGCCTTTGATAGACATATCCGGAAGTGGTGTTAGGGGGGAGGCCCACTAGGGCAGGAGCCCCGAATCTTTCATTCGGAGCCCCGAATCTCTGGGAGACCATCTGCCCCACCGCCCTGCTGCCCAGGGGCACTTGCTGAGATCAAGGTCCGGGGGCCCTGAGGATCTCGGTTTCATTGGATCCCTCTGGACTAGCTGGCTTTTGGACCACATGTGCTTCACCTCCTGATGTCGTCTCCCCCCCGAATCTTTCTGCCTGAGGTTTTTGTTTCTGAACTCAAATGCCCTCCTCTCCCCTGTCCACATATCCCTTTTTACTCTGTCATTAGGAGACAGAGTCCTTTAGAGTAGTATATTTAAATTAGCATCTGCAAATTTGTGCTTTCTTTTTGTCCTGTGGGCCTGAGGCCCAGATCTTTTCAGTACCTAGCACCGCCCCTGAGCCTATCCTAGCTTAGATGGGTGCTTTAAGTTTACGGGGGGGGGGGGCGGTTTACAGGAAATCATGGAGGATCGGGTGTCAGGTCAGACAACAGCTTTTACCCATGATAGATAAATGGGACCTTCTCAAACGGGGCAGTCTACCTGTTTGAGTACCGGATACTGAGATGAAACAATAATGAGCCGAACAAGGCGAGTTCGCACTTGCTGAACTGTTCCCGGGAGGGGGGGGGAGTAACATCCCTAGGAATCATAGAATCATAGAATCATAGAAAAGTAGAGTTGGAAGGGGCCTACAAGGCCATCGAGTCCAACCCCCTGCTCAATGCAGGAATCTAGGTCAAAGCATCCCTGACAGATGTCTGTCCAGCTGCACCTTGAATGCCTCCAGAGTGGGAGAGCCCACCACCTCCCTAGGTAGTTGATTCCATTGTCTTATTGCTCTGACAGTCAGGAAATTTTTCCTGATGTTTAGGTGGAATCTAGGTTCCTGTAACTTGAGCCCATTATTCCGTGTCCTGCAAACTGGGATGATCGAGAAGAGATCTTTGCCCTCCTCTGTGTGACATCCCTTCAAATACTGGAAGAGTGCGATCATATCTCCCCTCAGTCTCCTCTTCTGAAGGCTAAACATGCCCAGTTCTTTCAGTCTCTCCTCATAGGGCCTTGTTTCCAGTCCCTTTATCATCTTTGTTGCCCTCCTCTGAACCCTCTCCAGTTTGTCTACATCCTTCTGAAAGTGTGGTGCCCAGAACTGGACGCAGTACTCAAGATGAGGCCTAACCAGTGCCGAGTAAAGGGGAATTATCACTTCCCGCGATTTGGAAGCTATACTTCTATTAATACAGCCCAAAATTGCATTTGCCTTCTTTGCAGCCACATCGCATTGCTGGCTCATATTCAGTTTGTGATCTACCACAATTCCAAGATCCTTCTCACTTGTAGTATTGTTGAGCCAAGTGTCCCCCATTCTGTAACTCTGCATTTGGTTTCCTCTCCCTAGGTGCAGCACTTGGCATTTATCCCTATTAAATTTCATTCTGTTGTTTTCGGCCCAGCGCTCCAGCCTATCGAGGTCACTTTGAATTTTGTTTCTGTCTTCCAGAGTATTAGCTGTTCCACCCAACTTTGTGTCATCTGCAAATTTGATAAGCATTCCCCGTACCTCCTGATCCAAGTCATTAATAAAAATGTTGAAGAGCACCGGGCCCAGGACCGAGCCCTGTGGTACCCCGCTCGTTACCTCTCCCCAGTTTGAGAAGGAACCATTGATAAGCACTCTTTGAGTCCGATTCTGTAGCCAATTGTGGATCCACCTGATAGTTGTTCCATCTAGCCCACTCTTAGCTAGCTTACTAATCAGGATATCATGAGGCACTTTGTCGAAAGCTTTGCTGAAGTCTAGATATATAATGTCCACAGCATTCCCACAGTCCACAAGGGAGGTTACCCGATCAAAAAATGAGATCAGATTAGTCTGACAGGATTTGTTCTTGACAAATCCATGCTGGCTTCTAGTAATCACTGCATTGTTTTCAAGGTGCTTGCAGACTGACTTCTTTATAATCTGCTCAAAAATCTTCCCGGGGATTGATGTCAGACTGACTGGCCTATAGTTCCCAGGTTCCTCCTTCTTGCCCTTTTGAAGATGGGAACAACATTTGCCCTCCTCCAGTCGTCTGGCACTTCACCTGTCCTCCATGATTTCTCAAAGATAATAGACAGTGGTTCTGAGAGTTCTTCTGCCAGTTCCTTTATTACTCTAGGATGCAGCTCATCAGGCCCTGGAGATTTAAACTCGTTCAGAGTAATCAGGTGCTCCTTGACCATTTGCCTATTAATCTCAAGCTGCAATCCTGCCCCTTCAGTCTGCACTTCAGGTTTGCCAGGGGGGTCATAGACCCTCTTTTGGGAGAAGACCGAGCCGAAGTAGGAATTGAACACTTCTGCCTTTTCTTTGTCTTCTGTTATCAATTTGCCATCCTCATTACGTAGTTGAACCACCAGTTCTTTCTTCTGTCTTTTACTGTGTATGTATCTGAAGAAAGCTTTTTTGTTGCTTTTAGCATTCCTCGCTAACCTTAGCTCATTCTCAGCTTTAGCCTTCCTGACACTATTCCTGCAGTTCTGTGCTACCTGCCTGTACTCTTCACTTGTAGCCTGTCCTTCCTTCCACTTCCTATACGTGTCCTTTTTTGTTTTCAGGTCGTCTTTGAGTTTATTGTGAAGCCACATTGGCTTCTTCTGTTGCCCTCTGCCTTTTTTCCTTTTGGGAATTGTTTGCAATTGTGCCTTTAAAATTTCCTTTTTAAAAACTCCCACCCCTCCTGGGCTCCCTTTCTCGTGAGAGTCACTTGCCATGGGATCTTACTAATCATTGTTCTGAGTTTGTTAAAATTGGCTTTCCTAAAATCCAGGGTACGTGTTTGGCTACACTCAGCTTTTGCTTCCGTTAGAATCAAGAACTCAAGTATAACATGGTCACTTTCCCCCAGAGTTCCCGAAACTGCCACTTTATCCACTAACTCGTCTCTGTTGGTTAGAATCAGGTCAAGGATAGCCGATCCTCTAGTTCCTTCCTCCACTTTCTGTAGGAGAAAGTTATCAGCAGCACAGCTCAGGAATTTCTTGGAGGGGCCATGTTTGGCTGAAAAAGTCTCCCAACAGATATCAGGGAAATTGAAGTCTCCCATTACTACCACATTGTGCCTCCTTGAAACACTGGCAATTTGTTTTTCAAAAGTTCCATCCTCGTCTTCTCCTTGATTGGGTGGTCGGTAGTAGACTCCAACCGCCATGTTCGTTTTATTCTTTGCCCCCTTTATTTTAACCCAGATGCTCTCAATGGGGCTGCCAAGCTCCTCTTCCTGTATCTCTGTGCAGAGATACGTATTTTTAACATACAGTGCAACTCCACCTCCCTTTCTGTTGCTTCTGTTCCTTTTGAACAAGTTATACCCTTCAATTGCTGTATTCCAGTCATGGGAGTCATCCCACCAGGTTTCAGTTATCCCTATCAAGTCGTACTTGCCCTCATGTATCAAGAGTTCAAGTTCGTCTTGTTTGTTGCCCATACTCTGGGCATTAGTATAAAGACATCGAAGACTATGTGCTTTATAGTCCGACTTTCCCCCTACATTTTGTGGTAGACTATCAATGGGCACCGCTGGAGCTGTTCTCTCCATTGTGGCATAGAGGCCTTCTTCCATTGGTACCCCCGAGTTTATGTCTCCCTCCCCTGTTGGATTCAGTTTAAAGCCCTCCTGATTAAGTTCCTCATGCTGTGGCCAAACACATTCTTCCCAGTCCTTGTGAGGTGCAACCCATCCTTTGCCAGCAGTCCATCTTCCAGGAAGTGTAGCCCGTGGTCCCAGAATCCAAATCCCTCACGTCGGCTCCACCTTCGTAGCCAGTCATTCACTCGGAGTATTTTTCTTTCCCTTTCTATGCCTCTTCCAAGTACTGGAAGGATGGATGAGAAAACTATCTGGGCCCCGAAGTTCTTGAGTTCCCTTCCCAGCTCTTCAAAGTCTGCCGTGATTTCTTTGTAACTCCGCTTGGCAGTATCATTTGTACCCACGTGGAAGAGAAGAAAGGGGTATGTGTCGGTGGGCTGCATGAGCCTCGGCAGCTGCTCTGACACATCCTTAATCCGTGCTCCGGGGAGACAGCACACCTGGCGAGTCCATGGGTCTTCGCGACATACTTTGGCTTCGATCCCCCGCAGGAGGGAGTCTCCCACTATGAGTACTCTTCTCTTCCTCTTGCTGTAGGCCTTGGCCTGATTGCCTCCACTCGACTGACCCTCAGCCTCTTGCTCGCTATCACGTTGGGTGCCCGGTAATCCGTCCTCTGCAGGCTGTCCTCTGCTCTCGTCCTCAAGTACATGGAAGCGGTTCCATAGCTCCACTGCTTCCACAGGCGCAGAGTGTCTTGTAGTTCTTGTGCTCCTAACAGTCACCCTTTTCCAGGGAGTTCCCCCTGCGTTATTTTCCCTTGCCTCAGCAGTCTCCGACTCCGCCTCATCCTGCCGTTGCCCTTCTGGCTCCTGTACTGTGCTTTGGTGCTGTAGATCCACCGTTCTGTCTAAGAACTCCTCGCTTTCTCTTATGCTCCTGAGGGTTGACACTTGCTGCTCCAGTCCTCTGACCTTTTCTTCCAACAGCGTGACCAGCTTGCACTTGTTGCACGTGTAGGCCATGTCGATCTCCGGCAGGAAAACAAACATAGCACACCCCTTGCAGGTCACCACCACTGCTGAGTCCTTTCCTTCCATAGTGCTCGGTTTCTGTCTTCCTATATATATATATATATATATATATATATATATATATATATATTTTAGGGACCTCCCCCCTGACCTCCCCTGCCGAACTCCGCTGCCAAACTCCTGTTTTCTCTCCCTGTTCACTCGCTCTGTTCGCTCGCTCTCTGGGAGCCTGCTTGCCTTTTCACAGTCCCAAAAACAGCTGGAGCCTCTCTCCTGTTGTGCTCCTGCTCAGCTGGGAGTCAGGAACAGAATGAGCTCCCAGGCCACGCCCTGCAATCAGCCCCACTTCCTGCAATCAATCAGCTGCAATCAGCCCCAGGTAGTTGCAGTCAGCAGGAGCTTCTGCTCAACAGAATGAGCTCTCAGGCCACGCCTTTCCCTTGCAGCACTTGTCGTTCTACTCCGCTGCCAAACTCCTGTTTTCTCTCCCTGTTCGCTCGCTCTGTTCGCTCGCTCTCTGGGAGCCTGCTTGCCTTATCACAGCCCCAAAAACAGCTGGAGCCTCTCTCCTGTTGTGCTCCTGCTCAGCTGGGAGTCAGGAACAGAATCTGTCCCCTGCTGGAAACAGGAGGCTGGGCTAGATGGACTTTTGGTCTGACCCTGCCAAGTAATTCTTATGTTCCGCCCCAAATTTTTGCAGTCGTCAGCCAAAAGGGGTGTGTGACCTTTGCAACAACTGTATGTTCTCCCAGTGAACATTGGTGTTGTTGTTTTTTCTTTCTTTCTTTCTTTAGGAGCGACAAGATGATGGGAGCTTTGCGGGGCATTGGGTGTGTGTGTGTGGACTTTAATTATTTCCCCTCAAGAAAAGTTGTAAGGGTGAGAGGGAGGGAGCAAAGAGAGGTTACAGCTTCTTCTCTTTTGGCTGGCTGGCCAGCTACAAAGCCAGGCCATTCCTGGAGTTAATCCATCTTTAACTCTATCCGCAGACCACCCAGCGGAGGAGCAGCCATCCATGCGATATCCCCCAATATCGTATAAAATGCAAGGAGATCTTACAAGAGACTTAAAGATTTAACCGGACTTCAGTGGGGTGGCGCAAGGCATCTTCCTCCCCGACTCCCTCCGCTGCCACCGTCAGGCTGGGAGATTAGCGCTTGTTTCTAGTTTGCTCGAGCTGGCGCACCGAATCGGCTTTCCGCAGAGTTTGCGCTCCACCTGACCACGTTTAAACACACTCACGCACATGATGGGGCCGAATGGTTCAGGTACCGATTGCGATTTGGCCCGCCTGGAAATTTGGTGCACCTGATCATCCAAAACACCCTGAGATAAAGTCTGAAAACATTATCCTTGTTTGCATGGATTTCACCTCCACATACATAAACACACACACCCCAAAATTCCATCACTTTATGTTTCTATAAGTTTGCTCTGTGTTGTGTTCCTCGCCTCCAAATATTCACTTTAACTAGAATTCCTAAAGCATTTGCGCATTGATATTTTATTATTTTTTTTAAGTCTATCAAGGCCAAAAAAGTAATCCTGATGTGGTCATACGTATGGCGGGCACAAGATTCTTTTTGTGCAGTGTTTTACTGGTGCGCATCTGCGTTCCTGCGGTTTGGTAATATGCCACACGGCAAGCATGACGAGACAACCGTCGTGCGCAGTCACGTCGAGATGGCTTCCTTCTCTTTTGGCGGGGTTGTATCCGTGCTCAGATGTGCATGGGTAGTGGAAAGGAGGAACATTGCAAAGGAACTGGAGCATACGTCAAAACTGTGTGTACATTCTGTACGATGTTCTGTACAAAAATGGGCAATTAAAGAAAAATGGAGGATTGCGAATGCATCGTCGGTTCCACCTCGGAAACAAAACCAGGGATTGTGTCACACCAAAGATCCAAGGAGGAGCAGGATTCTGGGAGCATTCTGGCTTACATCTTATAGTCAGAGCTTGTGATAGAGTGCTCCACGCTACCAAACCTTGGATGGGACGTTGAGCTGTAGAAATTCCCATGTTCCCATCCCATGGCTGGAGTAGCATCAGGCTAGGAGCATGGCGTATAGATTTCCATATGGAGAGATTCGGCCCTGATTCGGAGGTAGAGGCACTGAAAAGCTGTGCATTACCGAAGGTCCTCCTGACCTCTCATATTTTTGTAATTAAAGAGCCAGTGTGGCATAGTGATTACAGTGTTGGCCTGGGACTTGGGAGACCTGAGTTCAAGTCGTCCCCCCCCCCTCTGCCTTGAAGCTCACTGGGTGACCTTTGGGCCAGTCACGGACTCTCAGACTAACAGGGCTGTTGTGAAGATAAAAGGGAGAGGAGGCAGAGGACCATGTAAGCCTCCTTGGGTTCCTTGAAAGAGGAAAAAAAGGCGGGATAGAAATGAAATAATAAATGAAAAGACATGAAATCAATTGGTGACGTGCAGTGCATCGCTGAGTGCGTTTACTGGGAAGTCCACTCTGGTCATTGAGACTTATTGTGGAGAAAGCCAACCTAAGCCCCCTTTCTGACACACACACACACTCACCAAGGTGGGGGGAAGGAGACCCGGGGGGGGGGGAGGGAGACAGCCAGTCTCCACAGAGGCCAAAGGGGACAAACAATATAGAATCACCCCAGGGGGGAAGACAGGAAGCATCGCCAGGTTTGTCAATGCTCTCGTATATCAGCCCCATCTACATAAGACTTGAATACCTCCCCAGAGCAGACACTTCGGCACCCCTAAGAAATGGCCACTCAACACCATAGGATGGGACCATTAAGCAAGTGGCTTCAAAGGGACCCCATCCCACGGGGGGAGGGCGTCACCCCACCTGACCCAAAAGGCCACCCCTCAGGGAGGGTGTCAACCCACCTGATCACGGAGGGAAGGGCTACCTGAAACACCAAGGTATAAAACACCCTGCACAAGGGAACTGGGTTGTTGGACCTGATCAGCAATCTTGCCCCATGCTTGGGGTAAGGGAACGAAGGATCGGCAACCCCGGGTAGCAGCACCCGGCGTGCTCCAGCTAGCTGAAATCACTGGCCGCTTGGGTTGACCGGACCCCCGGGAAACCAAGCTGAAATCACTCACAAGCCGCTTGGGTAGACCGGACCTCCGCCGGGAACCCAGCTAGCAGCGTGCGGTTGACCGGGCCTCTGCTGGAGCCCGAGCTGAACTAACTAGCTGAGAGCCCTGAAATCACGGTGTCCTTGAGATTTCTTGCTTGCTACTTTGTACCGCACTGATAAGCTGTATTGCTGGCGTGTGTCTGGGTTTGTGAAGGTGATTTTGTAAATAAACTTGTTTTCTAAAAGATACTTCTGTGGCTATAAGTTATCCCTTTGTTCTGGGCTAAGGGTGATAGTCGCTGGGGATCTCGGAGAAGGCCGCCCCAGGACTCGCTACCCCCTTAGCATTGAACCCACGCAGAAGACCCGGTTGTCGGTCTTCCACTCTTATTATTATTACGTAGACCTACCTGGTGCTCTCCAGATTCTGGCTGGGAGTGATGGGAGTTGTAGTCCGACACATTTGGAGGGCACCAGGTTGGGGAAGGCTGTCCTCGAAGGCGTGTTTTAGGCTTCCAGTCGAAATGACACGAGCGTGTTGATCCCAGAGTTTGGAGGCCCTTGCTTTTAATCTCCCACTGCACCCTATTTTGCACCCTTCATCCCCCACCCAGAAGTGGGTGGGAGGGAGGGAACAGTCAGTCTTTGAACTTGAAATTCACAACGGGGGTCTGGCATGTCCCAGGGATGGGGACTCGGACTCGAGGACTCGACCCGTGAGTCGGACTGAGTCCCCCCTCTGACTCGAGTCCCACTCGAGTCCCAATATTTTTAATGGGACTCGAGACTCGACTCGGGACTCGAGACCAAGGACTCTTCAACATCCCTGGGCTGTGCCAGAAGGAGTGGAGAGAAGTGCAATCGCCGGCGAAGATTTTATTTTTTAAAATCATTTTCCTAAAATGCAACCTTTCAGACATTTTGGGTTTGGCTGCCTCTGCCTGCCTGTTTGGGGTTCCCTGCCTCCTCTGCCTGCCTGGTCTCTTCTTGACCAGTTCCACAGTTTGAATTGTCCAAGACAAAGGCCTCTGCCTGCCTGCTTTGGGGTTCCCTGCCTCCTCTGCCTGCCTGGTTATTTTGGGTTTGTCTGCCTGGTCTGTTCTTGTCAAAATCAGTGGCAGAGTTTTGAAATAAAAAGACACACTTGTGCCTAGAAATTATTTAAGCCACACATCTGAAGTAGTCTTATTTTGTTGGAACCCCCCCCCCCATTGATTTTAATAGGGACTCGTGGAGTCAGTTTTGGGAGTGACTCGGGACTCGGGAGTCACCATTTTGGACCAAGGACTCGGACTCGAGACTCGGGTCTAAAGACTCGTGACTCGAGACCAAGGACTCTTCAACATCCCTGGCCATGTCCAGACCAAGTGTCAGTCTGATCGATGGAATTCAAAGTCAAGGACAGAAATGAAACCCTGCCGGGAGCAGACCACGAAGGTCCGTTCAGCCCAGTGTCTTGTCTCCGACAGGGGATAGCCAAATGACTCTGGGAAGCCCTCCAGCTGGGCATTTCTGCAACAGGCCTGCCCTGTGGTTTGTCCCCACAAACTGGTAGACGGCTTTGAACTGGGGAGGCCTCATCGAGCGCTAACAGCCGCTGCTAAGAGGCACCGCGTGGCCTCGGCAGGACCTTGTGCGGGGGGGAGGTTTGGAGGGCAGGAAAGTGCAGCATAAATGGAATCGATGGTGGGGGGGGAGAAAAGAAAGATTATGGAAGAGAAAGAAAGAATGAAAGGGAGGGAGGAAGATTGTGAAAAATGAGAGAAGGAAGGAAGGAAGGAAGGAAAGAAAGAAAGAAAGTGAAAAGTGAGAGAAGGAAGGAAAGAAGAAAGGGCAGATACCAAGAGATAAACTGAAGCAGAAAGAAAGAAAGAAAGAAAGAAAGAGGGGAGGGAGAGAGAGAGAGAGAGAGAGAGAGAGAAGGCATGTATCTGCAGGGAAAGGAAGGAAGGAAGGCAGACAGACAGACAGACAGCCACTGGTAGAAAGAATGAAAGATGGGGGCTTCAGTTTGGTTCATGTTTTCTCATTTGTCTTTCGCTGATGTTTTCAAAATAATCCTCTTGATCGCCCCCCCCCCCCTTCTCTCTCTCACACACACACACCAGGCTGTGTCCTGCCTCCCAGAGGGGCTTGTCTGGGAACTTTCCAAAAATAAATTTTAAAAAAGAAAGAAAAGAAAAGAAAAGAAAAGAAAAGACACACCCACCCACTCCCACAATCGGCAGGCCCGACCAACCAACTGATCCAGAATTATATGTGGAATGAAAACCTGGTAAGGGTTGGGAGCGAAGCCCCCCCCCCCCCCGGACGTTTCAGTTTGTTATGCTAAACCCAGAAAGGTTTCCATTCACGGGGCTGGGGGGGGGGGAGAGGTCTGAAGAGCAAGGAGTTCACAGGCCCTCTGGCTTTGTCATGCTAAACGCCTCCCCGTGCTGTGCGCACAGCCGCACATCATGCGCACACCAGCGGTGCGGGGCCGCTGTGTATGGCTATGCGGCCAGCTGCTCACCCGAGCGTGAAACGCTCCGCCACTTCTCCGGGGCCGGTCACCCTTCCCTGGCTCCCCCTCCCCCGAAAGGATGGCAGAAGGCCGCAGACAATGAGGGGGCAGGATCCTCGGGGTGAAAGGGACCCTTGCACTGGCCGCCAGGTGCAGGGGGAAATATATCGCCGTCGGACAGGGAAGGCCACGCCAGGGTGAAGGCACGTTGCCCCGAGACCAGCCCGGGTGTCAAGACACAGAGGGAAAGGGGTCAACGCCGGGTTTATTAGAGGGTGGTGGGGCGTGTGTGTTTTGGACGCCCAGTTCCAAGGACGTTGGATGCCTCAAGATTGGCCGAGCTCTCGCTGAGAGAGGACTGTACCACGACAGCTCCCGGGACTGAACGTTCCTCTATTCCAGCCCTCCGTCAACCTGGCGCACTACGGAGGTGTTGGACTACAACCCCCATCCTTCCCAGCCAGCCATGTCTGGCTGGGAAAGATGGGAGTTGTAGTCTGACACAGCCAGAGAGGGTGCTGGGTCAGGGAAGGCCGCTCGGCACACAACTAAGATTTTTTTTTTTTAAATGCCTAGCATCTCAAAAGTGCGCACGTCACTGAGGTGGATTCAACAGCCTAGCCTTCTCCCCCCCCCGCGCGCCGACACGCTGGCTTTCTACTTGCGGGGATGTCGCTATTTTTGTTTTAATTCTCCCTGAGGAAAATGCAATCCGTTGAGCCCACACACACACGCTTGCTGTGGTACAACTAGGCACAGGCTGATCCCCTTGGTGGGAACCTAGCTATGCTCTGTTCTCTCCCATCACCTTGTGTCCATTTGAAACTGAAGATTGAACCAGGGATCTTATACACACACACACAGAGAGAGAGAGACATATACACACATGCATGCACACACATACTTGTTATTGCTTTTAAAAATGAAAATTTCTAAATTAAAACTGTGGAGCTTTTGGGGGTTCCTGCATGCATGCAGGAACACACGAACACACAAACACACACACACACACACACACGCCTCCTCATGTGTAAACCAAGTGGGGGCTGGGAGGAAGCAAAAGGTGCATGGAACATGGGATGGGGCCTGGCGCCGGGAAGTCTGGAGGTGCCAGGCTGAAAGCGTTCATATGTAAATATAGTTCAAGCCATAAGTCAGGAGTTTCCTTCCCCCTGCCTGGCCAGGTGAAGTTCAAATTGATTGGCTGAAGCAAGAAGGCTACAGAAAAGGGGAGGGGGAAGAGCTATTTCCCCACGTGTAGCCTTTGTTCTTGGTCTTAGTCCTTTTGGTAGCGTGCCTGGCATGGCAGCGCGCCAGCGAGGGGCCCAAGCCTTTAGGGGGGGGCCCCCTCAGGAACAGACCCCAGGCAGCTCCTGGTAAAATTAGCTGGTTTGAGGGATCTAGAAAGGCAAGTCTTATGGAGGGCTATTTATCTCGGACCTGCGGGTAGATGGGGTAGTTCTCCTCGGGCGGCAGGGCTGTGCTGGATCTAACCCTTGAAGAGAACACCCTCAGGTAACAGGTGTGTGTCTGAGAGATCTTAAGGAATCAGGTTTTCTTGTTTTGCAGCTTTACTGTGTACCAAAGTGTCTCTCTATTTTGTGTGCTTCTCTCATTTCCCTAATCTTGTTCTAAAATGCTACCAGAATAAACCTTGTCTTGGTTTACCCCACATGGGTTTTGTAGTACTCTGTGAGTTCAGTATCTAAATCCAGGTTACAGAATTGAAGGCGAGTCCCTCAACAGAGATCCAAGTAGGATTGCAGACAGCTGAGGCTGGCAATCTGGTACCTTGAGATCTCAGGGGGGTCTGGGTTCCTTTGCCAGTAGGAAAGGGTGGGGTGGTGGCGGGCCAGCCAGCCCCCCCTTCCAGGCCACATGGTGGCAAGTGCTGGGATTCCTTTGAAGTAGGAAAGGGTGGAGGTCTGGTGGGTCAGCCAGCCCCCCCTCTTCCTCCACAAAAACACACAAAAAAGAGCAACATATAAGCAATCAACTTGCACCATCCTTTCCTCATCCTTACATCAACAAAAATGGGTTTGCAGTCCTTATAATCTCTCAACGGATAGGAAATTGTTTAAACCACTTCCCTTACTGCTCAGACTTAATATAAGATCTGCCTCTCCCTGGCTAGCTGTGATCCTCCATGTTAATTCATTTAGGGTGCAATCCTATGCATATTTAGACGGGGGGGGGAGTCCTACAACTCCCAGCATGCCCCAGCTAGAATTGCAGGACTTTTCCCCCATGCTGGCTGGCGAGGGCATACTGGGAGTTGTGGGACTTTTTTTTCCTGTCTAAACATGCATAGGATGGCTTCTTTAGAGTATCTGTTGCTCATTGCTGGGCCAGGCACTTTGCCTCTCGAAAGATCCGAAGTTCAAACAAACAGACCAATAACATCGAGCGAACCTGGGAACTTTTGACACACGAAAGCACCTGGCCTAGTGATGAGCGAGAGAGTCTTGGAAGGCTGGATCAGGGCCCAGGTTTTGACCTGTGGAGGACCTGAGCTTCAACACTGCCGATAGAAAGCGTTCCCTTCTCCAGAAAACCATAACACATACCGTAATTGACCTTATGCAGAATGGCCAGAATTCAGGATTTGTTTGTTTTTTTTACTAGCACACTGAGATTCACCAACCAGAGTCAGAAGCAGAAGACATACGCTCCGAATTAAAGAACCCAGGAATCTGAGTACCAGAACTAAATGGAGATTATCATCCTTCTACACAGAAATCCACTCCTGTTTAGCACACGCACGCGCACGCACGCACACGCACGCACGCACACAGCTTTCTTCACCTCAGTCGTATAATTTAAGGTGTGGGAGCGGCGTTTTGTTCTTGCTATGGTAGAACAATCGGGAGTCAGAAATCCTTGGGGTTCTACTGCGAATCGCCCAGAGATCGACCAACTGATCCCAGTCTTCCTTCTGTGCCCACCAGAGGTGGTGTTAGGGGGCGGCCCACTAGGGCTGGAGCCCCGAATCTCTGGGAGGCCCTCTGCCCCACCACCCTGCTGTCCACAGGCACTGGCTGAAAGAAAGGTCCAGGGGCCCTGAGGATCTCTGCTGCATTTCTTCTCTTCCACGTGGGTACAAATGATACTGCCAAGCGGAGTTACAAAGAAATCACGGCAGACTTTGAAGAGCTGGGAAGGGAACTCAAGAACTTCGGGGCCCAGATAGTTTTCTCATCCATCCTTCCAGTACTTGGAAGAGGCATAGAAAGGGAAAGAAAAATACTCCGAGTGAATGACTGGCTACGAAGGTGGAGCCGACGTGAGGGATTTGGATTCTGGGACCACGGGCTACACTTCCTGGAAGATGGACTGCTGGCAAAGGATGGGTTGCACCTCACAAGGACTGGGAAGAATGTGTTTGGCCACAGCATGAGGAACTTAATCAGGAGGGCTTTAAACTGAATCCAACAGGGGAGGGAGACATAAACTCGGGGTACCAATGGAAGAAGGCCTCTATGCCACAATGGAGAGAACAGCTCCAGCGGTGCCCATTGATAGTCTACCACAAATGTAGGGGGAAAGTCGGACTATAAAGCACATAGTCTTCGATGTCTTTATACTAATGCCCAGAGTATGGGCAACAAACAAGACGAACTTGAACTCTTGATACATGAGGGCAAGTACGACTTGATAGGGATAACTGAAACCTGGTGGGATGACTCCCATGACTGGAATACAGCAATTGAAGGGTATAACTTGTTCAAAAGGAACAGAAGCAACAGAAAGGGAGGTGGAGTTGCACTGTATGTTAAAAATACGTATCTCTGCACAGAGATACAGGAAGAGGAGCTTGGCAGCCCCATTGAGAGCATCTGGGTTAATATAAAGGGGGGAATGATTAAACCGAACTTGGCGGTTGGAGTCTACTACCGACCACCCATCAAGGAGAAGACGAGGATGGAACTTTTGAAAAACAAATTGCCAGTGTTTCAAGGAGGCACGATGTGGTAGTAATGGGAGACTTCAATTTCCCTGATATCTGTTGGGAGACTTTTTCAGCCAAACATGGCCCCTCCAAGAAATTCCTGAGCTGTGCTGCTGATAACTTCCTCCTACAGAAAGTGGAGGAAGGAACTAGAGGATCGGCTATCCTTGACCTGATTCTAACCAACAGAGACGAGTTAGTGGATAAAGTGGCAGTTTCGGGAACTCTGGGGGAAAGTGACCATGTTATACTTGAGTTCTTGATTCTAACGGAAGCAAAAGCTGAGTGTAGCCAAACACGTACCCTGGATTTTAGGAAAGCCAATTTTAACAAACTCAGAACAATGATTAGTAAGATCCCATGGCAAGTGACTCTCACGAGAAAGGGAGCCCAGGAGGGGTGGGAGTTTTTAAAAAAGGAAATTTTAAAGGCACAATTGCAAACAATTCCCAAAAGGAAAAAAGGCAGAGGGCAACAGAAGAAGCCAATGTGGCTTCACAATAAACTCAAAGACGACCTGAAAACAAAAAAGGACACGTATAGGAAGTGGAAGGAAGGACAGGCTACAAGTGAAGAGTACAGGCAGGTAGCACAGAACTGCAGGAATAGTGTCAGGAAGGCTAAAGCTGAGAATGAGCTAAGGTTAGCGAGGAATGCTAAAAGCAACAAAAAGCTTTCTTCAGATACATGCACAGTAAAAGACAGAAGAAGAACTGGTGGTTCAACTACGCAATGAGGATGGCAAATTGATAACAGAAGACAAAGAAAAGGCAGAAGTGTTCAATTCCTACTTCGGCTCGGTCTTCTCCCAAAGAGGGTCTATGACCCCCCTGGCAAACCTGAAGTGCAGACTGAAGGGGCAGGATTGCAGCTTGAGATTAATAGGCAAATGGTCAAGGAGCACCTGATTACTCTGACGAGTTTAAATCTCCAGGGCCTGATGAGCTGCATCCTAGAGTAATAAAGGAACTGGCAGAAGAACTCTCAGAACCACTGTCTATTATCTTTGAGAAATCATGGAGGACAGGTGAAGTGCCAGACGACTGGAGGAGGGCAAATGTTGTTCCCATCTTCAAAAAGGGCAGAAGGAGGAACCTGGGAACTATAGGCCAGTCAGTCTGACATCAATCCCCGGAAGATTTTTGAGCAGATTATAAAGAAGTCAGTCTGCAAGCACCTTGAAAACAATGCAGTGATTACTAGAAGCCAGCATGGATTTGTCAAGAACAAATCCTGTCAGACTAATCTGATCTCATTTTTTGATCGGGTAACCTCCCTTGTGGACTGTGGGAATGCTGTGGACATTATATATCTGGACTTCAGCAAAGCTTTCGACAAAGTGCCTCATGATATCCTGATTAGTAAGCTAGCTAAGAGTGGGCTAGATGGAACAACTATCAGGTGGATCCACAATTGGCTACAGAATCGGACTCAAAGAGTGCTTATCAATGGTTCCTTCTCAAACTGGGGAGAGGTAACGAGCGGGGTACCACAGGGCTCGGTCCTGGGCCCGGTGCTCTTCAACATTTTTATTAATGACTTAGATGAAGAGGTGCAGGGAATGCTTATCAAATTGCAGATGACACAAAGTTGGGTGGAACAGCTAATACTCTGGAAGAAAGAAACAAAATTCAAAGCGATCTCGACAGACTGGAGCGCTGGGCCGAAAACAACAGAATGAAATTTAATAGGGATAAATGCCAAGTGCTGCACCTAGGGAATGGAAACCAAATGCAGAGTTACAGAATGGGGGACACTTGGCTCAACAATACTACAAGTGAGAAGGATCTTGGAATTGTGGTAGATCACAAACTGAATATGAGCCAGCAATGCGATGTGGCTGCAAAGAAGGCAAATGCAATTTTGGGCTGTATTAATAGAAGTATAGCTTCCAAATCGCGGGAAGTGATAATTCCCCTTTACTCGGCACTGGTTAGGCCTCATCTTGAGTACTGCGTCCAGTTCTGGGCACCACACTTTCAGAAGGATGTAGACAAACTGGAGAGGGTTCAGAGGAGGGCAACAAAGATGATAAGGGACTGGAAACAGGCCCTATGAGGAGAGACTGAAAGAACTGGGCATGTTTAGCCTTCAGAAGAGGAGACTGAGGGGAGATATGATCGCACTCTTCCAGTATTTGAAGGGATGTCACACAGAGGAGGGCAAAGATCTCTTCTCGATCATCCCAGTTTGCAGGACACGGAATAATGGGCTCAAGTTACAGGAACCTAGATTCCACCTAAACATCAGGAAAAATTTCCTGACTGTCAGAGCAATAAGACAATGGAATCAACTACCTAGGGAGGTTGTGGGCTCTCCCACTCTGGAGGCATTCAAGGTGCAGCTGGACAGCCATCTGTCAGGGATGCTTTGACCTAGATTCCTGCATTGAGCAGGGGGTTGGACTCGATGGCCTTGTAGGCCCCTTCCAACTCTACTTTTCTATGATTCTATGATTCTATGATCCGATCCCCCTGGATGAGCCGGCTTTTGGCCCACATGTGCTTCCCCTCCTGCTGCCCCACCCCTTGAATCTTTCCGCCTGAGTTTCTTTCTAAAATCAAATGCCCTCCTCTCCCCTGTCCATGCATCCCTTTTTACAAAGAGGGGTGTCCTTAGGAGACAGGCTCCTTTAAAGACACACACACAGAGAGAGAGAGAGAGAGAGAGAGAGAGAGAGAGAGAGAGAGAGAGAGAGACTTTAGAACATATAAGATCTAAGATCTTATATCTGCATCACCGGTCCTTCTCCGAGAGCCCCTGCCAAAGGAAGTGAGGCAGGTGACTACCAGGAGGAGGGCCTTTTCTGCTGTGGCACCCCGGTTATGGAATGAGCTCCCCAAAGAGGTTCGCCTGGCTCCTACTTTGTATTCTTTCCGGCGCCAGGTGAAGACCTTTCTGTTCTCCCAGGCATTTTAATCATTTTAATCATCTTAATCATTTTAATCTTGTAATTGTCTAGCTCTGCTGTTTGTTTCTAATCTGTGGTTTTAAATTTTATATTTTATATTGTATTTTATGATTTTAACTGTTGTAAACCCGCCCAGAGAGCTTCGGCTATTGGGCGGTATAAAAATGTATTAAATAAATAAAATAAATAAATATAAATTAGTATATGCAAATATGTTCATTTGGGGGGGCTGTGGACCAGAGCCCTGGATCTTTTCAGTACCTAGCCCTGCCCCTGGATAGGGGCATGTTTCATTAGATTACAACTTAGCTGAAGGACCATATAGAGAACACATTCTGCATGCAAAACGTTGCGCTTTGCCAGCCAGAGCAAACAATCCCGGACTAGGAGGGCCTATTCTAAGACAGCTTCTTATTCGGCGTGTCTCTGAGTGAGTTCGTGATCTGGGCTCGGCTTGTCCCGGGCGTGAGGAACAGTCATTTTCATCCCTTTCCAGATGATGGGTCATGAGAGAATGGAGTTAGATAATTAACAGCTCTTATAAGCTCCAACGCATCAGCCGTCAGAGGAGGTTGCCCGTCGCACCCCTCTGTGAGTCACAGCTTGCCGCCTGCCAGTCAGCCGGTGCGAGGGTTCCGGTGATACAACGGGGCGGGCTGCCTCAGGAGACAGGGCCGGCGTCAAGGGTCACTCCCCAGCAGGGGCCCACTGACAAGACCTCCCTGGAGTTGCTCCTCCTCTCAAAGTCCAGCAAAACAGGCCCCACCCCAATTTCTTTGCCCACAGATCGAGCGGGGGGGGGGATTTCGGCAGGCCGTTTGCACACGGCTCTAACCTCTTCGGGTGTGAGGGCAAAAAATGTGCACTGTCATATTTTATTCGCCGGCGCGGGGAGGTAAAACTGCCGGCTAGCAGATGCTTTGGGAATGCGGAGGGGAAAGGGGGGGGGAATGCGATGGAAGCGGAGAGACCTGGGTTCGAATCCTCGCTCCACCACACACAAACACCTCCCCCCCCCTTCACGGTCTCTCCCGGCCTAATCCTGGTTTCCTCAAGAGATGAGTTTCTTTTGCTGGCAGCTGGAGCTGGGACCGAAGGCACGCTTTCCGCAGGGGAAGAGATCTGCTGGAGGGGGTGGTTTTTGAACCCATCTCATTCTGGAGAAGCCCTGAGCCCAGCCTGAGAGGGGGGGCGGGAAGGTGTGGGGCGGAGGTTGCATGAGCAGATTCGAAAAGGGGGGACTTTCCAGGCTCTGTCTGTCCAGAGGGGGCGGAGTGGCGGGAGCGGGAGACAGCCGAGGAAGAGAGTGGAGGGGCACTCTTCTGCTTTTTGTCCAGTATGAAATGAAAATTTGACACCGTCTAGGAGCGGGCGAGTTTCTTAAGCCTCCGCGATTTGTTCCGGGGACACCGATTTTCATTTGAACAGCCCACGGAGACTCCACTACAGCTAGTAGGGTGGGATGGGAGAAGGCAATTTTGTTGGTGAAGAAAATGCATATCTCTCTCTCTCTCTCTCTCTCTCTCTCTCAGACACACACACTTTCACCAGTGGAAACAGGGGCTTCATGATGGTCTCCACTTTCTTGCCCCAGTGTCCTCAAAGATATACTGCCTCTAAACGTGGAGGTTCCATTTAGCAATCAAGGCTTATTAGCCCCTGATAAATCATAATTTTGGCTTATCCTTCTTTTTGTTTTTTAAAAGGGGCATCTCCCAGCCTGAATCTACCCGGAAACATCAATCAACAACTGAGGCCTTCCTCCGAGTACCAGAGGCTCAGTGGGTGGCAACAAGGGGAAGGGCCTTCTCAGTGGTGCCTCCCCCCCGTTTATGGAATGATCTCCCCACTGAGGTGCCAATTTTGTTATCATTTCAGCGCCAGGTTAAGACTGCCTTCTTCCCCCAGGCATTGGATGGAATTTAAGTCAGCTGTTTCGAACAGGTCTAGTTTGTACGAAAATAGTTTTCGCTTACCGTACATTGTTTTTAAATTTTGTATATTGGGGAGGGGAGTTTATGCTGTTCTCTTTGTGTATTAGTGATCTGTGTTTTAGTGAATTGTTGTAAACCGCCCGGAGAGCATCGGCTGTTGGGTGGGAGAGAAATGAAATGAAATGAATGAATGAATAAACTAAGCCAATGGCCATCAACACACCTTCTGCAAGCCAGTTCCTTCAATCAGGGGTGAGCAACACACAGTCCGCGGGCCGCACACACCCCTCCATGGACGTTTTTGCAGACCTGCTGCCTCTGCCAATTTTGCCGTGGTAGCGGGGAGCACATCCCAGGAGTGTGATTCTGCTTGCAAACAAGGTGCACGCCTCGTTTCCTTGCAAAACAGCTGCTTTTTTCTTTTTTTTAACACCACCGTGGCAAATTCATCCGCAGTTTTGGTGGGGTTCAATCCCTGGTGGGATTGGCACCTCAGTGGGGAGATCATTCCATAAACGGGGGGGGGCACCACTGAGAAGGCCCTTCCCCTTGTTGCCACCCACTGAGCCTCTGGCACTCGGAGGAAGGCCTCAGTTGTTGATTGTAGTGTCCGGGTAGATTCAGGCTGGGAGATGCCTCTTTTAAAAAACAAAAAACAGTGCAGGCCTCCAATGCCCAGAAGTTACCCACCCCCGCCTTAAATGAATTACACATTTGTGAAAGAACTTCTTTTTTTTCCCCCCAGTCCTGAATCTACTGCTGAATAACTTTATGAGTTGATCCAAAGTTTGGATTTTATGAGAGAAGAACATAGATCTAGATAAATAGATGCATCCCACCACAACCTCCTCCCACACAGAACCATAGCCTACATTTCTCGCAGATTTTCCTAACCGGTGCAAGCTCTTTCACAAATGTTGCTATTTGTCCTTGCAGTGCTAAGCAGTTGTGTCTTTTTCAGAAAACAATTGTCTTGAAATGGTTAACGGTGTTATTTTAAAATGCATAATCAATCAAACAATTCCTTTGGCACGTCCGAGAGCTTCCTGCTGAATTGTCAGTCTTTGACTTGTGCAGCTGTGATCGCGTGGGATATTTAGTCACCATATTTCTCCCCACAACCCACACTTTTGTAAAAAGTTGCTCCTAGTGCACCAAACTTCACAGCAAAAGAAGGATTAAAGCTCCCCCCAGTGGAGAAGCACAGCAAGGACCGCTCATCACCTTGAGGCGTACCCATGGCAACCCTGCATCCCTGCCCACCCAATCAGACCCAAGGAGGCCCGAACAGGATGTTGAGGCCTTGTGATCTGTGTGATCCCCAAAGCTGAGTCACTTTAAAGCTGAGAAACCTTACGAAACTCGGTTTCTAAAATGACTCCTCGTTCATAAACCTTATCTGCTTATATAACCCCTGGTCCTCGCAATTTCATAGATTTCATAGATAGAGTTGGAAGGAGCCTACAAGGCTATCGAGTCCAACCCCCTGCTCAATGCAGGAAACTAGAGGAGGGGTCTCCCATCCAAGTAATAACCAGGCCTGACCCTGCTTAGCTTTCCACACTCAGACAAGCTGAGCCATTCGTGTCACGTTAACAGGAATAAAATCAAGAGAGACAAGTGTGTTTTGCTCAGATTAATAAAGGACCAAGCTGAATTCACCACAGGCTGATCACTTTCCCCACTGTTTGTTTGTTTGTTTGTGGCGTAGTGGTGAGAGTGTTGTGCTGGGACTCGGGAGATCCGGGTTCAAGTCCCCGCTCGGCCATGAAACTCACCGGGTGACTTTGGGCCAGTCACTGGCTCTCAGCCTAACCTACCTCACAGGGTTGTTGTGAGGATAAAATGGAGAGGAAGAGGAAGATTATGTAAGCCGCCTTGGGTTCCTTGCAGGAAAAATGGCGAGGTATAAATATAATAAATAAATAAATAAATTGTGGAGAAAAGCCTGCACACACACACACACACACCTCCTCATGTGTGAACCGGCTGGGGGCTGGGAGGAGGCGAAATGTGCATGGTTCCTCTTGATGGCCCCTGCCTGGGGTCTCAGTGTCTGCTAGGCCCTTTGGCATGCAAATGGGGTTCAAGCCCTGTAGTCATGAGTCACCCTGCCTGGCCAGGTGAAGTTCATCCTGATTGGCTAGAGGCAGCGGAGCTACAGAAAGGAGAAGGGGAGGGGGGAAGGTATATTGCCAAGGTGTGGCTTTTGGGTTTTGTTGTTGTCGTCGTCGTCATCATCGTGTCGTTGTTGTGGATCATGGCAGCAAGCTGCGCGGAGGTCCAAGCCTTCGGGCTGGCCTCAGGATCCGGCCCCAGGTGGCTCCTGGTGAAATTAGCTGAATGAGGGCTGTGGCAAAGGCAAGCCCTGAGGAGGGCTACCCATCTCGGACCTTCGGGTAGGTGTGGTGGTCTCCTCGATGGCAATGCTGTGCTGAAACCAACCCTGAAGGGAACCGGCCCCCAGATAACTAGTGTGGGCCTGGGAGAGATAAGGAATCAGCTTTTATTGTTATTTTGCAGCTTTACTGTGTGTACCAAAGTGTCTCTCTATTTTGTGTCCTTCCCTCATTTCCCACCTTTTGTTGTACTATGCTACCTGAATAAATCTTCTTGGTTTTTACCCACATGGTGTTTGTGGTTGCTCTGTTGGTTCAGCTCTAAATCCAGGGTACAGTCAAGGGCAAGTCCCTGAACAGAGATTCAAGTAGGATTGCAGAGCTGAGGCTGGCAGTCTGGCACCTTGAGATCTCTGGGTCTTGGGTCTTGGGTAGGAAAGGGTGGGTTGGTGGGCCAGCCAGCCCCCCCTTCCTCCACATAAATAAATAAATAAATTGTTTTAAAATCCTAAGCAAAACAGGCAGGCAATTCTCAATTGCGGTAATACTAACAATTCTGTCTTGGAAATCCACCCCGGAATTCCAGTGGAACTTACTTCCAAGTAAGCACAGTTTGCACTAGAGACTGTAAAGCTGATAGGCATGCAGCCGTAATCCGGAATGCACGATCATTTTCAGCCATGCCAGCTTAAATAAGCGCCCATGGTTTGTCCGCATGTGCCCATTCCGTAACCCAACCCCTGCTTGTAGGGTGCCGCATCGTCCGAACCCAGCAAGGCGGGTTGTTGGTGTTGTTAACAAACCACCCAGAACCGGTGGGGTATTGTAGGGGCGTGGCTGACCAAGAAAGAGATCTTGGGCTCCTGGTGGACAGCTCGATGAAAATGTCCACTCAGTGTGCAGCTGCTGTGAAAAAGGCAAACTCCATGTTGGGCCAGTGTGGCGTAGTGGTGAGAGTGTTGGACTGGGAGTCGGGAGATCCGGGTTCTATTCCCCGCTCGGCCATGAAACTCACCGGGTGACTTTGGGCCAGTCACTGACTCTCAGCCTAACCTACCTCACAGGGTTGTTGTGAGGATAAAATGGAGAGGAGGAGGAGGAGGAGGAGGAGGATTATGTAAGCCTCCTTGGGTTCCTTGCAGGAAAAAAGCTGGGGTATAAATATAATAAATAAATAAATAAATAAATAAATAGGAAAGGAATTGAAAATGAAACTGCCAATGTCATCCTGCCCTTATACAAGTGTATAGTTCGACTGCACTTGGAATACTGTGTACAGTTCTGGACACCACACCTAAAAAAGGACATTGTGGAGTTGGGAAAAGTGCAGAAAGGGGCAACTCCAGTGATCAAGGGGCTGCAGCAATTCCCCTAGGAGGAAAGGTTACAACTTTGGGGACTGTTTAGCTTAGAAAAAAGGTGAGGAAGGGAAGACATGATAGAGGTCCACAAAATGATGCCTGATGTGGAGAAAGTGGACAGGGAGACATTCTTCTTCCTCTCTCATCATCCTAGACCCCAAAGGGGTCATCCCATGAAGCTGATGGGTGGGAGATTCAGGACACATAAAGGACTTCTTCACACAGCGCACAGTTAAACTGTGGAACTCACTTCCACACGATGTAGTGATGGTCGCCAATTTGGACAGCTTTAAAAGGGGGTTGGACAAATTCACAGAGGAGAAGGTTATCAATGGCTACTAGTCCTGATGGCTCTTTGCTACCTCCAGTATCAGAGGCAGCATGCCTATGCACACCAGTTGCTGGGGAACATGGGCAGGGGGGGTGCTGTGGCACTCGTGTCCCGCTTGTGAGTTTCCAGTGGGCAGCTGTTTGGCCACTGTGTTTTAGCTGTTAATTATTATTTTTTTAATTGTATATTGGAAAAAGTTTATAAAAGAGCTAGTGCAGCGTAGCGGTGAGAGTGTTGGACTGGGATCCGGGAGACCCGGGTTCGAGTGCCTCCCTCAGCCATGAAGCTCACTGGGTAACTTTGGGCAAGTCCCTCGCCTACCTCACAGGGTTGTTGTGAGGGTCAAATGGAGCGGAAGAAGCTCATGTAAGCCCCCCTTGGGTTCCTTGCAAGAGGGGGGAAAGGCGGGATATAATTGTAATCATGAACGAATGAATAAACAAATAAGTCTGGCAGCAGCTCTTTGAACCAGCTGAAGTTTCCGAACACTCATAAATTATACTCTGTGGAGAGAAAGCTTGAGCACACTGCTGAACCCTGACACATTGAACCCTGACATGTTTTCCCCTTTTCGCTGTCACCCCTCACTCTGCATAATCCCCACCCCAGTTCTGGGCAGACCGGTTACACATAAGTCACATCTGCATACCTTCAATGGGGCACATTTACACTTCCCTCAAGGAAGCGCATAACATTCCGGGAGGTGTGGGGGGGGGGACAGTCTCAAAGAGCTGCAAAGTACCCCAAAGTACCCAAGTGCCTCCCTCAATGGTTTGTTATCTTGGCTGGGTTCAGACAACATGACACCCCACAGTTCAATAACAACCCCACGGCTGGACGACAACCCCACGGTTCAACCCATGAGTGTTATCGTGTTGTCTGAACCCAGCCACTGTATGAAGCTACCCACACCCTACAATCAACCTCTGAGGCCGTCCTTCACATGCCTCCTCCGAGCCAGGTTCGGAGGCTGGCCTTTTCAGTGGTGGCCTCCATTGCAGAACGCTCTCCACACGGAGGTCTGCCTGCCTGGCGCCAATGCTGTCATCTTTTCAGATGCCAGCACCCGAAAGGCGCCACCCACCACCCCGTGGGGCGGGACCAGCCCACCTGATCATCAAGGGCGGGGAAGGGGCGAGGGAGGGTAGAAAGATACGTGCCGAAGGACAAAGGGTTGTTGGGAACACGGTGCAGACTTGCATGGATCAGGTCGCTAGCTCCGGCTAGGCAGGGCCAAGCAACTTGGGCAAGGGTGCCCGGCGACCTGCAAAAGCAAACCGCTAGGCTAGATCTTAAGAGTCAGATTCTCTGACGCCAGGTAATTCTCTGCATTCGAGCAAAGCCTACCTAGAAAGCAAGTTGAATACTTCCGTTCCTCTATCTGCATTGACTGCTATGTTTATACAGTAATACCTTGGATTGCAAGTAACTTGGTTTGACTTTGAGAGCGTTTTGCAAGACAAGCAGATTTTTAAATATATATATATTTTTTTACTTGATATACAAGCGACGTCTTGCAATACAAGTACTGTAGTACGGCTTAAATTAAAAATCTCTGTACAATTTTTTTGGGGGGGATTTCATTTTGATGTAAGAGTGTTTTGGATTACAAGCACGTTTCCGGAACGAATTATGCTCTCAATCCAAGGCATGACTGACTTGTACTGTGAAATTCCTGTAGTCTATTAGTTCCGCTCCATTAAACTCATTGAAATTGACAAGAGTGTGGCTTCCCTGTGTGCCGTGTCAATATCACTCGCGGCTGAAACGGAAAGTTTTGGCAGCCGCGTACAGGGCACGTCTTCGGTGCCGGTTAACCCTTAAAGTGCTGAACCCGAGCAACGGACCAGGTTCGGTCCGCCGTGTGTGTGTGTGTGTGTGTGATTTGCAGCTGGTGGAAACAGTGAGCACGAGAAGTAACTGCTGTGCGAACATGACCCCTTTTTTCCAGGGATGGGGACTCGGACTCGAGGACTCGACTCGTGAGTCGGACTGAGTCCCCCCTCTGACTCGACTCGGACTCGAGTCCCAATATTTTTAATGGGACTCGAGACTCAACTCGGGACTCGAGACCAAGGACTTGTCAACATCCCTGGGCTGTTGACAAGTCTTCTTGTCAGAAGAACTGGCAGAAGAACTCTCAGAACCACTGTCTATTATCTTTGAGAAATCATGGAGGACAGGTGAAGTGCCAGACGACTGGAGGAGGGCAAATGTTGTTCCCATCTTCAAAAAGGGCAAGAAGGAGGAACCTGGGAACTATAGGCCAGTCAGTCTGACATCAATCCCCGGGAAGATTTTTGAGCAGATTATAAAGAAGTCAGTCTGCAAGCACCTTGAAAACAATGCAGTGATTACTAGAAGCCAGCATGGATTTGTCAAGAACAAATCCTGTCAGACTAATCTGATCTCATTTTTTGATCGGGTAACCTCCCTTGTGGACTGTGGGAATGCTGTGGACATTATATATCTAGACTTCAGCAAAGCTTTCGACAAAGTGCCTCATGATATCCTGATTAGTAAGCTAGCTAAGAGTGGGCTAGATGGAACAACTATCAGGTGGATCCACAATTGGCTACAGAATCGGACTCAAAGAGTGCTTATCAATGGTTCCTTCTCAAACTGGGGAGAGGTAACGAGCGGGGTACCACAGGGCTCGGTCCTGGGCCCGGTGCTCTTCAACATTTTTATTAATGACTTGGATCAGGAGGTACGGGGAATGCTTATCAAATTTGCAGATGACACAAAGTTGGGTGGAACAGCTAATACTCTGGAAGACAGAAACAAAATTCAAAGTGACCTCGATAGGCTGGAGCGCTGGGCCGAAAACAACAGAATGAAATTTAATAGGGATAAATGCCAAGTGCTGCACCTAGGGAGAGGAAACCAAATGCAGAGTTACAGAATGGGGGACACTTGGCTCAACAATACTACAAGTGAGAAGGATCTTGGAATTGTGGTAGATCACAAACTGAATATGAGCCAGCAATGCGATGTGGCTGCAAAGAAGGCAAATGCAATTTTGGGCTGTATTAATAGAAGTATAGCTTCCAAATCGCGGGAAGTGATAATTCCCCTTTACTCGGCACTGGTTAGGCCTCATCTTGAGTACTGCGTCCAGTTCTGGGCACCACACTTTCAGAAGGATGTAGACAAACTGGAGAGGGTTCAGAGGAGGGCAACAAAGATGATAAAGGGACTGGAAACAAGGCCCTATGAGGAGAGACTGAAAGAACTGGGCATGTTTAGCCTTCAGAAGAGGAGACTGAGGGGAGATATGATCGCACTCTTCCAGTATTTGAAGGGATGTCACACAGAGGAGGGCAAAGATCTCTTCTCGATCATCCCAGTTTGCAGGACACGGAATAATGGGCTCAAGTTACAGGAACCTAGATTCCACCTAAACATCAGGAAAAATTTCCTGACTGTCAGAGCAATAAGACAATGGAATCAACTACCTAGGGAGGTTGTGGGCTCTCCCACTCTGGAGGCATTCAAGGTGCAGCTGGACAGCCATCTGTCAGGGATGCTTTGACCTAGATTCCTGCATTGAGCAGGGGGTTGGACTCGATGGCCTTGTAGGCCCCTTCCAACTCTACTTTTCTATGATTCTATGATTCTATGATTCTTCTGGCTGTGCCAGGAGCGCGATCACCGGTGAAGAGTGCATGGAAGCGAGGAGCGCCGCTGCTCAGCCACTATGGACAGCTACCAGGAGCGCAGCCCCAACGATGTGTTGAGATTTATTTTGATGTGTTGTTGTGGGGGGTTAGGGTTAGGGTCAGACATTTTGGGTTTGGCTGCCTCTGCCTGCCTGTTTGGGGTTTCCTGCCTCCTCTGCCTGCCTGGTCTCTTCTTAACCAGTTCCACAGTTTGAATTGTCCAAGACAAAGGCCTCTGCCTGCCTCCTTTGGGGTTCCCCGCCTCCTCTGCCTGCCTGGTTATTTTGGGTTTGTCTGCCTAGTCTGTTCTTGCCAAAATCAGTTGCAGAGTTTTGGGGGGGAAAGGCACACTTGTGCCTAGAATTTATTTAAGCCACACATCTGAAGCAGCCTTATTTTGTTGGGGGGAAACCCCACTGATTTTAATAGGGACTCGTGGAGTCAGTTTTGGGAGTGACTCAGGACTCGTGACTCGTGAGTCACCATTTTGGACCAAGGACTCAGACTCGAGACTCAGGTCCAAAGACTCGTGACTCGACTCGAGACTCGCGACCAAGGACTCTTCAACATCCCTGCTTTTTTCTAGAAAAAAAGGGAGCAAAAGCTTGGCTCAGTTCTCGTCTCAAAGGCGCCACTAGGGGAAGGCGAACTACAAGCCCCAAGATGCAACGCGCCCGGCAGGCGGCTGAAACCCGGAAACAGGTGGACCTTGCATGGGAAAGTGGGGGGGGAAGTAAAGTGGGAGGAGGGGAAGCACTTTGTCATTGGTTGTCCGGGCAATTCAGTCTCAAGGCGTGCTTGTGATTGGTTGGGAGGATTCCACGCCCGCTTTTTTTTTGCGACAAGATCAGAAGCGCAGGCGAGTCTCTCTTCCTCTTTCTTCCTTGCCCAGTTTTTGAATCGCTTTCCCTTTTTTTTTTCCTGCTGGGGGCCCCCCCCCCAACAACATGGTGAGTTGGTGCCTGTTTATAGCTGCGTGTGCTAAAGTCCGTCCCCCTCCCCAGCAATAAGTTGGAGAGCGGTGGCATTTTTGGAGAGGGGGGGGGGTTGCTTTTCTAAATTACTTGTTTAAAGGTGCAATCCTCTGCAAGTTTAGACAGAAAAAAGGCCTACAACTCCCAGCATGCCCCAGCCAGCTATGCTGGCTGGGGCATGCTGGGAGTTGTAGGCCTTTTTTTCTGTCTAAACTTGCAGAGGATTGCGCCCTAAATTGCTTTTTTACGCACAAGAGAGAAGCTTGTCAATTTCTTAAGGGAGACAGATCTGTAGCAGCTGTACGTCTGAATCGGCCTCCCTCGACCTGGGGCCTTCCAGATGTGTTGGATTGCAACCACCATCATTCCCAGCCAGCATAGTCCCTTGGCTGTGCAGGCTGGGAAGCATGGGAGTTGTACTTTGACACATCTGGAGGGCCCCGGCTTGTGGGAATGGCTATGCTAGCAGGGCGTGATGGGAGTTGTAGTCTGACACATTGGGAGCAGCTTGGGGAGTGGCTGTGCTGGCTGGGAAGGATGGGAGTTGTAGTCCTGACAGATCCAGAGGGCTCGAACTTGGGGAATGGCCGTGCTGGCTGGGCATGATGGGAGTTGTAGTCCTGAGACATCTGGAGGGTCCCAGCTTGGGAAAGGCTAGTCTCGAGCTTTGCAGGATTTAAACCGTGGCATACTAGATGGAGCCTCCATATCCAGAGGCAGTTTACCTCTTGACTGTGAGGTGTGTCAGGTGAACAACAAAAGAAGAGGCTGTATTATACGAGGACAGGGTATTTGCTCCCCTTGCTCCGGGTGGCCTCCTTGGATTGGCTGCAGCTCCTCTGGGTCTCGGGCAGAGAAGGGTCCTCTTCCCATCCCTGCGTGGTCGTCGTGTTTTATTTAGTTAGTTCGTTATTTACAGTGTTTATATATGGCTCCATATCTAAGCAGATTCCGGAGCAGTGAACAATTAAAAAAAAAGAGAAAAGAAACAAAAACAATACATTGAAAACAAGGCATCATCAAAATGGTGGTTGGACAGCAAGGAAGGCTTCCCGGAACAAGGAGATCTTCAGCAGGCACCAAAAGCGGCACAATGTCGGAGCCTGCCTGACCTCCAGAGGCAGGGAGTTTCACAGAAATGGAGCCGCCACACTGAAGGCCCTTCTCCTGGTGGACTCCAGTTGGGCCAAAGGTCCAGGAGCAACCACCAGGAGCATGCCACCAGATGACCTCAGCGACCGGGCAGCTTGGTAAGAGAGAAGGCGCTCTCTCAGGTATCCTGGTCCCAAGTTTGTTTCGGGCTTTGTACACTAGTACCAGAACCATAAAACCTGGCCTGGTAGCGAATAGGCAGCCAGTGCAGTTCCTTCAGCAAAGGAGTTGCGTGCTGAAAAGGGGCAGCTCTAGACAACAGCCAGGCTGCTGCATTCTGTGCCAGCTCCAGCTTCCAGAGCAGCCTTAAGGGCAGCCCCACAGAGAGCAGTAATCCAGTCTTGAGGTTGCGAGTGCCTGTATCACTGTGGCCAAGCTATCCCTGTCCAGGAGAGGCTGTAGCTGGCGATCCAGTCGAAGCTGGTAAAAGGCACTCCCAAGCCACTGCGGTCAGTTAGGACTCCAGCGACAGTGATGGATCTAGGAGTACCCCCAGATTATGAACCTGAGCATTCAAAGAGAACCCATGGTTTGAGGTTGGGTTGTGAGCTGTGGGTTGTTCATTGTTAACAAACCATGGTTTGTTATCTTGGCTGGGTTTCAGACAACGTGACACCCCACAGTTCAATAACAACCCCACGGTTCGACGACAACCCCACGGTTCAACCCACGAGTGTGGGTTATCGTGTTGTCTGAACCCAGTCACTGTATGAAGCTACCCACACCCTACAATCAACCTCTGAGGCCGTCCTTCGCATGCCTCCTCCGAGCCAGGTTCGGAGGCTGGCCTTTTCAGTGGTGGCCTCCATTGCAGAACGCTCTCCACACGGAGGTCTGCCTGGCGCCAATGCTGTCATCTTTTCAGCGCCTGCTTAAAACTTCCCTCTGTTCCCAGGCACCTGACGGCATATGAAGAGGTGTTTCCTGTTAGCAGCAGCATCGTTTTTCTAATCAGAGCCTGGTAGCTTTGTTGTTAGTCGTTTCTAGCAGTTTCAGACCTGTTTTAAGATTTTTGTACGTTCAGGATTTCACATTCTGTTTTCATCTTGTTGTGAATCGCCCAGAGAGCTTTAGCTGTTGGGTGGTATAGAAATTTAGGGTGTAATCCTATGCATGTTTAGACAGAAAAAAGTCCTACAATTCCCTGGGAGTTGTAGGACTTTTTCTCTCTCTAAACATACACAGGATTGTGCCCTGAATGAATTAATGAATGATAACTAAATCGAGCCTCCATGTTCAGAAGCAATGTACCACTAAATATTGGATGCCCTGCTTCCTGGGGGCATGAGCTGGTTGGCCACTGTAGGAGACAGGATGGGCCTTTGGTCTGACCCAGCATGGCTGTTCTTGCATTCTTAGATGCATGCAAGAATAGAGCTTCCATGTTCGGAGGCAGTCTATCCCTCATTGCCTCATTGCTGGAGGCAAGCCGTGGGAGAATGCTGTTGCCTTGCGTCCTGCCTATGGGCTTCCTGGTTGTCCTCTGGAAGAAGTGTAAACTGGCTTAGCTAAATTAAAAGGTTAGATCCTTGGACTACAACTCCCATCAGCCCCAGCCAGCATGGCCAATGATCAGAAATGCTGGAAGATGTAATCCAAAACATCTGGAGGGCACAAGGTTGGGAAAGGCTGTTCTAGAGTGCTTGGAAGAGAGAGAGGTTTTCCCTATCACCGGCTACCTAATAATTTTTAAATTGGCAATACCGGGAATTGAACTCGAGACCTGCATGCAAAGCAAGTACTTTGCTATGGTCTCTATTAGGGCAGGTTGCTACATCTTGGGTAGGAGGGCAAGCCAAATTGTCCACGAATGGGGGCGGTGGTGGTGAAGGATTTCAGAGTGCTGTACTTGGAATGTGTTCAAATAATGGAGAACAGTATTTTCCTCTTCCCTCCTCATCCCTCTGTCCTTTTGTGTCATGTCTTTTTGATTGTAAGCCTGCAGGCAGGGGCTGTGTTGTTTGGTACTGATCTCATGGAAGCCACTCTAGGAGCCTTTTCAGCTCAGGAGCATGGTAAAAAAAAAAAATGCTTTAAATTAAAATAATAATAATAATACAGTCCAAGTTTAGATGTCATAACCCCAGTAGAGACAAGACATTCGAAAAGTGGTTAGAACAGAGGAGAAGGTAGGTGAAATTGAGGAACAGGGTTTAAATTAAGAGTGATAATTAAGCCATTATAATTATATTTATTATACCATCAGTGCACGTGTAGCACTTTATAGCATAGCTTTTTAAAAAAAACAGCCCTCTGCCCCATGGAGTTTGCAATCAAAATTTAAATAGTTGGGCAGGGAAACCGGGGAAAATGGAGAGAGCGCAAAAAAATCTTTCTACTCAAGGGGTTGAGAATCCTGTTGGGTTGTGGGAGAAGATAAAGGAAGAAGATAAAGCTTGACGGGTAGAGTTATGGGGGAAAGGCATACTTCGGCTTCTGGCCCAAAATAAAGTGGCTTTTACTCTCGTATGTGTGAGTAAAGTAACATATGTGGATGCATGTACAAGCATAAATGTGCACACAGGGGCGTGGTCTGGCCTCACAATCCATTCTTGTATTTGAGTAGGTGAAAAGTTGTGCTTTCTCACTAACAGTAGTGAAGTGACAGTAGGATGCCGCTTCTACAGGACCCTGGTTAGCAAACCCGCAAATCTCAATCTCCCGTATACACGCACACACACACGCACACACACACACCAGCAATCTTGTTCAGAATGTCACCTTCTGCAGATGCTGCTGGAAGACTTTTTAAAAAAAAAAAAATTAAAAACCCACCCCTCTGCTTCTTGCCAATGAGGACTAGCGCCTTGCTTCTTGGTTTTTGTTTTTGAAAGGGACGTTTTCCAATTCTGGGTTTCTTTCTTTTCCTTTTCCCGTCGACCGCGTGTGGCTCTGCCTGCTCCTCAAAGGATCCTGAGACCCGGAGGGCAGTGCTGTGGGCCGAGGAGGCCCTTTTTACCCTCCTGTGTGAGAGAAGGAGAGCTATTCAACCTGGAATTTGCTACCTTTGCAAAAAGCAAATACACTCCCTTGCTCTGTGGAGGACCGAGGCAGCTGTCTGAATCTGTTCCCCCCCCCCTTTCCTCTTAGATATAATATGTAGTACTGTGTAGCACCCCCCCTTTTTTTTTTAAAGAAGAAGAACTGCTAATCCCCCTCTACCCTTCTGGTGCACTCCAAAAGTTGCTGGGGGGGATCACCTTTCTGTTCCTAAAAATAGGACAGAATTCAGCCTCCCGCCACCCTATACGGGTGTCCCGCATTTGAGCTCCTGCTCTAGAGAAGTACAACTTCCCACCCGCTGCAGTTTGGAGGAAGGGTGAGGAAAGAGCAGTTTCCGAATACACGCACGTCCCTTTTAAAAACAAAAACCAAGAAGCAAGGCGCTAGTCCTCATTGGCAAGCAGAGGGGTGGGTTTTTAATTTTTTTTAAAAAAAAGTCTTCCAGCAGCATCTGCAGAAGGTGACATTCTGAACAAGATTGCTGGTGTGTGCGTGTATACGGGAGATGTGTCTGCTGTATATGCGCAGGCATAGATATGGATTATATATAAACAGTCCACAGAGGAATCGCTGCTCTGTCCACCCTCCTTCCCTTTCTAGCAGTGTTCTCCAAGCTTGGGTCCCCAGATGTTTTTTGGCCTACAACTCCCAGCATGCCCCAGCCAGCTTTGCTGAGAAAACCTCAGGCAGAAAAATTCAAAGGAGGGGCAGCAGGAGGGGAAGCACGTGTGGGCCAAAAGCCAGCCGGTCCAGGGGGATCCGATGCAGCAGAGATCCTCAGGGCCCCCGTACCTTTCTTTCAGCAAGTGCCCCTGGGCAGCAGGGCGGTGGGGCAGAGGGCCTCCCGGAGACCTGGGGCTCCGAATAAAGATTTGGGGCTCCAGCCCTAGTGGGCCGCACCCTAACGCCGCCCCTGCTTCTGTGGGAGATTCCATTTAGTGACGCAACTAAGAGCAGAGCCCTGCCGGATCAGACCAAAGGTTTGTCCTGTGCAGCAGCATGTTTCTAACAGTGGCCGACCGGATGTCACCGGGAAACCCACAATCAGGGCGTGAAGGACACGGCCACCCATACGTACATAATCTACATACATAGGCGATCACTCAGGATCTGACAAGGCGGGTCTGCAACAGAATCGTGCAGCGCACAGCGGTGCAGTTTGGGATCCCAGCCCCTGAGTGCCAGTGTGGCGTAGTGGTTAAGAGTGTTGGACTGGGACCCAGGAGACCCGGGTTCTAGTCCCCACTTGGCCACGAAGCTCACCGCGTAACAGATTCGGGGCTCTAAATGAAAGGTTTGGGGCTCCAGCCCTGTTTGGCCACCCCCTAACATCACCTCTGCTGACAGTTAAAAGCAGAGGACGGCCCCAGTAGAATCTTAACTCCATTACAGGCCAAGGTAAAGAGGTAAGCGTTCAGGGCCCGCTTGAAGGCCTATAATGATGGGGCCTGGCAGCAGAGCAGGCGCCAAGGGTCGGCACGGTCGGGCACCTGCCAAGGGCCCACACCCTAGCAGGGGCCCACTGATAAAAGCCCCCCGGAGTTGCTCCTCCTCTTCCCTGTTGCAGCCTGCTTGTTCTCCTGCCTCTCGCTCTGGCCCGGGAAACGGTGGCGGCGAGAAGGAGGAGCGAGAGGTGCCGCTTCCTGCTTGCTGCCTGGTGGAGCTCTGCTGCTGGTCCTTCCCCCTCTTTCGCGTGGGTGGTACTGTTTTGGCTTCCTAAGCAACGTCACTCACAACCTGGACATCGGAAGAAATGGAGGGACCGTTGGTTGTGCGCTAAGTTTGATTTGGGGTGGGGTGGGGAGGATGAGCAGAACTCGGCTCTTGCTTGTTTGGGGTGGATCATGGGACGCAGTCCGTTCCGGGCGCGGGTGCTGGACGGGCGACGTGGTACGTCGGCGCTGAGCGGGGCTCCTGTCTTTCCGACCCACAGGCGGTGATGGGCGTGCAGCTCGTGTTCTCCTTGCTGGTGGCCAGCGTCATGCAGAAAATGGCCCCTCACTGGTCCTTCGCCCGATGGATCCTCTGCAACGGAAGGTACTACGGGGAAGCTCTTTGGAGGACGGCGGGAGTGGGGGGTGCAGGGAAGGAGTAGCCCTCGCAAATGAGCGGCGAGCCTTTCCAGGTTCCAGCGCGGCCCCTTAAGGCGCAATCCTGTGCAGGTTTATACAGGGAAAAAAGGACTACAATTCCCAGCATGCCCCAGCCAGCCAGGCTGGCTGGGGCATGCTGGCAATTGTAGGCCTTTTTTCCCCTGTCTAAACTTGCATCGGATCGTGCCTTTACCCACATAGCCAGCGATCTTCAGCGCGCTTCCTTGAGAAGGCCTTTTTTAAACTGCTGCTTGTTTCATTTTATTTTTTATGATACTTTTCATGGTGCGTTTTAACATCGTCTTTCTTTCTTTTTTCGCCTTGTTTCAGCTGCTTGGATATATTTATCTCTTCTTTTAAAATCATTTAAAGTGATTGTTGCTGCTTTTAAAACTTTAAAGATATACGTTTTAATGGCTTTTATCACTGGCTTTCTTGTATTTGTTTTTATTGTATCTGTTGCCCTGAGAGCTTCTGCTATATAGCTTCAGCTTTATTATTATTATTATTATTATTATTATTATTATTATTATTATTATTATTATTATTATTATTATTTCAATTAATATTATCCAGTATATTAATATTATAATATTATTCGGTGAAATCATTATTACATATTTTTATTAATAATAATATAATTATTATTATGTTATATGGTTATTACATTGTAATAATTATTATTACATAATAATCATTACAATGTGATCATGATAATAATAATTATTATCATCATTATTTATTTATTACATTTCTAATCTTCCCAATAACTAACATTCTCTGGGCGGATTGCAGCCATTTAAAATACCAAAATGCCATACAACCGTTAAAAATATGAAATACAATACAAATATTTTTAAAAAATAAAATCCCAATATAATGCAAAATAATGAACAGTGCAGGAATTGATAAAGCAGCCTTAATAACCTAGAACTGGGTCTCTAAAATTCAAGGGGATCCAATAATAATAATAATAATAATAATAATAATAATAATAATAATAGACCCCCTGAATTTACTTCTGGGTAAGGCTTTGATGTTGAGTTGGTTGATCTCTTTTAAAACCCGCCCCGTAATTAATCAGGCCGTGGAGGGTGGGTGGGTGTTTCCCCTTTAAAAGCAAGAACATTGTTTTGAATGCATGTACTCATAAATTCATAGGCAGAAGCAGCATTCCCTCTCTTTTCACGCAGAATGCCTCTCCCCTCCCTTGCTTTTTGTTATAATTTTCGAAATGGAAAAATCAGCCAAGATGCCAGATCACGACCAAATCATCCTGGAAGAATTCTGAGGAAGGAAAAAACCGGAACGTCTCTTCGAAGCTGCCCGCACACGAGATGCCTCTGCTTTCTTTTTTCTTGTCGGTGCCTAACCTCTCTCTCCTTCCTTCTCCCACCAGCCTGCGCCGCTACAAGCATCCGTCAGAAGAGGAGCTCCTCGCCCTGGCGGGCAAGCAGAAGCCAAAGGGCAAACGGGACCGGTGAGCCGAGTTGGCGTGAGGGCAGCCATCTTGTCCGTCAAACTGGCCGGAGGTGCTGGGGGGGGCGGGGGGCGGGATACTTACAAATCTTTTACCAGGCAACCAAAGCGGCCTGTTTTTGAGAGTGGACAGAGACTTCTCTAATATTGCCGCCTGCTTTAGAATAGACTTCTCTGCATGGAAACACACCTCAAGTAAAAAAAGGGGGCCTTTTGGATCAAACACTAGCATCGTATATCGCAGATACAGGATGCATCCAGAGACCCCCTACAAGCAAGTCACAAAACAGGGTTGCGCCCTCCAGATGTTTTGGCCTAAACAAATCCCATCAGGCCCAGCCAGCATAGCCAGTGGTGAGGGATCATGGGAGTTGTAGGCCAAAACAGCTGGGGCGGTGGGGGGTGGCACGTTGCCCACCCCTGACATAAAAGCTTGTCGCCAACATCTGGTCTTTAGTGGTAGACTGCACTTGGCCACGGGGCTTCCATTTAGCTAGCGCGCCTCCTAGCTGCGTGACGTGACCTTACTTACACATTCTGTTTAGATCCCATCTGTCGTCCACAGAGCTTGAGGCTGCCAGTTCAGAACCACACCGCTTCCTTTTGTTGGTTCTGAACTGGCTGGCTGGCTGCCTGCCTGTTTTTCATCAGGACGCACGCACGCGCTCTCAGGAGCGAGACATTTTTTTTTTTTTCTCTCCATCCTCCTGTGGTCGCTCAGATTATCTGATGTTAGCCTGTCTGTCTCCGGCAGGAGGGTCAATGGCGTTACGGACGACAAGCCCTCATCTGTTCCCAGAGATATTGATCTGCGGCTGGAGAGCAGTCCCATCACGGCCATGGACGCTTTGGGTAAGTGTGTGGAGGATGGATTTTTTCCTAAGCTACATCTTTGTCACAAGAGGGCTGGCCTCGAAGGGTAACCTATCCTGGGGGGGGGGGGGGAGTCTCCATAACTTTGGGGATGAGGGAGAGCCTTTGTGGGGGGAGTGTCTCCCCGCCCCCTTTGGGCTACTCCAAGCCTTTCTGTGAAGTTTTAGCTTTAAAAAAAGCAAGCATCTAGTCCCTTTTACTTGCAGAGGTAAGGAAAAGAGCTGCGTGCGGGATTCTTCACAGCTGCTTCCTGAAGAAGCAGACTTGCTTTGGCAAAGGAGTGTAGAGCACAGGTGTTGGACATCACACCTGCAGGCCAAACCGCCCCACCTGGGGTCCCAACTAGCCATCTGGGGCTCCCCAAATGGCTGCACACACCCCTTCCCCTGGCGCCAACCCCTTCCCCCCCGACCGTTTGGCGGTTTTGCAGCTTTGGGGGAAGTTTTTTACCCCCGTTCTAAAAGTTCAAAATGCCTCTCCTCAAGTCTTAAGAGTGACTGGCCGTCGGAGCTTTAAGCCAAAATGTGCTGGTATTTTGGCCCCGCCTCTTTTGCCTTCGCTCCGCCCACCGCTAGAATGCAGCCCTCGAGAGCTTCTCTGGAATGGAATCCGGCCCTTGGGCTGGAAGGTGTTCAACACCCCCGTTCTAAAATGACCGTCGTACCAGTGGGGAACTGTGCCTCCTATAGTGATAAGAGTGCATTTCCCTTTCCCTCTTAGTCCTGTGCTATTTCCTGGAATATCAGTGGTACGTGGACTTTGCGGCCTACTCTACTCTGGTCTACCTCTTCACGGAAGGCTACTACTGCTTCGTGGACCCCCAGAAGGAAGCTAACATCGGCATCCTCTGGTGCTTGCTGACGGTCATCTTCTCCGTGTATCCTCCCCCACCGGCAGCCTTTCCCCCCTTTCGCTCGCTTTAATAACAATTCACTAATAATTAGCATTTGTATCATGCTTCATTTATATCTATACATATCGGAGTACTTCAGGCTCCTGGGATTCTGCAAACAGGCAGCCCAGATCCCGCGATTAAGTTTTTAATCATTTTATTTTTATTTATTTATTATATTTATGAATCGCCCATCTGGCCAGACATCCGGCCACTCTGAGCGATTTACAATCTCATAAAATACAAGAGGGGGCGGGGACACACACACAGTATAAAAGTAAACACAATTAAAAACAGAACAAAAGTTAAAAACCCTAACCCACCCCATATTCCCGCCTGAAGTCATTGTTTTATCGTTCTGTTTGCATGCATCTCCTTAGACATTTGCAGATATATTTCTAGCAAGGTGACTAAAAGAAGCGATACGGGGAGGTAGGCAGGGAAAGGAAGAGAGAGAGTATATTTTTCTATACATCAATGAGGGCTAGAAACTTGATTTTATTATTTTTAAAGGAAGTTAAAAATCCTAGCCTTTTTGTGGTAAGCAAAACACACGCCGTTCTGCCCGATTGCTCCTTTCTGTGGCTGCTGGATAGGTGTTCGAATCCCAACAATTTGTGTGATCCTCGGAGCAAGAATGCAGCGCGCACACCCGCCCCTCCTCATATATAGGATGCCACCTTCCCAATCAACGGCAAAGGCCTACAAATTCCTCTCACCTGCTTAAATAGCAAACATTAGCTGATTAATAGGTGGCATTTGCATAGCACAGTGTACATAATTAGCTTTCCCTTTTACGCTAGGCGTGATCGTGGCGTGATCCAAACCGCTATCCTTGTAAGGTAGGCCAACACGGTTATCCCCATACGCAGGTGGGGAAAACTGAGGCTGAAAGAGAGCAGAGCGGCCCAAAGGCCCCGCAAGGCGCAAGCGAGTCTGGCTTGTGACTCCGTCCCTTTGCCACCACAGTACACTTTGAGCTAGTCCTAATATTCCTCATATATTTCATTCCTTTATATCCATTCCTAATATTCCTTCATATTTCTTACACTGGTGTGCACACACACCCCAGTAAAAATTAAGCCAAATCATGATTGCTCCCCTCTTCTGGGGCTGTGGTTCCCGGAGGTAGCAAGGACCACCATGATCGGGCACGGCAGCAGAATTGAGACTTGGGCGGTAGAGTCCTACGGTGGCAAGGAAGGGCTGTACCGCTTCCGACTGAAGGTGGAGGGAGGGATAGTCGCACTCGTTCTCTTATCCAGGGAAAACACTGGGTTGAGCCATACTGAAAGTAGACCCACTGAAATCGACGGGAATTACGGTAAGCTGGTCCTGGACGTGTCTGGTGGAAATCAGTGAGTCTGCTCCCTGTGACTATGTCTGGATCCAGCCCACTGGAATTAGAAAGCCCGTACGAAAGGGAACAGCGTACCGTAACTTAGTGGTACACCACCACCACCCCACGCTTTGCATGTTGTAGGTGCCAGGTTCAAGCCACGACATCTCGAGCCAGGGCTAGGAACGAGCCCTGCCTAAAACCCTGGAGCTACTAAAACCACTCGGAGCTTTGTCTTCTGGGCCTAGGACAGGATTCAAAATATGGCATCCTCTCCTACTTGCAGCCTAAAGATGTGGTACAGTCCTCTCTACCTCCTCATTCTACTGCAGGTGTGTAGACCAGGCCTTTTAAACCAGGTAACGATTTTTCAGTTTTGCGAGCAAATGTGTGTACATGCGGGCGGGGTACTTTATTCTCAAAATAATCCCTAGCGGTGAAATGTGGCTCACGCCGGCTCAGCTTGTCTGAGCGTGGAAAGCTAAGCAGGGTCAGGCCTGGTTGTTACTTGGATGGGGGACCCCTCCTCTAGTTTCCTGCATTGAGCAGCGGGTAGGACTCGATGGCCTTGTAGGCCCCTTCCAACTCTATGATCTATGAAATCTATGAAATAGAAGCCTCCTATCTCTTCGAAGGCGGGAAGCAAAATTACAAACACGATGCCCCTTAGCGCAACTTTCAGCAAAATCGTTTTCATGGTGATGCGGCATTACTTCCGCTCCAAGGAGGGAGGCGAGCGCTCCGTGTGCCTGGCGTTCGCCTTCTTCTTCCTGCTGATCGCCATGGTGGTCCTGGTCGTCCGCGAAGACTACCTCGAGTTTGGCCTCGAGGCGGGTGAGTGAGCTGCTCGCCGAGGGTAGGAACGGCGGCTGGCGGCCCGCTGGGCCAAATGTGGCCTTTTAGAAGCGACGTTTCAGTCTGGCTTTCTCCTCCGCACAGGGCTGACCAACGTCTATGATAACATGGAGGTCTTCTTAAACGACCAGGGATGGGAATGGACGTAAGTGAGGCCTCTGCAAACTTAAATTTTGGTCCCCGTCCGAACTCCAAATACGGCAGGGGTGGGGAACTCAGGCCGGGGAGCCAAATCCGTCCCTCAGAGCTTCCCCTGATGGCCACGCCCCTTTGCCCCCCCCCAACCACGAATCGTTTGGTAGTTTACCAAATTTAGTGGTCGTCTCCCCCCTATTCTAAAAGGTTGCAATACCTCTCCTAAGGCTTAGTTACGACCAGTGGGCACTTTCAGCTATAATATGCTGGTATTTGGGGTATATTGGCCCCGCCCCCTTTGCTTTTGGCCACACCCATCACTGCAATGCGGCCCCCGAGAGCTTCTCCGAAAGAGACTCCGACCCCGTTCCCCACCCACGATACACGGCATTTAATTATTTGCGCATTCGCAGATACGGCGTTTCATTTCCGAAGAGCCGGGGGGGGGGGGGGGACAGACGGATGCTGGAGAGTCTCTCCCCCCCCCCCCCCGCAAAGGGATTTTGCAGCAAGGCCCTTTTCATGCAAATTCACAATCTGGGCTTCATAAAAATAAAACTCCGTGCCGAATTCTCGTCCCAACTGCGCTCGGTGGCCTCTGTGTCTCGGCGCTCCCCGACGTCTGTCTCTGCCTTCCGCTCCAGGGTCCCCGTGAGCAAGCTGACCGTCAAACTTGGGATCGTGGCCCTCTGCTCGTTCGTCGGGGCCTGCCTGACTTTCCCGGGGCTGCGGCTGGCTCAGACCCACCTGGACGCGCTGACGACGGCGGCTGACCGGCCGATGGTCCAGTTGCGTAACGGCTCCTTCCTTGGCTTCAGAAGCGGGCGACGGGGCAGGAGGAGCCGGCGAACATCGGAGGAACGGCTGCCGCTGCCCCTGTTCCAAAACGTCGGGTGGATGAGCCTCCCGATCGAAATCTTTTTTTCGGAGAGGGGGTGCTTTCAGAGGGGTACAAACGGGAAGTGTGGGAGGTGGGTGAGCCGCTTGGACAGAAGCAGGGGTCAAAAGGAAGGCGTGTGGAAGCGTCAGCATAAGGTTAACTTGGCCTTCCCCCCCCCCCGTGCCCCAACCGGACTACAATCCCCATTTTTCCCAGCCAGCATGGCCATTCCCCAAAGCTGGGACCCTCCAGATGTGTCAGGACTACAGTCCCCATCATTCCCAGCCAGCATGGCCAGTCCCCAAGCCGGGCCCCTCCAGGTGTGTGGGGCTACAGCACCCATCACGCTGGCTGGGGATGATGGGAGGTGTAGTCCAACCCATCTGGAGGGCCCCCGCTTGGGGAAAAGGCTAGATTAAACAGTCCGTTGGGGGACGTGCCGCGTGTCAACTTTATTCTGTGCAGAGGCCAGTTCCCCCGTCTTCCGTCACGTGACCAAGAAACAAGCTAAGGCGGGGCCATGCAGATTAAGGGGTGGGGCTATGCAGATTAAGGCGGTGCGGCCATACGGACAGGAAGAAGGGCATAGGCATCGAAATCGCGTCCCAGAGGGCGCCATCTACGGCTCCCGGTTGCGGCGGGGAAAGTAAAATCTGGATCTTAAGAATACTCTTGTGTTGAAGGAAAGTCACCCAGACAGGCACTCGGATGTCCTACTCGGATATGGCAATTTGGGGCAATTTGGCAATTCCTCTTCTCCCCTTTTCAGCATTTAGGGCTGTCGTCCCCCCCCCCCCACCCTGGATGTTTCTGGATTTCACCTCCCAGAGGCCCCGGCCAACATGGGCAACGGTCGGGAATGCTGGGAGTTGTAGTCTGAAGCATCTGGAGGTCGGGGACGGCCACTGTGGAGATCTAAGCCCGCCTTGTCAGGGGGGGTTGCCCCGTACCCGACCCCAGAGACGGGGGAAGGTGTGTCGCGATGAAGCAGCCGCCATCTGTCTCCCGACAGGCTCCTCCTGCACGCCAGCTTCCTCGCCCCCGTGATGGTCGTGCTGATGTGGGTCAAGCCCATTTCTCGGGATCTCCTGTTGCACGCCCCCATGGGCAAGCAGACGGTCCAGATGTAAGTTTGGGGCAGTGGGGTTGTTTTGGGGGGGCGGGGTTGCCATACGAGGGTGCGCCGTGGCCAACCTGCTTCCTTTAGCCAGCCTGTTTCTGAGCCTTTTTTTTTCTTTTATTTACTTTATTAAAATAATTTCTACCCCCACCTTTCTGGGGTTGATCACTCAAGGTTGCTCACAACAGAGCTGTGGAAATATCCGGCGAGGCCCCTTACGAGAGACAAATAAGAACATAAAAGCCATTAAAGTCAGACCGGGGTCCATCTAGTCCAGCATTCTGTTCACTTCGTGGCCGGACAGATGCACTCATGTCCTGCTAGTGGGTTTCTTGTAGGCAACAGCACCCTCCCATCCATGACCCCAGCAACTGGTACACAGAGGTATACTGCCTGATAGTGGAAGTCGCACATAACCATGAGGACTAGTAGCTATCTGTAGCCATCTTCTCCAGGAATTTGTCCAATCCCCTTTTAAAGCCGTCCAGATTGGTGCCCATCACTACATCTTGTGGAAGTGAGTTCCATAGTTTAACTCTGCGCTGTGTGAAGGACTTCCTTTGATCTGGCCTGAATCTCCCCACCGACCAGCTTCATGGCATGACCCCACTGGGTTCTAGTATTAGGAGAGAGTTGGGGAAATGTTTTCCAGCTCTACAATATCCTTTTTTAGGTGCGGTGACCAGAAGAACTGTACACGGTATTCCAAGTGCGGTGGCACCCTAGATTTGTATAAGAGCAGTACGTTCTTGGCGGTTTTATTTTCAATTCCTTTCCTAATTATGCCTAACACGGGAGTTCGCCTTTTTCACAGCAGCCGCACAAGCGTTGGGCATAAACGTTGCAAATTGTGGCTCACGATTTTGCTTTGAATCTTTTGATTGCAGGGGTGCACAACCTCAGCTGCAGGCGCCAAATCTGCCTCCCCCCCCGCCCCCGGGGTTCTACAAAAGACCACGCTCCCTTTCCCCAAGCAGTTAGTGTTTTCCTGGCTTTTGTGCAGGTTTCTCCCCCCCCCCCCCCAATTCTAAAAGGCACAAATGCCTCTCCTGAGGCTTAGTGACTGGCTTTGAGAGCTTTAAGCTACAAAAGGCTGGTATTTTGGCCCTGCCCCTTTTGCCTTTGGCCCCGCCCACCCCTGGAATGCAGCGGGGGGGGGCCCCTCCAAGCATCTCCAAATTAGAATTTGGCCCTCGGCTTGGAAAAAAAAGGTTTGATACGCCCTGGTCTAGTTTACAGTGGTTCCCAACCTTGGGTCTCCAGATGTTGCTGGCCTACAGCTCCCAGCATACCCAGCCAGCATGGCTAAAGGCAAGGGATTCTGGGAGCTGTAGTCCAGCAACATCTGGGGACCCAAGGTTGGGAACCACTGAGTTAGAGAGAGTTGCACAGCCCAGCGACCGCTACAGGAAAAACCCTGCTCCGGAATCCGGAACCAAAATGGAATTCGGCCCTGTGACCAAAATAGGTCTTGCACCCCTGCTTTATTGCTCCTGCTTAAGGTAGTTGGGGATGGCGCCCCTACACTGAGACATCATTGACTGTGTGGAGTGGATTCCTGCTGAAATGGCATTGGAAAAACGCCCAGTCTCCTTTCGTTTGGGAATGGCTGTTAAGATATTTGGACCTTCCTGGATACATTAACACAGGCTTCCCCAGCCTCTGGATATTTTGAACTACAACTCCCATCATCCGGAGCCATCGCAGCCATTGGCACCAGGCTGGAGAAGGCTGTCCTAGAACAAGGGAAGGACAAGGAACCACACAGGGCACCCGCTGCTAGAAGTTTTATTCACCCCCATCCCTTTGGCATCTGAGAGTCCCAGAAGAAATTTCCCATGCCACTCACTCACTCTTTCTCTCTATGCATGAGGACTAGTAACTTGATTCTTCCAAATTGCCCACGCACGCGCACACTCTGTGCATGAGGACTAGTAACTTGATTCTTTCGAATTGCCCACACACTCACTCTTTCTCTCCGAGCATGAGGACTAGTAACTTGATTCTTCCCCACCCCTCCTTTTAAACGCAAGTCGAGATTCTTAGCTTCTGCAGAATTCCGGTTTCCGCTTGAAAGCTGTTGCTCGGACATTACGCGTTCCCCCTGTGGCTACTAACCCCCATTTCCCTTTCTCTCGGCCGCAGCATGTCCGACGGCACCTACAACTCTGTGCGCCTCTGGACGATCGTGGCGCTGTGCCTCCTCCGCCTGGCTGTCGCGCGCCACCATCTCCAGGCTTACCTGGACCTCGCTGAGCGCTGGGTGGAGCAAATGAAGCGGGAGGTTGGCCGTATCGCGGTGCTGGAGATCCAGCGCAAGGTACGGGATGAGCAGCCCCGGGCAGGGCTGGCTCGACACAACAAGGTCCCATGGATGATGGGGGGGGGGCTTAGTTTCCCAATTTGTACCGATATTTCGTTTCAGTCAAGACCCCCCACGGGTTGCAATCCTAAGCATAAATATCTAGGGCAGGGCTCTGCAACCTTGGGTCCCCAGATGTTGCTGGCCTACAGCTCCCAGCATACCCAGCCAGCCTGGCTAATGGCAAGGGATTCTGGGAGCTGTAGTCCGGCAACATCTGGGGACCCAAGGTTGGAGAGCCCTGCTCTAGGGGCAGAGGTGTTGACATTTCTGGCCCAGCTGGGGAGCAAACCCAGACCCATCCTAAAGTCTTGAAATGCCTCTCCTTTGTGACTGCCAGCAAGAACTTTAAGCTAAAATATGCCTGCTTTTTGGGCCCGCCCCCTTTTCCCATTGGGCCCGCCCATGACCTGAATGCAGCGCACACACACACACACACACACACACACACACACACACACAGCTTCTCTGAAATGGAGATTGGTCCTCACACTGGAAAAGGCTCGGACCCCTCCTCCTAGGAAGGAGGACGCCTGCCGAAAACATAGGATGGGCTTTTTCTGAAGCAAGTGTCCTTCCCTCCCGCCCCCTTTTGAATGGGCTGTACGGTTCCTAAGATTACCCTGTCGTTTCTTTTCTTCCAGGTTACCAGAATCTACTGCTACGTGACTGTGGTCAGCTTGCAGTATTTGGCCCCGATCCTTCTCACCCTGCACTGTACCTTCCTCCTCAAAACTCTCGGTAAGGGGACAGCCAGGCCCATCTCTCCGCCCCAAACGTTTATTTTTTAAATATTCCTGTACCGCTATTCATTTTGTGTGTGGGGGGGGGGGGAGTCTTAAAGGATTTTTACTGCGCTCTTCAGCTAAAACCACTCCCACAGCGGCTTCTGTGAGTTCAGTAATCATCACGACACTGCCCTGCCTTCAGGCGTACAGTATCCAACAGACATGACACAGAAGGAAAGAGGGATCGGGAGGGAGGAGGAAAACACACAAACCAGTTCTTAAAGATACAAAGTTCTAACAGCAACCAGCTGGGATGGAAACGGTTGAGGAGCCAGATGAAGCTGGTCTCTAGCTCTGCCGCAGCCCAATGGAACAACGGTTCATAGGGTTAAAATACAGCAAACACTGCTCCAAAAAAAAATAAAAATCAGTACCTTAAAGTAAACTAAGAATTAAAAGGAGGGAGCAGGAAAATGGTAACAATATACAGTCATACCTTGGGTTGCAACTAACTTGGTTTGAGAGCGTTTTGCAAGACAAGCAAATTTTAAAATATTTATTTTAAAAAATTTGACTTGATATACAAGCGACGTCTTGCAATACAAGTACTGTAGTACGGCTTAAATTAAAAATCTCTGTACAAATTTGGGGGGGGGGGATTTCGTTTTGATATAAGAGTGTTTTGGATTACAAGCACATTTCCGGAACGAATTATGCTCTCCATCCAAGGCATGGCTGTACAGCAGGGGCAAAGAAGCGACAACAACGCAGAAGTCAGGTTTGAAAGGCTACAACAGAAGTGGTTTTTTATCTGTTTGATTGCCTGCCAGACAAGCCCTGGGTAAGGCAACAAACCATGGGTTAGTATTATGTGTGAACCAGGTGTTTTGTGTCAGGGTGGTAATTGGGATTTCTGTACTTGCACCCTCTCTTATATGATGTTTGAGTGCCATATTTTGGTAGAAAGGTGGGGCACAAATCAACTCCATAAATTTTGTTTTTAAGGGGAATACTCCTGGGGCGTCTACCCAGAGCCTGCCCTGACGTCTCCAGCAGTCGATGCGGTGCCTGTTCTCCAGGCCGCCTCCTCCGAGGAGACTGGAAAAGACGACATCCAGGCTACGGTGCAGCAGATCACGGGAGCCCTTGGCACTTTCGGAACGGTCTTCACGCCCCTCTTCTACCGCGGGCTCCTCTCGTTCTTCACCTGGTGGGTGGCCGCCTGCCAGGTCGTCTCCACCCTCTTTGGCCTCTATTTCCATCAGCACCTGGCCGCGTCCTAACCGCAAGGATCTCCCGACTGCTCCTGGAAGGGGCGCTGAACCCCCCTTTCGCTGCACACGGCCTGCGTTTGTACCGGGACCTCGGACTCCCCTCGCGGTAGCTGCGATGCTCGGTTTCCTGCAGCCAGGGTTTAGCGGGCTACTGCGTGGTGCCTCCTCCAACGGAGGGGGCAGACTTCTTCTTTCCCTGGCCTTTGTATTGCTCCGGCGTGGAAGCAGAGTGGTTTTAAAAACACATTGCCTCTGAGAAGAACCCACATTTGACTGGATTCACACCTTTGTCGATCTTGATGACCTCGGAGACTGGTGGTAAATTACAGGAGGAGCCAGGTTGCCGTTATCTTGTGGTTGGATCCTATTTTTTCGGGGGTCGGTGTGTGTGTGTGTGTGTGTGTGTGTGTGTGTGTTGCAACGGCATGGGAAAACGTAAGAGTCTGAAGACTGACCTCAGCCTCTCTCTGTTTCCATTAAAAAATATATCAAGACCGTACGGGTCAGGTCCAGATTCACGCTGGATCAACGGGCGCTGACGGAAGTGGGCTTCCCTGCCCCCCCCCTCCTTCCCACGGCAGCCCCTCCAGCACCCCGAAGATGTTTTTGCAGAGTCAGGAGCCCCTGCTGAATTTTAGGGGACCTCTAAAAATCGGGCAGAGGGACCTTCCTTTTGCGGAAGGCAGTTCCTGAATCCAACCCAAAGGTTGCCCCCCCCAAAATTCAAAATGCTTGAAAGCAAGATCCATGGCACCTATTCAAACAGGTAGAGGAGTTGCAGCCGTCTGGGCTGGCGGGGGCTTCGGTGCCTCATATACGTTCTTGCCCTGGACCAGTAAAAGGTGCAGTGCCTTGGATATATCTCCTTGCCCCCCGGCTGGCAAAAGTGGTGTATGTTCTGCGAGGGTGACAAGCAGCCGGGCAAAGGATGCAAAGCAGGAAGGAAATATTGCAAGTTTGCAGACAGCGGTTGCTTTTCCGGGGGTGGGATTTGGGGTTTGCTTGTGTTGTTGTTTTTTTACGATGCAAATCTGGGTGCTTTGGAGGAATTGCAAGATGTTCAGAATTTCCCAGTGTGGAATTAGGATTAGTTGGGAAGGAGGAGGAACATTGGGAGTTGCTTTATACGGAGTCGGACTACTGGTCTGTCTAGCCCAGTATTGTCAACACTGAACTGGCAGTGCCTCTCCAAGGTTTCGGGTACAGGATTCTTTCCTAGCCCAACCTGGAGAAACCGGGGAATTGAACCCATGGCCTTCTACATGCCAAGCAGGAGCTCTGCCGCTCAGCTATGGGCCCTCCCATAGGGAAGGAGGCCACCTTTCCCATGTAGTTGATAATCCCAGCTCTGCTGCGGTTTACTCAAGACACCGATATCCTGCTTTTTCAGAGCTCATATACCCTCAGAGCAGCTTGCAAAACAATAAAGACATTGGAAACAGGTAATTATACAATGACAGTATTGAGGAAACAAAGCCAAGTGTGAGGTGGCCGAGAGTGGAACACAGGTCTTAACTACTGACTCGGGGAAAGGTCTGTTTGAACAACAAAAGTTTTAAAAACGTTCTTAAAAGGTCTGCACCAAAGGTGAAAGCAGGGATGGATGGATGTTGTTAAATCCGTTCCGCCTGTGTGCTGTGGATTGTCAGGCATCTTTTATTCCGTCATCCCCTCGTTGATGGATTTTATTAATTTTTTTAAACCCGTTCCGGTCTACTTGCACAAATGCACATTCGTGCCTCTTGTTCCTTTGGCCCGTGGACGGGTCTAGAGTGTTCTTTCCCCTTCCTTCTGCAGTTCAAGCAGGGCTACACAGGTAGTTGGAGAATCCGAGTGTTCCTTTTGGCAGAGAGGGGAAAGCGAGCTCCCTGCAACTGCTTTTTCTCTGGGTGATGGATGGGGCCAGGTCAGTCTCCCGCTTGGCGTCATTCCGTGGAGGAGGCAGGTGCAGCCTCCCTACATCGCCTGGCTGGCAGCAGAAGCCAGAGTGCGCTTCCCTTTGGCTCTCCAGGCCTACAGCCACTGATGGTTCTCCCTCTGCCATGAATTTAAAAGACCTCTAACGCAGTAGCCAGCACGACAGCCTTAACTTTCAGGTGCGCCCTGCTTAGGGCGCTGGCTTAAATTCTCTTGTTATGATTCAGTTATACATTTGTTTGTGAAAAGGGCTATTCCTCCATGTGACCATAGGGGATCTGCAGTGGCGGAGCTTTTCCTTCATGTGACCATAAGGGGATCTGCAGTGGCGGAGCTTTTCCTTCATGTAACTATAGGGCAGTGTTCTCCAACCTTGGGTCCCCAGATGTTTTTGGCCTACAACTCCCAGCATGCCCCAGCCAGCTATGCTGGCTGGGGCATGCTGGGAGTTGTAGGCCAAAAACATCTGGGGACCCAAGGTTGGAGAACACTGCTATAGGGGATCTGAGGTGGGAGAGCTACTTGTCTTGGAGAAGTGCTTATTTCCCCTAATGTCCCTCTCCCAGCACCTCCTCTGCTTAAAACAGCTCCAGACCTCATCTTTGGGCACCCAACAGCTGTAGTAGGTATGAGGCAGGGGTGGTGGCCTTGTCAGGGACCTCAGGATAGAGATACTCGCAATGTACAGCAGAAACTGGATAAATCATTTTTTTTATTATTATTAAATATACCTCCTCTCTTGGCACAGATCTTTACAATGATGTCACTATAACATTTATATAGAACACAAGGGTCATCCACCATATTTTTAAAAAAAACACCCCCAAACGTACAGAACCCTTTGGACCTGCGGAGAGCCGTCGTGGCCGGCGTTCGGTGCACACGTGTTCATTTCGCACAAAAAGGCAGCACTTTACAACGGTGCGTCACCCGTGCATAGAGTTGTCTAGCTCCCACAAGTCACCCTTGGGCCGACAGGCTCACTGTCTAATTCAGTTTTCCTTTGAAACACGCCGCTGGCGGACTGTTCTTCAGGGACGACCCGAGTTCTCCCAAAAGCTTAGCAGACGTCAGTGACGGCATATCCGCTTCCCTAGAGAGCATTTGCCCTATCAGTACCGATCCCCCTCAGCATGCACAGGTGCAGGAGATTGGCTGGGGGTCTCTTGGGGTGGGGGTCACACGCTCCGTTCGTACAGAGCAATGGGAGACTTCAACTCCCAGCATTCCTAGCCCATTGGCCATGCTGCCAGGGGCTTTTGGGAGTTGGAAGTCCAAAACATCTGTGGAGAAGATCTACTTTCCCCCATGCAGAGAATCTGGCAGCGCCCCCCTAAAGGTGCATTCAGTTAATGCAGGCCCCCAGCCAGGATGCGTCCCGTCACTGTGGGAAGGCAGCCTCGGATGCTGCCGCTGCACCATTTTCATCTTGCGGGGGAAGGTCAATTGCAGCAAACTGTTTGTCAATAAACCCTATCAATTATTTCTTTTTGCTAGGGAACCCCTCACTGGATTCCATGGGACATAGCCACTGTCCCAGCACCAGCACTCCCAAAATTTCAGGGAGCGGGGAAGTGCAGAGAAGCCCCTCGATATCCCAGGAGAGATTCTGTGGCCCGGGCGGGGAGGTGAGCAGAAGGTCAACCTCCAGATAATTTTGGATTTCAGCTCCCATAAGCCCCTGCCAGCATCGCCAGTGGACAAGAATGCTGGGAGTGAAGTCCAAAAACATCTGGAGATCAACCTTCAGCCCACCCCCTGCTCTGGTCAAGGGTCATGAGATGACTTGCCCAAAATAAATGGCTTCTTGCCACTGACTCATACCGACTGAAGGACGAAACCTTTTAAAGGGCTCCAGGAACTGTCAAGAGTTGCTGGGAAGGTGACAATGGTGGTTGATGAGAGGTTGGAAGGAGACAGAGGCAGCTCAGATTTATTTATTTTTTTAGTAAGTCAGACTGGCAGTGGAGACACCGGCAGGAAAAAGAAAAGGATCCAAGAAGAGGAAAGTGGCTTTCCCCAGTACCAACGCCCTCGAGATGGGTTGGGCTACAAATCCCATCGTCCCCAGGGATGGGGTGGTGGGAGCTGTAGCCCCACACACCCAGAGAAGGCTGGCCTTTGAGCCTCCCCCCTGCCAAAGGGGAAAGCTCGATCTGGCCAGATTAGTCATACCTTGTTCACTTTGGGATGTTTCTCGCAGTGCCGGTTTGTGATTTGAGCGTGCAAGTGGAGGGGTAAGGCAGCCGCCTCCAACCTGGTGCCGTCTGGATGGGTTGGACTTCAACTCCCATAATTCCCAGCCAGCATGGCCAACGGCCATGCTGGCTGGGAATTATGGGAGTTGAAGTCCAACCCATCCAGACGGCACCAGGTTGGAGAAGCCTAGTGTTAGGGAAGCATTTTAAAAAAGGGGGAAGTTCAGGGGTTATCATGCCAACAGTGCATGTTTCTTGCATAGGCAACGTCTCCTGCAGACACCCCCCTCCCAGGATCTGGGTTGTGTGTACATTGAGACTACATGGTTTGCGGGTATTGGGGCGTGCTTAAAAACAAACTATAAAGTGCAGAAGCATCAAGACGGCAGAACCGAGCAGGCTTCCCCCACCACCAGCATGGCCCTTCAAAGAAAAAAAGCCAAACCAACCTTAAAAACCCCAGTAGCGGCATTACAAGCAATCCATGACACAATTACTAAATGGCACAGAGAGAACTCCTAGGGTTTTAAAAGGAACACCGGGGAGGGTTCAGGGTGTGGCCAGCTCCAAGCAGTGTGTCGGGGCCCCCGCTTCAGTGGGAACCTGCAAAGGGGTCCAGGCCGACCTGCAAAAGGGCGTCATTTTGGCCCCGATGTGCAAAAACCAGATCCTGCTTAAAAACACACCTTTCCTTGTATCGTTTCTTGGGGGGGGGGGGGCAAACCAGGACTTGAGATTCACGTCTGGGCAATGGGTTGTGATTTCTGCAAGGCAGAAGAGGTGCATCCGGGTCACGAAGCAGCAGCCACAGTGAGAATAAAAAACGGGGAAGAGAGGGTAAGCGGGACCAGCTCAGCCTAATTCAAGAAAAAGCTGCAGGGAGAGAGGCCAGAAATAAATGTGATGAGAGCATTCCCAATTGCTTACCACCACCCTGCGATTCTCTATGGGAAGTCAAGCACATTCATCCAGGCACTTGAGAGAGCCTTCAGCCGGCTTCCCGCTTCCCCCTTGAGGATTTTGTTGTTGTTAATTCTACAGAAAAAAGGTAACACTGAAGGAAAGAACCAGTCCGTGTTTCAAGCTCGCGAGAGCGTATCCTTTAGCACCGCACACAGTTCAAACTCACCCTAGAGCGTACCCATGTCAGGGAAGGCTTGAGCCCTGAATAATGCTGCTCTTGTAGTTTAAAAATAATTATATTTAAATGCTGCTCTGAAAAGCAGCGACGCTAACACTGTTGATTTTGATCCAGTTTCAAAGCCAGGAATTCCCTGGATTGTGGCAACAGAAATCCCAAGATTTGGTGCTTCCTATCCTACAGGAAAAGATCCAGTCTTTGGTTTTCCTCTGAGAGCTGGTGTGCTCTTCCAGGAGTTTATCTTGTGCAATGGGAGGTGATAGGCAGAATTTTGAAAAGGAGGGGAGGAAGAGAGAGAGAGACGTTCCATCCAGTAGATCCCAGGGTTTGGAAAACAAACCGATGGCTTTAAAAAAAAATTTGTGGGGGCAGCACAAGACATCCCACCTCTCAAATCCTGGTTGAGTCCTGTTTCAAAAATAAATGAAACTGAATCGAGGGCGAGTCGCCGGCGGTGAGGCGCAGCTGCGAACGAGGCAGCGTTATGGGGAACTGGCGAAGAGGTACAGCTGTGGCCTTGCAGGTTTCAAGATCAGCAAGGGGGGGGGGGGGAGAAGAGGCACCATTTTCTCCCTGGCTTCAGGAATTCAGAGATATCCAGACCACTTCATGAAAACGACAGAAAGCCCAGGCCATGGCAAAATCCATTCTGGGAAAACGGAGAGCGGGCTGCCACCATCAGGTGTGTGCGCCTAATGTTCTCCTAGGTCACTCAGCAATACCACGAGGACCCTGCCCGAGTTTGGGGAGGGGGTTAAAAAGGAAGGCGTCCGTCCACATTAGCCAGCGTTGGCACCCCATTATCGCTCCATCATCTGCTAATAACCCAGGGGAAGGGAGGCTGGCCACTACCTTGCCACATTCGGGCCGTGCCCCCATTTCCGGAGGAGGATCTGCATGAGGTCGAAGGTCGTGAAGCTGATGCCCACTGCAATGGGACCCTTGACCCAATTCATGCTGAGTCCCTTATAAAGGCCCCGGACGAGTCCCTCTTCCCGGATGATGTCCCCCATGGTGCCGAGGATGGACCCGTACGACAATCCCAGCGCCCCCGCCGTCTGCATCCGCCGGCGGACCACGTCCAGAGGGTAGGAGGCGGACTGCCCGATCAGGCCGGCGCAGGCCCCAAAGATGAGCCGCTCCACGGGATACGGCTGCGGCCTCCCGCTATGATCTGGAGGGGGGACGGGAGAGGAAGAAGAGATTTCATTTATTTATTTACAGCAGTGTTCTCCAACCTTGGGTCCCCAGATGTTTTTGGCCTACAGCTGGTGGAACTAAAAGAAAAGTGACTTGCCCAAGAAACTAAGTACAAGGCAGAGCTGGGCGTCTGAGCTCCTTTGAACCCAAATAAAGACGATGCTGGATGGCAACACTTCGCTTTGCAGGGCTGCAACCTCCCAGTTTAAAAAATAAATCTTAAAATTAAAATCAGGAAGGAACCTGGCCGGTGCCAAGAGAAGTGAGAGCCAGTGTGGCATAGCGGTTAGAGGGTTGGACTGGGACTTGGGCGATCCGGGTTCGAGTCCCCACTCGGCCATGAAGCGTTCCTGACTCAGCTTCACCTGCCTCACAGGGTTGTTGTGACGATAATAAATGGAGAGGAGGAGGGGGATTATGTAAGCAGCCTTGGGTTCCTTGCAGGAAAAAGCGGGATATAAATATAATAAAATAAATAAATAAAGTGTCTATGGGCACACCGGGGCCCGGAGTTAGAGGGTCAGACTAGAACTGGGGAGGCCCAGGTTCGAATCGCCCTTTGGCCATGAAACTTCCTGGGTGGCCTTGGGGCAGGCACGCGCTCCCAGCATAATCTACCTCACAAGGTCATTGTGAGGATAAAATAGCAGGAGCAGGGGAGGGAGAGAGATTACCATGCAGGTTTTCCTGAGCTCCTTCAAGGGCGGGATATGGAGATAAGAAATTATAAATCAATAAGGGAGCCGTGTATGTCACTGCACAAAGCGGAGGATGCCAAGGCACACACATGAGGTACTGGCCCAGGCCTCGAGGGCAAGCAGGCAGCAATAGAGGGCTCTCTGGATTTTGTCTAATCCCCTTTGAAAGCCATGTGGAGCCAGCAGCAGCCATTGCCACAGCTTGCAAGAGACCATCGTTTCGCACTGTGTGATACAGGACCGTCGTCCATCCACCCCCCCAGGACTGTGTAGTAAGGTAATCGCCAGGGGCGAGTCACCAACGCCTCCAGGTAACCACCCGCTGGCACTGACTTTATTTGGGTTCAAAAGAGTGATTTTGTGTTTTGGAGCTCAGACCCCCGCCTCTGTGGACGCAGCCATTTTATGAAGGGGCAAGCCCTCCCCCATGGCAGCCATTTCGTGAGCGCACCCATGACACGCTATTAAAATGCCCAATGTGCCCACCGACCCAAAAAGATTGGGGACTCCTGAGTTAGATTAATAGATTTAAAACACCAGGCAGAAAAAAAAATTGGGGGGGGGGAGCAGCAGGAGGGGAAGCACATGTGGGCAGAAAGCCAGCTCATCCAGGGGGATCTGATTCAGTAGAGATCCTCAGGGCCCCCGTACCTTTCTTTCAGCAAGTGCCCCTGGGCAGCAGGGTGGTGGGGCAGAGGGCCTCCCAGAGATCCGGGGCTCCAGTCCCAATGGGCCACCCCCTAAAACCACCTCTGATCCAAAATCTCTTGCCTATCAATTTCGCTGGGTGACCCCAGGTTTTACTATTATGAGAGATGGGAGAACGAACATCCCACTCACACACTTCCTCCACATCATGGTTAATTTTTCACCACTTCTGCAGTCTTGCCCCCCACCCAAATATTCAAGGGGGCTGGAGGAACGTCCCTATGAGGAAAGGTCATAACTTTTGCTTTAAGGGGAAAGGCAGGGGAGACATGTACAGATAACGCCTTCCCCTAGCCTGGCACCCTCCAGATGTGTTGGACTACATCTCCCATAATCACAGCTGGCTGGGGAATTATGGAACATGTAGTCCAACACATCTGGAAGGTTTGGGAAGGCTACGATGCATTGTGTGGAGAAAGTGGATGAGACATCCCCCCCCCCCTCTCCTAATGCAGTCATGCCTTGGATTGAGAGCATAATTCGTTCCGGAAACATGCTTGTAATCCAAAACACTCTTATATCAAAACGAAATCCCCCCCAAAAAAAATTTGTACAGAGATTTTTCATTTAAGCCGTACTACAGTACTTGTATTGCAAGACGTCGCTTGTATATCAAGTCAAAAAAATTTAAATAAATATTTAAAGATTTGCTTGTCTTACAAAATGCTCTCAAACCAAGTTACTTGCAATCCAAGGTATTACTGTACTCAAACCCAAATGGGGTGATCCCATGAAGCTGAGTGGTGGGAGGGTCAGGACAGATCAAAGGAAGGACTTCTTCACACAGAGCAGAGTTAAACTATAGAATTGACTTCCGCAAGATGTCGTGATGGCCACCAATTTGGACGGCTTTAAAAGGGGATTGGACAGATTCCTGGAGGAGGAGGCGGCGGCTAGCCATGGCTACTCGTCCTGATTGGCTATATGCTACCTCCAGGATCAGAGGCAGTATGTGGGCCTGTGGCTCACGCTGGCTCAGCTTGTCTGAGCGTGGAAAGCTCAGCAGGGTCAGGCCTGGTTATTACTTGGATGGGAGACCCCTCCAATAGTTTCCTGCATTGAGCAGGGGGTTGGACTCGATGGCCTTGTAGGCTCCTTCCAACTCTATGATCTATGAAATCTATGTACACCAGTCGCTGGGGAACACGGGCAGGAGGGTGCTGTTGCACCCGTGTCCTGCTTGTGGGATCCCGTGGGCAGCCGGTCGGCCACTGTGTGAACAGAATGCAGGGCTAGGTGGACCCTTGGTCTGGTCCAGCAGGGCTCTTCCGATGTTCTCAAGACACGGTCGCTCGAGACGAGGCACGCCTCCCCGCGGCCCTTACCCGCGTGCAGCTTCTTCAGCGTCTCGTAGGTGAAGAAGCTCAAGCCGGCGTAGGGGATCACCCCCAGGATGGTGGGCACAAAGCCCCGATACAGCGTCTTCAGCCCTTCCTCCCGGGAGATCCGGATGAAGACGTGCACGATGTTGCCATACCTGCCGGGGAAAACACGGAAGGGACCGTGTGTCACATCTCTGTGCAAGGAGCCCGAGCTGGGGGGCCGCCGTTTACATGGGGGGGAGAGAAAAGAGAAGAGATCCACGACAGGCCAAGCTCCCGGTCCAACGCTCTGACCACTACGCCACACTGGCTGTCTTTTTTCTTCTTGTAAGGAGCCCACGGTGGCTTACCTGCTCTCCCCCCCCCATTTTATCCTCACAACAACCCTGCGAGGTAGGTTAGGTCGAGAGTCAGGGACTGACCCAAACTCACCCAGTGAGCTTCATGGCTGAGTGGGGACTAGAACCCAGATCTCCCGAGTCCCAGTCCAGCACTCACCGCCACGCCACACTGGCTGTCTTTATATTCTGCCTTCTCCTCCAAGGAGCCCAAGGTGGCATACACGACCCCCTCCTCGTCTGCATGTTATCCTCACAACAACCCTGCGAGGTAAGTGAGGCTGAGAGTCAGGGACAGGCCCAAAGTCCCCCACCACCACCAAGTGGGCTTCATGGCCTTGAACCTGGGTCTCCCGAGTCCTAGTTCCAGCACTCTAACCACTACACTACACTACACTGCAAATCAGAAACAGGTACGGTTTCAATACGTGCCTAAAACAGGCCAGCGTTGAGGCCTGATGTACCACAGGCGGGGAGAGTAACTTGGGAGGCATTCCAGGGCATTGGGGCAGAGGATGGAGATGGCCACTGCCACAGAAAGATGGTGGCCACCAATGGAGGGGGCAGCCCACGACAAATGGGCTAACAACCGGGCCTGGTCTAAGGAACTTAGAACACTCCACTGTCGAACCCGCCTCTCAGTTCGATAACGCCAGCCAAGCCATGGGCCCAACGAAAGCTACGCGCCATTATGATGTCACATTCCTCTATCGCAGCTGTGGCTGTGAGCTTTTGCCGTTTCTAACAGGCTGGGAATGATGGGAGTTGCAATCCACATCTGGAAGGCACCAGGTCGGGAAAGACCGGCAATTATTATTATTATTATTACTACTACTACTATATTCTTTTCATTTCTATACTGCCCAATAGCCGAAGCTCTCTGGGCGGTTCACCACAACACACAAAAACACGGGCCACAAATACAATAAAAGACTTCACACACACACAAAAAACTGTTATACAAAATTTAGACACAGTTTACCAGCTAAAACAATTTCAGAACAAACTAGACCTGTTAAAACAGCAGACGTAAATGCCCCCATTGTGCCATTAGATACCATTCAATGCCTGGGAGCGGAGGGCGGTCTTAACCTGTTGGCGCCAGGCGGGCCTCAGTGGGGAGATCATTCCATAATCAGGGGGGCCACCACTGAGAAGGCCCTCTCCCTTGTTGCTGCCCCTTCGCGCCTCCCTCAGAGGTGACACTCGGGAGGAAGGCCTCAGATGTTGACCCAAATGTCTGGGTAGATTATAACCACCTTGCGTACACCCAAGAGGAAAACCGAATAGCTTTTTACAAATCTACAGCAGGGACGGGGAATCTTTTTCCTAAGAACGGCCACTGACCCAAAAGAAAAGTCAGTTGGGAGGGTAAGAGGCAGATGGTGGCCGGAATTTGCAGCATCACGGAACTGTCAACAGCGGCTGGTGGTTCCAATGTCAACAGGGCAGTGTATCCACTCTGGGTTTTGGTCTGAACTTTAAAGGAGCTATCCATGGTGCTGAACCTTACCCCCTATTCCCCCCCACCCCAAACTAGGCTCAGCACCATGGATAGCTTCTTAAAAGTTCAGACTACCACCCGGAGCGGATACAGCGCCCCGCTGACTTTGGCTCCACTGAGAACTGCAGGGCGCTTTTTCTCCCCCTGTGTCACCCTCTCTCTGCAGGCTCGACCAAGTTAGGTGGAGGGCCCCCAGGGGCCACACTCCGATGCAATTCCACACACATTTCTCTCCGAGCAGCTGCAGCGATCGTCGGCAAGGACTGGATGTGAGAAAAATTCCTCCAGAATCAACGGGAGACCATTATAGCAGCAGCAACAACAGAAACAGAGCTAGCAACTTCTGGATTTGCCCCTGGGTTCAAGGGCAGGGGGGAGGAATACACATACATAAAAAGAGCTCTGTTGGGATCAGTCCAAGAAGGGCAGTGCCAATGTGCTGTAGTGGTTAGCATGTTGGGAGAGCCAGTGCAGCGTAGCGGTGAGAGTGCTGGACTGGAACTCGGGAGATCCGGGTTCGAGTCCCCACTCGGCCATGAAGCTCCCTGGGTGACTTTGGGCCAGTCACTGACTCTCTCAGCCTCACCTACCTCACAGGGTTGTTGTGAGGATAAAATGGAGGAGGAGGATTATTATGTAAGCCGCCTTGGGTTCCTTGCAGGAAAAGAAGGCAGGATATAAATATAATAATAAATAAGTCCACCTAAGCCCAGAATCCTGTTTCCAAGCAGGGGACAGCTAAATGCCCCTGGGAAGCCCACAAACAGGGTGTGTAGGTAATACAGTCGTCACACCTTGTTTGCCCCTAGCAACGGGTATTTCGACTGCCTCTTTACACAGCCACAGCCATCCTGGCTAATTGCTGCCCACAGACTTCTCTTGTATTCTACCCCCATTTGTGTATTTATCTGGGAACAGTCCGGCGTTAATAGCAGAGCTGAGTACATATTGGCAAACACTCACGTGGGTTGTGTGTGTGTGTGTGTTTTAGCTCTGCAAATATGTAACTGCTGTTCCGCCGGGATTTCCCAGTAATGACCTTCACGGTTTTGCAAGGCCGTGGTTTGGAGCCTCAGCATAAAGCCAGGTTCAACTTCTTTAAAAAAAAAAAGAAGGGGAAAAAAGGAAGAAACTGGCTAGTCATAAAAATGTCTTTTTATCACATGGCTAGATAAGAAGGAACTTAAACATAGCAAGAATGTCGACAGGCTCCATGTCCAAACTGGAAAAAACACAGAATCCTACGCATGTTTAGACAGAAAAAAGGCCTACAACTCCCAGCATGCCCCAGCCAGCATTCTTTTTTTGTGTGTGGTCAATCCTCTAGCTTTTCCAGATAAAACCTACCAGCTGCCTCTGTCTGTCCACTTTTAACCACTTCTTTGTGGTGGTGTCATGGTGGTGGTGGTGATTGTTGATTATGTCCACTTTTAACCACTTTTTTTCTGTAGTGGTGCTAGTTGATTAATCTGCTGGATCTTGCATTTTTCCAAACAATTTTAAGCCAACCCAAGCGCTACAAATGCAGCGAAAGGGGCAAAATAGAATTTCACCCCACCCAATAAATAAAAAGTAAACAATGGAGGAACATGGTCTCGTATTGCAGAGGGTACAGCTGCTTACCCACCCACCCCGGCATCCAGACACAAAGTCAATATTACAGGAGGTCACGCTATATTTCGCCCTCCAAAAAACCCACAAAGAATCTTGTCATGGCAGAATTTTTCGTGGACTTTTCGGCCCACTTTGTCAGATGCACGGGCTGCGCATTGAAAGCGGGTACAGCACCTCTGTGGCGCACTCAAGGGGAGATGCACAATCCATTTTAGAGCATGGATAAAAGATCCGGCTTGTCTCGTATCCTGTGTGCGCCTTCTTTCCAGACTCGTAGGAGGAAAATACACACACACGCACACACACACAGTGCCAAAGGCCCAATGTCACAACTATTTTCGGCCGGCTGCTCAGCGTGTGGCCATTAGGAATCTGTGCTATTTTTAAGCACTGGAAACAGCTCTGTGTATATTTGGGGGAGGGGAAGAGAAAAGAAACTGAGAGGCAAGCCCAGCTGGGCCTACACAGCAGGACTGGCGGGTTGGACTCACTGACTGCAGAGGATGCTTTTAAAAGAGCCTAGGCTCTGTGTACCCGAAGAAGCACCTTCCCCCATAGGCTTCTCCCTGTCCCCCAAAGACGGTGGGAGAAGCCACTCCAAATACCTTCCCTTCCTAAGAGGATTCTCGGAGTAGGACCCCTCAAGACACCACCTTCCCTGGGAAGTCCCCACCTTGCGACGACTTCAATCTCTTTTGGGCGTTCTTCAATTAAAGCGTTTTTGCAACGTGTATGATGGCCACTGCTCCGTTCAAGATGAATCTTTCCCACTGGGTTTGGATCAGTGGTTTTAATTCGTTGCGCACATTTGCCCGGCGACAGGCAGACGCATTTCAGAACGCTGACAGCCCGGAGAGCCATATTTCAGGAATCCTCGGCTGTTCCTGCTGATCTTTTTTGGGAGGAACACACCGAGGTTTCCCAGAACACAGTCTGGAAAAGTCACAGAGGGCCTGTGGCTCACGCCGGCTCAGCTTGTCTGAGCGTGGAAAGCTAAGCGGGGTCAGGCCTGGTTATGACTTGGATGGGAGACCCCTCTTCTAGTTTCCTGCATTGAGCAGGGGGTTGGACTCGATGGCCTTGTGGGCCCCTTCCCGCTCTATGATCTATGAAATCTAAGACTTACGAGTCCTGCTTCCCTCTGTAGCACTGTTCCACTGCCTCCAATCTGGTTTAGCAGAACCACATGAATGAAGATGCTTGACACTAAAGCAGGAGATGTGGAAAGTCTTTCAGAATAGAGATGTGAAAGCCCAGAAGAAAACTGGAAAATTGGGGGGGGGGGGATAGGGGTTCCCCCCCTGATTTTTCCTTCCCCCCCCCCCACGGCCTTCATAGCTCTATTTCAGACCGAGGGCCGACTTGGGAGACTCTCTCCGTTCTTCCAAACCCATGTTCAGAGCCCGGCGGATTTTCTGGTATATCTATTTTAAAAAACACCCATTAAGGTCACAGACTTGGAAGACAAGGTTTAGCCTGGGAAAAAAAGAGTCTCTCTGAGCATATGAGGCGGCTGCGTGGCTCTCACCGCAGTTCAGATTTTACAATGATCATCATGGCCGTCTTTTGTTAACTTCAGGTTCTTTTGGAGGGGAAAAGATCCCGCACTTTTTCGTAATGGAGCCTTGCAGTGACTTTCCTACCCTTGAACCTGAACTGTAGGAAACCAAAGTGTTTGAACCTTCACAATGTCCATTAATTTAACACAAGGGTGTTGAACCTCATTCATCCCGAGGGTCGCATTCCATTTCGGAGCATTCCAGTGGTGGGCGGGGCCGAAGGCAAAAGGGGCAGGGTCAGAAATACCAGCATATTGTAGCTTAAAGCTCTTTAGCCATCTATGGTTGAGAGAAAGGGAGCAGGGCCATTGGGGGATCCCAGAAGGGCTGGATTTGGCCCCCAGACCTGAGGTTCTGCACCCTTGATATATAACGACAGATAAATAGCACACAGTGTGGTGTAGTGGTTAGAGTGTTGGACTGGGACTCGGGAGATCCGGGTTATATTCCCCACTCGGGAAGCTCACTGGGTGACTTTGGGCCCGTCACTGACTCTCAGCCTAACCTACCTCACAGGGCTGTTGTGAGGCTAAACATGGAGAAGAGGAGGATCATGTAAGCTGCCTTGGGTTCCTTGCAAGAGGAAAAAATGTGGTATATAACTGTAATAATAAATAAATAGTGTATATACACACACACACACACACACACATATATCCCCGTTGACCACTCACATTTCCTTCGGTGTCACCGCCATCCGCGCACGGACCAGGTCCAGGGGGTACGTCAGCATGGCGGCCGTCGTGCCCGCGAGCGAACCCGCTATGAACCTGGGCAGGGGAGTGAGTGCCCTGAACCAGAAAAGAAAAGATTTTTGAAAAGGCAGAATTTCCCCCAGCTCTCAAAAGGTGGCTAGAGGATTGCCAGCAGAGGCTGGATGCCAGCCCATCAGGGACGCTGCAGCAATGGATTCCCTGCACCAGCAGGGGGTAGGACTAAATGCCCTCTGAGGTCCCTCCTGACTCAGCGGAACAAATCTGTTTACTGCAGAAGGTAACTCGGCCAGAGAAAAATCATTTTTAAATAAGAAGCTATCAGCGGACCTTCCTAGGCCCAGTTTTAACCCGTAGACAGGTAAACAAAAAAGGGAGAGGGGGAGAAAATGCCCTTGAGTATGTACAAAGTGGTTTCCTTGACACTTGCATAACCAAAGCCTGTCTTGAAAGATCTCAGATCAGGGGGAAAGGGGATTCCAGAGCAGAGGGCTATTCATTCCAGACAGCCCCTCGGATTTTTAAACATGCTGGGAATCTACCGCTGTGGATCACAACGAAAGATCTCTGCCACAAATTGTGCCTGGGGAGATTACAGGCCCACGTTGCGTGCTCCAGCGTGGTCAAGGAGATCTACCACGGTTCCTCCTCTGCCGCATTTTATGCCATTAAGGGTGCAATCCAATGAGGCTGCCCGTAGCCCTCTGAACCCAAGAGGATTATGGGTATCTTGTGCAGGGCGTGAGGCGTGCGGAGGTGAAGGTCGCATCCATGCTCCTCCCAACCTGCAAAGCAGTTAAGACGGCCGAATCCGGCTGTCTAATTGTAGCACTTCAGAGGGAAGGAGGCTGAAGCACTGCCAGGATACACCCCACCCCACCCCACCCCGAACGCCCACTAAACTCCTTCTCCAAGGTTGCTTTTTGTGACCTTGGAGAAGCAGCCAGTGCAGGGGTGGGGGGGTGCTCCAAGCGCAGAGTCCCAGCTCCGGACGTCGGGGCTGGGACTCCAAAACATCCTATGGCCTGTCTAGGGGTTATAAGGTCGCTCTGTAAAACAAAGGAAGTACATGCTATTGTCTTCACACATTTACAGGTCTTCCAATAAAAATATATATATATATATGTCTACATAACACAACATTTAAATTGCATTAATTGTGCTTTACGTTTTCCCCTCAAATATTTCAGGTCAAATATTCGCGGTATATATACTGAGCGAGAATATTAACATGGGGTACTTTAAAAAAAAAAAAAAAGCTTTGTTGTTTTCTAAATACAAGTAATATATGCATGCTAAATTAGATCACTCCCAAGGGCAGCAGAAAAAGTTTCCGATGCATCAGAAAATTTTCAGTTTGCAAATCAGCCTACGCCAATTAGCCTAATTGGAATAGGCTAATTTCCATCAGAACATTTTCAGTTTGCATCGGATGTGTGAGGGAGGTTGGGGGGAAATTAGCATATGCCAATTAGCCTAATTGGCATAGGAAAAAAATTTAGAGGAAAAACCACATCGCTTCCTGTTGGCAGCTAGAAATAAAGTTGGCAAATATTGGTGAGTGCCAGGACTTAGGAAAGTTGGAAGCAGCCTTATACCAGATAATTGGTCCATTTAACGCACTGTTGTCTCCTCAGCAGAGAAGCGGCAGTCAGCTGCCACCTGATCCTTTTTAAAGTGGAGATGCTCGGGATTGAACCAGGGACCTTCTGCAAACAAAGGACATGCTCTAGCCGCCAGGCTGCAGGGATGGGCGAGCGACACTGGAAAGCCAATTCCGTTTCAGCTCGATGGACTTTTGACACCTCTCCGACCTGATGGCCGAAAGTAGGTCGAGTTGGGGGGAGGGAGGGTTCAGCTTCCATGAAACTGCTCAGAAGTATTTGCGCGAATTTGGAGCTGCGAACTGCGTGTGTCTAGCACAATTTATGCAAATTGGGGCCGACTCGTTAAATTTGAGTCAGCGCTGTTCTTGTTGCAGCATTTAATGTGAGGAGAATGGAAGCCTCCTCCCACCTTGGCCACCCTGACTTTTCTGACGGTTAATTTCAGATTTGTGCAAAAGTCGGGCCTCCGCTCTGCCATCTGTGCAAATTTGCAGAGCGGAGGCCCAAATTTTGCACAGATTTCCCCGGCTTTTAAAAAAAAAAAAAGCAAAGACCGCAAATCACAGCCCACTTTAAAAACGGAGGTCCACATGCTGGCTCGACTTGTGTCAGATCGAGCTGGCGACAGCTCAGGGCTGACAGGACAGGATCCGCAGGGCCGTGTCGAGAAAATCGGTCAGATTTTCACCCCCCTACTGGATTCCTCGCACATCCCTACTGGCAGGCTGAGGGATATTGACCACGGACACCACTTGAGCGCCCCACCAAATTCTGGCCAAAGGAGGGAATTGCAGGGAACTGTCAGGGTCTGTCCTACAGCGCCATCTGGCGGCAGCTTTGCATATAACCGGCCGCAGGGCTTCGCAGGGTGTGAGCTGGTAAACCCTTGCAGAGTTCAGGCCCAGACCAGCAGTCACTCCCAGGTGGGCTAATGCGGACCAGCTGGGAGCTGCCAGGAAAGGGCTATATAAGAGCTGCATTTCACCTTCAGCCTTTGCCGCAGCAAGTCCAGTTTGTCTATGTCCTTCCTGATCTCCTGCTACATCCAACCTTGCCTTGCCGTGCTTGACCTCCTGCTCATCCCTGACCAATGCTCCTGCCTCCAGCCCTGCTCAGCCTGGTACGTCTTGGTGTCTGTTCCTGCCTATCCCTGGACCCTGCTGCTCACCTTGACCCGTCCTTGGACTCTGCTTGACCCTGTGCCTGTGGCCTGGACTTGCCCTCTGCCTCTAGCCCCTGTTTGGGCTCTGTTGCCCTGAACCCATGTAGAACCTTGGGCCTGTTGTCTGTATCCGCCTCCATCTTTCCCGGCCCGAGCGTTGCAACCCTGAACCCTTGCAGCCCACAACCCGGGCCCTGACAGGAACCAGCTAGAGCAGACAAGAAGCTTCAGAGAAAGCAACAGACCAGAGGAGGTGCAGTAGAAAAAGACCGTGTTCGGATGTAACAGAGGCTTTCGGTGACAATTCACGGGTTGATTAACTGCAGGGACGCGCATGAGCCTCTTCCTGTTTCCAGTAACACCCCTCAAATGCTGTATTCAAGGGTTGTCACCATGACATCCGAACCCGGGAACCTGGGGTTGTTCGTTAGTTAAACAACCTCAAGTTAACCCAGGAACCAGCCATGGGTTAAATAACCCATGGACTGCCGCTGAAAGTCACGTTACATCCGAACAGCTCAAACAAAAGAACATAGTGCTGGCGCTTAAGTAAAAGAAAAGAAAAACCCAAGATCTGCAGCTGGACGATAACTTTATTAGGACCATCCAAAAGTCCTCAAAAGTGTGCACGCTTCTGAGCTCTCCAGAACTCTTCGCCAGGCTAGGTGATACGAAAAGCAGGGGGCAGGGGAAGAAACCGAAAAGTCCAAATATCTGGACGGGTGTTTGTGGCCACGAGGCCTGCAGTATAGACAGATCCAGTCTCAAAGGGGAGATTGGAATCTGAATGAATTAGCCAGTGGTAAGTGTTGCAGGACGTTTTTAAAAAAGAGTTCCACTTGAATTAAGACAGTGCCCTTGTCAATCAGGACAGGTTGAAACAGTGGAACATGTTTCATTGGAATGTGTAGTTTTTGTAATGATATTAGGGCCCACTTTATAACCCTGCTACTTTGTTTTGCTGCCTGGAAGGACAAATGTGTTTTATGTTTCATATCTGTCGGCTGGCATAAATAAGGTTGAAACAGAACGAACAGCGAGATATTCTTCTGCAGCTATCAAGATGAGACCACAATTAATTATGGGCTGTTCTTACATGTTATCAGGAGATAAATGGTTTGGGTAATGGTTTTTTATGTTGTGTACATGTGTGTTTTCATTAATCCTTTTAGGGAACAATCCTATGCATGTTTAGACATGCTGGGAGTTGTAGGCCTTTTTTTCTGTCTACACTTGCATAGGAGTGCACCTTTAGTGTGCGCTCATACTCTGTTTTGCTGTTTTACTCTACTTTATTATCTTACGTATTTCACACCCCTATTTTGTTTTAATAAGAATTGTTTTAATAGTAATTGTTTTAACAGTAATCGTTTCAGTCATAATTGTTTTAATGTACTAACTTGTGGAAAAGTCTATGGATCAAATAAACACTTTGATTTGATTTGGATCACTGACCTAGCAATACATCTGGGGACAGAGAAGCAATGGCTGATCTCCATTTTCAAAAACACAAAGGCCGGCTTTAACGCTGAATTGCCTCTTGCCTTGGGCGAAATGCACAGGTTCCAGAGTCAGCACAGAGCAGAGGTGCGGAGAAACAAGACAGCCATATATTAGCAAAGCTAGACATTCATTTTCGTTGGTGTGCTAGGTAAAAAAAGTCAACTGAGGCCAAATTAAATTGGACGCTATGATTACTCTGGAAGACAGAAACAAAATTCAAAGCGATCTCGATAGGCTGGAGCGCTGGGCCAAAAACAACAGAATGAAATTTAATAGGGATAAATGCTAAGTGCTGCACCTGGGGAGAGGAAACCAAATGCAGAGTTACAGAATGGGGGACACTTGGCTCAACAATACTACAAGTGAGAAGGATCTTGGAATTGTTGTAGATCACAAACGGAATATGAGCCAGCAATGCGACGTGGCTGCAAAGAAGGCAAATGCAATTTTGGGCTGCATTAATAGAAGTATAGCTTCCAAATCGCGTGAAGTGATCATTCCCCTTTACTCGGCACTGGTTAGGCCTCATCTTGAGTACTGCGTCCAGTTCTGGGCACCACACTTGAAGAAGGACGTAGACAAACTGGAGAGGGTTCAGAGGAGGGCAACAAGGATGATCAAGGGACTGGAAACAAGGCCCTATGAGGAGAGACTGAAAGAACTGGGCATGTTTAGCCTTCAGAAGAGGAGACTGAGGGGAGATATGATCACATTCTTCTAGTACTTGAAGGGTTGTCACACAGAGGAGGGCCAGGATCGCTTCTCGATCATCCCAGTTTGCAGGACACGGAATAATGGGCTCAAGTTACAGGAACCTAGATTCCACCTGAACATCAGGGAAAATGTCCTGACTGTTAGAGCAATAAGACAATGGAACCAACTAGCTAGGGAGGTGGTGGGCTCTCCCACTCTGGAGGCATTCAAGGTGCAGCTGGACGGCCATCTGTCAGGGATGCTTTGACCTGGATTCCTGCATTGAGCAGGGGGTTGGACTTGATGGCCTTGTAGGCCCCTTCCAACTCTACTTTTCTATGATTCTATGATTAACCCCAAACAGATATAAAAGAATAGGGACACAGGAAGCTGCCTTATACCGAGTCAGGCCCTTGGTCCATCCAGCCCAGTATCGTCGAGATTGACTGGCAGCAACGGCTCTCCAGGGATTTAGGCAGGATTCTTTCCAGGCCCTACCTGGAGAAGCCAGGGAGCAGGTGCTCTATCACACTGAGCTGTGGTCCCTCCCTGCAGCACCTGGTATTCCAAGGCGCTCACCTATCCAAGTACTAACCAGGCCCGACCCTGCTTAGCTTCCGAGATCAGACGAGATCGGGCTTGTTTGGGGCTATTCCGATGTGCGACAATGCAGCTTCATTTGGCAATCCCCCCCCCTCTCCCTTGCCACCCCTCCCCCCACCCAAGACTCTTAAAGAGGACCCAATCCGCAACCTCTTACTTTCCCTGGAAGCCGTAGTAGCTGCCCAGGAGCTGCTTGTACTCCTCGTGCGCGCAGAACTGGATGGCGGCGTACGGGATCACGCGGACCATGGTGGCGGAGTTCCCGCGCCACAGGCTGTAGAACCCTTCATTGAGGTAGGTGCGATAGATCAGGCGGTACGCCTCCTGGATGGAGCAGAAACCGGGTTATGGAAGAGGCTGGCTTCAAGGACTGAGCAGTCACGAGCCGTGGTTTTAAGAGGGAACCTGGTTAGTATGAGGTGGCAGCAGCTGGGCTTGTTTAGCTTAAAAAAAAGGCAAGGGGAGACGTGAGAGAGGTGTACAAAATATTATGCCTGGGGTGGAGAACGTGGGCAGGGAGAGATTTTTCTCCCTCTCTCATAATACTGGAACACAAATGGGGGTCACCCCCGTGAAGCTGATTGGTGGGAGATTCAGGACAGATCCAAGGAAGGACTTCTTCACACGGTGCAGAGTTAAACTACGGAATTCACTTCCACAAGATGTAGTGACGGCCACCAATTTGGATGGCTTTAAAAGGGGATTGGGCAGATTCATGGAGGAGGAGGCTAGCCATGGCTACTTGTCCTGATGTCTCTATGCTTCCTCCAGGATCAGAGGGTCTCCCCACTCCTTTCCCCCCAGGGGGGGCCATAGCACTCTGCCCCTTGGACTACTCCCCACGGCTTCAACTGTACTGACTACAGGCCTGTGTGGCTCACGCTGGCTCAGCTTGTCTCAGCATGGAAGGCTAAGCAGGGTCAGGCCTGGTGATGACTTGGATGGGAGACCCCCTCCTCTAGTTTCCTGCACTGAGCAGGGGGGGGTGGACTCGATGGCCTCGTAGTAGCCCCCTTCCAACTCCATGAGCTATGAAAGTGATGCGCTGGTTCGAGAAGTCCGCCACCTAGTGACTGAAGGTGGCAGTGCAGGCTTCAAAGACACAGACTCATTTAGATTAATTAAATAGGTTAATTAATAAGTGTTAACAACCAAATCACTCTAAGGTTCACACCTCTAGGGTCCCCCATCTCAAGTTTCATGTGTCTAGGTTTCATGGTGCTCCACTGTGCCTGGATACAGCTCCAGCAGAGTGCCCCCTGCCTCCTGTGATCTACTGTCGCTGCCCCGTCGTGCCCAGATCTGTACAAGGCCATCGGAGGGAGAGGAAACAGCAGTCCTTCCACTGTGTCCAAATTCACGCTCTTGATTCTTTGCAGCTAAGAATCTACAGCCTGGATTTGCTTTTTTTCCCTCCTCCCTCCCAATCCCCTTTCCTTTGTGTAGTGCTTTTAGACTGTAAGCCTGCAGGCAGGGACTGTCTTAAGAAATATATTTGTAAGCCGCCTTGGGAGCCATTTATTTACTTATTTATTGTATTTCTAGATCGCCCATCTAGCCGGCACCCAGCCACTCTGGGTGATGTACAACGTACAATGAAACAAAACAGATTAAAATACACTTAAAACAGTATAAAATGTTAAAATCCTAACCCACCCCATATTCCCGCCTGAAAAAAAGCCATGTTTTTAATAAACGGCGGAAAGCTCATCAAGGAGGGGGCATGGCGGAGGTCACTGGGGAGAGAGTTCCACAGTTTGGGGGCCGTCACAGAAAAGGCCCTCTTCCTAGTTCCCACCAGCCTGGCTGCTCTGCCTGATGGGACAAGGAGAAGGCCGTTCTTGTTGAGCGGCCTACTTTATGTTGCTGGAGACACTCCTTGAGATAAACCTTTTGGGCTAAAGGGTAGGATAAAAATGCTATAAATAAATAAATAAATAAATAATGGTCTTGGGGCTATGGTGCTAATAGGCACATGCTCTCTTTAATTATTATAGAAGATTTTATATATAAATCCTGCCTGTTTTCCTCTTTCAAGGAACCCAAGGCAGCTTACATAATCATCCCCCTCCTCTCCATCTTATCCTCACCACAACCCTGTGAGGTAGGTTAAGCCGAGAGGCAGTGACTGGCCCAAAGTCACCCAGGGAGCTTCATGGCCAAGCGGGGACTAGAACCTGGATCTCCCGAGTCCCAGTCCAACACTCTAACCACTATACCACACTGGCTCTGGAAAGCTATCTGCTGGTTAGAGAAGTCCTCCACCTAGTGACTGAAGATGGTACTGTGGGCTTCAAACACACAGACTCATTTAAATTAATTAAATGAGTTAATTAATAAGTTTTAACGACCAAATAACCCTACACACACACACAGTATTTTTATCCTGTTCTTCAGCCAAAAAAGGCTCCCAGAGAGACTTTTAGAGATTTGATAATAAGACATGACACAAAAGGAAAAGGGATTGGGAGGGAGGAGGAAAAAGAGAGAGCAAAACTCATAGGTTAACTAATTAATTGACTGTTTCTAGTTTAATTCTTGATGACCTATTGATTGTCAGCTGCTGAGGACGGAAAGATGGAGAGATATTTTTTTTAAAGGCTCAAACGACCCGCACGCCAGTCGTCAGAGCATACCCTGGGGACCAAATCAGTGGAATTTAAAGACACATCTACACAGCTTAAGGACACAAGGAGAACGGCGCTTTGCCTTACCTTTGCAGAAAACCGATTCGACGACACTGAAAAAGAAAAAGCCATACACACATGCATAAGCATCGGGGCTTAGAAACCTGCGGTCAAGCCAACCAACGGCGTAAGTGAACTCTCAGAGGGATGCTTTGATGGATCGGCATCTTTATAGTCAGCCCGTCCCATAGTTCACTTAGGGATGTAGGGACACTGTAAAATCCATTCCGTCTACGTTTCGCGGACTGTCAGGCGCCTTTTGTTCCATCATCGGAGTCGGATTTTGTGCACATGCGTTCGGATGCCGCATTTGTGCAAATTCCCACTTGTGCAAAGCCACGCTCCTGAAAATGCATAAATCCCACCCACCCACCCAAATGTGTAGTTTCATGCTTTGGCCTATGGGGGGAAATGCACATTTTTGATTGGTGTTTTTTCCTCCCCCACATTTTTCTATGACTAAATTTGCGTAAAAATAAGGAAAGTTTAAAAAAAAAAATCCACCTGGAAGTCCGCAGAATCTGCACAACTCAGGAAAAGCCAATCCGCTGCGGAATCCGCGGGTTGGATTCTTAGAAATTCAAACTCATTTGAGCCTCAGCCAGCCAGTAAATATTTATATACGGGTATGTAAATTTATATTACATGATATTATATTATTTTAATGATACAAGTACCACTAGATCAGAACACGTACACTTAATCAATAGACTAGAACTCAGCAATCATCAACTAAGATTCCTTAAGGGTGCAAATCCTATGCATGTTTAGACAGAGCACTGGCTGGGACATGCTGGGAGTTGTAGGTCTTTATTCTGTCTAAACATGCGCAGGATTGCACCCTTAATCAGACAACAGCCGTGACTGTTTATTTTATGCGCTTTGTGAGTACCAAATCAGAAAAGGATTTGAACGCTTATCGATCAGCAACAAATCCCTCTGACGTAATCTATACTTGAGGAGGAGAAACCCAATTCCCTCCTCCCCGTCTCCACACACCCACAATTCTCTTTTGGGCAATTCTGCACTCAGCACCGTCCCCTCAAATCTCAGTTCGACTCTGCGCCGCTTCCGATTATCCCAGGCTAGAAATAAGCAGATTAAAAAAAAAAAAAAAAAAATTCAAGCCAGCAAAATTCTTTCCAGCAAAATCTTATTCAAGGATTAATCCTCAAATATGAGAGAGAAAGAGAGAGAGAGAGATCCTTTAATCTGGGCCATAAACCAGGTTTGAAATTTGGGACTTCTAAATTGAAAGTCCAGAACATTAATCCTCCACTCCACCTAATCGTCTCCTCTCCCCGCATCCCTGTCAATCTAATTTTGGGCCATTCCATCTTTTTTCTGGCACACGGCTGCTGTTTAAGCAAGCTGCTTTGCAGCCGCAAACGGAGAAATTACCCCACTGGGTAATTCCTGCTTTGCAATTCCTCCCAAACAGAACAATTATCCAGAAATTGAAATGTTAAAACCTGTGTGGAAGGCCCTTTCCCACTGCAGACCTGAAGCGTATTTCCCTGGGCCCCCACCCCGTGCAGAATTCAGCTTTCGGAGGAGTTCCGCTTTCATTAACAAAATCCCAAGTTTCTAGCCCTTATGGTAGAAGATGTTCCAGTGGTCAGGGCTATGTGGATCTTTAGTCATCTGTATAAATACCAGAATATAGTTTACAATTTATACAGGCCACGGAAATCTCTTTTTCTTCATGCATATCCTCTCTCTTTCTCTCAAATACCAAGGAGATACAGAGAGAGAGAGAGATGAGAGGGCTCCCTTGCTTCTCCTCACCCATAAAATACCTTGGAATATGATTTTCGTCCTGTCCAACGGTGCCACAGCTGTTTTGGCCACAGCGCCAGCAAACGCCCCAGATATCAAAGATTGGATCACACTCCTCTTCTCTTGGACAGTCTGGAACAAGAGACCAACACTGATTGGATAAGGGAACCTGCGACAACAGCCAAGTAACCTGCGACAACAGCCAAGTAACCTGCAAGGCTCCCCAGCCACAAGCGACTTGCCTGATCGCCTAGGATGAGTAAGAACTGGCTCCAGGTGATCAGGCAAGGAAAAGTTTTAAGCAGAAATAAATAAAAAGGGTTGGGCCTTTCCTTCTAAGCCTTGATATATAATCACAACGTATGGGCAGGCACACACAAATTTATTTGCAAGGCTGTTCAAGGGTAACACTTCTACAGGAATAGTGAAGAGATATATTGCGTTTTATCACCATCTATGGATGGGATCTCCAACGTGCAGCTCGTGGGCACCTCTCTTGGCACCCACCAGGCTCCCTGCCCCCTCTTGATTTTAATTTTATTTATATTTAATTTTATTTTTTATTTTTTAAAAACTGGAAGGTTGCAATGCTGCAACACGAGGTGCTTTGCTCCAGCCTCCACCATCTTTATTTGAATTCAAAAGAGCGGTTTTGTGTTTCGGAGCTCCTTCAGGGAAAATGAGTGTTTGGGGAGCAGCCGTGCCCACCGTGGCGGCCATTTTATGAAAGAGTAAGCCCCATTCCCCACGGCAGCCATTTTGTGAGAGTCCCCATGACACCCTCTCAAAGCGTCGAACGGGCCCCCGAACCCAAAAAAGGTTGGGGAACCCCTGTTCTGAAGAAACCCACATAAACAGTAGTGCAGAACCAGGGATTATGTTTGGAGGCAGTGACCCAATGAATATAGGAACCGAGATTCTGCAGCTTCAATAGGATTGAGACATACCAAGGACAGGACAGAGATCCATCAATATCAGTGGACTCAGGCCACATGAGCTGAGAATGAGAATCAGGGGTCCACAGACCCGCTGGCTGCTACTTCCATGGCATGCTAAGAGGTTCAGAGGCAATTCTCCATGTGCGCCCGCCTACTCTGTGGTGGCACCCAAACTCTCTCCCCCCCCAAGGCATGAGTTGCTTGGCTCCTTCAGTCCTAACTTTAGGCACTAGGACAGGGGTGCAGAATTTCACTCCCGGGAGGCCAAATCTGCACGTGGCCACAGAAGGCCACGCCCACTTTTGATGGCCCCACTCACTCACTCCCCCCCCCCCACCGATCGTTTGGTGGTTTCCCAGCAAAAAACCTGGGGTGGGGTGGGGGTTATTTCGAATTTTTGTACTGTTTCTCCACTCTTGGTTCTAAGCCTGCTGCTCATTTGCCGTTTTATCTGCCGCAGTTTTGCAGCCGTCACGAGGAGGGAGGGGCGCTCGTGGGCCATCCGAGCAAGAAACACGCCTGGCAAGGCACATCTGCGGAGCCCAGTCTCTGCATCTTTCCGTCTTAAACTCACTTCGCCATCCGTCGCTCGACCATTACCCATACCAGGTTCAGGGGCTAGCCGGGAAAAGAATCAGGCCTCCTGAAGGAGCAAAGAAAAGCAGAAAACAAAAAAAGTGAAAGCAGTCAGCCAAAAGAGTAAAACCCGATTGCATTGATCAATTTAAGATTCATTTATTTATTTATTTATTTATTTTATTTATTTATTAATTATATTTTTTAATCGCCCATCTGGCCGGTCACCCGGCCACCCTGGGCGATGTACAATTAAAATACAGTAAAATACAATAAAATATAATGATTAAAACAATATAAAAAATTCTTATTAAAAACCTAACCCACCCCATATTCCCGCCTGAACAGCCATGTTTTTAATGCACGGCGGAAGCTCATCACGGAGGGGGCATGGCGAAGGTCACTAGGGAGGGAGTTCCATAATGTGGGGGCCGCCACAGAGAAGGCCCTCTTCCTAGTCCCCACCAGCCTGGCTGCTCTGGCTGATGGGATAAGGAGAAGGCCGTCCGTGGCAGACCTTGTTGAGCGGCCTACTTGATGTTGCTGGAGGCGCTCCTTGAGATAAGCTGGGCCGGAGCCGTGTAGGGTTTTAAAGGTCAAAACCAACACCTTGAATTCGGCTCGGCAAGCAACTGGTAGCCAGTGCAACTCATTAAGCACTGGCGTGATGTGATCACGCCGGCGGCTGCCCTTAATCAGGCGAGCCGCCGCGTTCTGTACCAGCTGAAGCTTCCGGACCGTCTTCAAGGGTAACCCCACGTAGAGCGCATTACAGTAATCTAGGCGAGAGGAGCAACAACCCTAGATTAGAACATTCAAGTTCACTCACTTTCTCCTCCTCCTCGCCTGTGACTAGCCTCTTTTCAGCATCCTCTCTCAGCCACATGGCAAAGAGTCATAAGAAACATAAGAAGAGCCCTGCTGGATCAGACCAAAGGGGGGTCCATCCAGTCCAGCATTCTGTTCACACAGTGGCCAAGCAGCTGCCCCAAAGGGAAACCCACAAGCAGGACAGGAGTGCAACAGCACCCACCCGCCCATGTTCCCCAGCAACTGGCGTACATAGGCACACTGCCTCTGATACTGGAGGAAGCATATAGTAGCCAATCAGGATGAGTAGCCAGCCATTGATCGCCTTCTCCTCCTCCAGGAATGTGTCCAATCCCCTTTTAAAGCCCTCCAAATTTGTGGCCGTCACTACATCTTGTGGAAGTGAGTTCCATAGTTTAACTCTAAGCTGTATGAAGGAGGACATATCATTATTCCTTTTGTCTGTCCTGGATCTCCCACCATTCAGCTTCATTGGATGACCCCGTCGGGTTCTAGTATTAGGAGGGAGAAAACTGTCTCCCTGTCCACTTCCTCCACACCAGGCATAATTCTGTAGACCTCTCTCATGTCTCCCCTTACTTGCCTTTTTTCTAAGCTAAAGAATCCCAGCTGCTGCAACCTTTCCTTGTACGGGAGTTGCCCCAGCCCCTTGATCATCTGAGTTGCCCTTTGCTGCCCTTTTTCCAGCTCTACAATGCCCTTTTTTAGGTGCGGTGACCAGAACTGTACACAGGTATTCTAAGTGTGGTCGCACTTTATTTATTATATTTATACCCTGCCTTTTTTCCTGCAAGGAACCCAAGGCAGCTTCCATAATCCTCCTCCTCCTCTCCATTTTATCCTCCCCACAACCCTGTGAGGTAGGTTAGGCTGAGAGTCAGCGACTGGCCCAAAGTCACCCAGTGAGTTTCATGGCCGAGCGGGGACTAGAACCCGGATCTCAATTTGATGGCTTTGCATTATTAAAAGTTCAGGAAGGCAATTTGTATGTTCTTATGGTAGATCACAAACTGAATATGAGCCAGCAATACGATGTGGCTGCAAAGAAGGCAAATGCAATTTTGGGCTGTATTAATAGAAGTATAGCTTCCAAATCACGGGAAGTGATAATTCCCCTTTACTTGGCACTTGTTAGGCCTCATCTTGAGTACTGCGTCCAGTTCTGGGCACCTCACTTTAAGAAGGACATAGACAAACTGGAGAGGGTTCAGAGGAGGGCAATAAGGATGATAAAGGGACTGGAAACAACAAGGCCCTATGAGGAGAGACTGAAAGAACTGGGCATGTTTAGCCTTCAGAAGAGGAGACTGAGGGGAGATATGATCGCACTCTTCCAGTACTTGAAGGGATGTCACACAGAGGAGGGCCAGGATCTCTTCTTGATCATCCCAGTTTGCAGGACACGGAATAATGGGCTCAAGTTACAGGAACCCAGATTCCGCCTGGACATCAGGAAGAATTTCCTGACTGTTAGAGCAATAAGACAATGGAATCAACTACCTAGGGAGGTGGTGGGCTCTCCCACTCTGGAGGCATTCAAGGTGCAGCTGGACAGACATCTGTCAGGGATGCTTTGACCTGGATTCCTGCATTGAGCAGGGGGTTGGACTCGATGGCATGGTAGACCCCTCCCAAGTCCCAACTCTACTTTTCTATGATTCTATGACATGAGCGCAACAGCACTCTCCCACCCCTGTTCCCCAGCAACTGGTGCACATGGGCACACTGCCTCTGATCCTGGAGATAGCACCTAGCCATCATTCAGGCTAGGGCCCAATTTAAATTATTGGTTCTTGCCTTCAAGGCTTTGAGCTCTAATGTCCCTCATTACTTAGCATCTAGGGCCTAGGCTTTCCTGGTATGTTCCTGGTAGGAATTTAAGATAGGTGGGCCAGGGGCTCTGCCTTGTCAAGACTGCGAACCTTTCAGGACCTGGTTCCACTTTTGTGGAACAGGCTTCCCGTGGACCTCCGATTGGAGGAGGATCTTTCCTGTTTTCGTACGGGATTAAAGACTTATCTTTTTAGTCAGCCAGAATGGTTGGTTGGGCTAATGTGGTTGGGCTAATGTGGTGGTTGCTGGGATTCGATACTGCATAGTAAGTGGTTGGTGTTGGTTATTTTATTGTATTGTTATGTTTACTGTATATGTTATTTGTCCCGCCCTTTGGTGTAAGGGGCGTTATAAATAAACGTTTATTATCATCATCATCATCATCATCATCATCATCATCATCAGGACTAGTAGCCATGGATAGCCTTCTCCTCCAGGAATGTGTCCGATCCCTTTTTAAAGCCCTCCAAACTGGTGGCCATCACCACATCTTGTGGAAGTGAGTTCCGTAGTTTAACTGCGTGCTGTCTGAAGAACAACTTCCTTTGATCTGCCCTGAATCTCCCACCCATCAGCTTCATGGGATGACCCCAATGGGTTCTAGTATTCTGAGAGAGGGAGAAAAATGTCTCCCTATCCACTTTTTCCACACCGCGCATAATTTTGCTTGCTGCAAAATACACATTTCCGTAAGAATTCCAGCTGGGAGACTGTCCTTTCTGCCTGACCACAGCCAGCACCAAAATCCTGCACACATTTACTTCCAAATCGTTACCACCGAATTCATTGGGTCTTCCCTCCCTAGTCAATGATGTAACTTAGGAATGTGGCGCAAAGAATACTTTTAAGAAACTTCAAATGCACCCTTGCGAAGGAGAGAAAATGAGAGATGTGGATGAGAGTTGAACACACACACACACACACACACACAGCGGCAATGAAGCAACAGCCTGCGGGCAGCTAAACTAACTGATCTGAATTCATTTAATTCTCCTGTGCAAACAGGCTGCAAACTGAGATTTAATCTCAAACACAGCACTTCTGTGTATTTTGGTTTTAAGATGCTTATAAAAACTTGGCAGCCTGCCCCATCCTTTCGCCTTCTGCCCCGAAGACAGGCACAGTCGCCTCCCCAAAACTCAACTCCCCAAATGGAAAACAGGAGAGAAAGTTAAAAAAAAGAAAAGGAAAGGAAAAAGAAAAAGAGACTTGCCTGAGGCCCCACGACAGGGTTCGTGGCAAAAGCTTGAGAGGCCACTGAGTAACACTGCAGAATCCGGACCCACCCTTAAAAAACCGACCCTAGTCTTTCCAGTCTGTACAGAGATCAGGGAGATTGCCTGGGCGTGTTTTGTCCCCATGAGATTAAGCAAGCATGCATGGCCTTTTTTTGAAAGAAAGAGAGAGAGAGAGAGAAAGAAAGAAAGCTTCCCAGCCGGTGGAGTTGTCAAAAATATTTGTGTGTAGAGTTTTAAGCACCTGACTGCATGTATTTTAAAACATGGGGACTTTGAACACTCCAAAGAAATGAGTTCACTTTCCTCAGTCTAGGATGCAATATAATGGGTCCCCGTTCATACAATCTCAGGTTTCACATATGATATGAACACCAGGCAGCTCTCCTGTTCTCGCAGTACTCTTTTACCAATGGACCCCCTCCCTCCCCACAAGATGTGGGGGGGGGGGGGTTTTGCAGCCAGCTCAGTTTTCATTTACTCTGGGGCAGTTTTGTCCTATGCCAATTGACACGCGAAAAGGAAAGAAAAAAAAAGAGGGGAAGCATTTGCTATTTTGGTTAAAGATATAGTAGCAGGGTGGTATATAAACACGCATATAAGAACCGGGCTGGATCAGGCCAAAGGCCTCTCTAGTCCAGGATTCTGGGAAGCCCACGAGTGGGACAGCAGTTTGCCTCTGATCCTGGAGTCCACCGGGCCGCAAAGAGCCTTAAGCAATGTGTAATCGTGTGGGGGTCCCAGAGAGGAACCAGTGGGGGGGGGGGGAGTAAGAGTATTGGGAGAACAGGAGAGCTTCCATGATCCTCCATGAATTAGTCTAATCCCCTTCTCAAGACGGACCAGCTGGCGGCCATCACAACATCTTCTTGTGGCAGCGAGTTCCACAGTTCAACTCTGTATGGTGTCGAGAAGTCCCTCCTTTTGTCTGTTCTGAACTTCCCACCGTTCAGCTTCATGGGATGGCCCCATTACTTTCTCATATTATGACAGAGAAAAACGTCTCCCGCTCCACTTCCTCCACCCCAGGCATCATTTTGTACACCTCTGTCATGTCTCTCCACTACTTGCCTTTTTTTTTCTAAGCTAAACAGTCCCAGATGTTGTAACCTTTCCTCGTAGGGGAGTTGCTCCAGCCCCTGGATCATTTTAGTTGCCCTTTTCCCAACCCTACAAGTATCTTTTAAGCGGTGCGGTGACCAGAACTTACACAGTATTCCAAGTGCGGTTGCACCACATATTTGCATAAAGGCGAAAGTTTTCTTTTCAAAACAAGAGAATACATTACAGGGCAGCCATTTACATGCCATCCAAAAGTGGAAATGCACCAACAGAAGACAAAAGAGGGCGCCAATTTGCATAAAATTAGGCCACGCTATTTTTATATATAGATGCAAATTCAGACACAGTTACTATAACTTAAATAGGATTCAATACATCTCACCATAATTGGGAAGCCTGTGACCAGGTGATCTGTCCGTAGGGATGTATGGGAATTTTGTTTATGTTCACAAATCACGCGAACATGTCCCATCCGCAAGCCCGAACATAAGAAGGAAGCATGTTCTCCGAAAATGTTGGCGTTTGAAAAATGCACATTTTTGGAAATGTGTACTTTAAAAAGTGCTTTACTCTACGAGCGGGGAAGTGTGCATTTTTAGTGCGCTTCTCCCCCAATCGAACAAAATGGGGGAAAGAGCGCAATTGAGCACAGGAAACAAGGCAGGACCTCAAAGGTGTTGTTCGGAGAATCTCAGCAACCGTGAAAATGGCTTGTTCGGTCATCGCTATCCAGATGCTGTGAACTGTCGATTGGTAACCTCAAGGTAACCTGCTCACTCTCCCTTCTTAAGGCCTTTTTATGCCATAAAAAAGTCCCATAAAAAGTTATAGCATCTGGGGGGACTTCCCTTTTACTCCTGGCAGCCTCCGCTGGAGGAGAGATGAGGGTGTCATCTGTGAAACATCTAGGTAAGAAAAGTCCCACACACCCTGAACTGTACTTTCATTCCCCAGGCTGCTGTGGGCCCATGGGACCACTGCAGCATGACCCGCACTAATCGTGTGGAAGATCTTTATCGCTCTGTGTTTGGGGGTCTGCAGAAGGGGCTCCCACCTTGCACAGGCCCTGCCCAAACCTGGAGCTGGCCCCCAAGTATGCGATTAAAAATGGCGGTGCCCGCAAGCGGAAGATATTACCTCCTGCAACCCAGAAGTACACTGGGATGATTCGTGTATACAAGTAGCAAATCTGAAACAGAGGTAACTGCAAAAGAGGGGTGTTTACAGACCGCTACCTTGGAGACCTAGAATTAGCACAGGCCCAGGGCCAGCCACTGCAGAAATGAGCCCAGAGAAGTTACTAGCCCATAAGAGCCTTTATCCACCCTGTTGCCTGTGCTAGCTAGAGATGTGAAGGCCCAATAAAAAACCTGGAAAAATTTGGGGGGGAAACATTTTTTCTGGGGGGGGGGGGAACAGGAAAAAAACATTTCCCCCAAATTTTTCCATTTTTTTCCTGGCCTTCACATCTCTAGTATTAGCTGGTCACGACACATCGAGGCTGTTTGCACAACATGACAGCTGTGGCATGTGCGGCCGCCGTTTTGAACACGCAATCCCCGCTCGGGGGGGGTGGGGTGTCATGTCATGCGAACCCAGCAAGTGTTGATTCTGTAAGGGTTAAACAACCCTTGCACAACCCATGGTCTGTTTCAGGGTTATGTTGAACCCTGGCATAACCCACGCTCGCCGGGTTCGCATGACACAACCCCCGGGTGGGCGTGGCACATGCAACCTGGCACCCACGGCCCCTCATGGGTTTAAATAACCTGGTCATTGACTGGTTAAACAGGAGAAGTTCCCCTCGCTGGTAATTTGGGTGTATTTCACTCCCCACTGGAGCCCAGGCAGGTGGCCAAGAAGATATTATTTTAACATCTATAGGAACGTTAATATAATATAATATAATACACTCACCCCAGGCACACACAGCGACTTGCTCTTAAAAAGAGGCTGGAAATACCCAAAGGGTAACCGAGGCAAACCCCCAACAGGCATGGATTGCTTGGAAGTCAGTTAGAGACACAAGGCAATCCAGCCCCTGGCAAGGGTAAACAGAAGGAGGTGTGGAAGGAACTGAGAAAAGCCACATGTATGGAAAGGGACCATGCAAAGGAGAAAGAGAGAGAGAGAAAGAGAGAGGAAGAGAGGAAGGGAGGGAGGGAGAGAGATGGACTCCTTTTCTTTCACGCCAAATCAGATCATCAGATCTCAAACGTCATGGGGCCTGCCCGGCAAAATGAATTTGGGGTTTTCCTCCCCTGGCCACCCTTGTCCTCCACTCCACTTGCAACCCTCTTGTGTTTCCCCACTGTCTTTTTTTTTTTTTCCCCTTTGTTGTCCCAGAAAAGCAGTTAAATGAGGGAAAGACGGAATAGCTGCATAACGGCTTCTGATCTGTAGTGCTGGGAGCTCTTGGGTCTGGAAGCACTCTTGGGAAGATTTGCAGGGAAGGGTCAAAGGGAACGAAACAAACGAAAAAAGAACGATGAATATGAGTAAGGCAGCAAAGGAGGAGGCCGTCCCTGTAGGACAGCTGGGGCTCAAGCCCCACCCCACCACCCACCCACCCCCGCACTCAGCTATGAAGAACATCGGGCGACTTCAGGCGAGTCACCATCTCTCAGCCTAAGCAACCTCACAGGGTTGTTGTGAGGATAAAGAGAGCTGGGAAGGGGGAGAACCTATGTATGCCATCCTAAACTCTGGGGAGAAAGGACAGGCATGGAAACCATCATCATCAAAGAGCAGCCTCAGCTGAAGGAGGATTGAGAAGAAATTGCCACTGAGGTGTGGAATTTGGTTAAGAACATAAGAAGAACCCTGCCGGATCAGACCCAGGGTCCATCTAGTCCAGCACTCTGTTCACACAGTGGCTAACCAGCTGCCCACGGGATCCCACAAGCAGGACATGAGTGCAACAGCACCTTCCCGCCCATATTCCCCAGCGACTGGTGTGCATAGGCACACTGCCTCTGATGCCGGAGGAAGCACATAGCCAGTCAGGACTAGTAGCCACCGATGGCCTTCTCCTCCATTAATTTGTCCAATCCCCTTTTAAAGGCATCCAAATTGGTGGCCATCACCACATCCTGTGGAAGTGAGTTCCACAGTTTAAATATGCGCTGTGTGAAGAAGTCCTTCCTTTGATCTGTCCTGAATCCCCAACCCATCAGCTTCATGGGATGACCCCTTTGGGGTTCTAGTATTAGGAGAGAGGGAGAAAAATGTCTCCCTGTCCACTTCCTCTGCACCAGGCATAATTCTATGCACTGCAACAGAAATCGCACTTCTAATTGTGTCCTTATCGCTGCAAAGCGTGAGGACAATAACGCTTGCCAAGTCCTCTGAAGCCAGAACGGTGTCTGAATAAGATTTCCCATGGTTAGGGCAGCATTGCCCAACCTGGTACCCTGTGTTGGACTACAATGCCCATAATTTCCAGCCAGCATTATGGGAGCTGTAGTCCCAACACATAAGGAGGGCGCCAGGTTGGAGAAGGCCGGGATAGAGAGAAGGCTCTCAAATCCCCAAGTTTTGGACTGCAACTCCCATAACCCCTGGCCGGGGCTGATGGAACTTGTACGCCAAAACGTCTGGCGGGCACCAGGTTGCAAAATCCCCATCTTACGCCCGTCAAGACCAAGAATAAGTTGTGCAAATTGAGGAAGTTATTTGCAGAGCCTGTTTCAGCTTTCTCTTTGAAGAAGCAGGATTCATTTCCCTAAGCACTGCAGACACACTGCACCCTGCCTCATAGGAGAGCTGTAGCGATTACAGAATGGCACAAAAGATATATTCCAGGCAGTTTCGTAAATCAGGTCCACAACGTTACTAATGCATGCATAGCTGCCATGTCTGGGATGGGATCAAAGCTCCGGGGCAGAGCCCTGCCTTCTGCAGTTTAAAAGGATCGATTATCAGGTGATGGGGAAAACCCTTCTCCAACCGAGACCCCGGAGACGCGCCGAACGTCAGTGTAGACCGGGGGTTGACAACTTGCTGCCCTCCAGATGTTTTAGATTAGAAATCCTATAAGCCCCAGCTAGCATGGCCAACACGGGCACCAGGTTGCCTGCCTATTGCTGGTGGAGACTATACTGGGCTAGATCGGAAAATTGCTATCAGGCAGCCTCCAATGTCTGTTATTTGTGGCAGAAGTCAATCACCTGACAGAGATAAAGAACCAACCATCTTCCAATTTAAAAAGAAGAAGAAGCCTGGTCGCCTGGAGAAGATCTTTAACTCGCCCCAGGCTGCCACACAGAGCCAGAGCCGGTGAATGAAGCTAATCTATAAAAAGGATTTGGATGAAGCTAATCTATAAAAAGGATTAAGGGAGGGTAAACCGGTGGGTTTCAGGTATTTGAGAATGGCAGTGCTTGTTTGCCGCAGACAGAAGAGCAGGAATTAGCAAAGAACAGGAATTTGGTTCAACATAAAGGGCAAGCAAAACTTCTTTTCACCTGGGATGTTAGAACAAAGTAAGGAACGGCCCTTTGTATATCTGAGCAGGCCAGCCTGCCAATACCAGACAAGGCGGGGTGGGGGGTGGATTTGCTTCAAGATTCGACAAGGTGAACTTCAGCATTAACCTGCTCCCTCTTGTGTCTCCAAACTTGTTCAGCAGGCAACCCCGGAGATGCAGTTCACCCATGCCGGATGATTCACACGGGATTTGCTTTTAAAATGCCACAGGCGCGCACCAGGAGCAAAGGTCAACATAACAAGTGTGGTGCAAAATGCTGGGAAAGGTTAAAGAGGGTGGGGTGGGAGGCACTTTGGGGTCGATTGCCAGCAGAAAAACACGGTGTTCGTGTTCTTCCCAGTAGGGAATTCATAGGGCTTCTTCCAACCATATGTTGCCGCCTACAGCAAAGCTGGGCAGAATTCAGGCTTGCAGGATCAACTTTGCTTTTTGTTTGGTCTGGTTTGACTTTTCGCTAGAACTCTGAGATCCCGTCCACCAACTGGAGCCCGGCGCAAAGATCACTGAATCGGAGAACTGGAAGGGACCTTGGAGATCATGCAGTCCACCCCCCTGCTCAGCATCCCTGACAGATGACTGCCCTGCCTCTGCTTAAATACCACCCACTCCAGAAGCAGCCCCTTTTCCACTGCCGAACAGCTCTCGCGGTTAGGAAGTTTCTCCTAATGTTTAGCCGAAATCCGCTTCCCTGAAACTTTCAATTCTAGTTTGGGGGGTGGGGGGAGCCCAATGACCTACTGCACCCCATGAACTAGAATTGGAATAACCCACATCTACATGTACCACTCTACATCCGACTTGCTACGGGTCAGGGATCGCATGCGCAAAATTGGCCGCAACCGATTAACACAGGCTTGCATTTAGGCACTAGCCTTGCAGCCACGGGGGCGACAAGGAATTGCATGCAGGCGATCAAGCAGGCTGGAGGAGGAGGGGCGGATCACTCCGTCCCTCCTCTGTGCCTAGCACAGTTTTGTTGGTTGTGCAGGCTAGTAACTTTTCTGGGCTTACTTACAAGGCTGAATTGAATACAGTAATGCCTTGGATTGCAAGCATAATTCGTTCTGGAACCGTGCTTGTAATCCAAAACACTCTTATATCAAAGTGAGTCTCGACGGGTGGGCGTGAGCGGGGCCGATTTCGGCCGGCTACGCCCGCTCGAGGCGAGCGGTTACATCCCTACGAACTTGTCTTGCAAGACCTTGCTCGTTTATCAAGTCAAAAAAAAAAAAATTCCAAAATTTGCTTGTCTTGCAAAACGCTCTCAGACCAAGTTACTTGCAATCCAAGGTATTACTGTACTGCTATTTGACAGGCGAAAGGGTTCACACAAGAGGCTGAGGGAGAAGCTATCAGCACGAGGCCAACCGTCACAGAGAATTCTAACCACCCCCCTTTGCAATTTTACTTCAATTTGCCGATATTTAGACTACTAGGAGTGCGAAGCAAGCCACTAGAGCAGTGTTCTCCAGCTGGCTGGGGCATGCTGGGAGTTGTAGGCCAAAAACATCTGGGGACCCAAGGTTGGAGAACACTGCACTAGAGCTCTATCCGGAGATCCCACTCAACCCACGGCTTACAGCAGTCTTTCCCAACTGGACGTCCAACACATCTGGAGGATGCTAGGTTGGGAAACACTGGCTTACAGGAACATGCAGCAGGTTTTGCAGCATTAAATAAATGTTACTGATTTATTTTATTTATTTATTATATTTCTATCGTGCCCTTTTTCTCCTGCAATGGACCCAAGGCAGCTTACACGATCCGCTACCTCCTCTCCATTTTATCCTCAAACCAACCCTGTGAGGTAGGTTAGTGTGAAAGGACTGCCAACCGGTCCTTTACTCAAGACCAGAGATCCAAGGTGCAAAACTGCGCCAGCCTTAGCTCTGCCGTCTTGACGCTGATTCTCTCGGGGCCTTGCCCTGGGTCTGTACACTGGATTTAGCACTGAACCACAGAGAGATCACACACACACACACACACACACACACACACCGTGTGGGGTAAAACCAGGAAAGTTCATTTAAGGTAAACAGATTACAACAAAAGGTGGGAAATGAGGGAAGGAGAAAAGGTGGGGGAGACACTTTGGTATACACAGTAGAGCTATAAAACAACAAAGCTAGTTCCTTTACTACATAAATACCTAAGCACTTACCTCTCCTTTGCTTAGGGGTTGGTGGTCCTCTTCAGGGCTGCCTCAGCAAAAGCCCTACCCCGCGCTTCCTCCCGCACTTCCTCCCATGCAGACCACAACAAGCAAAACTAAATGCTACGGCAGGCAGTATAGATTCTTCCCCCCCCCCTCTTTTCAGTAGCCCAGGTGTCTTTAGCCAATCAGGATGAACTTCATCTGGGACAGGCAGCGTACAGTATTTGCATGTCAGGGGCCATCAGAGGACCTGTGTACATTTTGCATTTCCCAGCCCCCAGCTGGGATTATACTTGTTTACAGGTGAGGAGGTGTGTGTGTGTGTGTGTGTGTGTGTGTGTGGTGCTGGAAACTCTGACGCTTTTTCTCCACAGTTAGGCAGAGGGAAATCTTGTTTAATGCTCTACAAGGTGGGAAAGTAGCTTGCAGGCTACACTCAAGCATGGCCCTGAGGATTGCACTACAGCCCAGGAATAAAACGGTAACGTAACTCCAGCATTGACTACCAACAGGAGGGGGGCTTTTTTTTTTCTCCTTCTAAAGCCATTTAAGGCGCAATCCATGCTGGCTGGGGAATGCTGGGAGTTGTAGGACTTTTTTTCTGTCTCAACAGGCATAGGATTGCATCCTTATTTATTTAATGTACTTCTTCAATTCCTTTTCAAGATGGTGTACTACCCAAGCCAGCTTACGATATAAAAACAGTAAAAGCCCATTTCAAATCGTAACAGCACCTTTGAAGTGTCATTTTTTAATTTAAAAAAAAAAAATCCAGTTAAAGATAAAATACGCTTTCAAAAATATCTTATAGCAGCAAATACCAGAAGACAGGAGTGGGGAAATTTCTTTCAGCCTGAGGGCTGAATTCAATTTGGGAAAAGCTTGGGGGGGGGGCTGCATTCCAGTGGTGGGCAGGACCCGAGGGCAAAAGGGGTGGAACCCAAAATTCCAAAAATACCATCATTTTGACAAATGATGGCCTTGCTGCCAATAAGCGTGTGGAAACCACAGAACGATTGGGGGGGGGGAGGTGGTTGCTGGCTTTCATGCACTATATTCCATATTCTAAAAGGCCGGCATAATACAGTAATAGCTTGGACTGCAAATTTTTAAAATAAATTTTTACTTGATTGCTTGCAATACAAGCGTAGGGATGTAACCGCTCGCCTTGAGCAGGGCGTAGCGGGCCGAAATCGGCCCCACTCATGCCCGCCAGAGACTCACTTTGATATGAGTGTTTCGGATTATAAACACGGTTCCGGAACGAATTATGCTTGCAATCCAAGGTATTACTGTAAATATTTTGGCCGGGGTGGGTGGGTGGGTGGGTGGGGGAAATGGCAAATCCTGACTCTCTGCCTCTGCCATAAGCGAGCAACTTGTAGCTTTTCACAGTTAAGTTTTATCAAGCGACAAACAAAAATCAAAGCATGTGGTTTGCTTTAGAAACTGTAAAAGCAAGCCAGTTATAGAAACAACAACACACCCAACAACACAGCAGCGCTCCTATTCAGTAAGCAAGCAATCTCCAACCTTGGGTCCCCAGATGTTGCTGGCCTACAGCTCCCAGCATACCCAGCCAGCATGGCTAATGGCAAGGGATTCTGGGAGCTGTAGGCCAGCAACATCTGGGGACCCAAGGTTGGAAAGCCCTGCTCTAGAAACATGAGACAATCTTGGCTGCCGACTAGGGGGTGTTTAGGCACATCTTGAAGCCAGACGTTAGAGCCCGTCCATGTTGAAATTCAAAGACTAGATGTGGGTCAAAAGATGTGGCTTTGAGGGTTCAATCCGATGCACGTTTAGACAGGAAAAAAAAGTCCTACAACTCCCAGCATTCCCCAGCCAGCTGGCTGGGGAATGCTGGGAGTTGTAGGACTTTCTTCTGTCTAAACATGCATCGGATTGCGCCCTCAAAGCCACATGTACTTTGACCCAGAAAAACAGCAGAGCAAGCCGGGGGTGGGGGGTGGGGGGTGGGGGGGGAGTTTTCTTCAGCAGAGAGCTCCACAGAGCGCGCACCACTTCTGAGAAAGCTCGACTTCTGAGGATTGACAGGGATCCAGGAAATCGCAGGCGCGGCAGGAGGCATTTGGCAGCGATTGCCATGGGGTTCTGTTTCCATAAACAACTATGACTTAGGAAAGAAAGCTTCCTAAAGCCCCTGGAATGGAATGGGAAACGTGTATCCAGTTCTTCTTAGTACCTACCTAGTTATGGTTGCATGAAGAGAAGGTGCAAGTTTTTATTTCTTTTCTTTTTTTTTAATTATTTAATTTTTATAAACTAAATACAGCACAATACAACAAAAACACACAACTAAACCTGTATACACAAAATCATAAAGTGCACCCCCCACACCCTCCTAGGGACCAATTACTATACTTCCATCCCGTTAATCAATTACATCCCACATTCCAAAAATATAACATATCCTGACAACGCATACTCCCCTTCCCCATAATTAATACATACTCTTAATAATTGATTTCAAATATCCATAAAATTATTTTTCTTTAACTGCCCCATTTTGCATTTGATATTACAGGTTGATTTATCATTTAGGGCTATATCCCAAACTTCCTTATACCAATCAGTAATTAAAAAGACGTGTTGTACTTTCCATTTTCTCGGTATCGTTAGCCTAGCCGCAGTTAACAAGTTTACAAATTAATTCCTTCGTATTTTGGGCACAAATAACTTTCTCCATTATTGATAACAATGCTAATTTTAGACAGACCTCTAGATTAATACCAATAATTTCCGACATTTCTGCAAAAACCTCTCGCCAAAAAACCAGTACATTTTTACAACTCCACCACATATGAGCATATGTCCCTTTCTCCTGACATCCTCTCCAACAAAGTGTGGAGCAATTATTATCTTACTGGAGTTAAGTCCCATCTCCAAAAAGTTTTTACCGGTATTTCTTTTCTTTTAAGGTGACCAGGCCTCCTGGGACTTTTCCCGGCTTTGTGCTAGGAGGAGATCAGACCTCGTCCCGTGTCTCCCCCAAGAAAACATGTCCTGGAAATAGCCTCCCGCCTCCATCACCAAGCAGCTAAAAGCTGGCCAGATTCAAACGCCAACGGGTCTACTCTAAGGATGACCAAGTTTGGATCCGACCCAAAGTTTTCTTTATTCACCACTTGCTCCAGAACTTAGCTGATGGGCAATTGTAAAATAAAACCCAAACAATGCCAAAAGGCTGTTTCAAAAGGCCTTGCCTTATTCTGCCCTTGGGAATAACTCAGAGCTTGCAAAGGATGTTAATATGATTTATTTATTTATTATTATTTATTAATCGCCCATCTGGCCAGTCACCCGGCCACCCTGGGCGATGATGCTTCCTCAAACCTCTTAACAGCCAAAGGACCCACCTTTTCTCAGTTGCAACAAGAGGTATACTTATTTCTTACACACATACCCCCCAAAAAATTTACTTTCAGAACAAACAAGAGTCCTTTGCCTTCAAAGGACTCAACGCTATCTCTCTGTGCGAGTCTCTGTTCTATACCATATGTTATTTATACCCCCCCCCATATCAAACTAAAATCTTTCCAAGGTGGCCAGCCTTTCCCACCCAAAAAGATTGACATCCAAAACAACTGGAGGGCAGCAGGCCCAGAAAGACAGGCACGGAATCCTCACAATCATTCCAACTGCAAAGGGAACAGAGCGCTCCACATTTTCAGGCCAGCTTCTGTGAGGGAAGGCAGAGCTGTCAGCCTGGCTGGGAATTTTAAAACCACACAAGAAGGCCCAAGGGACAGGACAGAAGTCGTTTTGCAGGGTTCGGCGAGGAGCCGGAAGAGGTCCCAAGAGATGGGGAAGCCAAGGGTTTGATCTGAGAAAGGGTGAATGGAGAACCAGAAATCCAATTAAAAAAAAAAAAAAAAAAAAAGAGCAGTGAAAGAAAAAGCTCAATTTCTTGGGGAATCCTCCCAGCTGCTCCTTCTCCCAACACTGCAGCTTTGGGACCTAGCTACCCCGGGGGGGGGGGGTGAAATAAGAGCTATGAAATGGAGGTGGGCTGAATTCCACATAGTGATTTGAATTACTATCTGGCTGCACAGTTCTAGCGATTTCCCTACAACATTCATTTGGGGGCCTTCCCTGCTGCTGACCTTAACTGGGTGGAGGTGGCGGAAATATTCATTCCGAACTGGAGGTCAGCTTAGAACAAGCATGTGCAAAGTCCATTCACCGAGGCTCCCTAAGCAAACATTTGAATTGCTCTTGGAACTCAAGACCACTTCCCCCAGCCCAACTGCAACCAGCACATCAACGTTTTTTAAAAATAATGGTTTGAGAGCATTATGGATTCAGATCCCGTGCAAAAACAAGACACAGCTTTGAAATGATGGATTCTAACAGCGCAACTGTCCTTGGTTCAACTGTCCGCTCTGCCGCAAAAATCAGCAAGAGGAGCCTTTGGTCAAGCCACCAGCCTCAGTTTCCCCATCTGCCATCAGCAGATAATAATGCTCGCTTTCCTTAAAACAAGATATGCAAAGCCAAGCTTGTGCTCAAGCCAGCGGTGCAGAACCTCTTTCAGCCCAAGGCAGGAGCGGTGTCAGGGGGAGGCCCACTAGGGCAGGAGCCCCGAATCTTTCATTTGGAGCCCCGAATCTCTGGGAGGGCACCTGCCCCACCACCCTGCCATCCATGGGTGGTGTCAGAGGACGGCTCACCTAGGCATGAGTGCTGGATCTTTTACTCCCTAGTAACTGTGTAAGTTTGCAGCCTAAGAGCAGGGGTCACTATAGTCCAAAACACATTGCCATAATCTTCCTTGCCAGTGTGTCAGGTTCAGTTTGCGATTAATCGGTAAACGTTTAAGGTGCCCTATAGCTCTTTGCTGGTCCCAGGCGCTCCCTCCTCCCCATCTGGATTTGGCCCTGAAAGACCAAGCAAGGAAAAGTGTGGGCGCATGGAGGGTAGGTTTTAAGCAAGCACAGTCTGGGACATGGCACAGATCTGGCTTGAAAGCAAGCAAGAGGTTAATTAGCTTGCCTTCTATAAAAATTTAAATTATAGTAATTATTTCTAATTATGCACATACTATATTTGCATATGCAAATTTGTGCTTCTTCTCTCTCTTTTTTTGGTCCTGTGGGGCTGAGCCCCAGATCTTTTTGGTACCTAGCACTGCCCCTCAGAGAAGGTCTCAGGGGCCACATAGCAGTGGTGGGAGGGGCTGAAAGCAGAGGAGGTATGGCCAAAAATACCAGCATATTTTAGCTTGAAGCTCTTGCTGACAGTCACTAAGTCAGTGTTCTCCAACCTTGAGTCCCCAGATGTTTTTGGCCTACAACTCCCAGCATGCCCCAGCCATTAAATGTTGGGCAGTATAGAACTGTAAGAAATGAATAAAACAAATAATGTTTTTCGGATGATTATCTCTAGCAAGTACGGGAGAGAGAGGATGTGTATGTCACTGAAATGCATGTAGTAATAAGTATTAATAAGTCAGCAAAACTGAAGGTATCCCAACAAGCCCAGTGGAAAAGAGTTGAACTGTGCTGAATAGACAAGCTACGCTGGCTGGGGCATGCTGGGAGTTGTAGGCCAAAAACATCTGGGGGCCCAAGGTTGGAGAACACTGCACTAAGTCTTAGGAGAGACATGTCAACCTTATAGAACGGGGAGGGGGGAACTGCACAAAAGCACCCCCCCCAGTCTAGAAATGCAGGAGGGACAGAGCCCCCAGCAAGCCAGTAAACATGTTCGAACGCTTATTGACAAGGCTGCCTAAAGCTATTTGGTAAATATTAAATTATGTCCTGTTTTTCGTTTTTCCTTGCATAGAGTTGAGCAGCCCAGCGTGTGTGTGCATTCCGTTTTGCTCCTCTGTTTCGCCTCCTACGAGATCAGTTTTCATTTTTCACCTCCCAACGTGCCCTTTGGCTCTACCACATCTGCTTAAAAAAGCAAACCGTCCGGGACAAAACACAGTCTATTTGACTTCGGAAAGTCTCCGGACTGCTAACCACGCACGAGATGGGGCATACAAACAGCACACAGCAGCTAGGAAGTATTTTTTAAAAACACGCACACCTCACCTAGGGAAGAGTGACAAACATTCTGGCCGTAAACTCAGGATAATTAGGTACAGGAAAAGGAAGCTAACTTTCAAGTTTGATTGGAAAGGTGATCTAGCAGGCTGCAATCAGTTGGAGGAAATCCAATATAGTTGCTTAATCGGAATGGCAAAACCAGCCTTCTTGTCTATGCAGAGTTTGGCCGGGCTGGGGGGAGGGAGAGAAGAGGGAGGGAACTTGAGAAAAAGAAAACTAGCCTTTCCCACTGTTGAAACATCCCCAAAGAATTTCTCTGTTCAGTGATGGAGAACACACCTGCCAACAATTGCGCTCCGATCGCAAAGTCAACTCATTCCATTTAATGAGCTTCTGATATTCAAGCGTATAATTCTGAATAGATCGACTCTTACATCCGCCCAAAAATGTTTATTTCTCAAGCACTTAAGAGGGTTCAGGATCATGAATTTCCTGAATCCACTGCCACAAGTTGCAGGTGGCGACGTGTGTTGGAAAATTTCAGACAGAATTTTTTCCCCAAAATGGAAATTTTTCCAGCGCTTCATTTTTACAGGGGAAGGTTTTCCGTTTCATAAGTTCATTAGTAACAAGGAATGAATGCCAATTGCAAATACAACATTAGGCAAGCTTGGCAATTTCAAAGTAGTAATTAATGTTACGACTAATTAATCCAAAGGAAGTGAGGTGGGTGGCTACTAAGAGGAGGCCTTTTTCTGTTGTGTTTTTCCCAGCTGGGGAATGAGCTTCCCAGTGAAACTTTTCAGCACCAAAGGAGCCCTTTTATTTTCCCAGGTATTTTAGTTCCTCAGTTTCTATCATTTGAAATCTTATTTGAAATCTCTGCACTGCTGCTGGGTTCTATCTGGTTATTGTTTTTATTTTATACCATAGTTTAAAACTTTTATATTGTATTTTATCGTGACGCATTTTACAGCTTTAATTGTTCTGAACCGCCCAGAGTGCTCCGGCTGTTGGGCAGTATAGAACTGTAAGAAATGAATAAAACAAATAATGTTTTTCAGATGATTATCTCTAGCAAGTATGGGAGAGAGAGGGTGTGTATGTCACTGAAATGCATGTACAGTAATACCTTGGATTGCAAGTAATGACCAAACTGAGTACAGTAATACCTTGGAGTGCAAGTAACTTGGTTTGAGAGCGTTTTGCAAAGCAAGCAAATTTTTAAATATTTATTTATTTATTTTTTTACTTGATATACAAGCGACGTCTTGCAATACAAGTACTGTAGTACGGCTTAAATTAAAAATCTCTGTACAAATTTTTTTGGGGGGATTTCATTTTGATATGAGTGTTTTGGATTACAAGCACGTTTCCGGAACGAATTATGCTCTCAATCCAAAGCATGACTGTATTAATAAGTATTAATAAGTCAGCAAAGCTGAAGGTATCCCAACAAGCCCAGTGGAAAAGAGTTGAACTGTGCTGAATAGACAAGCGGCTGTCAACATATCATGCACGCTTCTTTGGGCTGCTAATATTTATTATTGAGTCAACAGTTTTCAAGGAACTTTCTTTTTTCTTAGACTATGTCAGGGAGGTACATGCTATTATCTTTAATTTTTTACAAGCATTCCAATGTCTACATAATATAACATTTAAAGGCGCAATCCTCTGCAAGTTTAGACAGAAAAAAAGGCCTACAACTCCCAGCATGGCCCAGCATGTAGGCCTTTTTTTCCTGTCTAAACTTGCAGAGGATTGGGCCCTAAATCACATTAAGTGTGCTTTATTGCTTTCCCTCAAATATTTCAGGACAAATGCTTGTGGTGTATTGGAATAAATAATTAACACTGGGTACTTTTTAAAGCTTTGTTTACTAAATACAAGTAAAGTAAACATGCTAAATTGGATCACTCTAGATTAAGGCTAGCAACTTGGGGGGGATCCAGGGGCCACTTTCCAACCCCCAGCCCCCCCCCCCAGCAGCATGACGATGGAGGCCCCACCAGAGGCCGGGCAGGGCATGTGGGCCGTGTGTTGCCCACCCCTGTTAAAAAGACTCCACCAGAAAGGATCTAATCTCCAGCACCCCCATTTAAGGCATCCAATGCACGTTAATTCCCCGCACATTGCTAGCCTGTTTGCACCACTTATATGGTGCAAGGTTCAGTATGTGCAGTCGGTGTTGGCATCAGAAGAGCCCTGCTGGATCAGACCAAGGGCCCATCTAGTCCAGCATTCTGTTCACACAGTGGCCAACCAGCTGCCCATGGGAAACCCACAAGCAGGACGCAAGTGCAACAGCACCCTCCTGCCCACGTTCCCCAGCAACTGGTGTGCCTAAGCATATTACCTCTGATGCTGGAGGAAGCATAGAACCATCAGGATTAGTAGCCATTCATAGCCTTCTCCTCCATGAATTCGTCCAACCCCTAATATCTATACTATTTATTTATATATGAAATATTGATGGCCTAAAAGGAAAGGGGGGGGGACCCTAACCACCCCACTTTCCTCGCCTGATCACCTAGAAGCAATCCTGACTCAGCTCAGTCAATCAGTGAAGCGGGCAGTTGCAAGCCTAAACCGAGGGATCATGCAAAAGGCCCCTGCGTCTTAACAGACCACGAGCTAGGTTCAGTATGTGCCGTCGGTGTTGGCAGTACCGGATCTATTTATTCTGACTCAACAGAAGGCAACCTTATAGGATGCAAGCGTATTACATTTGCAGACCACACACCACTTGAGAGGCCGTCTAAGCCCAGAGGAAATTGGTCTAGGGGGTTACTTGCATCCTACCGAGCCAACCACAACACAACAGCTTTATAGAGAGACTGAATAACTTTCGGGGGGGGGGGGGGCAGTCCTAGTGAGGCATAAAAACAAGGATTGCTGCCAAACTCCAAGCGGGCTGGTTTAGGGAACGGCTACAGCTCAGTGGTTGAGCCCCTGCTTTGCATGCAAAAGGTTCCAGGTTCAATCCCAGGTACAATCTCCAAGTACAGACCCATGTTTGAAAGAGTGGAGAGTAGCTAGCGCCACTCAAAGTAGACCAGGAGTCCCAATTTATTTATTATTTATTATATTTATATCCTGCCTTTTTTCCTGCAAGGAACCCAAGGCGGCTTACATAATCCTCCTCCTCTCCATTTTTATCCTTATCTGGACAGAGATGGCCTAGCTACAGTTATCCATGCTCTGGTAACTTCTCGTTTGGACTACTGCAATGCATTATACGTGGGGCTGCCTTTAAAAACGGTCCGGAAACTTCAGCTGGTCCAAAATAGGGCAGCGAGATTATTAACGGGGACTGGCAGACGAGAATATATTATGCCAGTGCTTTCTCATCTGCACTGGCTGCCAGCCTGTTTCCGGGCCCGATTCAAAGTGCTGGTACTAACATTCAAAGCCCTAAATGGCTTGGGGCCAGGATATCTGAAAGATCATCTCCTGCCCAGACACTAAGATCTTTGTCAGCGGTCCTTCTCCGAGAGCCCCTGCCAAAGGAAGTGAGGCAGGTGGCTACCAGGAGGAGGGCCTTTTGTGCTGTGGCACCCCGGTTGTGGAATGAGCTCCCCAAAGAGGTTCGCCTGGCGCCCACAGTGTACTCTTTCTGGCGCCAGGTGAAGACCTTTCTCTTCTCCCAGGCATTTTAATCATCTTAATCATTTTAATCTTGTAGTTTTTAACTCTGTTACTGTAATTTGAACTGCTGCTAGCTCTGCTGTTTGTTTTTAATCTGTGGTTTTAAATTTTATATTTATTGTACCCCTTCCTTTACAAAAGACCCCCAGAGATCTCAAGGTGCCAGACTGCCAGCCTCAGCTCTGCAATCCTACTTGAATCTCTGTTCAGGGACTTGCCCTTGACTATAACCTGGATTTAGCTGAACCAACAGAGCAACTACAGACGCCATGTGGGGTAAAAACCAAGAAGGTTTATTCAGGTAGCATATTACAACAAAAGGTGGGAAATGAGGGAAGGACACAAAATAGAGAAACATTTTGGTACAAACACAGTAGAGCTACAAAATAACAAAAGCTGATTCCTTATCTCTCCCAGGCACACACTAGTTACCTGGGGGCCGGTTCCCTTCAGGGTTGGTTTCAGCACAGCCCTGCCACCGCGGAGACTACCACACCTACCCTAAGGTCCGAGATGGGTAGCCCTCCTCAGGGCTTGCCTTTGCCACAGCCCTCATTCAGCTAATTTCACCAGGAGCCACCTGGGGCCGGATCCTGAGGTCAGCCCAAAGGCTTGGACCTCCGCGCAGCTTGCTGCCATGATCCACAACAACGACACGACGACGACAGACAAAAGCCACACCTTGGCAATATACCTTCCCCCCCCTCCTCCTTTCTGTAGCTCCGCTGCCTCTAGCCAATCAGGATGAACTTCACCTGGCCAGGCAGAGGAGGGGTGACTCATGACTACAGGGCTTGAACCCCATTTGCATGCCAAAGGGCCTAGCAGACACTGAGACCCCAGGCAGGGGCCATCAAGAGGAACTATGCACATTTCGCCTCCTCCCAGCCCCCAGCCGGGATTACCTGGTTTACACATGAGGAGGTGTGTGTGTGTGTGTGTGTGTGTGTGTAGGCAGGCGTGTGAGTGTGTGTGTAGGAACCCTCAGAGGCTCTTTTCTTCACATTTATATTGTATTGTATTTTATGGTTTTAACTGTTGTAAACCGCCCAGAGAGCTTCGGCTATTGGGCGGTATTAAAATGTATTAAATAAAATTAAATAAATAAATAAACCCTACGAGGTAGGTTAGGCTAAGTGTCAGTGACTGGCTGAAAATCACCCAGGGAGTTTCATGGCAGAGTGGAGACTTGAACCCGGATCACCTGAGTCCCAGTCCAACACTCTTAACTGCCACGCCACACTGACTCTCAATTTGACTCTGCGGTGTTCCCCAGAAGGCTAGACGCCTTCATAGAATCATAGAAAAGTAGAGTTGGAAGGGCCTACAAGGCCATCGAGTCCAGCCCCCGGCTCAATGCAGGAATCCAGGTCAAGCATCCCTGACAGATGGCTGTCCAGCTGCACCTTGAATGCCTCCAGAGTGGGAGAGCCCACCGCCTCCCTAGGTAGTTGATTCCATTGTCTTATTGCTCTGACAGTCAGGAAATTTTTCCTGATGTTTAGGTGGAATCTAGGTTCCTATAACTTGAAATCTAGGTTCCTGTACCTTAGTCCCGGCCCCGTTTCTGTCCGACCATCTTTTGTGCAATTTGCCCCCGATTCTAAAAGGTCGAAGTGCCTCTCCTAAGGCCTAGTTTCTGGCAGTAAGAACTTTCAGCTAAAATACGCTGGCGTTTTTTTTCTCTCTTTGGCCCCGCCCTCTTTTGCCTTGCATCCCAGCCACCACTGGCTGTTGTCGGGAGCTGCCCCTTTTCAGCATGTAACCCCTTTGTTGAGGGAACTGCACTGGGTACCTATTTGCTACAGGATCAGGTTTAAGGTGCTGGTACTTGTGTACAAAGCCCTAAACAACTTGGGACCAGGATAACTGAGAGAGCGCCTTCTCCCTTACCAACCTGCCCAGTCACTGAGGTCATCGGAGGACGTTCTCCTGGTGGTTCCGCATGGACCTATGGCCCAACTGGAGTCCACCCGGAGAAGAGCCTTCAGTGGGGTGGCCCCCTTTCTCTGGAACTCCCTGCCTTTGGAGGTCAGGCAGGCACCAACATTGTGTCGCTTTCGGTGCTTGCTGAAGAAGCCTTTATTCCAGGAAGCCTTCCTTGCTGACCAGCCACAGTGTTAATGTTACCCTGTTTTTAATGCATCGTTTTTATTCTTTTATCTGTTTTATCTTTTTATTGTTCACCACTCCAGAATCTGTCTAGATAGGGAGCGGTATACAAATGCTGTAAATAAAATAAATGAGATAAAATAAAATAAACTGCACCACTCAGCACATCAGATTCCAAGATCAGTAAAGCCTGACAAAAGAAAGGTCTTCACGCCAAAGTGTCGCTCGCGAAATTGTTTGTTTGTTTATTATATTTATATCCCGCCTTTTTTCCTTCAAGGAACCCAAGGCAGCTTACATAATCCTCCTCCTCCTCTCCATTTTATCCTCACAACAACCCTGTGAGGTAGGTTAGGCTGAGAGTCAATGACTGGCCCAAAGTCACCCAGTGAGTTTCATGGCCGAGCGGGGACTAGAACCCAAGCACAAGCAGTAACAATGCAATATAGGGTGGCAGAGAAGGCAGCTGAAGGGCTTAGACTGGCACGGCTCTCCAACCTTGGGTCCCCAGATGTTGCTGGCCTACAGCTCCCCGCAAACCCAGCCAGCATGGCTAATGGCAAGGGATTCTGGGAGCTGTACTCCAGCAACATCTGGGGACCCAAGGTTGGAGAGCCCTGGCTTAGAGGGTGTGTGTGTGTTTAAAGGATGAGATCAGCCTTCTTCTCCAACCTGCTGCCCTGCAGATGTGTTGGACTGCAATTTCCATCATCCCCAGTCAGCCTGCTGGGAGTTGCAGTACAATGCATCTGGAGGGCACGGGCCTGAAGTTAGAGGATCAAATGCGACAGGGGTGTATGTGCCGATATGAGGCACAGACTATCTCCAACAATAATAGGGCACAGTAGCAACTCTTATCTTCCTCCCCGCTGAGAAAACCGGGCGTACACACACCCTAATCACAGCGCAACAGACACGAGGAAGACCCAGGCCTTTCGCCCATATTCCGAGATATCCCATTATATTTTGCCTGCAACACAAGGCGGGGGGGGGGGGGAGTGAGCCCCAATTTACCCTGATCCTTCCTATCCAACAGAGGAAACTGCTTTACACCAAACCAGACCAATAGGGTCTACTCTAATCGGCAGCAGCTTCACAAAGCCTTGGGCAAAGAGAGGCCTATTCCAGTCCCTGCAGCAAACTCAGGCCTGCGGAAACGGTGACCCTCAAGATGCGGCCGGACTCCAATTCCCGGCAGCCTCAGCCAGGCCGGACTCCAATTCCCACCAGCCTGGCCAATGGCAAGGGAGGATAGGAGTTGTAGTTCAACAGCATCTGGCAGGCCTGAAGCTCCCCAGGTCAGTTTTTCTTGTATATGCTGGGGATAAGAACTTTAAGATGAAATATACCGGGAATTGGGGGTATTTCTGGCCCTGCCTCTTTTTCCTTCACACCCCCCCCAAGCTTCTCCAACATCTGATTCAACCCTCAGGCCAAAAGAGAGTCCCACCTTGAAGGAAACCTCCCCCTCCCCAAATATCTTCCTCTTCCCCAACTGGGTGCCCTCCAGGTGAGTTGCACTACAACTCTTACGCCAGTGAGGCCTAGTGGTTAGAGTGATGGACTGGGACTCGGGAGATCCGGGTTCTAGTCCCCACTTGGGGCCATGAGGCTCACCGGGTGACTTTGGGCCAGTCACTGCCTTTCAGCCTGACCTACTACCTCACAGGGTTGTTGTGAGGATAAAAATGGAAGACGAGAAGGAGGATTATATAAGCCGTCTTGGGTTCCTTGCAGGAAAAAAGGTGGGCTATAAATATAATAAACTCCCATCATCCCCAGCCAGCATGCCCCGCGTGGGAGGCTGCTCTAGATATTGGGGGTGGCGGGAAAGAAAATATCCCCACCACCTCCTTCTTCCTGCTTAGCAATTCCTGGTTTCCCCTCAACCAGGGAGTGGCGTGATTGGACTAAGACCGCAGGGACACACGTTCAAATCCTGCCAACTCTGCAACGACACCAGCATTCTGCCTAGCCTACCTCACAGGGTTGTCACGAGGATAAAACAGTTGGGAGGGGGTGCAAACGGCCACCTTCGGTGGGAAAAACAGGATAAAAAAGGGAAACAAAGGGGTGTTCGCTCTAACCCCCTCCTGGGTTAGCTCAAACCCCAATACAAGTGGGGGATTGGCGGGAGGAAAATTTGAGGTGGGGGCATGAGATGTAAAGAGAAGGAGAAAGGAAGCTAATAACTTTTTTTAATACTCTCCCTCCCCACCGCACTAACAAAACCCACCTTTTGTCCAAAGTCTGTCTCCCCCCAAGCCTGATAGAGATGGAGATAAATTACCCACTGCCAACCTCCAGGCCCTAGGGAATCAGTTACTTTCCCCACCCCTTGAAAGGAGGGGTGGGTGGGAGCGGGAGAAGACTGTGACCTCTTCTGCAGATGAGAGGGGGGTTAATATTTATCTCCCCCCCTCCCTAATTTCTAGAAGGGGGCAATTACCCTTTAAGCTGCCCCCACCCCTTTCCAGCCAAAGGGCCAGTTAAGCTTTTAGCTTCCCCCCCCCCTTTTCTGGAAAGGGGGGGGGGAGATTCAGCTTTGGTCTTTGCCCACCTCAAATTGGAGGGGACCCAATTAACCTTTTCCCTCCCTTTACCATTCAACCAGGGGAGGGGTTACTCTTCAGCCTCCTCTCTCCAGGTGAAGGGGGGGCAGGGGAGAAAAATGCAACACAATTTAATAATAAATAAATAATAAATAATTTATTTATTTATTTATTAGCATTTTTTTATACCGCCCAATAGCTGAAGCTCTCTGGGCGGTTTACAACAGTTAAAACCATAAAATATAATAGAACTATAAAATTTAAAACAATTAATCCTTATTGAGAAGGGCAGGAACTCCCTCCTACAAGCCACAATGACCTTCACGTTATGGGTTGGGTGGGGGGGTGAGTGAGAGCAAAACTTAACCTTTTCCCTCCCCCCTTCATGCCAAGTAAGCTATAATGTTTTTGGGGGGGAGGAGACAATTAACCCGCAGGCGGAGATGGGCTTTTATTGGTGGGGAAGCTAATGGTTAAATGCCCCCCCCCATTTAATAATATCATTCTTGTCTTGCCATTTAATCCTGAGAGTGAAGACAATTAACCCTTAGCCTCCCACCCCAACAAGTAGAGATGGGCTTTTATTGGAGGGGGGGGCACTAAGGATGAAATGCCTCCCAATTTAAAATCTTTCTTAACTTGTCATTTATCCTGGGTATTTTGGGGTGGGGGGTGGGGAGACAATTAACCCTTAGCCTCCCGCCCCTGCAGACAGAGATTGGCTTTTATGGGCAAGGTATGAGTGAAATGTGTCTCTCCCCCCCCCCATTTAATTATATCTTTGTCTTATTATTTAATCCTGGGTGTGTGTGTTTTGGGGGAGGGTCAGAAGAGGGGGCTCACGTCCTTTCAAGCAGGACAGGGGGGAGGATGAGCAGACTTTCCCCCACCCCCAGGTATGGAGGCTAAGCAAATAACTCTGCCTCTGCCTTTTGGGGGGGGGAAGAGAATCAACCTTTAAATCACCCCGATTTCACAGGCACATTAGTCACCTCTCGAGAGCCCCCCCCCAACTCCACTCCAAAGAGGGGGGGGAGGCAGAAGTTAGTCACCTGCCCAAGTGTGTGTGTGGGGGGAGCTGGGTAGAAAAAGAGGAGCAATTCACCTCTCTAAGCCCCCCCCTCACCTTTCTCAGGTAACGGGGCAATTAAGCTGTAAGCCCCCACACACACCCCACACAGACACACCCCTCCCCATGTCAGAAACACGACTCCCCACACACACCCAATCTCAGAGAGGGGAGAATAAGCCCCCCACCCCACCCCACCCCACCCCACTTCCAATACAAAAGAGAGAGGCAAAAATTAACCCTTAGCCTTCCCTCCCCTCCCCCTTCAAATCTGGGGAGGGGGAGAAATGGGGCTTTATGCTCCCCTGCCCACCCCAAATACAACTAAGGCAGAGGAGGGGGGGCAATTGGCCTCGAAGATCCCACACATTTCAAATTGTTAAGGTAACGGGGGGGGGAGTAGAAAGCTTAATGCCCCCCAACGGGGGGGGCATTAAGCTTTCAACTCTCCCCCCCCCCGTTACCTTAATAATTTTAACTCCCCCACAAACAAACACTTTGGGGCTGTTTTCCCCCAGGGAGCAAAGTGAGACTTCCCCCCCCCCACTTTAAGGTGAGGGGTGCAGGTGAGCAGTGCGCATGCGCGCACCCCACCGACCAGCCGCCCCGCCGCGACTTACCCCTCCCCTCGGGTCGCTCGCGCGCGCTCGCTCCTCCAGACCCAGCTGCCGCGTCTCTGCCTCGTCGGGGCCCGTCCCCCCAGGCCACGCCCCTTACGCCCCCCGCCTTGGCCAATCGGCGCGGCCGGATCCGAAAGGAGGCGGGGGGAGGAGGCCGGGGCGGGGGGGGCGGAGGAGCGCGGGCGGGCTCCTGCGCTGTTGTGACTGGCAGCGGTTTGAGCCAATTGAGAGCGAGGTTGGGAAAGAGGGTTGGGGTGGAAGGAAAGAGAGGCGGGAGGGCGCAGGGGAGTCCTGAGGGAGGAGGGGGAAGCCGAGGCGAGGCGAGGCGAGGCGGGCGGGGTTCGAGGGGGCGGCTGGGGGCGTATACGTTTGCAAAATAAAAGCGGGATAGCGCCATCAATGTGCAGAGTACGGCGCAAAATGCAAGAGGATAGTCAGTCCCTGCCCCGTGGGGCTTACAAATCTAAACTTTAACAGACGGAAAGTGTGAAGAAAAGAGCCTTTGGGGGTTCCTACATGTATGCATGCACATGCACACACACACACACACACACGTGTGTGAACCGGCTAAAGGCTGGGGGGGGGGGCGAAGTGTGCATAGTTCCTCTGGATGGCGCCTGAAAGTCCTGAAAAGCCGGAGACCCGGCTTTCAAATGCAAAAGTCATGAGTCCCCCTCCCCTGCCTGGCCAGGTGAAGTTCATCCTGATTGGCTAAGAAGCAGCGGAGCTACAGAAAGGAGGAGGCGAGGGGAGGGGGGGAAGGTATATTTCCCAAAGTGTGGGTTTTGTTCTTTGTCTTTGGTCATCGTGTGGTTGCTGGCTGTGGAGCAATGGTAGCAAGCCAAGCAGAGGTCCAAGCCTTCGGGCGACCCCAGGTAGCTCCTGGTGAAATTAGCTGAATGAGGGCTTGGGTAAAGGCAAGCCTTGTGGAGGGCAAGCCTTGTGGAGGGCTACCCATCTCAGACCTTCGGGTAGGTGTGTAGGCTCCCCGTGGCAAGGCTGTGCTGGACCCAACCCTGAAGAGAACTGACCCCCAGGTAACTAGTTGTGTGCCTGGGAGATATAAGGAATCAGTAGGTTTTGTTATTTTGTAGCTCTACTGTCTGTGCACCAAAGTGTCTCTCTCATTTCGTGTGCTTCCCTCATTTCCCTATTGTTGTAAAATGCTACCTGAATAAACCTTTTGGTTTTTTACCCCACATGGTGTTTGTGATGCTCTGTGGTTCCAGCAACTAAATCCAGGTTATAGACAAAGGGCAAGTCCCTGAACAGAGATTCAAGTAGGATCGCAGACAGCTGAGGCTGGCAGTCTGGTACCTTGAGATCTCTGGGGGGTCTTGGGTCCTTTGGGTAGGAAAGGGTGGGTTGTGGTGGGTCAGCCAGCCCCCCCCCCCTTCCTCCACAGAAAGGAAATGGAATCAGGAGGAAAACGGGGAAGAATGTGTCGTTTATTTCAGTTATGCACTTCGGTTTTATCTTACAGTAGAGCAGCCTTCCCGGATCTGGCGCCTTCCTGATGTGTCGGGACTACAGCACCCATCATCCCCCAGCCGGCACGGCCTCAGCGGTTTTACCTTTCAAAGTGACCCAAAAATGTTTTTGTTTTTTTTTTAAAAAAAATTAAGACCTGGAGGGGAAGAAGGCTGCTCTCTGGTCAACATCGGAACAGCCCTGAACAGCCTGATCTCATTTGATCTCGGAAGCTAAGCAGGGTCGGACCTAGTTAGTACTTGGATGGGTGACCACCCACAGTGTTCTCCAACCTTGGGTCCCCAGATGCTTTTGGCCTACAACTCCCAGCATGCCCCAGCCAACGTAGCTGGCTGGGGCATGCTGGGAGTTGTAGGCCAAAAACATCTGGGGACCCAAGGTTGGAGAACACTGATAGAGCACCCGTACAATCCACCCCGCACACTTAGGTCCTCTGGGAAGAATCTGCTTCAGTCAGCCAAAACTAGGCTGACTAGCATTACCCAGAGGACCTTCTCTTCTGCTGCTCCCAGATTATGGAATGGCCTGCCGGAGGAGATACGTCAACTTGTCAGTCTTTTGGACTTTAAAAAAGCCATAAAGACTGAACTCTTCCGGCAGGCCTACCCGGAACATTTTAGGATGTTTTAAAGATGTTTTTAAGATGTTTAATAGTATATATTGTGTTGTTTTAGTTTAGGTATTTTATATTTTCTGTTGTTCCCCGCCTCGATCTAGATGGAGAGGCGGGTAATAAATAAAATATTATTATTATTATTATTATTATTATTATTATTATTATTATTATTTGCATGCAGGAGGTCCCAGGTTCGATCCCCAGCATCTCCAGGTAGGGCTTGGAAAGAATCCTGCCGCTGCCCGTCAGTGTCGACAATACTAAGCTAGATGGACCAAGGGTCTGACTCGGTACCGTATGTTCCTAACAGAATAAGATCAAGGATGATTGATCCACTAAAATTACAGCCCAGGTAGCTCTCTTCCATCACCCAAAAACCATGCCATAATGGAACTGCAGCGTGAGATTTATATGAACCGAAGAGCAGCCCTGCTGGATCAGACCAAGGGTCCATCTAGTCCTGCCTTCTGTTCGCACAGTGGCCGACCAGTTGCCCACAGGATCCCACACACAGGACACGACACGAGTGCAACAGTACCCTCCCACCCATGTTCCCCAGCAACTGGTGTGCATCGAGATAGGCACACTGCCTCTGATACTGGAAGTAGCATAGAACCATCAGGACTAGTAGCCATTTATAGCCTTCTCCGCCAGGAATTTGTTCAGTCCCCTTTTAAAGCATTGCAAATTGGTGGCCATCACTGCATCTTGTGGAAGTGAGTTCCATAGTTTAACTCTGCACTTTGTGAAGAAGTCCTTCCTTTTGTCTGTCCTGAATCTCCCACCGATTAGCTTCATAGGATGACCCCACTGGGTTCTAGTATTATGAGAGGAGGAGGAAAATGTCTCCCTGTCCACTTTCTCCACACCAGGCATAATTTTGTACACCTTTGGGGGCGGTGGGGTTCCAGGGGCCCCTTCCTTTGAAGAAATGTAACCCATAAAGGCTCCCTACCCCCTAGCTTTGTGGGTTTCCACAGCAGTTCCAGAAGGGACGGATCTTCCACCCGAGGGCTGATCCGGAACCCGTTTGTGAGTTGTGACCTCAGCGCGGAACCTTGCTTCACTTTTCAGTTGGGAGCCCAGCCAGTGGGTCAGCAGCAAGCCGATGGCTTGACTTTGGTGGGGCAGAATCTAACAGTGGGGGCCCCAAGGAAAAGGGGTACTTTTAAACAAAAAACAAACAAAAAAAAATCCCACCGCAAAATATAAAGCAGAAGGAAAAACAATAGTATCATTTCCCCCAAAAAGAGGAAAATCCAGAGTTACCCTAGGGAGCATTAATGGCTGGGAAATTGGTAAGGATGATTCTCTCTTTATAACTGGAAATTGATTGTGGGCGGGTTCCATGCCTGTCTACTACTTCCAATCCCTCCTCAAAGCTCACCTCTTCCATGTGGCTTTCCAATTCTCCCCTTGATCCATACTTCCAGAGGCGGTGTTAGGGGGTGGCCCACTAGGGCTGGAGCCCCGAATCTTTCATTTGAAACCCCAAATCTCTGGGATGCCCTCTGCACCACCACCCTGCTGTCCAGGGGCACTGGCTGAAAGAAAGGTCCAGGCGCCCTGGGGATCTCCGTTGCAGTGGATCCCCCTGGATGAGCCGGCTTTTGGCCCACATGGGCTTCCCCTCCTACTGCCCCTTTGAATCTTTCCGCCTGAGGTTTCCCCCCGAAATCAAATGCCCTCCTCTCCCCTGTCCATGCATTCCCTTTTACAAATAGGGGTGTCCTTAGGAGATGGGGTCTTTTACAGACAGACAGACAGACACACACACACTTTAGAGCATATGTAAATTAGCATCTGCAAATTTGCACATTTGTTTTGTCCTGTGGGTCAGAGCCCTGCATCTTTTCAGTACCTAGGACCACCCCTGCAAACTTCAAATTTTAACAAAGCTTTATGTACATGAAACGGTGCTCCTCCTCTCCGTTGTCTTTTCTGTTCTCTTACACCAGGAGTTGGCAGAAGGTAGATCTCCTGATATTTCCGACCAACTCCCAGTCCCAGCATTTCTGGCCATTGGCCATGCTGGCAGGGGCTTCTGGGAACTGAAGTCCAAAACATCTGGAGATCTACCTTCTGCCCACCCTCGCCTTAGACTGTAAGATCCTTGAGGGCAGAGACCTATCGGCGTTGCTTATGTCGCTCTCTAACAGTGCAATCCTATACATCAGGCCTGCGCGTCAAATTCTGTGATCCCAATTCGGCTCTCTGGGGATCCCCAGATCGGCCCCACACCTTCCCCCATGACTGCCGATAATTTGGTGGCTTCCCCCACCCCACCTTTCTAAAAGGTAGAAATTCTTCTCCTAAGACTTAGTTACCGATAGTAAGAGCTTTAAGCTGAAATATGCTGGTATTTTTGGTATCTTGGCTCCGCCCACTTTGCCTTTAGCCCCGCCCACCACAGGAAGGCAGCCCCCCCCCGAGAGCTTCTCCAAAATTGAATACGGCCCTCGGGAAGAAAGTGGTTCAACACCCCTGCCACCCATAATAGTCTCAGGAAGTTCAATGGGTCTTACCCTCAGGCACGTGGCTCTAGCTTACTGCTGAGTAGACACGTGTAGGGTTTCACCATGAGGATCCAGGCACGCTGGTGGCGCAGAATGAATGATGGGATAGAGCAAAAGGATTCCTCTTGTCAGAGAAAGGGAACCTTTCGATCCAAACCCGAGGAGGAGGAGGTGTGGACCACATATCCAAATGGTCTTGACACAAGACAGCCCAAAATATTTTGAGGTCTGATCAAGCAAAAACGGGAGGCTGGTGACGCCTATTTCGGTGGGGTTCCCTATCCATTGCTGGTTTTGCAGCGTGTATCTGGAGCTTCAAGGGAGATTTCCATGGTGCGCCATGGCGGTGAATCTATTTTGGGAATGGAGTTCAGCACCGTGGACAGCTCCTATGAAGCTCCAAATACAAGCGGCAAAATCAGTACTGGATAAGGAGCCCCACCAGCCTCCCCTGTTTTCGCTTGATCAGACCTCATCTCATGAAGCTGATGGGTGGGAGATTCAGGGCAGATCAAAGGAAGGACTTCTTCACACAGCACAGAGTTAAACTGTGGAACTCACTTCCACCAGATGTAGTGATGGCCACCAATTTGGAGGGCTTTAAAAGGGGGATTGGACACATTCCTGGAGGAGAAGGCTGTCAATGGCTACTAGTCCTGATGGCTCTATGCTTCCTCCAGGATCAGAGGCAGTATGCCTATGTACACCAGTGGCTGGGGAACATGGGTGGGAGGGTGCTGTTGCGCTCATGCCCTGCTTCTGGGCTTCCCAGGGGCAGCCGGTCAAACAGAATGCTGGACTAGATGGACCCTTGGTCTGACCCAGAATGGATCTTCTGGTGTTTGTATGTGTCCACCACCTTCACAGACACATTTGGTGGCAACCCGAGAGAGGGCCTCTTCAGTGGCTGCTCCGAGACGGTGGAATTGCCGCTCAAGGGAGGCTTGGTTTGCTACCCCTCTGTGATCCTTCTGACGGCAGGCAAAGCCCACATTATTTTTTTAATAAGGCCTTTAGCCTGGAAGTGGGTCTGTTGGGTTGAGTTCTATTTTAAAGGTGGCTCACACTGGCTCAGCTTGTCTGAGTGTGGAAAGCTAAGCAGGGTCAGGCCTGGTTATTACTTGGATGGGAGACCCCCTCCTCTAGTTTCCTGCATTGAGCAGGGGGTTGGACGCGATGGCCTTATAGGCCCCTTCCAACTCTTATTATGAAATCTATGAAATCCTATTTTTCTTTCTGTAATCTTTATGTTTTTATCATAATGTACTCTTTCATTCTTTTAATCAATTTTAATTGTTTCTGTAAGCCACCTTGGGTGCCATTTTTTGGTAGAAAGGCGGAGTACAGGTAAAATAAATTAACAGAGCAGAATCAAAGCCCAAATTCCTTTGAAAGTCACCGCAAACACAATTCTGGGAATGGCCACTCTCGACTCCCACGCCAGGCCTCCGGACCCTGCTGATGTCACCTTTTCCTCTTCCTTCATCCCCCACACAGTTCCCCGAAACGTATATCGGCGACTCGAGGATGTGTGCAAAAAGACCCCAGCTGGAAAGAAACAGCCCATTCCCCAAAGAGATGGCAAGCCGGCAAGCCCTCCAAGCCCTAGATATCGAATCCCACAACAGCGACAACTTGGCGGATTCTGCAGAACTCAAGGAGGTACAGGAGCAGCAGAAGAGGTGGATAGCCTAGGGCGATACATTAGAGCAGGGGAGGGCGATACATTAGAGCAGGGGAGGGCGATACATTAGAGCAGGGGAGGGCGATACATTAGAGCAGGGGAGGGCGATACATTAGAGCAGGGGAGGGCGATACATTAGAGCAGGGGAGGGTGATACATTAGAGCAGGGGAGGGCCACACCCCTTTCCCCTTGGACCGTCAACCCTTTGGTGGTTTTCTAGCTTTTGTACGATTCCCCCACCCACCCCATTCTTAAAGGTTGAGATGCCTCTCCTGGGGCTCAGTTACTGACAGGAAGCGCTTTCAGCTAAAATAGGCTGGCATTTTTGGCTCTGCCCATTTTGCCTTCAGCCCCGCCCACCACTGGAATGCAGCCCCCCCCCCCCGAGAGCATCTCCGAAATGTAATGCGGCCCTCGGGCTGAAAGAGGTTTCCCACCCCTGAGTTAGAGTGACATAGGAAGAGCCCTGCAGCATCAGGGTCCCTGTGGCATCAAGGTCCATGTGTCTACCAAGTAACCGATGCAGATGTTGCAGGGGATTCTGGGATAAATTCCACCGTCAGAATCCTTTGCAGCATGCTGAGATGCGGCGTTTTAGGGGTCCCCCGCCAGCAAATGAGTCAGCCCGGGACCGTGGCACAGAAACATATAGGCTCTGGCCTTAATGCTCTTACGGGGCCCGCCTCTTTAGGTGCCAACGCGTACCAGTCCTTTCCTTACATCAAAATGTGGTGGTGAGCACACTCTGCTGCATTTGCGGGGGCCCTCCTGCCCCAAAATTCTGCTCCGATGGTGGCAACAATGCGGGAAGGTGGGGTAGAACATTCCAGCCAGCCTGACCCCCGTTTTCCTTCCGTTTCCTTTTGGGTTCCCCCCCATCCCGCTGCGTCCTGTCTCTACCAGCAGTTGGCTTTGGAAGGTGAAGTTCGCCCTGATGAAGAGGTCCATCATGGTGGCAAGGAGAGAGAGACCAGAGCAAGCGCCGGAGAGCCACCCGGAGGAGGAAGGCCAAAGCAGCCAGTCGCCCCAGAAACCAAAGTTCACGAATTTGCTCGATTTTCGATGGGTAAAGCGGCTGAGCAGGGAGGGGCGGCAGGGCGGCATTGCTGGACGATGAAAAGATTTCGGGGCAGGGCCCATAGGACACAGATCTGCATACAATTTGCATATGGTCATTTCTCTCTCTAGAAAGGCACACTTAGGAAGGACTACAAGGGTGGGTCTAGATTCCACAGAAGGCAAAGCCTGCCGATAGCATTTCTCATCCAAAGGGCCTTGAATGAAATACGTTCTTGCATCCGTTCGCAGCCTGCCCCGTACCCAGATCACCCCAAATCTTTCCCTCTTCCTCTTGGAGGAAAATTGCCCCCACCCCATGCAATTAAGCTGAGCAGAAAAGCTTCCACGGACGTCATTGGAAAGGTTTTTCTCTCAGTTTAATTGCCATGCGGGAGGTGGGGTGGGGGGGTTCCCGCATATGAGATGAGGAAAGATAACTGGAGATGTGAAGGCCTGGGGGGGGGGGACCCAGAAAAATTCAGGGGTGGTGGTGGTGGGGTGTTTCACTTTTTTTCCGGGGGGGGGGAGTTTCCAGGTTTTACTTACTTATTTATTTATATTATATTATATTCCGCCTTTTTTCCTGCAAGGAACCCAAGGCGGCTTACATAATCCTCCTCCTCCTCCTCCTCCTCCTCCTCCTCTCCATTTTATCCTCACAACAACCCTGTGAGGTAGGTGAAGCTGAGAGTCAGTGCCTGGCCCAAAGTCACCCAGTGAGTTTCATGGTCAAGTGGGGACTAGAACCAGGGTCTCCCGAGTCCCAGTCGAACACTCTCACCACTACACTGACAGTCGTCCCCCCTAATTTTTCCCATCCCCCCCCCCCCCGGCCTTCACATCTCTAGGGTTAACCCTTCCCTCCCCAGCTGCAATGCCTCTTGAAAATCACTCCTTGCACGGCAATGGGCAGAGCTATGCTATGGCCCCTAGACAGCATCTAGCGCCGGGCTCTCCAACCTTGGGTCCCCGGATGTTGCTGGCCTACAGCTCCCAGCATACCCAGCCAGCATGGCTAATGGCAAGGGATTCTGGGAACTGTAGTCCAGCAACATCTAGGGACCCAAGGTTGGAGAGCCCTGATCTAGAGGGCCATAGGATCGCTCGGATTCCCAGATCTGAGGTCGGGGATCCGCACTCGCAGCTGCTGCGGAAAGAACTACGCATTTTTTTTAAAAAAAATAAATTCTTTTTTAATCCACAGATTTGTAGATGCTAATTTACATCTGCTCTAAAGTCTGTAAAGGACCCCATCTCCAAAGGACACCCCTCTTTGTAAAAAAAGGGATATATGGACAGGGGAGAGGAGGGCATGTGATGTCAGGAAAAAACCTCAGGCGGAAAGATTCGGGGGGGGGCAGCAGGAGGGGAAGCACATGTGGGCCAAAAGCCAGCTCATCCAGGGGGGATCCAGTGCAGCAGAGATCCTCAGGGCCCCCGTACCTTTATTTTAGCATGTGCCCCTGGACAGCAGGGTGGTGGGGCAGAGGGCCGCCCAGAGATTCGGGGCCCAGGACATTTCCTCAAATTTCCAAATGTGCCCACGGGCCCAAAATGGTTGCCTATTCCCGGCTTAGATCAGTGGGGGCGGGGAACATCTTTCAGCCCAATGGCTGGATTCCATTCCGGAGCTCTCGTGGGCCACATTCCAGTGGTGGTTCAGGCTGAAAGGCGGCCGGGGGGGGGGGGGAGAGACCAAAGGCAGAACGGGGGGGGGGGGCAAAAATCCCAGGATATTGTAGCTGACAGCTCTTCCTGCCAGTAACCTAAGCCTTAGGAGAGGGCATCCCAGCCTTCTGGAAGACTGCACAAAAGCCGGGAAAGCACCGCATGATCAGAGGTCAGGAGAAAGAGGGTGGAGCAAGGGAAGGGGGCGGGGTCCAGAAAGCCAGATGTGGTCCCGGGCCTACAGTTCCTCACCCCTGGCTGAAATGGACTTTTCCACGTGATCCAGCAAGCAGCGGCAAGCTTCTCCATTGCACCTTTTTGTTTGAGCTTAATCGGAGCGCGACCCAGGGTGGCGAACCTATGTTGGGGGGTGGAGTTCAGCACCACGGACAGCTCCTGTAGCGCTCAAACAAAAAGAGGCAATGGATAAGGAGCCCCACCGACACACCAGCCTCCCCTACGAGAGCAAGATGGAACCTCCATGCTGGGGACAGTGAATAGGGGAGGGCCTGAGGGGCTCCCGGGGTCTTGTGTATGGCCGCTATCACAATCAAGACACTGGACACAGCGTGGACCCTCTGTCTGATCGAGGCACTGGGTTCTTCTTAGGTGGCTGGAGACCAATTGAGGATATCATAACACAGCATTCCTCCCATCCTGGGGCCCTCCAGATGTTTGGGACTACAACTCCCAGCATTCCTGACCATTGGCAATGCTGGCTGGGGCCTAGCCCTGCTAAGGCCTCATCTTGAGTACTGCGTCCAGTTCTGGGCACCACACTTTAAGAAGGATGTGTAGACAAACTGGAGAGGGTTCAGAGGAGGGGGCAACAAGGATGATAAAGGGACTGGAAACAAGGCCCTATGAGGAGAGACTGAAAGAACTGGGCATGTTTAGCCTTCAGAAGAGGAGACTGAGGGGAGATATGATCACACTCTTCCAGTACTTGAAGGGTTGTCACACAGAGGAGGGCCAGAATCTCTTCTCGATCATCCCAGTTTGCAGGACACGGAATAATGGGCTCAAATTACAGGAACCTAGATTCCACCTAAACATCAGGAAGACTTTCCTGACTGTCAGAGCAATAAGACAATGGAACCAACTACCTAGGGAGGTGGCGGGCTCTCCCAATCTGGAGGCATTCAAGGTGCGGCTGGACGGCCATCTGTCAGGGATGCTTTGACCTGGATTCCTGCATTGAGCAGGGGGTTGGACTCGATGGCCTTGTAGGCCCCTTCCAACTCTACTTTTCTCTGATTCTCTGATTTCTATTATTCTATGGGGGGTCAAAGTCCAAAACCTCTGTTCGGCACCAGGTTGAGGGAGGGTGTCGTAACAAGTTCTATTCTTGAGCACGTCCATGTTTTGGGGGTTTTTTGGTCCCACAGCTGCAGGAGAAGGAAGAGGAAGAGGAGGCGGCTGACCAAGACGACGCCGGCAGCGCGCTAGAAGACGTGAGCAGCCAAGGGACGTGCACGAAGACGTCCATCTGCGACGCCCAGGAGGGGCTCTGGCCCCCGCCTGGGGACAACACGGAAGAACACCTGGAGCCCAGAGTGAACGAGGTAAAGAGACGCACCACTTGTTTACAGAGCTCGGTCATGGACCAGGCCTCTGAGCCCTTGTCCCGAGAAGACCCTGATCCCTTGTCGTCAGGAGAAGGGGCTCCAGAGTTAATGGATCGGGGACACAACGACACAGCCACGGAAAGGCAGCACGGGGCTTCCACCTCCCCAAGGTCCAGATCTCCAGAAGGACCCCAAGAGCTTCCCAGCATCCTGAGGTGGTCACATTACTGCCCTCCGTTTCTGAGGACTCAGGCCATCAGAACGCTGGCATCCTCAAGTCACTCCTGTATCGTCATAGCTGAAGAAGGTTGCTAAAAAGCAGGCCAGGCCCCTTTTTAGGGATGCACGGACGCCTGTAAAAGCCGTCCCGTCTATGTTTTGTGGATTGCCAGCTGGCTGTTGTTCCATCATCCGCTCACTGACAGAATTGGATTTTGCACAAATGCGTTCCTACGCAAATTCCTGAAATGCGCAAATTCCCCCCCAAAATGCATATTTTTTCACACTTTAGCCTATGGGGGGAAATGCACATTTTTGGTCGGGTTTTGTTTTTTTTTTTAATTTCCTGTATTTTTCAACAAGTAAATTTGCATAACATTATGGAAAGTTAAAAAACGGTTCACTGAATCCACGCAGCTCGGGAAAAGCTGGTCTGCTAACAGAATGCACAGATTGGATTCTTAGGAATTCAAACTCATTTGCGTCCATTGTAGATTTCTCCAACCTCCCTAGCCCCTTTAAGACACAAAGCCTCAGTCGATGTAGAGGCAAAGCCAGCCGGCCAGCCAGCCTAAAAGCATGCAACTTCCGACTTAAGGCTCTGTCTTGAGCTGCACCTTGTTGGAGCAATGCAGACAACCCTGTCTGGCTTCCAGCCCCAGCACCACTAGGAGCTTTCTTCGTAACCCAACCTGAACCCTGCTCAAGTTCCAATCCATTGCAGATTCCCTGCAACTCAGCTACAGCGTAGGGCATTGACAGAACTCGTGGCCTGAAACAGTAGAAACTCTGCAACAAGGTGCGGTGATGGTTGCCAGCAAAGATGGCTTTAAAAAGTGATTGGTGGTGGGGCAGGAGGTCTATCAATGGGTCACTAAATCTGGGGGTTTGGACCTCTTTCAGCCTGAGGGCTGAATTCTATTTTGGAGGAGCTCGGGGGGGGGGGGGCACATACCAATGGTGGGGGAGGCCAAAGGCAAAAAAGGCCAGGGCCAAAAATGCCAGCATATTTTAGCTTAGAGCTCTCACTTTTTCTTCCTCCTCCTTCCAGATATCTTTGATAGACAGCTTTGGGTCCAATGGAAAAATCACGCCATGCACCAGCAATTCCAGGCAGGACTGTCCCGAAAGCAGCCCTGTGGACCACGAGGGTTACCACCTGTGCGACGAGGAATCCCTCTTGAAAGAATCCAGCGCGTCCACTGGCTATTTCCCCTGCTATCGAACATACGTAGAGTTCCCCCGCTACCAACCCGTCAGCACCGACGAGGGCAAAGGGAGCTTCTGCGATGCCAGCGTCCAGTGTGATGGGTGCCCGCAAGAGGAGGCCCCCAGCAGGGAGAAGGGAGGAGCAGAAGCCAACAATAACTCGAAAGAGGTTAAGATTGGGGCGGCCCTCCACGAGTCCTCCCGAGGGCTGCCCCACGGCGGTGCCAGGCCTGGCTCCGGCGCAGGGAAATTGCAAGGGTTGGGAAGCAGGCGCGTGAGGCCACACGGAGACGGCGCTCCGGCGGTCGGCAGCCATCCAAAGGAGCAAGAGGGAACACTGAAGCCCCGCGCACCCGGGAGCTCCCCCTCCAGGCCGAGCGCGAAGCTCAGCCCCGCCAAGGAGGGTCTGGGGCCACGGAACAGCCCATTGTCGCCCGCGGCCGGTGCGGCCCGGAAGTCCCCCCAGAAGAGGAAGCACAGAGGTTGCCAGGCGGACGAGAAGGAGCAGGCCACACTGACCGAGCTGAAGCCGCTCCTGCACGACCAGCGTTCGCTGCCCCCGAGCCCGAAGGAGATGGGGCCGCTAAATGTGTGCTGCTACGGAACGGAAGCCGCGGGCGAGAGCAGTCAGGTATGTGAAAACCCCCGCTGAGCCACGAACGCACCTGCTTTGCATGTGGAAGGTCCCAGGTTCGATCCCTAGCATCTGCAGGCGGAAGGATCAGCTGAGCGAGTGACGGGAAGGAACTCTATCCAGTGACGCAGTGGCAAATTTTGGAAGTGCAGGCGCTCGTCATGACCGTCCCCAAAGCTACGGCCCCAAGCAGTTGCGTTGATCCACATCACCAAACCAGTTCCATGTGTTTTCCTGTCCACTAGAAGCAGGGAAAAGTGAATGGGTCTGGATTGCCCATTCAAGACCAAGCCAGCCCAGAATACTTTGCATTGTAACAGGGATTCCGTTTCCCCGCAGAAATGAACGGCAGCCATGTTGTGCGTGCGTGGAGGATAACAAAAGGTGTGCGTGGGGGAGAACCATTAGGCATCACACCTACTTCCTGCCTGTAGCAACTCCGGCCAGTTAAGTCGCGCACAGCCCACACGCCCTCCATGCGCGAAGCCGCACCCTGGCTACTGTAACGGGGTCACACCGGGTGGTGAGATAATTTACCCAGAAGTAAAAGGGACTAGCAACTTGGGGCATGAAGGCAGTTTTGTTCACGATCCCATAGCTCCTTCACAGAATTACAATTACAGTCTCCCCAGAACCCCTTGATGGTCAAAGCTGGTATGGAAGGTGGCTTTGTTGTTGTTTTCTTGCAGGTCAGAGCAGCCAAGGAACGAGGGAAAGAACCCCCACAGCGGATGCCCTCTGCTCAGAGCTGCGCCTCGGCCCCGGAGACCCGCAGCCCGCCTCCCGAACCCCGCTCCACCCCTTCCCGTCTCAGCTTCCACTCTATCGTGTCCTGGGTTTGGAGTATCTTCAGGAAGCCTCCGCAACCCGGCACCAGCACAGAAACAGGGAGGCGGCCACTGGCCAGCCGGCTAAGACTGTGGATCACAGAGCACAGCAGCCGTGTGCACCCAGAGCCACCGTGAGGCCAGCGACCCCCACCCTCGGCGAGTGGCGGGGGAGGGGGATGCGGAGTATTTTTCAGAAATCGATTAAGCCCATTAAAACTTCCACTTTCTTCTTTTGTGCAAAGAGAAAAAGAACCAGGGTTGCATTCTACATTGCCATGTGGGCGCCAGGCGGCACCAGAGGGCAGCGAGGTCGGGCATTGGCTGGGGTGGCCCATGTGACCACCGCTTGACACTGGCCCCGTGGAGCCAAGCCAGCCAGAGGAAGTGAGTGGCATTTCCTGCCGTGCCTCTTCGTGGCTCAGGAGCCGCACCAAGAGTACCACAGATCCATGTGGGGTCTTGACAGCACTGGGTGGGGGGTGCTGCATGTCACACATACCCCCGTTTCCCCAGGGAACCACAGTTTCCCCAAAAGAACCACAAAGACAGTATCTTAACTCCTCCTCTGCAAAAAGCCCCCCCCCCCATTTCTAGCTAGGTAATAATTGCAGGCAGACTTGAACCCGTAAAGTTTCGGGGAACCGGGTGAGCAAGTGACCTACTATCTTCATATTTTACACTCTTCTGTTGCTAGTTATTAGGGTGGTAACATTGAAACCAGTGGCAGGGAACAGGTGGCCTTCTAGATGTTGGATTGCAACTCCCATCAGCCCCAGACAGCACAGCCCATGGTGAGGGATGCCGGGAATTTGAGTCCCAACCACAGTGATAAGGACACAGGTTGGCCAGTTCTGGGTCAGAAGGATCAATTTTTTACAAACCCAAAACTTTTAATCAGCTAGAAAGGGGCCACGTTTTATCGGGCAGCAGTTTTGTTTTTAATATAAAGAAATGTGTATTTTAAAATACACATGCTTATAAAAAAACTGCAAACGGAAAACACCATCTTTAAAGAATTCTTCCCTTTTCTCTCCCCACATCCCACGGGAGGGACTGCCTCTTCTAAGATGGCACGACACACAAGTCCATGGTTGAAGAACGGTGCTGATAAGTTCCTGCGCAGATAAACCGTGTTTGCTCATTTGCACTTTTAGGATCAATAGAATTCCCGCAACAAGCCAGGACAAAGACTAGACGGCTTGCAAGGCCCCTTCCAACTCCGATGATTCGTCAACTAATACAGTTAATGTGCAATGCTATGCATGTTTAGACAGGGGGGGGAAAAAAGTCCTACAACTCCCATGGGGGCATGCTGGGAGTTGAAGGATTTTTTAAAATTATTTTTATTTTAGCTGGTCCGAGCATGCTGGGAGTAGTAGGACTATTTTCTGTCCAAACACGGATAGGATTGCATCCTTAAAACATTCTACAAAATTATACCTGGTGTGGGGAAAGCAGATAAGACCTTTTTCTCCCTCTTTCGTAATACTAGAACACAAATGGGGTCATCCAATAAAGCTGATTGGTGGGAGATTCAGCAGAGATAAAAGGAAGTCGTCCTTCACACAGCGCAGAGTTCAACTATGGAATACACTTCCACAACGTGTAGTGATGGCCACCAATTTGGAGGGCTTTGAAAGGGGATCAGAGTATCAGACAAATTCCTGGAGGAGGCTATCAATTGTTACTAGTCCTGATGGCTCTATGCTACCTCCAGTATCAGAGACGGTCTGCCTGGGGAACATGGGCGGGAAGGTGCTGTCGCACTCATGTCCTGCTTGTGGGATCCCATGGGCAGCTGGTTGGCCACTGTGAGAACAGAGTGCTGGTCTAGATGGACCCTGGGTCTGATCCAGCAGGGCTCTTAACTTCTTATGAGGGGTGGGGTTACAGCACATATACGTAAAAAGGACAAGAGCAGTCAAAGAGGGCAGGATGAAATACGACTGCAGGCAACCTGCACTAATGTGATCATTGGCTACCCTACAGTCAATGCTCACCATTAGGGAAGGGTCATAACTCAAGTGGCAGAGTACCTGCCTTGCAGGCAGAAAGCCCCAGGTTCAACCTCTATCATCCTCACTTAAAAGGACCAAGGAGCCGGTGAGAAGAAAAGCCCCCGTCTGAAAAGCCCGAAGAGCCACTGCCAATAAGAGTAAATCATGCCGGCATGATGGATGAAGAGGCAGCGTGCAGTTCAAACTCAGCCCTTAATTTAGAACCATGAGAACTTGAATCTTAGCCATCTTTAGGGGAAGGATCCAAGCTTGGTGGGAGAGCACAGGCTTTGCATCCAGGCGGGTCTATCACCAGCATCTTTACTTTAATAAAGTAATCCAGTAGCAGCAGCCGAGACCAGAGAGAGGTACGGCCAGACAGAGCAGGCAACCCTCTGTTAGATGGACAAATTGTCTAGACCGGCTATAAGACAGCATTGTATGTCCAAGGTGAGGCAAAGGCAGGCTGTAGCCAGTGAGAGCAGGTTTTCCAAAGTTCAGAACAATTTGAGCAAGCGTAACCTGGAAGCTTTTGCAGGTGCCAGGGACGACAGCTGACCATCTGGCTATGAACGTGGCTGAGGGTGCATGTTTAGATGGAAAAGTCTTACAACTCCCAGCATCCCCAGCCACGCTGTCAATCTCTCTGTCTCTGTGTCACATGCACACACACACACAAACCTGTCCCTAACTTGGGAAGCAGGGAAAGTGGAGGATGAAACTGACAAGTTCTCTGACAAGTATGGCTCTGGCTGGGCTAAACAAAGTGTAGTGGGTGGAGAGGATGAAACTGGCAAGGATATTTACAAGAGGGGCGTATGCCTCTGAGGGGCTACATAGCAGGCAGGTGGACTTGCAATCATGCCACACTTGTGCAAGATCGCCAATAAATTTTTAAAAAAAACTTTTCCTGTCTAAACATGCATAGGATTGCACCCTAAGAGTACAAAACATTAAAAAAAATCTTTGCCCAAGCCATCCAAATTCTGCACCAGGGAAAAACTGAACCTTGCAACTTGCATTGACTCAAACGGGGTGGGTGGGGGTGGGCATAATTTATGCTGGTTTTAATATAGGGAGAGGCAAGGAAATTATGCCCAGAAACCAAAGCTCCGAGCAACAGAAATCCCCTCTCCCCTTGCATCTGAGATTTTAGCAAAACATTACGCATGCATAGTAAGGGCTAGAAACTTGATTTAAAAAAAACAAAAACAAAATAGAGAAAGCTGAGATTTCTGAGACAGCTGAATCCTTTGGGTTTTTTGGACTGTGCCCTAGTTTTTCAGCCTATCACACCAAGAGCATCCTGGCCTGGTTTCCTCACCGGGACCTCTTTTGGCCAGAGCTGAATCCTTCACCCGCCGACAGCTTCCCAAACAGTCTTCAAAGGAAGCCCCAGATATAGCACACTGCAGTATTCTAATCTGGAAGATACCAGAGCGTGGATAACCCGGGGCTAGACTTCTTACAAGATCATACAGCTTTCGATTCCGGGTTAACAGACCTTGTATGTTAACAGACAGAGCCACACAACTTGGGGGTCCCCAAGGCCTTAACTGTGGACAAGGCAACCATCATGAGAACCAAGAGGAAAAAAGAATTGGAGAGGAGGGTTGGTTTGTGTGTGTGTGTGGGGGGGAAGACACAGACATGTTTGTTTTAAACAACAGCGTGATGAGACGAAGAAACAGCTTGGGATGGCCCAGGGCAAGAGGCAGCAAGCAGCACATTCAAGAGAGGAAACACCGTTACAGCGCGGAAGAGAGTGAGCAGAACAAGTTGCCATGATAACAGAGGCCTAGCCGTGCTTGGGCCAAAATATAGACCTAAGAGAGATGTGTGGCCCACCAACCTCCCCACCACCTTATTTTGAGGGGGGCTATGGCAACAGGGATAAATTTTAGTGCAGCTTTTGTGGCACATGACACACTTTGGCTCCCTCTCGGGCTGGAAAGCCTGTCCCAGGCATCGTTGCCATGGCCCCAACCTTGTTTGCAAGAGAAGGGACGGTTCTCGAAGGGCCTGCCAAGGAATCGCAGCAGAAAGGGAAGACTTCCAGGAGCGGAATGTGGGAGAGAAGACAGTCGCGGTGTAGGAGACGGTTCGGGCCTAAACAGCCAAAGCCAAAACATCCAACGCAAAAACTTAGCCATATACCCATTTCCACAGGCTGGGAGAGCACACATCAACACACTCCTGTGCCCTCTTTCTTTTAACTACGTACTCGGCATGGATTTATTTCCATCTGCGCTTCCCCACCCCACCCATCCCAAAGTCTGCCAGGCGCTGCCAACATGGCGCCGCCGAGATTTTCAACGCGCTAGGTCTCCCTTCTGGCCCGTCCAGAGTTCCCTCAGCTCCACCTTGCAGCCAAGGTCTCTCAAGGCAGCTTTCGCCACGTCGTCGCAGTCCCGGTGGGCCGTCCGCGCCTCGGTGATCAAGTCCTCGGCTCCCATCTCCAGGATGGGCTGGGAGAAGTCCTGGGTGTGGGCAACGAGATTGCGGATCAGCATGCAAGCTTGTTTCTGGACGGAGAGGGGGAGAGAGAAAATATTTATTTGTTTTAAGTATCTTTCTCCCACATGCAATCATTAAAACAAGACTGTTCCCGGCCTGCAGACTTACAATCTAAAAAGACACGACCTACAAGGAAAAAGGGAAGAGGAGGGAAGGCGGGGGGGGAAATTAGGTCACTCAGCAAGGCTGGTGGAATGGCCCCGCTTCCCCTATTTGCTGGAATGGCTTCTAGTAGTAACAGCGAGGGAGAAGGAGCAATAATTCAGCAGTGATGGAGCATACCATTCAAATATGCTTCACTGAAATGAGCTACTTGAGCTGCCTATATTTATATATATTTATTTATTCAGGACACAACCCTATCGGGCGCTAGACGGAAGCCCGTTGAACTGGACTGCAACTCCCATGCTGGCTGGGAATGATGGGAGTTGCAGTACAAGACATCTGGAGGGCGCCAGGCTGTGTAAAGTCAGGGCTGTGTTGCCCTGTTATTGATCTCACGCAAGGCGCTTCTGGGCAGCTTTCCAGCAGACGAGCCGGGGGAAATGCATTAAACAGCTAACTAAATAAATAAGTTTCGAGGGAAGGGCTATGCACCAAGCTGGAAGTCAGAGAATACTGTGATCTCCCTTCATTCCATTTCAGCTCAGTTATATTTTCTTAGGTATTCCTTTTGCAAGGGCTCCATTTTGCTGCTTTAAAGTGGTGTTTTATCCACCGTACACTGCTTTTGCTCTTGTTCTCCAACCTTGGGTTCCCAGATGTTTTTGGCTGGGGCATGCTGGGAGTTGTAGGCCAAAAACATCTGGGGACCCAAGGTTGGAGAACACTGGTTTAGAGCAAGGGTGAGGAACATGTGCCCACCGCTGCCCTCCCAAATGGGGGCGGGGAGAGATTTTACAAAAATATGGCATTTGGAGTGGCCATATTGAAGCCTTTTTTTTTTTTAAATTTTTTTTATTAAATTTTAAAACAATACAAAGAAAATAACACACACACATAACTAATATTGTGCTCCCATCACCATGGGACCAAACAATCCAATAACTCTATAATTGTTCATTATTCCAAAAATACAACATATCTTGACAGGGTAAACTCCCTTTCCCCTTTTTAAACACATATTCCAAAAATAAACCCCAAATATCCTTAAAATTATTTTTCTTTAATTGACCCCTTTTGCATTTAATATTACAAGTCAACATATCATTCAAAGCCATATCCCATACTTCCTTATACCATTCAGTAATAGTGAAAACTTGCTGGATTTTCCATTTCCTTGCTATCATTAGTCTACCTGCCGTTAACAAATTTATGATTAATTCTTTAACATTTTGAGAACCGATCACCTTTTCCGTTATTGTTAGCAAAGCTAGTTTAGGGCATACCTCTAAATCAGCTCCAACAATTTCTGATATTTCCTCAAAAATCATTTTCCAAAAATCCATTACATTTTTACAACTCCACCACATATGAGCATATGTACCCAATTCCTGACATCCTCGCCAACACATTGGAGAACATTTATTGTCTATTCTATTTAATCTCACTGGAGTCAAATACCATCTCCAAATTAGCTTATAAAAATTCTCTTTAATTCTTATAGACATATTTTTCAATATTTTTTTTTTATATTTTTTTTTAAGCCTTTTGGTGGTCTGTAGCTATGACTTTGCACCAAAACCAAGCTAATTTTGACGTTTTGGGCACTCTCTAGCTGCTCCATTGTTTCCCCCAGCGATGCAGGGGGGAGGTGCATCCCACACAGCGGGGGGGAGGGCTGTGTTCTGCCCGCCCCCCCCCCCCCAATCTCCAGAAGTTGCCCACCCCTGATTTAGAGGTAAGCTGTGATTATACCGGGGCGGGCGGTGGGGGGAGAGATCTCCGTCCCTTTCTGACGAAAAGTCCACAGTACCTGCACGGCAACTTCCCGGGGGTGCATCTTCATGGCCTGCAGAGCGGCCAAGGCCCCGCCGCCTTCCATGATGACGCGGCAGTTCTCCGGCTTGCGCAGGGCCAGCATACACAAGGCAGCGCAGCTCTGCTCACACACCTGGAGTGGGGGGCAGAGAGGGATGGGGGGGCGCGTGGCGGAGCGGTTCGCAAAATCCAGCCCCAATTGAAAAAAAGCAAACAAACATTAAATTCTTGGAGAGCTAGCTCCAGACTTTTATCAACAGCGACCACAGGCCTATCGTTGACCTCTGTTCTCTCTTGCCTTAGCATGAATAGGAACATAGGAAGCCGCCTTCTACTGAGTCAGACCATTGGCCCATCCAGCCCAGTATCGCCAGCACTGACTGGCAGCAACGGCTCTGCCAGGGTTGCAGGCAGGATTCTTTCCCAGCCCTGCCTGGAGGCCGAGGATGGGACCTGGGACCTCCTGCAGGCAAAACATTGTGCTCTCTCACACTGAGCTCTGGTCCCTCCCTGCAGCACCTGGTATTGCAAGGTGGCTACCCGTCCCAAGTACTAACCGGGCCTGACCCTGCTTAGCTTCTGAGATCAGATGAGATTGGGCTGCTCAGGGCTGTTCCGATGTCACTGAGCAAGGATGGGCAAGAATCCCCACACACACACACACACACCCGCCAGCTTTGTTTTGCAACACCATTCACTCTAGAAGTGCAGAACCTCCCGGGGTACCAAATCCAGCCTGGCCGGGCTTCCACAGGTCGCTACCTTCTCCTTCCCACCGACGGTTTGGTGGTTTCCCGGCTCTCATGCAGGTTCCCCCTCCCCCCCCCCATTGTAATAGCTTGAAATGCCTCTCCTAAAGCAGGGACGGTGCAGGCCACCGAAAGGATCCGGGGCTCAGGCCCACAGGACAAACAAACAAAAAAAGCACAACTTTGCATATGCTAATTTACATATTCAGCAGTGGTGGTGACCTGCAAGGGGTGTGCTATGTTTGTTTTCCTGCCGGAGATCGACATGGCCTACACGTGCAACAAGTGCAAGCTGGTCACGCTGTTGGAAGAAAAGGTCAGAGGACTGGAGCAGCAAGTGTCAACCCTCAGGAGCATAAGAGAAAGCGAGGAGTTCTTAGACAGAACGGTGGATCTACAGCACCAAAGCACAGTACAGGAGCCAGAAGGGCAACGGCAGGATGAGGCGGAGTCGGAGACTGCTGAGGCAAGGGAAAATAACGCAGGGGGAACTCCCTGGAAAAGGGTGACTGTTAGGAGCACAAGAACTACAAGACACTCTGCGCCTGTGGAAGCAGTGGAGCTATGGAACCGCTTCCATGTACTTGAGGACGAGAGCAGAGGACAGCCTGCAGAGGACGGATTACCGGGCACCCAACGTGATAGCGAGCAAGAGGCTGAGGGTCAGTCGAGTGGAGGCAATCAAACCAAGGCCTACAGCAAGAGGAAGAGAAGAGTACTCATAGTGGGAGACTCCCTCCTGCGGGGGGATCGAAGCCAAAGTATGTCGCGAAGACCCATGGACTCGCCAGGTGTGCTGTCTCCCCGGAGCACGGATTAAGGATGTGACAGAGCAGCTGCCGAGGCTCATGCAGCCCACCGACACATACCCCTTTCTTCTCTTCCACGTGGGTACAAATGATACTGCCAAGCGGAGTTACAAAGAAATCACGGCAGACTTTGAAGAGCTGGGAAGGGAACTCAAGAACTTCGGGGCCCAGATAGTTTTCTCATCCATCCTTCCAGTACTTGGAAGAGGCATAGAAAGGGAAAGAAAAATACTCCGAGTGAATGACTGGCTACGAAGGTGGAGCCGACGTGAGGGATTTGGATTCTGGGACCACGGGCTACACTTCCTGGAAGATGGACTGCTGGCAAAGGATGGGTTGCACCTCACAAGGACTGGGAAGAATGTGTTTGGCCACAGCATGAGGAACTTAATCAGGAGGGCTTTAAACTGAATCCAACAGGGGAGGGAGACATAAACTCGGGGGTACCAATGGAAGAAGGCCTCTATGCCACAATGGAGAGAACAGCTCCAGCGGTGCCCATTGATAGTCTACCACAAAATGTAGGGGGAAAGTCGGACTATAAAGCACATAGTCTTCGATGTCTTTATACTAATGCCCAGAGTATGGGCAACAAACAAGACGAACTTGAACTCTTGATACATGAGGGCAAGTACGACTTGATAGGGATAACTGAAACCTGGTGGGATGACTCCCATGACTGGAATACAGCAATTGAAGGGTATAACTTGTTCAAAAGGAACAGAAGCAACAGAAAGGGAGGTGGAGTTGCACTGTATGTTAAAATACGTATCTCTGCACAGAGATACAGGAAGAGGAGCTTGGCAGCCCCATTGAGAGCATCTGGGTTAAAATAAAGGGGGCAAAGAATAAACGAACATGGCGGTTGGAGTCTACTACCGACCACCCAATCAAGGAGAAGACGAGGATGGAACTTTTGAAAAACAAATTGCCAGTGTTTCAAGGAGGCACAATGTGGGTAGTAATGGGAGACTTCAATTTCCCTGATATCTGTTGGGAGACTTTTTCAGCCAAACATGGCCCCTCCAAGAAATTCCTGAGCTGTGCTGCTGATAACTTCCTCCTACAGAAAGTGGAGGAAGGAACTAGAGGATCGGCTATCCTTGACCTGATTCTAACCAACAGAGACGAGTTAGTGGATAAAGTGGCAGTTTCGGGAACTCTGGGGGAAAGTGACCATGTTATACTTGAGTTCTTGATTCTAACGGAAGCAAAAGCTGAGTGTAGCCAAACACGTACCCTGGATTTTAGGAAAGCCAATTTTAACAAACTCAGAACAATGATTAGTAAGATCCCATGGCAAGTGACTCTCACGAGAAAGGGAGCCCAGGAGGGGTGGGAGTTTTTAAAAAAGGAAATTTTAAAGGCACAATTGCAAACAATTCCCAAAAGGAAAAAAGGCAGAGGGCAACAGAAGAAGCCAATGTGGCTTCACAATAAACTCAAAGACGACCTGAAAACAAAAAAGGACACGTATAGGAAGTGGAAGGAAGGACAGGCTACAAGTGAAGAGTACAGGCAGGTAGCACAGAACTGCAGGAATAGTGTCAGGAAGGCTAAAGCTGAGAATGAGCTAAGGTTAGCGAGGAATGCTAAAAGCAACAAAAAAGCTTTCTTCAGATACATGCACAGTAAAAGACAGAAGAAAGAACTGGTGGTTCAACTACGCAATGAGGATGGCAAATTGATAACAGAAGACAAAGAAAAGGCAGAAGTGTTCAATTCCTACTTCGGCTCGGTCTTCTCCCAAAAGAGGGTCTATGACCCCCCTGGCAAACCTGAAGTGCAGACTGAAGGGGCAGGATTGCAGCTTGAGATTAATAGGCAAATGGTCAAGGAGCACCTGATTACTCTGAACGAGTTTAAATCTCCAGGGCCTGATGAGCTGCATCCTAGAGTAATAAAGGAACTGGCAGAAGAACTCTCAGAACCACTGTCTATTATCTTTGAGAAATCATGGAGGACAGGTGAAGTGCCAGACGACTGGAGGAGGGCAAATGTTGTTCCCATCTTCAAAAAGGGCAAGAAGGAGGAACCTGGGAACTATAGGCCAGTCAGTCTGACATCAATCCCCGGGAAGATTTTTGAGCAGATTATAAAGAAGTCAGTCTGCAAGCACCTTGAAAACAATGCAGTGATTACTAGAAGCCAGCATGGATTTGTCAAGAACAAATCCTGTCAGACTAATCTGATCTCATTTTTTGATCGGGTAACCTCCCTTGTGGACTGTGGGAATGCTGTGGACATTATATATCTGGACTTCAGCAAAGCTTTCGACAAAGTGCCTCATGATATCCTGATTAGTAAGCTAGCTAAGAGTGGGCTAGATGGAACAACTATCAGGTGGATCCACAACTGGCTACAGAATCGGACTCAAAGAGTGCTTATCAATGGTTCCTTCTCAAACTGGGGAGAGGTAACGAGCGGGGTACCACAGGGCTCGGTCCTGGGCCCGGTGCTCTTCAACATTTTTATTAATGACTTGGATCAGGAGGTACGGGGAATGCTTATCAAATTTGCAGATGACACAAAGTTGCGTGGAACAGCTAATACTCTGGAAGACAGAAACAAAATTCAAAGTGACCTCGATAGGCTGGAGCGCTGGGCCGAAAACAACAGAATGAAATTTAATAGGGATAAATGCCAAGTGCTGCACCTAGGGAGAGGAAACCAAATGCAGAGTTACAGAATGGGGGACACTTGGCTCAACAATACTACAAGTGAGAAGGATCTTGGAATTGTGGTAGATCACAAACTGAATATGAGCCAGCAATGCGATGTGGCTGCAAAGAAGGCAAATGCAATTTTGGGCTGTATTAATAGAAGTATAGCTTCCAAATCGCGGGAAGTGATAATTCCCCTTTACTCGGCACTGGTTAGGCCTCATCTTGAGTACTGCGTCCAGTTCTGGGCACCACACTTTCAGAAGGACGTAGACAAACTGGAGAGGGTTCAGAGGAGGGCAACAAAGATGATAAAGGGACTGGAAACAAGGCCCTATGAGGAGAGACTGAAAGAACTGGGCATGTTTAGCCTTCAGAAGAGGAAACTGAGGGGAGATATGATCGCACTCTTCCAGTATTTGAAGGGATGTCACACAGAGGAGGGCAAAGATCTCTTCTCGATCATCCCAGTTTGCAGGACACGGAATAATGGGCTCAAGTTACAGGAACCTAGATTCCACCTAAACATCAGGAAAAATTTCCTGACTGTCAGAGCAATAAGACAATGGAATCAACTACCTAGGGAGGTTGTGGGCTCTCCCACTCTGGAGGCATTCAAGGTGCAGCTGGACAGCCATCTGTCAGGGATGCTTTGACCTAGATTCCTGCATTGAGCAGGGGGTTGGACTCGATGGCCTTGTAGGCCCCTTCCAACTCTACTTTTCTATGATTCTATGATTCTATATGCTCTAAAGTCTGTAAAAGGACCCCATCTCCTAAGGACACTCCTATTTGTAAAAAGGGTTGTATGGACAGGGGAGAGGAGGGCATTTGATGTCGGCGGAAAACCTCAGGCGGAAAGATTCAAGGGGGGGGCAGCACATGTGGGCAAAAAGCTGGCTAGTCCAGGGGGATCCGATGCAACAGAGATTTTGTGAGAGAGTCGAGGCCTTTGCATCAGACAGCAAAAAGCGCTCGGGGGGGGGGGGATGCCATCAGCACAAGCAGAGTCTCTGAGAACAGCTGGGCAGAAGGCGGATTTCCAGATGTTTTGGACTTCGACTCCCAGAAGCCCCTGCCAGCATGGCCAATGGTCAGGAATGCTGGGAGTTGAAGTCCAAAACATCTGGAGAGCTACTGCTCATCCCTGTCCGAAAGCAGCAGCTGACTTGGGGGCACCTGGAACAGGAGGCATGATGACCAAACCCTCCACCCCCCCCCCTCAACTTACCTGAGGGCTGCCAAGATGGCGGCTCATGGCCAATACGATGAGGTCAGTCCCTCCGGCGTTCACGATGGCGTCTTTCACATCGTCGTTGCCTGCGATGGCCCGGATGGCGCTGAGCACCTGCTTCACCAGCTCCTACAATCCACGCATGAAGGTTTAAAAAGAAAAAAGGAGAAGAAATCCGTAGGCAGACACGGGATGCGAGAACACGCACTGCAGCAGAGGTAGGCAAGCTTCTGCCCTCCAGAGGTTTTGGACTACAACTCCCAGGAGCCTCAGCAAGCAGTGGTCATCCAAAATATTGGTAGGGCTGGCTTTAACTACAGTTAAAAAGAAAGTCAGCTAAGGGCGCAATCCTATGCAAGTTTAGACAGAAAAAAAAGCTATGCTGGCTGGGGCATGCTGGGAGTTGTAGGCCTTTTCTCTGTCCGAACTTGCATAGGATTGCGCCTTAAAAGATAAAGAGCTATGAAAGGTATAGCGAGATTTCTTTCCCCATTCCCTCTCCTCTTAAAGTCAAATATTGGGTTAGATGAACAGTCTGACTTCGCCCAAGGCAGCTTCCTATGTTACTTCCTAACAAAAGTTCTGTACTTGTTTACAGTCTTAACGCGGTTCTGCATATCTAAGGAGCCCCTCAAGTATGCAGAAGATGCCTTCCAAAATGATCGACACTTGACCACCCAAGTTCAGCGTTAGAGGGAATGACCCTAGTACTTCTGAAAGCGCAGAGAAATAACCAGTAAACTGACACTTGATTTGGCTATCAAAAGGGACAGATTGGATGCAGCTTTCTGTGCAACGAGGTAATATAGCCTCCTGCCCAGGTAAAGTGACCATCGCTCAGTGGCAGAGCACACGCTTTGTATGCAGAAGGTCACAGAATCACAGAGTACGAAGGGATCATTGAGGTCATCTAGTCCAACCTCCTGCTCTGTGCAGGAATCCAGTTTAAAGCATCCCTGACAGGTGGCCGTCCAGTCTCCACTGGAATACCTCCAGCGACGGAGAGACCACCACCCTCCCTAGGCAGTTGGTTCCGTTGTCTGACTGCTCAGCCTGTTAGGAAGTTTTTCCTGATGTTCAACCGAAATCTGCCTTCCTGTAACTTCAGCCCGCTATTTTATGCCCTACAATCCTGGATGATCAAGAATAGGTTGTGGCCCTCTTCTGTGGGGCAACCCTTTAAATACAGGCAGTCCCCAGGTTACGAATGAGTTCCATTCTTAAGAATGCCTTTAAGTCAAATTTGTATGTAAGTCGGAACAGCATAGCGTTCTATACGTTAAAATCGGCATTTAAGCAAATTGCATAAATTGCGCAAATTGTGTAGTGTACTACGCTACGTACTCTATGTATCTCAAGGAGCGTCTCCAGCAACACCAAGTGGGCCGCTCAACAAGATCTGCCACGGATGGCCTTCTCCTTGTTCCTTCAGCCAGAGCAGCTAGACTGGTGGGGACGAGGAAGAGGGCCTTTTCTGTGGTGGCCCCGTACTGTGGAACTCTCTCCCGAGTGACCTCCGCCATGCCCCCTCTCTGATGAGCTTCCGTCGCTCATTAAAAACCTGGTTGTTCAGGCGGGAATATGGGGTGGGTTAAGATTTTAAAAATTTTTATATTGTTTTAATGTATTTTATTGCATTTATGTATTTTATTCTGTGTACATCGCCCAGGGTGGCCGGTTGCCGGCCAGATGGGCGATAAATAAATATTAATAATAAATAAAATAAATAAATGATGTAGCGCCGGGGAACCCAGGAGTCCGTTCTTAAGTATGGGTTGTCTGTAAGTCGGACATTCTTAACTCGGGGACTGCCTGTGTGTGTGTGTGTGTGTGTGTGTGTGTGTGTGTATATATGTGACCCCCCATATATAATGTGACCCCATATATGGCAGTTGCCTAGCTTCCTAATACCTGGTGGTCAATGCAGTCAGCCAAGAGCGCCACAATGAAGTTTAAGCCACCGAGGTCCACAATATCCTGGCAAAACTCATTCCGGACAGACAGGCGTGCCAGAGTGGCGCAAATTTCACTCAAAACGCTGCTGTCGTCGGTGAACGCTGGAGAGAGAGAGAAAGAGAGAGCGCGCGCGCGAGAGAGAGAACAAATAGATGGTTTGATGGATTATAGCAGGGCTGTGGTGTACAGTGTTTATAGGGAAGTGTCAAAAAAGCACAGAGGTGTCACTGGCCTCAAGGGGGGGGGGGGCAGCAGGAGGGGAAGCACATGTGGGCCAAAAGCCGGCTAGTCCAGGGGGATCTGATGCAACAGAGATCCTCAGGGCCCTGGTACCTTTGTTCCAGCAAGTGCCCCTGGGCAGCAGGGCGGTGGGGCAGAGGGCCACCCAGAGATTCGGGGCTCCAGCCCTAGTGGGATGCCCCCTAACACTGCTTCTGGTTTTGAGGCACCTTTTGGTTTTAAAAACGGAAACGCCCTTGAGTCTATCTATCTATCTATCTATCTGCATATTTAAATTAAGGGCGGGAATGTCTACCTTTGGCAGCTTCTATAAGGATCCTCAGGCCATTGTGTTCCACCACGATCATCTTGGCGTGGTCGTGGGCAGTGGCCGAAGGGCACCCGGATGTCATCGTCGAACGTCATGATCCGCAGCCCTGAACAGGCCTCCCGGACGACGTCAGCCCGGTCCCCGTGCCGGACAATCGCCCCGGCCAGCAGCGGGAGGGCGCCGCCTTTCACCAGGTCTTGCCGATTCTGCTCGTGTTTCAGGCAGGCGTACCGGATGCAGCGCACCGCAGCGACGGTCAGGTCGCCGTCGTCTTGGCTCTCCTGCAGCACCCGCAGCAGCAGCTCCTGCCCGGAGGCGTCCAGGAGGTCAGGCTGGCCGTCCAGGAGCGCAGAGAGGGCGTGGAGGGCTTTGAAAAGCGAGCACCGGTCCTCGGACGCCAGCCGACAAGCGGCCATCACGGCAGGGTAAGCGCCCTTCTCCCCCGCCAGGTAACGGATGGCCAGCTCCTGCCGGCACTGCTTGGCAAAGCTGGCCAGGAGTTCGTCCACCTTGCCGGAGTCAGCATCGATGACTGCTTTCTGGAGACAGTCCAATATCTATGGAAGGAAAAGAAGGGCGAATGGATTTCTCCAGTCCAATGGGGCCCATCCACCAGCCCTACTGAAAGACCACCCCCATGAAGACTCCTCCTCCCTCCACTGTCGCCACCAGCATGCTGTAGAGAGGGCGAACATGAGGGGAAGGAAAGCCATTCCACCAGCCCTGCTGAAAAGACTTAATATTTTTCCTCCTCTTCCCTCCCCATTCCTTCTTCCTTGTGTGCCGTGTCTTCCACATTATAAGTCTGCGGGAAGGAAACTAACTTGTTTGACTGACCGTACATCAGCCTTTTTTGGCTGAGGAGTGGGATAAAAATACTTTAAAACAAAACAAAAGCAAACATGCTCTTGTAAGTTGGCTCTGTGCTGCATTCCCCTCCCCCTCCTCCACTTAAGGCTGCTGCAGGCAGAATAATTTACAAAATTGTTTCCAGAACTGGGGAATGCAGAGATGGCTGCAGCTTTCGTTCCTTGTGTTTGTTGGCATCTTTTCCCTCCTCTGCGTTTCTGATGCACACGGCTACATGGTGATAAAACGCTGCAAAGATCCCCAAAAAACCCAACCCTGACGAGATTGTACTGGGGGGCAGGGCCTTGGCTCGGATCTCCCGAGTCCCCGTCCGACACTCCAACCACTATGCCACACTGGGTAGATGGAACCGTGGGCTTGATCCAGCAAGATGGCCCTGGATCCTTCCTGGACAGCCCCGCCATGCACGTCCCTCACCTGCAAAATAGCATGTTTCTGTTCTTGACCATTCTCGGAGGTGGGGCTGGGCGCCGCCTTCACTATGTTACTCAAATCCACACCTGGAGAAGGGGGGGGGGAGAGAGAGAGAGAGGCAAGTCACGCGGCCTCCAATTCAGCCCTCCTCCCTCCATCGCCATCCTTTCCACACAAACAGGAGTGGCGAAATCACACCGAAGACTGAATTACACAACAATCTGGCCCAGGGGGCCCATCTGGAGTTCTTTGCTCTGCAGTCTCCTCCCGGCACCATGATCTGGATAAGACTGGGCGGGGGCCTGAGAGCGAGGATGGGAACACCCTTGATGGACAGAGGTGCTCACTTTGACCAGGGTGCCAGCATGGAGCTACTTCTCCTGGACTTCTGACTCCCAGCTGTTTAACAATAGCAGCCACAAAATGTCACCTCCCTCATGACCCTAAAGCAGTGTTCTCCCACCTTGGGTCCCCAGGTGTTTTTGGCCTACAACTCCCAGCATGCCCCAGCCAGGCATAGCTGGCTGGGGCATGCTGGGAGTTGTAGGCCAAAAACACCTGGGGACCCAAGGTGCGGGAACACTGCTCCAGCCAGCTACTGAATACCCCTCTTCCCTTCCAAATGCAAATGACCAGCGTCCTGCCTCTAAGGCTTCAGGGCCAAGCACTTGGAGCGTCTGATACTTCTCAGCGGGTCTTCCCCCTTTAGCCCCACATGGACCCTGGGATCAGCTTGATCTGCCCTTCGCCTCATTACGAACGTAAGAAGAACCCCAGGGTCCACCTAGTCCAGCATTCTGTTCACACAGTGGCCAACCAGCTGCCCACGGGATCCCACAAGCAGGGCACGAGTCCAACAGCACCCTCCCGCCCATGTTCCCCAGCAACTGGTGTGCATAGGCACGCTGCCTCTGATCCTGGAGGTGGCATAGAGCCATCAGGATGAGTAGCCAGCCATTGATAGCCTTCTCCTCCTCCAGGAGTTTGTCCAATCCCCTTTCAAGCCGTCCAAATTGGAGGCCATCACTACATCCTGGGGAAGTGAGTTCCATAGTTCAGCTCTGCGCTGTGTTCAGAAGTCCTTCCTTTTGTCCTGAATCTCCCACCTGATCAGCTTCATGGGATGATCCCCACTTGGGTTCTGTTATTATGAGAGAAGGAGAAAAATGCCTCCCTGTCCATTTCCTCCACCCAGGCATCATTCTGCACACCTCTATCATGTCTCCCCTTCACTAGCCTTTTTTCTAAGCTAAACACCCCCAGCCGCTGCAACCTTTCCTCATAGGGGAGTTGCTCCAGCCCCTTGATCATTCGAGTTGCCCTTTTCTGCCCCTTTTCCAACTCCACAATGTCCTTTTTTAGGTGCGGTGACCACAGAACCGTACACGGGATTCCAAGTGCGGTCGCACCAGACATTCGTATAAGGGCAGGATGACATTGGCAGTTTTATTTTCAATCCCTTTCCTAATTACACCTAACATGGAGTTTGCCTTTTTCACAGCAGCCGCACGCTGGGCTGACATTTTCATTGAGCCGTCCACCACAACCCCAAGATCTCTTTCTTGGTCAGTCACCGCTAGCTTAGCCCGCTCATTTTGCCTTCCCACGGTATCTGAAGCTGACTGACTCCCAACTACCACCTGGCTTATCTCATGAGTCCCTTGGCCTTGGATTCCAACCCTTCCTCCGAATCCTGACTCCGAATCTGCTCCCACATCCCGTGAACGGTCTTTTGCAGGAGCAATGGGCCCAATCCCTACACCATCATTCCTGACCATTGGCCATGTTGGCTGGGTCTGATGGGAATTGAAGATCTGGAGGGGAACGGGATTAGGGAAGGCTGGGCTTAAAAACTCAAACCAGAAACACATACCTTGAGACTCAAACTGCTGGACGGCTTCATTCACCGCCTCGTCCGGCTCCATGGCGAACTCGAGGATGTTCTCCTGCACCACATCGTCAAACGTTTCCTGGGTAATCCGCTTGGCCGCCATGCTGATTTGGCCCGCACACGGCTTTTCGGCCTGCGGACAGGAGAACGGATTAGGTATGCTTGTGTGCCGTCGTCTTTCTAAATCAGTGTTCTCCAACCTTGGGTCCCCAGAGGTTTTTATTTATTTATTTATTTTTATTTATTATATTTATACCCCGCCTTTTTTCCTGCAAGGAACCCAAGGCGGCTTACATAATCCTCCTCCTCCTCTCCATTTTATCCTCACAACAACAACCCTGTGAGGTAGGTTAGGCTGAGAGTCGGGGACTGGCCCAAAGTCACCCAGTGAGTTTCATGGCCGAGTGGGGACTAGAACCCGGATCTCCTGAGTCCCAGTCCAGCACTCAAAGCACTACGCTACACTGGCTGGGGCATGCTGGGAGTTGTAGGCCAAAAACCTCTGGGGACCCAAGGTTGGAGAACACTGTTCTAAATGGAGGCCAGCGGAATACGGGAAGTGACATTCAGGAACGGCACCACATCGTCAAACGTTTCCTGGGTAATCCGCTTGGCCGCCATGCTGATTTGGCCCGCACACGGCTTTTTGGCCTGCGGACAGGAGAACGGTTTAGGTACGCTTGTGTGCCGTCGTCTTTCTAAATGGAGGCCAACGGGATACAGGAAGTGACATCTGGGAACAGCGGGGAGCGAAGTGGACACAGAGAAGTTTTCTGCCTCCCCCTCTCTCAGGAGATTGAGGAAAGTCAAAAGGGTCTACGCTCTCACACAAACGCATCGTTCGCTTGTGGGATTCACCGCCAGGAGATGTAGCGGCAGCCACTGCCTTAGAACAGGGGTCCCCAACGTAGACCCACGAAGCTCTCCCCTCTCTGCCCTTAAAAAAATCATTTTAAGAAAAACCTTGGGAAATGTTAGGTCAGTCTTCTTTCTCTCCCTTCCCAGCCTCGCTGTTTCTCTGCCCACCTCTTTAGACTTGCTCTTTCTCAGCAGTTTCTCAAATTCCCAAACAGGCCCACGGGTCCCAAAAGGGTGGAGATCCCTGCCTTCGAAGGCTTTAAAAGGGGATTAGACAGATTCAGGATGGAGAAGGAGATCTATCAATGGTTATTACCCATGATAGCTAAATGGAGACTCCATGCAGAGCAGCAGTCTAGCCATGAATACCAGCTGCTGAGGGCAAACAACGAGAGCGTAGGCCTTCGTGTCCTGTTTGTGGGCTTCCCGGAGGCAGTTGGTTAGCCACTGTGGGACACAGGGTGCTGGTCCAGACCTCTGGTCTGGTCCTGTCCTGCAGGGCTCTTCTGATAAGAGTTCTATTATGACAGGAAAATCCAACTGCCACGCATGGGGACCTCCGATTACCATATACTTTGGAAAGGAACACAGGTAGGCTGTCACCTTCATGCCCTGCTTGTGGGCTTCCCATAGGCATCTCGCCAACGCCTGTCGGGAAAGCCATAGACGGCAGCATGGAGAAAAGGAGACTGTGGCTTGCAACAGCAGGCTGCCTTTTGTGCAAGGTATTTTTACGGCACGGAAAACGCACAAAATGGAGGGGAATAACCTTCATTCCAGCCTGCCGACAGGGCTTTGCGCACGAGTAAGACCATCGCGGCAGGGCCTCTAGCCTAGTACTGGCAAAATACACGTGGCAGACGGACTTGCCTTACATAAAGGGAGGCCCCTTTACTCAGCGGTAGAGCACCTGCTTTGCAAGCAGAAGGTCCCAGGTTTGATCATCGGTGTCTCTAGTTAAAAGGGTCAGGTAGCAACTGACGGAAAAGACCAGGCCTGGGTCCAGGTTTCGGAGCGCCCTTGGGCAAGACACCCTCGATGGGTCCCCTCCCTCCATGAGCCATCGTCACTAGCTGCTCTCACTCCTCATCCTCATCATTAGTACCACTAATGATAGTACCACTACAGGCCTGTGGCTTACACTGGCTCAGCTTGTCTGAGCGTGGAAAGCTAAGCAGGGTCAGGCCTGGCTATTACTTGGACAGGGAGACCCCTCCTCTACTTTCCTGCATTGAGCAGGGGGGTGGACTCGATAGCCTTGTAGGCTCCTTCCAACTCTGTGATCTATGAATCTATGAACTTGCTTGACCGGCAGAGAGCCAGTGAAGAAGTAGGCCGTGGCATCTGCTACTCCCCCTTCTCACCACCACCGTTGTCTGGGCCAGAGCGAGAGGCGGGTGAACAAGCAGGCTGCAATGGGGAAGAGGAGGAGCAACCCCAGGGGGCTCTTATCAGTGGGGCCCTGCTGGGCTGTGGGCCCTTGGCAGGTGGCCCAACCATGCCTACATCTGGCACCAGCCCTGGAAAAGACCATTCTCTGACGGAGACCCTGGGGAGCTTTTGCCAGTCGGAGTACTACCACTGTTAGTATTTAAAGCATTTTTACCCTGCCCCTCAGCTGAAAAAGCTCCCAGAGTGGCTTACATACAATCGATAGGAAACAAACCAGTCCCTGCCTGCAGGCTTACAATTGAAAAAGACATAGCACAAAAGGAAAAGCGGAGGCGGAGGGAAGAGGAAGAAGAAAAGAGCAAACTCAGGCACCGATGTTGAAAGTTAAACAATAACATTTATAAATGACCATCTAGAATGGAAACGACTGGGGGCAGAAGAAGAGTTTGCTAGCCTATGGAATGACCCTATTCCCATTCCACCCTCTGCTGCAGCTTGATGGAATGGCCACTGCCTGGCAACAGTTAAGGGAGTGGGGACCGGTCTTTAAGAACCTAAGCCCTGCTGGATCAGACCAAGGGTCCATTTAGTCCTGCCTTCTGTTGACACAGTGGCCAACCAGCTGCCCAGAGGAAACCCACAAGCAGGAGAGGAGTGCAACGGTACCCTCCTACCTGTGTTCCCCAGAAACTGGTGCACCTAGGCATGCTGCCTCTGAGCCTGGAGGAAGCATCTAGCTAATCAGGACTAGTAGCCATTGATAGCCTCCTCCTCCTCCTCCAGGAATCTGTCCAATCCCCTTTTAAAGTCATCCAAAGTGGTGGCCATCACTACATCTTGTGGAAGTGAGTTCCATAGATTAACTCTGCGCTGTATGAAGATGTCCTTCCTTTTATGTCCTGAATCTCCCACCAATCAGCTTCATGAGATGACCCTGCTGGGTTCTAGTATTAGGAGAGGTGGGGGGGATGTCTCCCTGTCCACTTCCTCTGCACCAGGCATAATTTTGTACATCTCTATCGACGTCCCCCCTTGCTTGACTTTTTCTAAGCTAAACAATCCCAGCTGCTGTAACCTTTCTTCATAGGGGAGTTGCTCCAACCCCTGGATCATCCGAGTTGCCCTTTCAGCAGAGCTGACAGGACGCTTGATGTCAGAAGGCAACTTCATGCATCATTCCTTAGTTTGTGTGGCTTTTCATCTGCAAAAGCGCAGAGATGCTTTTTCCAGAACAAGCACCAAAATATGGGGGGGGGGGGGAAGAAATGTGCTGAGCTACACCAAAGGTGGTTTTGGCAGAACGCCCCTAGCCGGAGGTCATCACTACAAAAGGAAATGTCCCAGAAACGTTTTCCCTGCGGCTACGCCTACGCATCGATTGCTCCAACGTCAATGCAGATCTGCACTCCTGATGCAATCTCATTTTATGTCACAATTTAACGTCACCAAGGAAAAAGACCAGCAGGCAACATGGATTTCAATCAAGGTTCCCATTTTCCAATTCATATGCTGCCTATACAAATACATGCGTACTAACTGGTTTCCATCATGATTAAAACATATCAGTTTTTGCAGCCAAACACAGCCTTCATCTAATGCAGAAACACAATCAATTTCCAGAGGGGGACAGCCATGTTACTCTCTTGCAGGAAGAACAACAAAGAGTCTTGTGGCATCCCAAAGACTAACACAAATTTATTCTGGTGTCGGCTTTTGTGGACAGAGAAATATCATCAAAACTGTCTAGTCATGCAGCACCCATAGGCCTGTTGGGCTCCAGAATTTACATCTGCTTATACCCAGAATGACTGGGAAATAAGGATTTGTCTCTAGATTTCTCTGCAGGCAAGAATTCTCTGTGCCAACAGGGAAATAATCAAGGACCAGTTTGCCAATTCTAGGCTGCCTGTATCATCACTAACAACTGTTTTCGTGAGTAGCAGCTGTCAATAACATACGTAATTAAAACCATCTGTACCTTCTGCATTTCATTTTCACACTGAGTTCACGGTTTACAACCCCCCTCCCCAACGATCATAAGTGTGTTAGGATGCAATCCTATGCATGTTTAGACAAAAATAAGTCCTACAACTCCTTGATGCATCTGGCCCAGTATTGTCAACACCGACCGGCCATGCAGGGTTTCAGGCAGGATTATCTCCAAGCCCTACCTGGAGATGCTGGGGATTGAACCTGGGACCTTCTGCATGCAAAGCGGGGGCTCTACAGTCCTTCTCTCAGAAGTAAGACTTTTGAGACTCTAATGCAAGGCTGGGGGATCTGTGGCTCTCCAAAAAGTTGTTGGGACTCCAACTTCCAGCAGCCCAGGCCAGCTGGGCCAATGGCCAGGGATGATGGAAGTTGCAGTCCAACATTTGGAGAGTGCTCTACCATGTTTGTTTGAACTAAATTCAGATTTTAGTGAAATCCCCACCACCAGGGGCTTCGTTTTCCATCCACAAAATCCACTGTTTCGTTGGTGGAAAAACCAACAACCCTACAGAGATAAATAAAACTCCAGAATTAGCAATATTAAACATTTTTCAAAGAGATAATAAAAATTTATTATACAAGAACCTAATAAGATTTCTATTACAAGCTGCTAAATTACTAATAGCAAGAGGATGGAAAGATGCCAAAGGGCTAACCATCAATCACTGGTATAATGTGTTATGGGAAATTGCATTAATTGAAAAACTAACTCAAAAATTGAGAATTGCAGGGGGGGGAAAGAAAACAAACTCTTTTGAAGCAGAATGGTGGCCTTTTATCCAATTTTCATACAGAACATCTACAACAAAAATACCTCAAGCCTTCCAGTACATTTGGATGCAATAAACTTACAAATATACACCTATCACAAAACTGACTACTTTATGGCCGAAAAAGACTCCGGAAAAGGTGCCCAGCCAGATATGTTCCTTTGAATGTTGGTTCGGGGGGGGGGGGGATTTACTTTGTTCTGATCTAATACAATTTCTGTAATGGATTAGATGTTTTGTTGGTTGTTCGGTTGTCTTGTATATGTTAAAATTCAAATAAACAAATTTAAAAAAAATAAAGGAAAAACCAACAACCCTGATTTTTGTCTGTCGTCCACCCCAATGCAGTGTCATCGGTGAACATATTACAGAGTCTCACAAAGAAGGCAGATGAGTCATCGTCTCCAAGGACTTCACGAAAAAAAGTACCGTAAGTACAGTAATACCTTGGATTGCAAGTACGGTAACTTGGTTTGAGAGCGTTTTGCAAGACAAGCAAATTTTTAAATATTTATTTAATTTTTTTTGACTTGATATACAAGCGACGTCTTGCAATACAAGTACTGTAGTACGGCTTAAATTAAAAATCTCTGTATAAGATAATGCTCTCTTATATCAAAACCAAACACACTTGTTTGGGAATAAGGCATGGAAAGAAGGAAGACTTTGAGGGTGAGAGGACATGACTTCTAGAGACAGAGTCCCCCACACTTCTTTGAAAGAAATTAAATACAGCTTCTCTCCACAAAATCCTCCAAACACCAATCCCAATAGTGGATTTCTCTCCAGACATTCGAACAGGGGGACTGGGAAAAAGGGAAGACTAGATTATCCAAGGGGCACGCAGAGGTTGTAGGACCAGGGGCGGGCAACTTGTGACCTTCCAGATGCTTTGGCCTACAACTCCCATCTGCCCTAGCCAGCATGGCCAATGTTGAGGGATGGTGGGAGTTGTAGGACAAAACCTCTGTTCCAGGCAAAAGGCTCTGAGTGCTATCAATTAGCAAGCGTTGTGCAGGTATTCCGTCTCTCTCTCCTTAATGGATTTTCTGCAGTGGGAAAACACGGGAGGGTTATGGGTGGAATCATAGAAAAGTAGAGTAGGAAGGGGTCTACAAGGCCATCGAGTCCAACCCCCTGCTCAATGCAGGAATCCAGGTCAAAGCATCCCTGACAGATGGCCTCCAGCCTCTCTCTCTCTCTCATGCTAACCTACCTCACAGGGTGGTTGTGAGGATAAAAATCCAGAGAGGGGAAAGTGGCTCCTAAAAAAAAAAAAGGAAAAAAGGAGGATATAGATGTAACTAAACACAGCAAATCTCAAGGTCATGGCTCAGTGTTAGTAGTAGGGAAAGGGAGAAGGGAACACACACAACTGAGTGTGAAAATAGTGCCTCTGTGCATGTACAAACAGCATCCTTCCCCTTTCCTCTTCTATATAAAACCAATTGGCCTGGCTTCCACCCGTAGTGGGTTTGGGGTGGGGGCAAAACGTACAACGCTACACTACAGAAAACTGTGCCTCTGCGCATATATGGAGTTCCTCCTCCTCCTTCCTTCTCTCCCTCTCCATCACTGGCTTCCACCCCTAGCTAGGTGCGGGGACAAACTGACAGAGCAACACCAGAGAAGAGAGTGCCTCTGAGCACGTATAGAGAATACACACACCGGTAGTGCGAATATGAGAATCTATTAAGGACTCCCTTCCGTTTGCACCGCTTACCAGATATGTCCCACGGCGCTTGCCGTAGCCGCCCCTTCGATAACAAGCCTCACGCCGCTGCCAGGAAACCAAGAGCCGGCTGGACTCAGGAGAATGTGCATTTGCTGCAGCCGCTGCCGAGGGAGAATTTTGGCTACAAGCAGCCACCGTACGTCCCGTGCCACGTGACGCCGGGAGGTAAAGTCCGCCAATGGGAGTGCCGGCTAGGCGCCACAAAGGAATTTTAAGTTGCGCATGCGTAAAGCGGAGCCTATAGCGCATGCGCATTTGATAGCATTTTTTAAATGAGGGACGGGGAATATTTTTTTTAAAGGAAAGGCTGTACTGCTTAGGGCCTCCCTGTTCCTTCTCCTAACTGCGAGGAAAGGGAGACAAAAATAAAAGATATATATTTGGCTGTTGAGGGACGGATGGTGTGAATGTTCATGGAAGTTTTGCGCATGCGCGCTTGAGAAGCCCTATAATTAAAGCTTACTTTCCTGCGCATGCGCTGGGGGATGATGACAGTAATGGTAATAATAATAAAAATTGGTAGTCTTTTAAGGTGTTGCTTTTGCTACAGCAGACTAGCACAGTTTCCCCTATGGAAAAAGAAAGAGAGAGAAAACGATTACCGTTCACTGCGCATGCACCGGGGGAAGGACAAAGTCGCGCGAGGAAGTGGTGTCGCCTACTGCGCGTGCGCCGGGGACGGGAGGCGGAGGAGTTCAGGCGGAGAAAAAACCTTCACGGGGGAGATAAGACAGGCGTGCCGTTTGCCGCGCATGCGCGGGAGGAAGCTCGCGCCCTCCGCCATAGAAAGGGGTCGGGTAGAAGGTCTGGTTTGTTGCCAGGCGCATGCGCGCAGGAGGCTTTCCCCGCTTAATGGATGCTTCTTTTTTGAGGGGCCGCTGAGTCTTGGTTGCGTTGTTGGGTAAGGCTTTGTTTGCGTTGTTGGGTGAGAGGGGCTTTTTAATTCCTATTCAGCTTGGTATATGTGCGTGTGTGTAAGCTCATATTTGAGGTGTGGGAGAGGAGCGAAAAAAGAAAAAGTTGGCTGGGGCAGGGTTGCCAACTGACCTGCAAAACCCCTGCTTGGCCTGCTCTTCTGCCCTTAAGGGTAGCTTCCCTTCTCTCACCCCTCCCCGGTAGTCATTGAGCAGGTGGCTTAATGCACAATCCTATGCATGTTTAGACAGGAAAAAGGCCTACAACTCCCAGCATGCCTCAGCCAGCTATGCTGGGCGTTGTAGGCCTTTTTTCTGTTTAAACATGCATAAGATTGCGCCCTTGTTGGGTTAAAGGCATAGTGATTAAGCGCTAGCAGCTGTTAGGTGATGCCACTGCAAAGAAGATCCTGGTAATTGGGTGCCTGGCTTTTATTGATTACTGTATTACATTTATATCCCACCTTTTTTCCTCTTTGCAAGGCGACTTACACGGTGGTCCTCCTCTCCATTTTATCCTCACAACAACCCTGTGAGGTAGGTTAGGCTGAGAGTCAGTGACTGGCCAAAAGTTGCCTGGTGAGCCTCATGGCTGAGTGGGAACTAGTACCCGGATCTTCCCAGTCCAGCACGCTAACCACTTCATCATCACATTGGCTCTCAGAATCATTTTGGCTGCAATTTGAAAGGGTAGCTTCTCAATTATTAGTATAGCATGTTATCTGAATCCAGGATTTTCCCCTGGCTTTTCATTTCCAAACAAGCCGGGATTCGTGCGCCAAGAACAAACTTTGTCCTGACTTGAAAAGGGCACAAGGAATGAGGATCCCAGGCTCAGGCAACACACTAAACCAGGGGTAGGCAACTGTCTTGAGCCTGGGGGCCCATTTGGCAATTTGGGAAACCACCACTAAATGAGCACCACCACTAAATGGCTGCCGTGGGTGGCATGGCTAGTCACATAAGACAAGTAACCTGCACAAATAGCTGTGTACAAGGGAGAAGTGAGCTCTGAGCCCCCACACACTAAATAACTCCTTAGTGCCCATGGGCACTACATTGCCTACCCCTGCACTCTACCCCCAGGCATTTAATGGCATATGATGGGATATGCCAGCTGTTTTTAACAGGTCTAGTTATCTGTTTAAACTGTTTTAATTCTGGTATATTTAGTTTTATGCTGTATTTTATGGTATCTGTATTTTATTGTGTCTATGTTTTGCATTTTATGAATTGCTGCAAACCGCCCAGAGAGCTTCAGCTATTGGGCAGTATAGAAATGAAATAAATAATAAGTCATTCTCAATAAGCCGGGAGTCCCCAGAATCCTGGCTTACTGTTCCAGGTGAACATGGCCACTCCCTTTTCTGTCATATGATATGCTTCTGCTTCTTATCAGGTCTGGCCCTGAATGGTTGACATCAGGGAACTATATGTAGACCTCTCTCTGTTCTTTGGAGAAACGACAGGATATAAGAAGCAAGATAAAGAATCCCTAGTAAGATAAAGTTGAAGGTTTTACATGTCACAGCAAAAGTTTCCCTAGCAGATAGGACTGAACTTCTTATTTGTGAGTCTTTCTCGTTGCAGAGCCTAGATGGCTTCCCGACGGATGACGCGGGAGTCTTTTGACGACATCATGCAAGTCAAGGTGAAACGGTACCATCTGGACCGAAGCGACTGCATTGATGAGGCCCTCCATCAACTTCGAGGTAGCATCAGTGTTCCTTTGATAGTCTGACCCAACTTTGAATTTGCACCTCAGTGGGTTACAGGGGTAAAGTATGGCCGTTCTTAAGCAGACTCAAGATTTTAACTCTTAAGGAATTGATTGGTTTATTCATAAACAATTCCTGAAAAATAATACTATTTTCATATAGAACAGGAGTAGGCAACCTTTTTGAGCTGTGGGCACACTTGGCAGTTTCAGAAACTCCTGGGCACCGTCACAAAATGGCTGCCATGGGAGGCATGGCAAAGGACAAGTAACTTGCCCCAAACCTATAAGGCCGAATTGGGGTCTGAGCCCCCACACAATGAACAACTTGTTTGAACCCACAGTTTTCAGCACCAACAGAAACCTGTTTCACAGCAATCCCAGCTGCTCATAAGAAATTGTGTTAATTAAAAAATATTGGGAGGGGAAAGTTACCTTAGTGGGAGCCAAAGAATTGAGCACCCTGATGCCTATCCCTGCTTTAGGGGAATATTCGTGTAATTTCAGTGCACATTTCTGTGCTTTTTTTTTTTTTAATGGCAGAAAACAGGATGGAATGGATGTATGATTGAACACATGTAAATAAAATAAGAAACGTGATTGTAAAAATCAGATAAATACCGTTCAGTATTGGCTGGGGCATGCTGGGAGTTGTAGGACTTCTTTTCTGTCTAAACATGCGTAGGATTGCACCCTAAGGCGTGCGTGTTATTGGCAAAAGGCTGGAAATCTGACCTTCTACCATCACTCAGTGGAGATGAAAAATATGGAATAATATGGTGATGAGTAAAATTACGGCTTATAAACATTTATGGGAGTGAAGGAACAACACGATAGAGACACTTCCACAGAATGGGGTATTATTTATTCAACTAGCAAGCAGACTTGGCTTTCCACGGGTTGGAATAACCTCTTGGCGCGTCCTCTGCCATGATGTAGCCCCTTAAGGGAGGCGTCTGTCCACTCCATTCCCCTGAGAGGGGCTGCCCCATAGCAGCAGTGAGGGGACAGGCCTATAACTGTGTCCCTCAGCCTCCGAATCGCCACTGGCTTCAAACTGTATGAAATGCAAAGCTCTTGTGCTGGTTAGGGAAGTTTGCCCCTATGTACTGCATACACTTCAACCACACAGACACATTTAAATTAATGTGTTTTGAAAACAAAATCACCCCGGGGTGCACACCCCTAGCCAGAACCCTTAGTATGCATGGCAAGTTTCAGGTGTCTAGGTTTCCCAGTCTTAGAGCTATGGCATTGATAGTCAGTCACACATCCTCTTTGATTATTATATTATTTATTCCATTTCTGTGCTGCCCAATAGCTGAAGTTCTCTGGGTGGTTCACAGCAAGTCATAAAACGCAGATACAATAATTTAAAAATATAGCATAAAATACAGCATAAAATTTAATATATACAAAATTTAAAAACCATTTCGAGTGCAATCCTATGCATGTTTAGACAGAAATAATTGGGGGGCCACTACTAAGAAGGCCCTCTCCCATTTGTCCTGTCTCGCCGAGCCTCCCTTATAGATTTTCCCACAGGTATAGGCCTTCTGGCTTAGCACCAATAGACCTTTTGACAAAGGGATCTTAAGAATATCTGTTATACTTTGGAGTTGTGGTTTGTAACGCTGGATTATATCATTGCTGTTGGAAGTTAATGATTACGTACGATGTATCTGATAACAAACTGGAGTGTGGGTATATAAGGAAAAAGGAGGGGCAAAGCCTTTCAGGGTCATCCAGCGGCAGGCCTCTAGGCTGGCTGGCCTCTGGAGCGGTTCTGGGTGCCACACCTTAAGATGGATTTTCAAGATTGTACACCTGTGGGCAGGGACTGTTTACTTCTTCTGATTGCAGAAAAGCCGCTCTGGGAGCCTGTTTGGCTGAGGAGCTGGGTAAAAAAAAAATACTTTAAATAAATATAAATAAGAAAGGTTGAAAGAACTGAATGCGTTTAGTCTGGAGATACGAAAACTGAGCCGGGGGTGGTGTGGGGGACAGGACCAACCAGGGGACAGACATGCTGTCACTCTCCCAAGTCCCTGAAGGTCCGTCACAGTGAAGATAGCAAAGACTTCTGGAGGGCAGGACGAGATTTACCGTAATGGGCTTAAGTTACAGGAGGGGAGATCGTGGTTGAACCTTAAGAGTAAAGGCTTGACGGCAAGCGGAGTTTGACACAGGAAGCAATTGCCCAGGTAGGGGTGGTGGGCTCTCCCTCACGGGAGGTCTTCAAGCAGAGGGTGGACCAGCCACCTTTCGGGGATGCCCTAGCTCTGAATATCCTGCATCAAGGACAGGACTGGACTAGATGCCCTGTGAGACGCATCCGGTTCTGTATCAGCATCTGTGGCCCGCTTCTGTGTGCCCTCCTACAAGGGTGGTTTGGAAGATGGCAGCAAGGAAGAAGGCCTTTTCGCTGGTGTGTGTGTGTCCCCCCCCCCCCCCCCGATTTTGGAATGCTCCTTACAGCGAGGCCTGCCTGGCTCTAACATTGTCTTCTTTTTGGTGCAGGGTTAAGACTTTCCTCTATTCCAAGGCTTTTGACGGCATATGATGGGTTCTTTAATGCATCAGTTGAATACCACTGATGAGTTAGTTGTTTTTATGAAGTCTTGGTATTTTAGCGATGATTGTTCTTAGCTGTTTTAATTTTTCGTTTGTTTTAATTTTGTGGTAAGTTGCCTCATGTCTTTTGCTGCTGCTGTTTTTTTGAGAAAAGAGTCTAAGAAATACAGTCATGCCTTGGATTGAGAGCATAATTCGTTCCGAAAATGTGCTTGTAATGCAAAACATTCTTATATCAAAACGAAATTCCCCAAAAAAATTTGTACCGAGATTTTTAATTTAAGCCATACTACAGTGCTTGTATTGCAAGACGTCGCTTGTATATCAAGTCAAATTTTTTAAAATAAATATTTAAACATTTGCTTGTCTTGCAAAACGCTCTCAAACCAAGTTACTTGCAATCCAAGGTATTACTACGGTGGTGGTGGTGATTATGATGATGATGATGATGCAAGATTTTGTGAACTTAATAATATGTAGCAGCAGTAAGAAGCTTTTTAGGTGGTGTGCCGAATAAGTTCAAACTGGTCAACACAAGGAGAAACCAGCAGCAGCAACATACAAAACATGACTGTAGTTGAAACCGGGCCTTGCAGCACATGTAACCGAACTGTCAGGGCCGGGGGGGGCTTTCCCAAAAAGGGCTGCAGCAGTGTTATTTATTTATTTATTATATTTATGAATCGCCCATCTGGCCAGACATTTAGAGCGATGTACAGTCCAATAAAATACAAGGGACACACACACACACACACAGTATAAAACACAATTAAAAACAGCACAAAACTTAAAAATCCTAACCCACCCCATATTCCCGCCTGAAAAGCCAGGTTTTTAATGCCCGGCGGAAGCTAATCAAGGAAGCGGCAAGGCGGAGGTCACTGGGGAGAGCGCTCCATTAATTGGGGGCTGCCACAGAAAAGGCCCTCCTCCTAGTCCCCAGCAGCCTGGTTTCTCTGGCTGATGGGACAGGGAGAAGGCCGTCGGTCCGTGGCAGATCTTGTTGAGCGGCCTACTTGATGAATATCGAGAGCTGGAGAGCCTGCAGGCTAATCCTACCTCTCTGGTTTCAGTCAGATTTTTTTGGCCGTGTGGGGGGGTTAAGACCTCAGTCCCTCAGTGAGCCACCACTGCCTTCTGTTTCTTCCTGCAGTTCATTCGCGGCCAGCTCCGCGGGCCCAGTATGACGACGTGGAGGAGGATTTCCACAGCGATGGGAAGTACGTGCAGAGTGACTGGCAGGAAGAGCCGAGAGATGACTATTCGCTGCCCTCCTACAGGTCCAGCAGCCAAGTCGCGGAGGACGAGGATTACTATGCCAAGAGCTGCGCCCAACTGTCTCCACGCAACCGGGACTACAGCCAGCTGTCTCTGCACGAGCGGGACTACGGCCACTCGTCTTCCGTGGAAAGGGATTACGGCGGCCCATCTCCCCGAGACCAGGACTACATCCGCCCAGCCTCGCGGGAACAGGACTACAGCCACGTCCCTTCTCGAGAACCCTCCAGGCGCCGCAAGGCCGACTATGGAGCTCCGGAACTGCTGGGCGACTTCAGGTCACCAGGGCTTTTGGGAGAGGACTACGTGGCCCCACGGAGTCAGGATTACGACCTGGAGTACAGTCTCGAGCCCAAGAAGAATTCAGCCCCTCTTTGCCCGTTGGAAGGGGACGGGGTCTCCGGGGGAAGACACGAGGCATGGCTCGCAATAAGGGGTACCTGGTGGCTCCTGTCAAGAAATGGGTGGCCAAAAGTTTGTCCCTTGCCGACGATCCGCTGGTGGACCCCATGGAGCAGCCCAAGCCAAGAGCCATGCCTTCTCATCGGCCCCAGCTGAACCTGAGACCAAATTTGGGGGCCCAGAGGGGCAACCTGCACCAAGGTAGTCTGAAACGGCTGGGGGGCGCCCGGGACAAGGAGCCGGACCTGGATCTGGTGGACCCTTCGGATATCTTCTCCACGTTTGGGGTGGAGATCATCAAATGGGCTGGGTTCCACGAGATCAAGAGGGACCCGGAATATTCCGAGCTCTTCCAAGTGCTCTTCACCCTGGAGACAGAGACCTGTGCCAAGATGCTAGCCTCGTTCAAGTGCTCCCTGAAGCCCGAGCACCAAGACTTCTGCTTTTCCAGCATCCGGTCTCCACAGCACGTGGCGCTGAAGTCGCCCAAAGTGGACAGCGAGTTCCTGAACCTGCTTTTGGAGAAAAGGGTGGTGGTGACCAAGAACTGCTTCTTCGAGGTGATCAAGCCTTTTGACCGGTATGTGATGCGCATCCAGGACTACCTCCTGAGGAGCAGCACCCCTCTGCTGATGGCCTGCAACGCCTACGAGCTCAGCGTCAAGAGCAGCAGCTTCAGCGACCGGGCACAGATGGCTGCGGCTTTTGAGACCACCGTTTCCCTCTGCCGCAAATCCTTGGCTCTCTTGGGGCAGACCTTTGCCCTGGCGTCTACGTTCAGGCAGGAGAAAATCCTGGAAGCCCTCAGCATCCAAGAATTTGCCCCTCCGCCCACCTTGTTCCCCAATTTCGACACTTCGGCACTGTTTGGACGGGAGTACATCGAGAACTTGCAGAGCTGGCTGGAGAAGAGTGGCGGCCAGATGCATCTCAAGAGACCGGCTGCCAACCCTCCAGCTCCGAGCCAACGGAACATTTCAGAAACCAGACCCAAGATTAAGAGTAAGGAGGCCTTTACCAATTTATACCCACCACCACCACAGCCTAAATTGGGCTTGTCAGGTCCAGAAAGTAGTAACTGGCTTTACCACCAGCAGCCTGAGCCCTCATTTTGAACATGGCTCTTTCTCTTTGTTCTGTAACTTGCACCTGGCTCTGGTTGGTGAACCTTGCAGTTCTAGGAAGGAGAGGCCCGCAGCTCAGAGCGCAGGCTTTGCACGCACAACACTGAGATAGATTGTTCAGGTCCGTTCCTGTGTCCCTGTTTAAATAAGCCCTTGATTCAGAACCATGAGGTTCTTGCTTTATTTTTTAGGGAGTAGACCATAGCTAAATGGTGGGGCACCTGCTTTGTATACAGAATGTCCCAGTTTCAATCGCCAGCATCTCATAGAATAATAAGAGTTGGAAAGGGCCTATAAGGCCATTGAGTCCAACCCCCTGCTCAATGCAGGAATCCAGGTCAAAGCATCCCTGACAGATGGCTGTCCAGCTGCACCTTGAATGCCTCCAGAGTGGGAGAACCCACCACCAGTTGTTTCCATTGTCTTATGGCTCTAATCTCCAGGTAGGGCTAGGAGATCATCCTGCCTGCAACCCTGGAGAGCCATTGCTGCCACTGCCAGTCAGTGTTGACAATCCTGGGCTAGATGGACCCAGGGTCTCACTCACTATAAGGCAGCTTCCTGTGTTCCTATTTAAATCGGCCATTTATTCATCAGCATGAAGACTGGAACCTTTTTGTTTTGGAGAAGGAACAGAGCTCAGTAGTAGAGCACCTTTCCTTAATGTACAAAATTTAAAAACAGTTTAAAACAGCTTTAAAAAACGAAACAAAATTTCTTCAGCTATCTCGTGAGTATTCAGAATAAATCACGAATAAATACTCATGAGTATTGAGAAGATTTTTTTTTTTTAGCATACTTGGAAAAACTTCTGGGCCCTGATGAAGGTACATACCGAAACGTGTTGGGCAATAAAATATTTCAGTTGGCCCCAGAGACTTCTTTCTCTTTCGTTCTTTTTACACATTGGTGCCTTCCCCTCTTGTTCTGTTTTTGTGTGTGTACGCATCCGTCCATCCTGTTTGGTGTTTGTTCTTTGTTTACACAGTCCCGCAACGTGCTGATCGGAAAGTCATTGAGACGATCGAAAAGTTGGTCAACAGCATGATTTCCGGCATGCTGACAGGAAGAGAGAATGCGGAGCTGAAAGGCAACCCAGAGTACTGGTAAATACCTTATTTCAGCTTTCCTCAACCTGGGCGCCCTCCGGACATGTTAGGCTACAACTCCCAGCATGCCCCAACCACCAGTCGTTTGGTGGTTTCCCAGCTTTTGCATGTTCTCTCCCCCCCCCCTTCTAAAAGGTGGTTCTAAGGCTTAGTGACTGCCAATAAGAGCTTTAAGCGAAAAGATCTGGTATTTTGGGCCCGCCCACCCTCGGAAGTCCATTTCATTTATGCCGTTTCTATACTGCCCAACAGCCGGAGCTCTCTGGGCGCTTTACAAAGATTAAATGTAGCCCCCGAGAGCTTCTCCAAAGTTTACAATCCAGTACAGTCATAACAAAGAAAAGCATACCTGCGCATCAAGAGCAATACGTTATTGCTGCAAAGCTCGATCAAAGATATCCAACTGCTTTTAAATGTATCTGAGCTGTGACGTTTCTCTTATTCTCTTACGTAACTCTTGGTTCCGGACGCTGCTTTAGATATTTCTTGGCACTGAACATAGCCTCACTCCCATATCTAGCCACTCCTTCATTAAAGGCACACCCCTATAAAAATGTCCTGCAACTCCCAGCATGCTGGGAGTTGTAGGACTTTGTCTAAACCTGCATAGGATTGGGCTCTGCGCTCAAACAGCAAAGATTGTCGTGGCCCCTTAAAAGCTAATTTAGTTTTTGTGCTCGCTTTCATGGACGCTGTCCACTTCATCAGACACAAGCCAGCTTAACTTTGCCAAACGGGCGGCCTTCTCCCTGTCCCGTCAGCCAGAGAAACCAGGCTGGTGGGGACTAGGAGGAGGGCCTTTTCTGTGGCAGCCCCCAATTTATGGAACTTTCTCCCCCGTGACTTCCGCCATGCCCCTTCCTTGATTAGCTTCCGCCGGGCATTAAAAACGTGGCTTTTCAGGCGGGAATATGGGGGTGGGTTAGGATTTTTAAGTTTTGTACTGTTTTTAATTGTGTTTTATACTGTGTGTGTTCCCCCCCCCCCTTGTATTTTATTGAACTGTACATCGCTCAGAGTGGCCGGATGTCTGGCCAGATGGGCGATTCATAAAAATAATAAATAAATAAACGTCTGTTCCCTTTCGGGGTCAAACAGGTTTTTGCACGAAGAGGACAGCCTCGAGCACAAGTATTACAAGCTGAAGCTGTCCGAGATGGAGAGGCTCATGACGGCATCCAAGGAAGAAGCCAAGGAGGAGAAGACCCCCGAGCAGCGGGCATCGGAAGCCGTGAGGACCCTGCTGTATGCCAAGAAAATAGCGAGCATCAAGAAGAAGCTCTTCCGAAGGAAGAAGGCCCGGCATCCTGCAGCGGGCAGCGAGAGCCAGGAAAGTGAAGAAATCCACCATCGGTACCCAGACGCTTCTGTCGGCAGGGACAATGCTGAAGCAGCTGCCGCCGCACATCCCAAGCACTAAGGCTGCGCCGGAGGGCTCTTCCTCAGACAAAGCTGGCCCAGGTGCCTCTGCCCCTGACTCAGAAGAGGCGGTGTCCCTGGGGGACATTTCGGGCGCCCAGGGCTTGCTGGGACATCCGGGAAATTCCCAGCCCTTGATGAGGCAGTTCCCTGATGGTAGGTGAACCAAAAGAGGAGATGGTGGTTAGGGAGAGACCAGGTCAGACCTTCGGTCCATCTAGCCTGGTGTTGTCGACTCTGGCTGGTGGTGGCTCTTTCCTAGACCAACAGCAGATGCTGGGGCCTTCTACATGCAAAGCAGGTTGTCTACCACTGAGCTGTTGTCCTTTCCCTAAAAATGCAGTAAGGAACCAGCCCTCACCAGTTCTGGAGATGCCGGGGATTGAACCTGGGAACCTCTACATCAGTGTTCTCCAACCTTGGCTGGGGCATGCTGGGAGTTGTAGGCCAAAAACATCTGGGGACCCAAGGTTGGAGAACACTGCTCTACATGTAGAGACAGTGTTTTATCACTGAGCTATCACCTCCTATCAATAGCACAGGGACACAGAAATGGACATCATACCAGGTGAAACTTATTTATCCATCTAGCCCAGTAGTATTTCTTCTGGCTGGTGGTGGCTTTCAAGGGTCTCAAACACAGAAGGATCACCTGCTGCCCGATCCTTTTCACTTGCGATGCCCAGGGTTAAACCTGGGCGAGTCTGCATGCAAAGAAGGTTCTTTACTCGCTGAGCTGAACTTTTGTTTCCAGAATTTCATCACTGGTATCTTCCAGGGTAGTGTGTGTGCATTTATTTATTTTATTTACTTACTTATTTACCTACTTACATCATTTTTACCCCACTCTTCAGCCAAAAAAGGCTCCCAGAGTGGCTTCCAAAGATTAATATTAGACAGTCCCTGCCCTCAGGCTTACAGTCTAAAAGACATGACACAAAAGGAAAAGGGATTGGGAGGGAGGAGGAAGAAAGCAAAACTCAGGCAGCAGTTCTTAATTTCAAGGTTCTTATAGATGTTTTTTCCCCCCCTTCTTTTTTTCTGGCAGGGAGGGGTGAAGCAAGCTCCCTGCCGCTGCTCCCTCTCTGGCTGATGTATGGGGTCAGGCTGGTCTCCCCCTTGAGATGTTAATCTTGGGGGGCATGGGGTGCAGCCTCCCAGTGGCCCTTGGTTCTCTGGCCAATGGATGAGACCAGAGTCTGCCGCCCCAGGGAACTGTCAGTTGGAGTCTCTGGCAGGGAGGGGTGAAGCGAGCTCCCTGCCGCTGCTCCCTCTCCGGCTGATGTATGTGTATATATATTTCCCCGGCATCTCCAGGCTGGTGACTTCTTTGTCAGTGGGGCTCCTCATCCACGACAGCTTTTATTATGAGCTTTATAGTAGCTCTGCATGGTGCTCCATGGTGGTGAACCTATTTTGGGGATGGAGTGCAGCACGATGGAGAGCTCCTCTAAAGCTCAGAATAAAAGCTGCAGCGGATGAGGGGCCCCACTGACACGGGAGTCACCGCCCCCCCCCCATTGCCAGTCACTGTAGGAAACGCTGAGCTAGGTGGAGGAATGGTCCGACTCTGCGTCAGGCGGCGTCCTGTGCTTTGTATCTCTGTCCCCGAGCAGCGTTCAGACTATGAGGCCTGTTTGAAGCGAAATGCCTCCCTGTACCGTATCCTGACAATAATTCCATAGAATTAATGAGTTGTTTTCCTCCGTTTCCAGTGGACCTGAAAACTATGGTAACTGCTCAGAAGTTGGCCGAGTTTGTGGCTGAGGTTGGACCGGAAATCGAGCAATTTAGCATCGATAACAGTGCGGATAATCCAGATCTATGGTGAGTCCTTCCCCCTTTCATTTATTTTTATTTATTGTTACATTTATATCCCGCCTTTTCCCCCTCTAGCAAGGAGCCCAAGGCAGCTTATATAACCCTGTTCCTCCTCCATTTTATCTTCACAGCAACCCTGCGAGGTAGGCTAGGCTGAGAGTCCACGACTGGCCCAAAGTCACTGACTGAGCTTCATCGCCGGGGAGGAACTTGAGCCTGGGTCTCCCCGGTCCCAGCCCGGCACTCTAACCACTACACCACTCTGTCTCTCATAGTTCCCACCCCCTAAGACAGCCAACCTGGTGCCCTCCACATATGTTGGGCTAGAACTCCCATAATTCCCAGCCAAGTTGCCTGCCCGAAGGGGAGTGCTCTTGTTTTACGGCCCCCAGCAATCTAGAGCTGGAGTCCCTTGTAATGCTATTCAGGGGTGTGGTGGATGGGTAGTGAGTTTCCCGAGTGGAGAAGGGATATAAAGGAGATGACCACTGTGATGAAAGGGTTAACACTAGCGTTGCCAGGCTTGCCTGTAGAAAGTTCTGATGAGAGGGGGAGCTCTGTATATATGTGCCTGTATGAGATGAGAGGAGTTACCGTAGTTAGGGTGTTGAGTTAGAGCTAGTTAGGGAGATGTGAGATGAGAGAAGTGAGTTGGAGGGAAGTGAGTCGGGATTCTAGTCAGTCAGATAAGAGGCATAAAGTTAATTCAACATAAACTATTGCCTTTATGGGAAAGAGGTTGTTCCTGTTTGAAGAAATGTTTTACTTTAGAAAATAAAGAACGATTTGTCTGGTCACTTAGTATAGCTGCTAAGCATAAACACCACGATAACCAATAATGGTATTTGTCTGCTCGGGTTTGTCTGGGAGTGAGTGAAGACTTGTGACAGAGTTGGAACAGTGTTAGTTTAAAATAGGGTGAGCTAAAAACCCTGGAGCTACCATATATCTCAGCCGCTGGGTTAGTGAAGAAAGTGAACTAACAGCCAGGTGGTAGTGAGAGAAATAAAAGTAAATAACCGGCCACGGTATCGTCACAGTCACACGCGTGTGCGCACACACACACGCACAAAGTGCCATATAGCCGCTAGGCCCAAACTGCAGTATTTTGTAGCCATGGCTGGGAGCATACACTTCGTGGGGATGGTAAATGCACAAACAAGGGCACGAGGAGCTCAGTTTTCCCTCCTTCTGTCCTCTGGAGGCATTCAAGGTGCAGCTGGACAGCCATCTGTCGGGGATTCCTGCATTGAGTGGGGGGGGTTGGACTCGATGGCCTTATAGGCCCCTTCCAACTCTACTTTTCTATGATTCTATGATTCTATTCCTTTTCAGCTGACACAGAAGCATTATCTCCCAAGCTGCTCTTGGCCATGGATTTGTTTTAGTGCAGTCAAGCCAGGATCAGAACAGAGCTTACCTTTCTGGCTTTGATGTCAAGCAGTACTTCAAACTAAACTAGATTTCCCCAGAGTTTGGACGGAATGAGGCACTCCCAGATAATTCACAAGGGGATGCTTCTGATCTCGGCATGGCCACAACCAGAAAAGGGGAGCACACGAGCCAGCCCGAGCGCCATTCACATAACGCTAAACTGGAGTGCAGCGTTGTATCTGAACTGGACGTTTGGGTTCATTCAGACATCATATCAAGCTGTAGTTTGCCATCAATACACGGCCTCCATCTCGGCCACCGTGTCGCCCCCTTCTTCCTCGGTGAACGGGGAGGGAACTAGAAGCCTTTGATGCTGGCTTGGGGCAAAGCAGAGCTTTGCTGTAGTTAAACTATGGAACTCACTTCCACAAGATGTCATGATGGCCGACCGTTGGGACGGCCTTAAAAGTGGGTTGGACAAATTCACGGAGGAGAAGGCTGTCAATGTCTACTAGTCCTGATGGCTATAGGCTTCCTCCAGGATCAGAGGCTAGATGCCGAGAGCCCAGTCTGGGGAGCAGCTGGAGGGTCCACCCGTTGGGGTCCATGGACAGTGTTGCTGCGGTGTGACAGAGGGTGTTGGACTAGTGTTGGCGAACCTTTTGAGCCCGAGTGCCACTGCAACCAAACAATGTATTTTTCAATGCCTTAAGTGGAGAAGGAGGAGGGGTTAATCGGCCCGCTCGTTCAGCATGACATGCTGTGTTCGGCTGTGTGCGAACAAGTTGCTGCTGGACTAGATCATGGATGGGCGAACCTTTGGTTGTGGCCGGTGATCCAGCATCATGGCTCTTATGTTCTTATGACCAAACCTGGCAGGCATCCAGTTTGTGCAAAGCTGGTTCTGCTCGCCAACCAGGGTCAAACGGTAGATTGGGATCCTGGTTTGTGAGCAAACCACAGTTGATGTGTGTTCGCGTGAAACCGCAAACGAGGGTTTGCTACAAGCCAGAATAGGAAGCACTCAAGCTCCGCTCCATGCGTAGGAAGGTGAGGAGGGATGGGTGTGCTAGCTTGAAGCATTTCAGGCTTAGAACACTGAACCAGCGGCCATTTTGTCTGAGCGCAGCCTTTGAGTCTAGCCTGGCAGCCTCTCTCTCTCTCTCCTCTCTCTCTCTCTCTCTCTCTCTCTCTCTCCAAAAGTGGAAATCCCAACTTTAATCCCCTTTCTAGTGTACAAATCCTTGCACAACCACGAAGCTCACCAGTGACCTTGCGCCTGCCGTGCACTCCCCACCTAACCTGCCTTGCAGGGTGGTTGTAAGAATGAAATTGATTGGTGCCTGTGTAGAGGAACCGTGTTTGCTGCGCCCATGAGAGATGGACCTTGTTCCGATCTAGCATGGCCCTTCTCTTGTCTTACGTTCTTGAGCTCCTTGGAGAAAAAAAGTAGGAGATGAATGTAATAACACAGTACTGAAATTCTCCCTCAGGTTCCTGCAGGATCAAGAGAGCTCCGCCTTCAAGTTTTATCGCATGAAAGTCCGTGAGTTATGCCCCTCCATCAGTTTCAGCGCCATGCCAGAATCGGCTGATCTCTGCGAGAGCGCGGAGCCCACGGGGGGTGATTGGGAGAACGTGGAAGAGGAAGAGGCCCTCCTGACTGAAATGGAAACGGAGGAAGGGGGTGAAGAGGAGGAAGCCGCGGTGCCGGCTGAGGAGGCGGAAGAAAGCCTGCTGGAAGAGGGGCCTGCTCCAAAAGTGGAGGGCATCAGCGCAGCAGAAGGCGGGCAGGCCAGTGCCACATCCGAGGGCACCGCCTCGGGGGCATCGGCCCAGGCCCTCTCCCAGGGCGCCCCCTTCGGGCGCAAGAGGATCAGTAGCAAATCCCTGAAAGTGGGCCTGATCCCAGCGTCCAAGAGGGTCTGCCTCATAGATGAACCGAAAGGTGAGCAGCCGACTGGCTTGCTGGCCACGCGGTCTGCCAGTGAAGCACTGTCATGCTAATCTCTTCCCCACCACCACCGCCAAAAAAAATCACTTTTAATGCCAAAGTTTTCCAGTATTGGTGCAAATCTACCTCTAGGTGCTGGGCGTTGGGGAAGGGAGAAGTCTTGGAGTTCAGTGTTGGATTTTTATTTTTTTGTTTTTATTATTGTGCTGGCTATGGCTTCCATTGACTGGGGACAGGCGGGTTCTGTTATACAATGTGTTTCTGTGTGTGAATATCTTTGAGACTGCTTTTCACGACGGGAAGTGGTGCATAAATTTTAATAATAATAATCATATTGCTGTTGGTCGGGTGGGAGGAGAAACAAGCAGTTGGTGCATTGGTGCAGGTCCTTCTCTCCTCACAGGTAGCACTTCCCTCCAGGTAACAGGGAAGTGCACAGGCATTGTTTTCCCTGGGAGGAAGCTAGCCAAACAGGCGGCACGGTTAATTGCTGTTGCAAGTGGGGATTTTGATTTGGATTACAGTTATTGTCAAGGGGACATGTTTGGTGGCAGCCCCATCAGCCAAGCCGGATTCCAGCCAGGGGGATGCAAACACCCCCTGGCTGGAATCTACTGTTGGCAGGCTTCCGGCATCACCCAGGGGCGTGGGGCGTGAAGAGGAGACTGAGTGACCCTGGCAGGGCAGTGAGGGGAGAGGATACTGAGCCCCTATGGCTTTGAGTGGCGACCGGCCGGACCTCAGCAGGGCTGCTCCAGAAAGCCCGAAGCCCCCAAGCTGCACGGAGCTGCCCCAGGCTGCCGTCTTTCTGCTCCTCCTTTGCCACTCCTGTGTGAAAGTAGCCTCGAGTGTAGGACAGAAAGGATGCCAATCCAGGCGAGGTGAACTGAGTGGAGTGAACACGGCCCAGCCCAGAGCGGCGAGAGCCTGTCGTACCCAGAGGCGGTGGCCCACTAGGGCTGGAGCCCCGAATCTTTCATTTGGGGCTCTGAATCTCTGGGAGGCCCTCTGCCCCACCGCCCTGCTGTCCAGGGGCACTTTCTGAAATCAAGCTCCAGGACCCCTGAGGATCTCTGTGGCATCTGATCCCCCCTGGATTAGCTGGCTTTTTGCCCATGTGTGCTTCCCCTCCTCCTGCCCGCCTCCACCTTGAATCTTTCTGCCTGAGGTTTCTTTCTGAAATCTAATGCGCTCTTCTCCCCTTGCCCCTTTTTACAAAGAGGGGTCTCCTTAGGAGGCAGGGTCCTTGACAGACTTCAGAGCACATGTAAATTGGCATATGCAAATTTATGTGTGGCTTTCCCCCCCCCTCCTGTGGGCCTGAGCCCAGGATCTTTTCGGTGCCTAGCCCTGCCTCTGGTCACACCCAAAGCCCATTTGTGGGTTCAGGAAGCCAGAGTGGGAGTGAGCCAGGGTGGGTTGGGGCGGCGGTATCCCCAGAGGCGCTGTGGAATCCCCAGAGGCGTTGTGGAGGTCAGAGGCAGTTTTCAGATCCTGAACTGTATTTTTTTTCTCATTTTGTCTTGTGAGCCACACGGAGTGCAACGCGTTGGATGGTAGGGTAAAAATGAAGCAAGAGGCTGCTGCTTCACTGTCCTGCCTGTGAGCTTTCCAGACGGCTGCAGTTGGGGAAACGGGATGCTTGACCCTGTGGACTGTCAGGGCTGCTCCTGACAGTTGCAGAACGGGCGCCCCCGTCTTCCAAGGCAGTCTGCCTTTGAGTTTCGGATGCCAGGGATGAACAGGGGCCAGCAGCTTCCTTTGCGGTCTTCCTGGAGCCCCTCCTGGTTGGATGCCGTCGGCACCCTGAGGCTAGACAAGATGGACCTTTGCTCTGAGCCAGGGGGTAGGTGACCTGTTTTGGACTACAGCTCCCCCTCATCCCTGACCATAGACCGTGCTGGCTGGGACTGACAGGAGTTGTAATCCGAAACAGGAGGCTGCTCTGAGGTCATCAGCGGACCTTCTCCTGGTGGTTCCAGATGGCGCTATGGCTGAATTGGAATGGAGTCCATCTGGAGAACAGCCTTCAGTGTGGTGGCCCCCTTTCTGTGGAACTCCCTGCCTCTGGAGGTCAGGCAGGCTCCAACACTGTGTTGTTTTTGGCATCTCCTGAAAAGACTTCTATTTCCAGGAAGGCTTCCTGGATTAACCAGCCATGGTTTTATTGATCTTGTTTTTAACATATTGTTTAATTATTTTATTTGTTTTATCCTTTACTGTTCACTGCTCCAAAATCTCCATACTGGAATATGGAGCAGTGGGCAATTCTTTGTTACATTTTGTTTGGCCTCCAGATTGACTTTGACTTCTCGTTTTTGCCTTTCAGTCCATGACCCGGTCCGGATTGCTTACGACCCACCATGTGGCTATTCGACATATAAAAATAAGAAGGTGAGGGGCAAAAAGTGGTTGTCTGTATGGTTGTTCTAGGGATAATTTGTATCGCATCCCATCCTCCATGTAGCTGCTGGTGAGAAATGTTGCGGTTGGTTGATGGGGCAGAGTGGGAAGAAGTTTCTTCCCTTTTAACTTTGCCACAGTCCTGGGAGGTAGGCCAAGATGGACGTTCAACTTGTGTCTGGGCTATACCACTTCAGGCCGCAGGCACGGGGCTTGCATGATTTATTTACTTAATTATTTTTATAGCATTTTTATCCTACCCTTTAGCCAAACAGGCTCCCGGACAGCTTACAAAGATAAATAAGACAGTCCCTGCCCTTAGGCTTACAATGTAAAAAAACATGACACAAAAGGAAAGGGGATTGGGAGGGGAGGAGAAAGAAAGCAAATTCAGGCACTATATTCTGAGTTGCAAATTTTCTCCACGTACACACAATGATGGAATGTTCCTTGGCATACACACAATTTCCTGCATGTAAGTAAGCTGACATTCCAGGGAAAAGGCTCAGCTCGGACCTGACCTGCTAGTTTTCTGTATGTGGGGAACCCAAGCCGAGTCCCACACTGTCCACTGCACCATAGCGGGCAGGTTTGCGAATTAAAATGTACGTTAGGCTGCAGCCCACTGTACCCACTGATCTGGGAGTAAGCCCGCATGTAAAGAAGGACCTGATTGCGCAGCGAGTTTGGCATGCAGCCAAAGTGTGAGATTTAACAAAATCCGCACAGGGCCTTGGTTGATGTGGAAAAGCTCTCGAGGCAACATCCCGACGTGAGGACTTGGTTCGCACAACACGGCAGCCCGTGGGTTAAATAACCCACGGGCTGCTGTGCATGAGCGGGAGATCGCAGACACGCTTGCCTGCAGTGTGCCCGCCACTTCCACTTTTCCTCAGCAAACCACAACCGGTTTCGGGCTGAACAACCCAGCATTTACCCAATTGCTTGTTGTTAACTTTGGGTGGCACACTAAGCAACCTGTGACGGAGCCGATCGTGGGTTGCTGAGGAAGCAGAAGTGGCGGGCATGCTGCAGGGCAGTGCGCCTGCTGCCTCCCACTCATGCGCAGCAGCCTGTAGGTTGTTTTAACCCATGGACTGCCATGTCGTGCAAACTGGCCCGTTGGCATGTTCCTGTTGGCGGAGGGGGGGGGATCCTTTTAAGTTCAAAAGAAACTTGGTCCAAAGGGCAGGTTTTTTGTCTTTTTATTTTACACTTACCATTGTGTTTGACAAGTTGGGGAAAGGCTAGTTTTTAACGTTCTGATATATGGTGACCGGGTGTCTCTTTTTTTTTTTATTCGACGTCGGCAGAAATCCAAGGACTTGGAATTCCAGCACAAGAGACTGAACCAGAAGAACATCGGCTTCCAGATGCTCCAGAAAATGGGCTGGCAAGAAGGGCTGGGCCTCGGCCTGCACGGCAAAGGCATCAAGGACCCTGTCAAAGTGTACGTACGAGGGGCACGCGTTCTGAATTCCCCCGTTTTTAGAATTCCCAGTTCCTAGCTGTAACTGCTCCTTGCTGCTAACACCGGGACTCTCCGTTCAAAGTAATGATGTGAACAACTTACCGGAAAGGGTTCCAGGGATGGGGAACCTGTGTGCCCCCCCCACTCCCAGATGTTGTTGGACCCCAACTCCCATCAGCCCCAGCTAGCATGACCAATAGTCAGGACTGATGGGGGTGGTAGTCCTGGATTAGACCAATTCGTGGACGATGATAGGACTGTCCATCTAGCTATCTAAAGGCCACCTTTAGGGGTGGAACCCTGTTGGTGGCTGCCATTAGAATTTAAATGGAACTTCTCTGCGTTAGGGACAATCTACCTCAGGGAAGACAACACAGCATCGCTCCGGCACCCTCCTTGGGGGGGGCTTCCCAGAGGCGACGGCATCGCTCGGGCAGTCCCACCTCTGATCACTCTCCTTGCCTTTCCCTCTGCCACATCTTCATTTTTCCTTTTAAAAAAAGAAGGGGGGAAAGAGGAACAGCCCAGCAAGTCTTACACGTGAGTCTGAGAAGTGAACTTGAAGGCTGCAACGTGTCGTCGGGCCGGCTTAGCAAACTGGGAAGTGACGCATAAGCCCCTGGGTTTGTTTACTGCATACAGGGGTGTGGACAGGTGAGTATCTGTGGCCTCAGCGGTAGCCTTCCTGAATTAAACCTCCATCTCCAGCCCTGGGAAGGGCCCTCATAGCCCAGCCTTCTTCCTGCCGTGGGACCTCATAACCCAGCTTTCCGCAACCGGGTGCCCTCCAGCCGCGTTGGGACTGCAAGGCCCGATCATCCCCAGGCATGCACGGCCTTGAGGCTGCCGTCTCTTGTGTCCAAAGCAGAGTTGGAGAAATCTGTGGTCCTCGTTGGACTCTGGCTCCCATCAGCCCGCAGGGCCAGGAGGGCAATGGGAAATGGAATCCAGCAGCTCCTGGCGGGCCAGAGGTTCCTCACCCCTGGACTGAAGTATCGCCGCAGCCTCCACAGCCTGCCTTTGCAACCTGCCTTTGCAACCTGCCCAAGTTCAACAACTTGTCCAAATGTCTTGTTCCATGCAGAAGCGAAGCCAGGAGCTTTCCTTTCATCCTCCCAGCCTGTAAAATTGTGTGTGTGCAGGGTCCTCCTCCTCTTCCTGGCAAAGCAAACATCTCTCTTCTTCCCCTCTTGAAAACGGTCTGCCTCTTTCTAGCTTGCCAGTAGAGCCCCTGCTCTGCATCTGGCAGCTCCCAGTGTTCAGTCCCTGGCACCTCCCAGTTTTACGGTGAGGATCTCGAATTGGGACTTAGGAACCTGGCCTATAATGAGTCAGAACCTTCGTCTATCTAACGGTCTTGTCTGCACCGACGGGCAGCAGCTCTCCAGGGTTTCCAATGGTGGGCTTTTCCAGCCCTTCGTCACGTCCTCCAGCCTTTTTAGAGTACAGGAGAAGACTCCGATGAAGACAAGGATCAAACTGTTCTTCGCAGGGAAGGACAGTCAGTCGTGGATGCAAGCCAGAAGACCCAGCCTTGCCATCCTTCTCTGAGTCAGTAGAGGAACCCCCTAGCAGAACCTCCCATTTTCCCTGCCTCGCAGAAGTCTGAGACCACAGAATCAGGCAAGGGCCTTTCAGTTTCAACAGACCAGCCAGCTCCTCCAGATGGCTTCTGTTGGCTTTAGCTTGCCGCTGAGACAACATCCTCCTATGGTTCTTGCAGAAGAGCTCGAGCCAGCCAAACCCACTCTGGGCTCTCTGCGGACCTATTTCAGCTGCCCCTCTACGCAAGAGGGCTTCTGCCCTGCTGCACCGGTCATGCCCGTTCCCTGCTCCTGCTCCTGCTCCTTGTCATAGTCGGTATTTGTGGCTAACCGACTCTCTTCCACCTCCCTGCTCATCTCTGGTTCTACTGTCCTTGGCTTTTCAGCGGCGAGTTCCACCTCCTCCAAATCAGTATCTTCCCATCTCCCTTGAAGGCTCTTTTGCAGCCACCGTGGGCCCAGTCCCTGCCGTCACGGCGTCCGCACCCAAGCTCCCAGCTTTGATTCCTGGCACCTCCCAGTTAAACTGGATCCCAACAAGGAAAGATGCCCTGGAGAGCCACGCCAGTCAGTGTGAGCAGCACTGGGCCGGATGAGCCAGGGGCCCGACTCGGCATCAGGCCGCTTCCAGTGTTCCTTTTTAAATCTGTTCGGAAATACGAGGAGTAGATTCTTCTGTTTCCCTTTACAGGTCCATGAGGCTGTTTTCTATGTCCATCAGGAGCCTCCTCAGCCGAGCTTTTGCTTTGCATGCACCTGTGCATGGGCCCCAGATCTTTCGAGCTGCCCCAATTGCATTCCTTTGCCTTAATACAAGCCTGCTTCTTCCTTCTGAACTCAATAAACTTCGCAGTTATTGGGAGACCTTAGTAACTCACTCCCTTAGTGGACTGATGGGAGAGTGTAGCCTGAAGGCACCAGCCTTTTAAATTAGAGGGGAGACTGCCACTTTTCCTTCCGCAGTCTGCTCATCATTTTCATTAAGTCCAACATGGCCTACGGGCACCACTGTTGCCCAGCTTTCTCAGGCTGTGCCTGACTCTGCAGAGACCTGTCCAGCCAGTTGCTACTGGGCCACTGCACTTGTGCCCTGGGCCATTGCAGGCAAGAGGTGAATTAGCTTGCCTTCTATAAAAATTTAAATTATACCAGTTATTTCTAATTACGCACCTATATTTGCATAGGTAAAGTAGCATAGGCAAATTAGTGGGACTTTTTAGCAATGCCACGGTAGAGGCTGCCCTGAGCAGGGCTTTGGATGAGATGATCTCACAGGTCCCTACGTATTCTGTGAGTCTGAAGCTCCTTGCTGCAGCTTCGTTGGCATTCTTCTTTGAGCCTTGTAGGCTTGGTCCCAGGCTGATGGACGCCAAATAAAGCAGCCCCCCCCCCGAACGACCTTGCGGAAGTAGTTTTGACATGCGGCACGCCTTCTTGCAATGACGACGCCTTGTGTCCTTGGGAGGCAAGAAAATGAAAAAGGAAGAAGGGAGCGTAGAGCTGTCTGGGGCTGGAAAGGTTTGCACCAGTGATCCCCATTCAACGGGCGGAAGAGCGCACAACCCGTGTGCTTGGGCTCGTAGGAGAAGGCGACAAAGTTTGCTAGGCTTGCTGCCTTGTGGCCCCGTGAGGAGGGAGCGAGGAGAGGTACCCTTCAGGGTGACATGCTACCCGTCCTTTGGGCATCCCCTTCTTCATTTAAGAATGGCTCTTCCCAGAGTGTTGGTGTGGCAGAGACCATTGGTCTAGGCCCGGGGAGACCCAGGTTCAAATCCCCCACTCGGCCATGAAGCTCTCTGGATAACTTCGAGGCCAGTCACCACCTCTTGCCCCAAGTCGCCTAAAACAGGGCGGCCTCATCTATGCCACTCCGGAGGCAGGGCAGGGCAGGAGCAGAAGCTGTTTTTCCTCAAAGAGCACAATTCCCGTATGCCACCAATCGAGGAAATTGTCCAGCTTGTGAAGTCGTGCCACAATCTCCCCCCCCCCCCCGCAAAAATTGCCATGGGTTTGTTTGGGGTGGGTGGGAGGCTGGGTGGCTTCTGCCGCTTATTCTCTGCCTCGGTCCGATGTTGCACCTTCTTTAGGGTTGCCCCAAGCCAAGGGCACGGAGGAAACACAAACAAGCCTGGTTGCCTCTTTGGAAGCTTGGCGGCCAGTGCTTTTCTTGTCGGTCCTGCACTTTGTCATGGCAACTGACGGTAAGAGACGCTGCTAACTCTCCATGTATATATTTTTTTGCCTCCTTTAGGGGCTCCACCTCGGCAGGGGAGGGCTTGGGTGTTGCAGGGGAGGAGAAGAAAGAAGACACCTTTGCGACGTTCCGTCAGAGGATGATCCAGATGTACTATTTGAAGAGAGCTAGTAAATAGGAAGGTGGGTAAAACAAGCCAGTTGCTTTTCTTTTTGAATTATTGCTTTTTTAAAAAATATATATATATATTTTTTTTTTAAAGGAAACAGAGAATACTGTTGGGCTCTTTTTAACCGTTGCCTTTGACCCCAGGTAGGCATTGCTGGGTGCTTGCATAGAGGCTATCTGGATTTTTAACCCTTGTTTTTTTGTGTTTGTGTTTTTCATTTTGAAAATCCAGAATGATCTCTGAACCAAAGAATGATTATTATTGCTGGGGTGCCTTTTACTGCTCTTTGGTAGGGCATCTCACAAGGGAAAAAAAAACCCCTATTTTGGAACCTGTTTTTCTTTGGCGCGTTCGAAGAGCTGTGGCGTTTAAAATCCCTACCATCCTCAGAGAAGTCGGCCGTTCTTTGGATGCAGGAATAGCCAGCCCCGCTTCCCATCACAGGCCAGCTGTCTCTTGGCAAGAACCTATGATCTATTTATTCCGCATATGATACAAATGATCATCCCCAGTGTGATTACTGGATCTTCTCACTCGTCTTCCTCAAGATTGCAGACATTCAACTTTATATTCTTTAAACTTCCTTTTGAATCGCTTTGCCTCTGGGACTTCGATTAAACATGGCCGTTTGTTATTTAATCCACTCATTGAACACCAGTTTAAAAGAAACAAAGTGAACAGCAAGTAGGAACCAATATCCTACTGCAGTTAAGAACCAATATCTTAACATGTAGGGCTAATAAGAGCCTCACCTGTGTTTCTGGGACTTTCCGTTATCAACAGTCAGTATCTCTACTGCCCCACCGCCACAAAGCGTACCAATATATAGTTTGATTTGGATTTCCACTGTCTAACAGTCTTGGTTACAGTTGACCTCTGTGAAGGATTCCCAGCATTCTGCGGGAAGCTCTCTTTGTGTTTTGGAGGTTGTCTGAAATCTGCACTTACGTTTTCGTATGCCTTAGGGCACTGTTAAAGAATCCGTGATATCGATGTGTTGGAGGTGGCTATCGACCCATTTCAAGACGGGGGCCTTCCCCCCCCCCAACCCATGCTTCGCCCTCACTGCCAAAATGAAGGCAAAGACTTTGACTGATAAAATATAACCTCTTGGACCCTGAGGCAAGTGAAAGAAAACCCCTCTTAAGAACTATCCATCCAGCATCCTGGTTTTGAATTGAAAACTCTTCTGAACACTGAGTTTGAACATACTTCTGAGTCAATATTAGCTGGAGTTCCCAAATAACGCTTCCGCCACTAAAATCTGTCCCTCAGCTTTTCCGTACCTGTCTGCAGAAGACTGCTACTTCTTGTTGATAGGAGAAAAATCACCTTTTTAAATTCCAGCTCTATCAGCCATTGGATGTTCTTTTCCCACAAACCCCTGTTTTTCTGTGGGTTTCGTTAAATGTGCATGATTTCGTACACACAACAATGTTTTTGAGGTGAAATCCTGCACCTTTGTCTTTCGGTGCAGTTCCTGGCTACTTTTCAGTGCTGGGAAACGCCAAATAAAACAGCACAGCACAGCACAGAAGAAGGTAGGTCGAGGTTCGCGCTGTCGAGCACACATTGGTGTGTTTCCCCACCTTTCTGAGAAGTTTAAGTGATGCGAATTGGCTGCTTCGGCATTGCTTGAGCCGAGACTGTTGCTGGTGCTCCTGAGATGAAGAAACCCGCAAAATTCTCATCCCTTGACCTGTTGGACCCAGTTCTACTAAGCAGACGCTGCCTTGAAAAATGGTCATCGTCCCCTCACCTTTCTCTGTTCTAGCTCCCTATTTCTAGGGGTGTTTGATTTTCCCTCACATACATAATTGAGCTTTGTCCAAGCTGACCTGTCATCACAATAACTGGTTTGACCTTCTACGAGTTGGATTCCTTGCACCCATAAATGGGTTGAACAAGTCTGGAGAGAGAGTACCTTAAGTGAGGCTTCTACTCTGTTTTAAAACTACGCTCTTTGTGTGTGTGTGTCTATTGGGGGGTGTTTTTGTGTTTGCAGCCAGATCCTCTCTTCTTTCATGTTGCTCGAAGCGTTTTCTCTCTTGGCTTTCGAGCGTGCAAAGAGCGAGACACATATCCAAATGTATTCTCTTGTATTTTGGTGGGGGGTGGGGGTTCCGGACGGAGTTCTGTATGCCCTTTGTGGTTTAGAACGTCCGTATCCAGGCTGGGGAAAGGGCTGTGGTTCCTGAACCCAATTTCGGTGGGGTGAAAGGTCTGATGACCCTGCCAGTTTGAGCTCTCTTCAGAGCTGCACGAGTGTAGAATGGACCCTTGGAGATTTTTAAAAAGATGAATGCTAATTCTAGGGGTGGAGCTAGGAGAAACCTTAATCTCCAACCCCTCCTGTCCCAATCCGTGGTTATAGTCTTGTGTGAAGATTTGGTTTGGGACAAAGTTAACAAAGCAACACTGGTGCTTTTAAATTCCCAGTTTTGCTTTCCAATCAGTCTCACTTTGGATCTTTGTGTTTTTTAACCAAGATTTGCTCCTTTTTTGGTGTATGTATAAAGCCTGCTTTGGCATGTAACGTCTGCCAGGGAACATCTGAATGCATTTGCAAGAATTTTTTTTTTTTTTTAGTGCCGCTTGGTAGCCTTTGACTGTTCACTCGTTTTTTCTATTGTTCTAGTTTTTCAGGCTCTCTGTCACGAAGATCCTCAAGCACCCAGGAACACTTTTTACTCCTCTCACTAGAGCGTGTGTCTCTCTCTCCTTGTATCCCTTTTGGTTTGCAATGTTTTCCTTCGATTTTGATTTTTTATTTTTATTTTTAGTGTTCCTCGATCAGAATTGAGGCTTTATTTTTCTTCCTGTGGCACTGAACAGTATTGACAAGTAATTAATAGAAGTCTGTTAGCCAATGACTGCATTGACGTTTCTTTTAAAATGCTTAATGACATGTAATCCTTTTTAAAAAGCCTACAATAAACATACATGGGAGGGGGGAAAATCTATTTCCCCAGCTTCATTTCAATTCCTGGGTGTTTGTTCATCTTATTCCTTCATTTAAAGTTTTTTGATCACCCTCTTCAGCCAGAAAAGGTTCCTAGGGTGGCTGAGCGTGCGATCCTACGCATGTTTAGACAGAAAAAAAAGTCCTACAACTCCCAGCACTGCTGGCTGGGGCATGCTGGAAGTTGTGGGACTTTTTTTTTTCTGTCCCAACGTGCCCTTAAAGCAGTGTTTCTCAACCTTGGGTCCCCAGATGTTTTTGGCCTACAACTCCCAGCATGCCCCAGCCAGCATAGCTGGCTGGGGCATGCTGGGAGTTGTAGGCCAAAAACATCTGGGGACCCAAGGTTGAGAAACACTGCCTTAAAGAGATTAATAATAGCCCAGTCCTTGCCCTCAGGCTTCCCCTCTAAAGGACACGACACAAAAGGCAGAGCTGAGGAGGGGGGGAAAACCCAAACTCAGTCAGTACTTATAGGAGTTCTTCTTGGCAGGGAAAAGCAAGCTAAGCTCCTTGCAGCTGCTTCTCTGGCTGATGTATGGGGCCAGTTTAGTCACCTTCTTCCTGTGATGTTTCCCCCCCCCCCCCGAGGCAAGGGGGCGCAGCCTCCCAGTGCCCCTTCGTCCTCCAGCCAGTGGATGAGGCCCGAGTGTGCAGTTCTTCAGCCCTGCAACCCCAGCTGTTGCTTCTAGTTGTCCTACAAATGTGGGATAACTACCCCAGATAAGTGCTCGTTTTGTGGCGTGGGGGGGGTGATGTGTTGTGTAACATCTAAAGCATTTTTGAATCTTGGAGGGGGGGCAGAGAGGAGGAGATAATCATATTTAAAAGGGCAAAAGGATAGTCTAAGGCAGGGGTGAACAAACTTTTCAGCCCCAAGGGAATTTTCAGGTGTGTGCTAGGGGCTGCGTACGTGCGCTTCGCACACTGACACACAGTCCTTCACTCCCCCCCCCCCCCATATATCCCACCCCTGGACAGGGCATTATTATGTTTGTATTTATCTGAAGCATTTTTATGCTGCTCCTCAGCCAAAAAGACCCTGAGAGTGGCTTAATCCGTTAAGCAAGACCAGCTTACAATCTTAAGAAGACACGACACGACACGTGAGGAAAAAGGAAAGGGGAGGGAAGAGGGCGGGGAAATGAATCCTTTTAGCCAGGATGGTGGCCCTGCCCCCCGCGCTCTCATCTCCCTCCCTACGACCTGGGGAGAAACCTTCATGGGGGAGGTCTCCAAATCTGGCTGGCAGAATGAATCAGGTGAGTGACTTGCCCTGTAAGTTTTGTGCGCACCGTGGTAAATGGCCTCTTCTTAGGTGTCCCTTAGTATTCACCGAATTTCCTGCTACTTAGTAGTAGTCAAGAACAAGTAGACCTGGAATCTGCTTGCTGGGAGCCCCTGCTTGTGGTTGTCGGGGGCAGGGGGGTGAGGGTGTGGGTGCAGGGAGAAAGCAGCCCAGTTCTATGCACAAGCAGTGGTTGCCTATTGTGGCTGCAGCTTTGCCATGGTGTGGCTGGGGTCCCAGCTCCAGGAGCCCCAGCTCCAGGAGCCCCAGCTCCAGGAGCCCCAGCTCCAGGAGCCCAGCAGAGTGCCAGTGTGGCGTAGTGGTTAGACTTTAGAGCGTTGGACTGGGACTCAGGAGGACCTAGGTTCTAGTCCCCACTCAGCCAGGAAGCTCCCTTGGTGACATTGGGCCAGTCCCTGACTCTCATTCTAACCTACCTCACAGGGTTGTTGTGAGGATAAAACGAAGAGGAGGATCATGTATGTGGCCTTGGGTTCCTTGCAAGAAGAAAAAAAGGCGGGATACAAATGCAATAATAAATCAGCTGCACTGGCCAACATCTGGGAGCTGGGACACGGGAGCAAGGTGGAGATGGAACTTCCTTCCTCTGGTCCACTCTGAGCCGTAAATCGAGGGCCTGGTCTTCGGTTCCTGCATGCTCCATTCTGTGGTTCTTTGAGGACTTGCAGGAGAAGCCGCATCTGATGGCAGTTAGATCAAGGCAGGGGGAAAACAGGACCACGCATGGCTCAAAGTGGGTCCTGCCGACGAGTTCTCTCCTTGATCCACATAACGTGGATTTCCTGACAAAACCATGATGAGCGCTCGGGTTGGCAAAGGAAACAGTTCTCTTGCCTCCCATCTCTCAGGGGTTCTGTCCCGTTGCCGTATCCGTCACCTGTAGCCATTCTTTGCCTTCGTGTCCTATCCGTGTGCTTCCCGGGGCTCACTGTGGGACACAGGAAGCCAGCTGAAATAGATCTTTGGCCTGAGCCACCACGGTTCTCCAAATGCTCTCAACGTGGGCCTCCTGGGCAAGGAATGTTTTAACTGTTTTGAAGGCAGCGAGTGCACAAAGCTAGCACCCCTAATGCCTCTCTATATACACAAGCAGGACTGTGTTCGGGCTCCATTGCCAAATGGTTCAAGAAGCGCATTTGTTTTCATTTTTATTAATTTTTTTCTTGCCAATTTCAAGCAAGACAAAACCATAAAAAGAAGAAATGCAAGTTTTAATATAAATTTGAGTAGATCATTTACAATAAATACATATGAAATGTGTGCCTATATGTATATTTGAAAATACAGCTATCGATAAAAACAGTTATGCGTAAGCTTCAAGAAAGGCAGACGAAATATCCATATATTTCTCCATTTGCAGGTGGTGTCTAAATAGCACCCGTCCAAATGTTGAAAGCATCGTTAGGTCCCCAATCCATTGCGTTATAGATAGGAGGTGGGTGTTTCTCCTTCCGATGTTGCAATATCGGTCTTTTAGCTGCCAAAAAGGCGTGGAAGATCCATTTACGTTGAACTTGCGTTAACTTCCAAGCCAACTGGTAATGGTGCATCGGTCAATATTAAAAGAGTTTGTGACCAGCAATGATTTCCGTCTGGTAGAAGAAAAATAAAAATCAGTCTCTCTGTTCCTCCTTTCCTTCTGTCGGCGTCTCATGCTGTTCGAATAACACGCGCAATGTTTACTGCTGCTTTGTGACTTTTATTTCCAACCTGGCCCTCCAGACAAGTTCCCTTTGCCCACTGAGTATATGTAATGTGAGATCCAATTGAAAAGAGGTGTTTATGGCTGGGCCCCAGATTGGGGGGGGGGGGGGAGGTGAAATGTGTCTAGCATCTACTACAGTGAATTTCAGCTGGGGTGTGTGTGTGTGTGTGTGTGTGTCAGGGTACACTGTGTTGGGGGGGTGGGGCAGAGGGATGAGCTAATTTAAAGGCGCCTGTGCGGTATCCATCAAGAAGGTTGTCCTCCATGCCTGCGCTGCTTTCGGACCAGCCAGGAATTCTGCCCTCACTGCACCAGCACCAGTTGTATCCTTCAATCTCTTCTGCAGCGCTGTGGGGCAGATGTCCCAGACAGAGGCAGCGTTACGGGGTGGTCCACTGGGGCTGGAGCCCCGAATCTCTGGGAGGCACTCTGCCCCACCACCCTGCTGTCCATGGACACTTGCTGAAAGAAGAAAGGTACAGGGGCCCCCGAGGTTCTCTGCATGCATCGGGATCCCCCTGGATGAGCGAGCTTTTTTTGCCGACATGTGCTTCCCCTCCTGCTGCCCCCCCACCCCTTGAATTTTCCACCTGGTGTTTTAAATCTGTTAATCTAACTCAGGGGTCAGCAATCTTTTTGGGTTGGTGGGCACATTGGGCATTTTAAGAGCGTGTCATGGGTGCGCTCACAAAATGGCTGCCATGGGGGAGGGCTTGCCCATTCATAAAATGGCTGCCATGGTGGACGCAGATGGCTTTTGGCCCGCGTGTGCTTCCCCACCTGCTGCCCTCCCCTTCAATCTTTCTGCCTGTGGGTTTTTTTTTCTGACGTCAAATGCCCTCCTCTCCCCTGTCCATGCATCCCTTTTTACAAATAGGGGTCTCGTTAGGAGACTGGAGTCCTTTAAAGGCACACAGACACAGAGACTTTAGAGCAGTGTTCTCCAACCTTGGGTCCCCGGTTGTTTTTGGCCTACAACTCCTGCTGGCTGGGGCATGCTGGGGAATTGTAGGCCAAAAACATCTGGGGACCCAAGGTTGGAGAACACTGCTTTAGAGCATATGCAAATGTGTGCGTTTGTTTTGTCCTGTGGGCCAGTGCCCCGGATCTTTTCGGTACCCAGCACTGGCCCTGGTTCCAGAGCCCCACTCAGCAGAATGAGCAAGAGCCACCAAATGCAACAGGGCAGGCTTAGCCAATTTTGCAGTGAGCGCAGCAATGCATTTTGCCATCTTAAGACTACCCCCAAGTAGTCCAGATTCTAACATGGCCTAATCATGAGACGGCGGCCCCATCTGTGTTAAGCATCAATCCTGTGGACTTGCTTTCTTTCCCCCTTCAGGAAGCACAGCCCATTCAGTGGGGGGGTGCACAAGCCTTCTTCCAGCCCGAGGGCCGAATTCAGTTTCGTGCCTGAGGTTCCACACCCCTGCCTGCCCGTACAGTGGTTCATGCAGGGTCTGAGCTGCTGTGGGACATAGATAACTTCGACTTTACACATTTTGGTGGGGAGTAGGAGTTCAGTTTGCCATCTTGATTCTTGGGTCACGGGTCTGAGTATCTCGATTATCAGAAATTTAGGGCATGAATCTGAAGAACAGGTGTGGAGAGCTGATCGGAGTCGAAGTCCAACAACATGTGCAGGGACCCACACATTCGACGCTCCTGCTCTAAAATGATAATGAGGAAATTAGGTGAAATATGTAGAGGCTGCCTACTTGGATGTCTTTGAGTTGAGTATAGTCTGTTTCCAGAGGCACAACTAGACAGATCCACCTTGGTTTGATCCAATGAGGACATTCTTATGGCCGAAGAATCTCTCATCGCAGTAGATGCCCGGATTTTATGTTATTTTTATGTCTTTGCAAATTCTGAAGGTACCGGTAAGTAAAATTGTACATCAGTCTGTTTGATTAGATTTTTTAATAATTGTGTTTTTTTAAAAAAAAAACATTAATACTTATGTAACTCTTGACAATGCAAAGGAAAAAGATCAATAAAGTACTAAGGGTCCAATCCTATGCATGTTTGTATACTTGTAGATAAACATGCATAGGATTATTTAAGCAAGCCTTTGGTGTGTAAGCTGGATGCTGTTTTTTTACTCTATTGCTGCGTTTTTAATTGTTTTTAAAGTTGGAGGCGTATGGGCATCCCCCGTAGAGTGCAAGGAGCAGTGGAGATCTTTGCCGCTCAGTCCTCCCGTCGTGCATTTTCCACCTGTGTAGCTGGAGCGTCTCGGAGAGGGAGGGAAAGAGGCTGGAGACACATCAGGATACCTCGTATCCTGGCCTCTACTGTCTCCTCCCAAACCACTTCTTTTTACCCCTCTCCGTGGTTGCTTTTCCGACCTCAGAGAGCAGCTGGTGTGGTTCTTTCCTTGCCGGCGGGGTGTGTGTGTGTGTCCCCACAGAGCTCCTGTTCCCAGCTCCGAGGTCGGTGTGCTGTCTCTTGAGGTCGGATCTGTGAATCTGAACTACGGTATCCTATAGCCCCATAGATGCTGTCCAGGGGGCATAGTTTTGTTTCCTTAATGTAATTGCTTATTGTTTTTTTTTATCAGTGATTGCAAGCCGCCTTGAGTGCCCTTTTTGGTTAGAAAGATGGTACAAATTAAATAATATACGTCAGTTTGATTTGATATTTTTTTCATAATTGTGTTTTTAAACCATCTAAAATGTTTACATAACTTTTGACAGTGAGAAGGAAAAAGATAATCCATACAGCACTACTAAGGGTTCAATCCTATGCATGTTTATATGGGGGGGGGGGGGGGAGTCCTACAACTCCCAGTATTCCCCAGCCAGCGGAAAAAAATGTCCTGCAACTCACAGCTTTCCCCACCTAGCAGAAAAAAGTTCTATAACTCCCAGCATTCCCCAGCCAGGATGCTGGGAGCTGTAGGACTTTCCTCTGTCTAAGCATGCATAGAATTGCACCCTTAAAACGGTTTAAAGGAGAAAAAAGAAAGAGGATGGATTTATTTATTATATTTATGAATCGCACATCTGGCCAGACATCTGGCCACTCTGAGCAATGTACAGTCCAATAAAACACAAGGGGGGGGGGAACACACACACAGACACAGTGTAAAACACAATAAAAAACAGTACAAAACTTAAAAATCCTAACCCACCCCATATTCCCACCTGAAAAGCCACGTTTTTAATGCCTGGGGAAGCTAATCAAGGAAGGGGCATAGCGGAGGTCACTGGGGAGAGAGTTCCATAAATTGGGGGCTGCCACAGAAAAGGCCCTCTTCCTAGTCCCCACTAGCCTGGTTTCTCTGGCTGATGGGACAGGGAGAAGGCCGTCCGTGGCAGATCTTGTTGAGCGGCCTACTTGATGTTGCTGGAGGCCCTCCTTGAGATATACTGGACCGGAGCCGTACAGGGTTTTAAAGGTCAACGCCAACACCTTGAATTTGGCTCGGCAAACAACTGGTTGGATTCAGGATCTGCCTTCTGTAGACAGAAGGGCTCCGTTGAGCCTGAATTTTTAGGATCCTCTCACTCCACAACCTGCCCCATTCAGCAGGGTCCCTCGGCCCTCACTATCACTTTTCAGGGGACTGGAGGGGTTGCCATGTGGTGGGGGGGGAGGGAAGTCCATTTCTGCCACCCCAGTCGTGCGCACCCAACTCTGGATCCAATGTGATGGGTTTGCACTATCTTGCCAGTTGTGATTCCAGTCATTAATGAGTACATTTAAGAGAAGTGGAATTTATCTGTTGATGTACCCTCTTCTTTTTTTTTGTAGTCACAGTGTTAATTTGCTCATACAAGCCGTTGTCCATATTTTACTAAATCAATCAAAAAAGGGACCAGGAAGGTGAGACATGCCATGTGGTTGCAATCACCAGTTTTCGCTGCTGGTTAAAAAGCAAGGAATCGCTTTCTATAGCCGCAGAGACGATCAAGCCTTTTGGGTAACGAAACGATACTATTTTAGGGTTAGAAGGTAGCTCATATCCAGTAATATCTCTTGCCGCCACCGCCTTCTTTTATTTTGCAAGAACTGCCTTCCAAATTTCACCAATTACTGGCCAGTTCCAAAAGATGTGGGTAGTATCTATTGCCTGCTTGATTTGATTTTGATTTGCTGGCTGGGGATGATGGACATCGTAGTTCAACACATCTGAAGGGGGCCAGGTTGGGGGAAGGCCACAATAAAACTTCAACAAGGAGCGGAGGCAATGGATTTTTTTTTTTTTAAGGCATAAAATCAAAACATTTTGGAGACTTAAGGCTGCGATCCTACAGCCGGTCAAAGGCCAGATAAAGGGGCTGAGGAAGCAGTTTACTATTTATTATATTTATATCCTGCCTTTTTTCCTGCAAGGAACCCAAGGTGGCTTACATAATCCTCCTCTCCCTTTTATCCTCACAACAACCCTGTGAGGTAGGTTAGGCTGAGAGTCAGTGACTGGCCCAAAGTCACTCAGGGATCTTCATGGATCTCCCAAGTCCCAGGCCAACACTCTTAACTAGGTACTATGCCACACTGGCACTCTGGTTTGAGTGCTGCTGCCCTGATGGAGAAGGAGGTCCAAGGACGAGACAACACCTGTGGCACCAGGAGAACATCAGAAGAGCCATGCTGGATCAGACCAAAGGTCCATCCAGTCCAGCATTCTGCTCACACAGTGGCCAACCAGCTGCCCATGGGAAACCTACAAGCAGGACAGGAGTGCAACAGCACCCTCCCGCCCAGGTTCCCCAGCAACTGGTGTGCATGGGCATACTGCCTCTGACATAGGAGGAAGCATCTAACCAATCAGGACTAGTAGCCATTGGTAGCCTTCTCCATGAATTTGTCAAATTCCCTTTTAAAGCCCTCCCAAATTGGCCATCACGACATCTTGTGGAAGTTGTCCTGCATCTCCCCCAATCAGCTTTTGGGATGACCCCATTTGGGTTCTAGTATGATGAGAGAGGGAGAAAAATGCCTCCCTCTCATAATTTTGTTATACATCTCTGTCATGTCTCCCCTTCCTCGCCTTTTTCCTAAGCTAAACAATCCCAGATGTTCCAGCCTTTCCTCATAGGAGAGTTGTTCCAGCCGCTTGATCGTTGTAGTTTCCGCTTTCTGCACTTTTTCCAACTCTACAGTATCCGTTTTTAGGTGCAGTGACCAGAACTGTCACCAGTACTCTTAAGTGTGGTCGCACCATAGATGGTACATAGTATTCTAAGTGCGGTCACCCCGGAGAGCCCCGCCTGTTGTGCTTAAAGAAATTTCCACTGCTGTAAATGACCGGCCAGTATGGTGTGCCGAAAAGGATGTTTTGGGGACATGCCAGGATGGTTGCAGGGTCTGAAGCCCCCTCGTTCCTCTGATACGCCTGCAAAATTGGCCTGAAATTACAGCAGCTTCGGGGCTAGCGTTTTTAATTTCCTTCCTGCTGGAGTAGATGGAATGGAGAATGAGTTCTGAGAACCACTGGTGTCAACAGGGCTATGGCTGTGACAATTGCTCCGCTCCGGAATCTCTCCATGTCCATGACGTTCTGTTCTGCCTCTGTTACGGTGAGGCCTTAGCGTTGTCTGGTTCCGGTGAGGCCTGGGTCACGGGGCTCCACTATGGGCTGGGTTTTTGCCAAAGGTCTTGGGCGAATCAGGTTTCCCAGGGAGGAAGGGATGGGAATGGGACATCACCGCAGAGAGCTCCGAGAGATACCGGACAAGCTTCTCTGTGCATTGCTCCAACAAGCAGCAGATCCCAACTGAGCCTTAAGTATGGTTTTTGGCTTCCTTTAGGCTGTTAGCCCCGCCTCCATACTGACCCCCGGGCCATTTTTCTTAAAGGGAACTGGCCTGTTTTGACAGTCTCAGGCTCTGACGATGCAGGGGTGGCTGTTGCTTGCTGCTGTCTTCAAGAGATGACCATGTGACCTCCTCTGAATGCAGGGGAGGTAGGTTCTTGGAGACTTCCTGGAGATCTGGATCCCGAGGGGAGTAATTGAAGGCGCGTGAGTGATAGCAGAGCTCCACGTGTGCTGGATGGGAGAATTAAAATCCCTGTCTGTGCATAGAGGCCCATTATTCTACACACAGATCTCCAGATCTCACCCCCCCTCTGCGCAGCGTTCCAGCGTGTCTGTCTGCAGCTGCCAGCCAGCTTGCCTGTAATCCGACTCCAGCTTGTAGCTTCCCCGGTTTGCAGATTAATCCAAGTAGCAAGGAAACACTCTGTAACTCCACAGGTCTATTTCTACCTGTTTATTTACTTAGCAAGTAATATTCTACAGAGTATACATTTCCTAGTTACAGTCCATGTGCAGAGTACAATGCATAGCAAGCATTAGTTCCAGTGGAGTAGGTTTGAGCTTCACTCCACCTCAGCAAAAACGTTACATTGTTGCAAAGCCCAGCAAGCAAAAGCCAGAAGAGAGAAAGAAGAGAGAAAGCAGTCCTGCTCTTCTCTAGAATGGCTTCAGACAGAAAAACAAGTTAGCATGTCATTCAGAACATACAAACCATGTGACTAGCTCATAATGATCCTAGGATCTAGCTTTCCCATGAGAAAGAACACGGGAAAGTAGAAAGACACAACATGCTTGTTTACCGCCATTCTGTTCCTCTCCAAGTGTAAACAATGTGCTGCAGCTGGTGATTGTGATTACACATCACAACAGTAATGCCTTTCTGTAACCAAGCCCTCTTCCTGAAGTTAACTCAGGGGCCTCTTCTTCTGAGGGTGAGAGTTCAGGATCCGGATCCACAGCACAAGAGTAGCATTGCTCTGCCTCCCTGCAGTCCTATACAAGAGGGGTGGGGAGCCTGTGGCCAGATGTCGATGGACTCCAACTCCCATCAGCCCTGGCCTGCATGGCCAACGGTCAGGGATTATGTGAGCTGGAGTCCAACAACATCTGGAGGGGGCTACAGTTTCCCTCACCCATGATACACACAGTGACCTGGAAGCATGTCATGTTGGACTCAATGGGGCCTGCTTGTGTATAGATATGTAGAGCATTGCACCGTTAAATATTGCTTGGCGGAAGGAGCGAGGCTTTTGATGGTCCAAGATGGAGACAAGCTGGAAAGTACAAAAAAAAAAACCCACACAAATTTGCATGTGCAAATTTATATCTGCTCTAAAGTCTGTAAAGGACTCTGTCTCCTAAGGACACCCCTCTTTGTAAAAAAAAAAAGGGATGTATGGGCAGGGGAGAGGGAGGGCATTTGGTCTCAGAAAAAAAACCTCGGGCAGAAAGATTCAAGGGGGCAGCAGGAGGGGAAGCCCATGTGGGCCAAAAGCCAGCTGATCCAGGGGGATGTGATGCAACAGAGATCCTCGGGGGCCCTGGACCTTTCTTTCAGCAAGTGCCCCTGGACAGCAGGGTGGTCGGGCAGAGGGCCTCCCAGAGATTCAAGGCTCCAAATGAAAGATTTTGGGGCACCAGCCCTAGTGGGCCGCCCCCTAACACCGCCTCTGCTGGAAAGAATCCGAGGGCCGACTTGAGTTCCAGCGGTGGGTGGGGCCATGTTTCAAAAAAAGTAGCGTATTTTAGCTCACACCTGTTCCCAGCAAGGCAGGCAGGATCAGGGGACCCCCAGAAGGCTGGATTTGGCCAGCTGGCCTGAAGTTCTGCACCCCTGTACTAAAAGGAGGGGACCTTAGACAGAACTTTTGAATGCCCCCCCCCCCCCAATCTATAAGGAAAGCTTGCCTTTGTAACAGTTGCCATGTCAGGCAGGAATCCAGCAGGAGTGATTGCCAGTATCCCTGGCCTCTCTTTGTGTGCTTACAGCATCCCCCAGAACCTGGTGCCCTCCCTATGTGTTGGACTACAAGTCTCATCACTCTGAGCCAGCATGGCGGTGCGTGATGGGAGTTATAGTCCACCTCTAGAGGCTGCAAGTCTAGTATAAACAGGTTTGGTTGAAACCGTGCAAAGGGAAGAGCCAGTGTGTGGTGCTATAAAGATGGAGTGTCAATCGCGGACCAGGGTTCGAATTCCCTACTCGGCCACAAAGCTCGCTGGGCCTAAGCCCACCTCCCAGGGCTGTCGTAGGCAGAGTCAAGAGCGGACTGTGAGCTAGATGGGCAAAGCGAGGGCAGGCAACACATTACAGAGTAAGGGCGCAACCCTATAGCATGTTTAGACAGAAAAAAGGCCTACAACTCCCAGCATTCCCTAGCAAGCCGTGCTGATTGGGGCATACTAGGAATTGTAGGACTTTCTTTTGGTCTCTAAACATGCATAGGATTGCATGCTAAACTTGAACCAACCTAATAAATCTAGGGCGCAACCCTATGCATGTTTAGACAGAAAAAAGTTTTCCAACTCCTAGCATGCCCCGGCCAGTTGTAGGACTTTCAGAGAATCCTTTCCCCTTGGGAAATAAAAAAATAAAAGGGGAAGAGTGGGCGTGTATGCAGTTTAAGAGTAAATGAAAATAAATAAAAGTGGCGAGACCTCGTGTAGGAACTCGTTGAAAAGGAAGGCAACATGCAGATGTGGATTTCTTATTTATAATAGTATGAATCAAGTAATAAATAATAAGAAATATTAATACACCAATAAAATAGTCAATAAATAATAGAACAACAATTCTAACAACAATAAAAGCCAGCGTGGCATAGTGATTTGATTTCCCACAAATTGGAAAATGCAAAGCAACAGCAGTGAAGCAGAGTGTGGCCTAGTGGCTAGAGTGTTGGACTGGGAGTCAGGAGATCTGGGTTCTAGTCCCCGCTCGGCCATGAAACTCACTGGGTGACTTTGGGCCAGGCACTGACTCTCAACCTGACCTTCCGCACAGGGTTGTTGTGAGGATAAAATGGAGAGGAGGAGGAGGAAGGAGGAGGATTGTGTAAGGCAGCTTCCTATGTTCCTATTTAAAACCAGTCCTTTCTTCACAGCCATGAGGACTAGAGCTTTACTTTATCTTTAGGGGAAGGACCTAGTGAGGTCCAGTTGTGGTAGTGGTTAGAGTATTATACAGGCCTGTGGCTTACGCTGGCTCAGCTTGTCTGGGCGTGGAAAGCTAAGCAGGGTCAGGCCTGGTTATGACTTGGATGGGAGACCCCTCCTCTAGTTTCCTGCGTTGAGCAGGGGGTTGGACTCGATGGCCTTGTAGGCTCCTTCCAACTCTATGATCTATGAGACTTGGGAGATCCGGGTTCTTACCCCCACTTGGCCATGAAGCTCACTGGGTGACTTTGGGCCAGTCCCTGACTCTCTCAGCCTTACCTACCTCACAGGGTTGTTGTGAGGATAAAAAATGGAGGAGGAGGAGGAGGAGGATTACGTAAGCCGCCTTGGGTTCCTTGCAAGTGGGATATAAATATAAAAAATAAATAGATGCTTGTTGCAAAATACAAAATTGCAGCATTATGGGGTGGGGGAGTTGATTTGCTGTTAGAGGAGATCCTCCCCCCCCCCATGGAGCGGGAACTAAAATTAAACTAAAGTAAACTAAAATTAATAAAGGGGAAACTAAAATAGAAATCTGGACAGGGGGAGGTTTGCTGTAGAGAAGCCGAATGTGGCAAACTCCTCTTCCCAGAGAGCTGCATGCTGACCTGGGTGGGCGGGGCTAAAGGTGGAGAGGGTCACATGGGTGTATTTAAGGCTCACCCACCTGCCAGTGTGGGGTCATTTGGGGGAGAGGGAGGCTCTAACTGAGGGGCTAAATGAGATGTGGGGGGCAGGGATGGGGACTCGGACTCGAGGACTCGACTCGTGAGTCGGACTGAGTCCCCCCTCTGACTCGACTCGGACTCGGACTCGGACTCGAGTCCCAATATTTTTAATGGGACTCGAGACTCGACTCGGGACTCGAGTCAAGACCAAGGACTCGTGTTCCTCAAATGCAACATGGATAGGTTTTAGGAAGTACGGCAACTTTATTTTTTAAAATCATTTTCCTAAAATGCAACCTTTCAGACATTTTGGGTTTGGCTGCCTCTGCCTGCCTGTCTGGGGTTCCCTGCCTCCTCTGCCTGCCTGGTCTCTTCTTGACCAGTTCCACCGTTTGAATTGTCCAAGACAAAGGCCTCTGCCTGCCTGCTTTGGGGTTCCCTGCCTGGTTATTTTGGGTTTGTCTGCCTGGTCTGTTCTTGCCAAAATCAGTTGCAGAGTTTTGAAATAAAAAGGCACACTTGTGCCTAGAATTTATTTAAGCCACACATCTGAAATAGCCTTATTTTGTTGGGGAAAAACCCAATTGATTTTAATAGGGACTCGTGGAGTCAGCTTTGGGAGTGACTCGGGACTCGTGAGTCACCATTTTGGACCAAGGACTCGTGACTCGGACTCGAGACTCGGGTCCAAAGACTCGTGACTCGACTCGTGACTTGAGACCAAGGACTCTTCAACATCCCTGGTGGGGGGTGGGGAGGACGAGGACCTGAAGGGAAACTGGGGGTGGTTTGTGAGGTGAATAATGGAGATGATGAGGGCTGGGGGTATAGAGTGAGGCTGGGGTCCTGTGGGAAATTTCGGGGCATTTAATAAGGAGAATATTGATGGGGTTTATGACTGGGGGTGTGTGGAACAAAAAGTGGTTCAGGGTATTGAGGGGGCTAAGTCTTGACCTGGAAAATGGGGAGGGGGACCTGAGGGGAGTACAGTGGAGTTAATAAGGAAGAAATGGTGGGGGAGGGGGCTATAATTGGGGGCTGAAAGGAGGCCGGGGGGTGGGTGGGTGGTTTCCTGAAAGAGGAATATTCCCGAGAGCCGCCTGGAGTGCCCTTTTTTGGATGGAAAGGCGGGGTATAAATCAAATGGATATTTGAGGGGGTGGCCTTTGACCCTGGAATAGGAGGGGTTTGTAGGGGGTGGGAAATATCCTGAGGGAGGCATGGGGGTACCTGACCAGAGGGTGGAGAAGGGGGTGGCAATGGGTGGTGGTATTCCTGAGGGGAATTGGGCGGCGGGGGAGGGGGTCATTGGCCTAGAAAAGGACAGTTGTTGTGGGGAGCGGGTCCCCGAGGGGAATGATATGGGGTGGGGGTATCCCTGAGATTGGGGGGGTATCCCTGAGATTGGGGGGGGGTATCCCTGAGATTGGGGGGGGTATCCCTGAGATTGGGGGGGTATCCTTGAGATTGGGGGGGTATCCCTGAGGGGAATAATATGGGGTCAACCTGGGGGAGGGTTGGTGAGTGAAGAAGGTTCCTGAGAACAGGGGGGGGGGCTCATTGACCCAGAGAAAGTGGGATAATGGGGAGCCAATTGGGGGTCCCTGAGGGAAATATAGGGGTCATGCAGGAAAATGGGGGTTGATGGGTGAGGGAGGTTCCTGAGAAGGATGTGGGGCTCATTGGCCTAGAACAGTGTTCTCCAACCCCAGCATAGCTGGCTGGGGCATGCTGGGAGTTGTAGGCCAAAAACATCTGGGGACCCAAGGTTGGAGAACACTGGCCTAGAAAGTGGGGCTCGATGTGTGGGGGGGAGTGCAGGAGAAAAATACAGGGGGGCGTTATAGGAACGCCCTCAGATTAGTGAGGACTTGAAGGATGTTGGGGCTTGCTCTGGTGGGGTGTCCCGTGGAGAATATTGGGGGACGTCTCTGAGCAGGTGGGGTGTGTTTCCGGAAAGGAACATTTTGGGATTTTTCTGAGAATAGAAGCTGGGAGAGGCATATTCTGAGGGGAATTTGGGGAGGGGCTGTGTTGACTGAGTGGGCGGGGGGAGTCGTGAATAGAAAGGAAAATGGGTCCTTGTATAGGGGGTGGGGGTCGGTCCGGAAGGGAAGAATGAGGTGCGGGAGCCCTGTTGGGATGTTCCTGGGCCATCAACTTTTTTAGAAACAGCCCAGGTTTTTGAAAAGTTTACTTCAGACTTTCCCCAACCTGGTGCCCGCCAGATGTGTTAAAAATATATATTATTTATTCATTATATTGATGCCCTGCCTTTTTTCCTGCAAGGAACCCAAGGCGGCTTACATAATCCTCCTCCTCCTCCTCCTCTCCATTTTATCCTCACAACAACCCTGTGAGGTAGGTTAGGCTGAGAGTCAGTGACTGGCCAAAAGTCATGTTTAAAAGAAACCAAAAATCTGGTTGGACAACAACTGCCATCATCCCCTAGGGTGACAGGGGATCCTGGGTGGGGGATGATGGCAGTTGTAGTCCAACCCGGTTTTTGTTTTGTTTTTTATTAACTCTTTATTGTGAATTTCAACAAATATGGGAACCAGTTGTGTCATAGTAGTTAGAAGTGTTGGACTGGGGAGATCCTGGTTCGAGTCCCCACTTGGCCGTGAAGCTCCCCAGGCAACTTTGGGCCAGTCGCTGACTCTCAGCCTAACCTACCTCACAGGGTTGTTGTGCTGAAAAAATGGGGAGGGGGAGGAGGATTATATAAGCCGCCTTGGGTTCCTTGCAGGAAAAAAGGCGGGATATAAATATAATAAGTAAATGACAATAAATAAACAAAACCATAAAAAGAAAAAGGTGTGTGTGTGTGTGTGTGTGTGTGTATACATACACACACACACACACATATTTTAACTACGTAGATTTGAATTTATCAGTTTCAGTAGATGCATATGAAATGTGGGGAGGGCTGGTCTAACTTGGATGCTGCAAACTATGCAATAAATTTAACACTTTAATTTTTAAAATAGCGCCGCAAAGCGGGCCAGCGACTCCGCCTCCATGTCCCAGATTGTTTAATTCCGCTGGCTGAGTCGAGACAGGGAAGACTGTGATGGTCTGTTTGTGGAAACTATGGGCGCTGTCGCGGCCTTCTGCCTTTTCACGCTTTGGGGAATGACACGGCGGCTCGATGCGAGGGATCTCTGGAGCGGCATACCGAGAAAAACTGTGATATACTCGCGTAAGCATCCTGTGCTAGTTGTTAATAGACTGCCTCTGTATGCATTTTATCTCACTAGATCAGTGTTTCTCAACCTTGGGTCCCCAGATGTTTTTGGCCTACAACTCCCAGCATGCCCCAGCCAGCTATGCTGGCTGGGGCATGCTGGGAGTTGTAGGTCCAAAAACATCTGGGGACCCAAGGTTGAGAAACACTGCACTAGATGGATCTCTGATGATGCGATCCAGCAAAAGCGACTTCTCATAAGACTAGACAGCAGACTTCGCACAGGTTGCAATAGCCACTCATTTGACATAGCAAAGTCTTTAAGAACAAAAGAAGGGCCCTGCTGGATCAGACTCCATCTAGGAGTCCATCTGCCCATGGGAAACCCACAAGCAGGACAGGAATGCAATGGCACCCTCCCGCCCATGTTCCCCAGCAATTGGGGTACATAGGTATATTGCCTCTGATACTGAACCTTCAAGGAAACGTAACCAGCTGTCAGAGTGGGACATATTGACCGGGTTTGCACAATCAAATGTTGGTTTGCGGGCAGCCTGTGGGTGCCCATTTGCTAAACCAACCCCCTGCTTGTAGGTTCTTGTGTTGCGCAAACCTGGCGAGGGTGGGCTGTTGGCGTGGTTAACAAACAACCCACAACTCTAAAACAGCTTATTTAAGCCACTGTGATTGCATTTGATCATGCAAACCCAGCCATTGTGCCTTACCCACGTGAGTGAAGCCATGCCCACTGACACCTTTAGGCGTGGGGCATTTTATTTATTTTTATTTATTTATTTATACCCCACCTTTTTTCCTGCAAGGAACCCAAGGCGGCTTACATAATCCTCCTCCTACTCTCCATTTTATCCTCACAACAACCCTGTGAGGTAGGTTAGGCTGAGAGTCAGTGACTGGCCCAAAGTCACCCAGTGAGTTTCATGGCCGAGCGGGGACTAGAACCCAGATCTCCCGAGTCCCAGTCCAACACTCTCACCACTACACCACACTGGCATCCCTGTAGCCCCCTGAAGGAGGGGCCTGTCCACTACATTCCCCTGAGCGGGGCCACCCCCACAGCAGGCGGGGGGGGGGGTGCAGCCCTATAACTGCCCCTTGGCCTGCTAATCTCCCTCTGACTTCAAACTATTGCCTACAAAGCTATGTGCTGGTTACGGAAGCCTGCCCCTAGTGGCCAAAGATGTTATGCAGTCCTGAACCACATGGACACATTAAAATTAATTAAAATTAATGAATGTCTTCTAAAAACAAAATAACCCCGAGGTGCACACCCCTTAATATACATGCCAAGTTTCAGATGTCTTGGTGATATGGCACGAGCAGGACAGACAGACAAACACACTATTATTATTATTATTATTATTATTATTATTATTATTATTATTGATGCATCTATCAGCCCCTATTAGCCATGGTAGCTAAATGGAACAATGTGCAAAGGCCATATACCTCTGGATCCCGTATGCTGGGCACAAACAAAAGGGAACGGCCATCTTGCCTTCATGCGCAGCCCGTGAGCGTCTTAGGAGCCTCTGGTCACATTCAGAATGTTTGACTAAGTGGGCCTTGATCTCAACCACAAAGCAAACTTCAGGCTCTGAGTCTCTGGAACTGCATTAAATGCAGCTTTATTTGCTTTCAAGGTTTTCTCTGTTTCCTGACAATAATGAGGACTAGAGTCTTTTTTTTTTTTTACTATGTGTGGGGTTTTTTTAAGGAGAGCTGAGATTAGACCCATAAAATGTTGGAGGCCATGTGATATTGTCCTGTATATCCACAATATTAATTATGAATTTCTATATTTGTGTATATATGTAGGAAGTGATGTATAAATAAAATAAAATAATAATTCTGTGTTTTGAAGTTTATTTATTCATAACATTTATAAACCAATTTTCCATTTAAAAATGTCCACAGCAGTGACCAAAATTTAAAAGCAAAGAAGGCAATACAAGGGAAACAGTACTTTTCTCTTTTCAGTCAGATATACAAGGATGCAATTCTATCTAATCATATTTTAACATAATCGTTAAGCATTTTCTTTTTCTTTCTTTCTTTTTTGTTTTAAGCTGAAAATCTAAACATTTTCTGGAAATCTGGAGTGTCCAATTTTTCTACTCTCTTGGTGAGTGAAGAAACCAACACTTTGTATGCTGGAGCAAAAAATCATATCCTTGCTTTAGACTTGGATGATGTCTCCCAAGAAATAACCAGGGTAAGTTTTGGTGTTGTTGTTTTTTAAAAAATTTTTTTAATATGCGCATATATGTCTCTTGGGACACTTTTGCAAAGGCCCAGATCTTAATGAAGTCTTTCGTTTACTTTTAAAAACGTTTGAGAGACAACCGTCTCCCATCTAAGCTGGTCTTTTCAACCTGAGAAGGAGGCCTCGCTTACCATAGTACGGCCTACTGATGTTCACTTGGTCCTGGTGTGGAAGAGAGCCTTTTCCGTTGTGGTGTCCACCATGTGGGATGATCTCCCCACTGAGATCAGGCGGGCTCCTAGTGGAATGGATCAGGTGGACTGTTTCCACTGACCATTAAAGACACACAGGGAAGGGCCATAGTTCTGGGGTAGTGCACCTGTTTTGCATGCAGAAGTTCCCATGTTCAGTCCCCACTGGGCCCGCCTTATCATTAGGCACAGTGAAGCAGTTGCCTCAGGCGGCAGATGTTGAGGGCCTGGCAGCAAGGTGAGTCGGAGGAGAGACCTACAGGCCTGTGGCTCACGCTGGCTCAGCTTGTCTGAGCGTGGAAAGCTAAGCAGGGTCAGGCCTGGCTTATGACTTGGATGGGAGACCCCTCCTCTAGTTTCCTGCACTGAGCAGGTGGGTTGGACTCGATAGCCTTGTAGGCTCCTTCCAACTCTATGATCTATGAAATCTATGACCTCTGTGCCATCAGGACTGCTCTGCACCCCGTGAGTTAGTTAGCTTGGTTTCTCCAGGTGCAGCAGCGAATGCTGTTCCAACGTCATTGTTGAAGTCAGATTCATCTGCCAGTCTGGTTGGCTTTTATACATGGAATAGGAGTGGGGCATCGTCTTGTTCTTTGCCTCAGGCAGCGAAATGTCTTGGGCCTGCTGTGGAGGCGGCCTCTCCCTCCCTCTTGAGTTAAGCAAAGAAATGTGTGCTTCTAATCAAGCCACTTTTATTATGCAAAACTGCGAACAAGAGAAGCTGGCTTTAGGTTGCAGATGAAAGCATTTTGCAGAAATCCATAACAAAAGAAACAAGCTGAGTTAGAATTCTTTAGAATCAGTTCACAGATTCAACAGGACCAGATTGAAAGTTGGTTCCAGACTAATTAGGATTGACTGATGCCCTCCACTTCCCAGTAAAGGATATCTCAAAACCAAGCCTTCCAGGCGGTTCCTTGTTTTGCAGAGCCAACCGCCTTACTGCTCTTCATTGTTCCTCCCTCCTTAATTGATGTCTCACCCTTGGATCTGTCACTCCCATGTCCCCCTGCTGCTCCTCTTCAGAAAGGCTCGAGATTCCCAAATTGGCTTCAGGAACACCTTGACTTCCTCCTCCCTTATCTCCCCTGCCCTTGGCTCTTCATTCTCCACTTCCCCTTCTTCATCCGAATCAGAATCTATTCCCATGTCCCATCGAGGCTCCTCTGCAGAATTAATGGGCCCAGTCCCCACACCAGCCCTGAATCTTTGGCGTCTCCGGGTGGGGAACCCAGCCTGAAATCCTGTAGAGCCATTGCTGCCAGTCAGCGTCGACAAGATTGGGCTAGATGGACCCCGGGGTCTGACTCCGTGTAAGGCAGCTTCCGGTGTTCCTGTGTGTGTTTGCCTGGGCGTTTTCCTGGCCGCTGGCATTGCCAGCTAACCTTGGTTTCATGAATTAGATACCTGTTTTCCATGTTTTCTTGATTGGTTTTTATTGTGTTTTTATGATACTTTGCGATCTGCTTTGGGGTTTGTTCGTTTGTTTTTAAAAAATGAAAAGCGGTATAAAAAATTTCTGAAATAAAATAAAGGTAGGAAAAACAAAGCAATAATATTGGGATGGGCAGCTGGAACGTAGGAAGCTGCCTCGGAATGTTTGTCCCTGTAGCTCAGTCTTGGCTACTCCAGGCGGGGGGAAATCTGCCCCTTACTCTGACTGACAGCCGCTCCCGTGCAGAGAGGGGCATTTCCCAGCCCTTCTGCCTGAACTCCTTGTAACTGGAGATTTAAACTGAGAACTTTTGCACGCAAAGCAAGTGTTCTACCATTGAGCTGTGATAGCCCAGCCCAGCCCAGGCTGCCCCAAATGGTCAGGGAACTCTTATCACTGAGCTTGGAAGGAGGAAAGCAGAGGCGGTGTTAGGGGGCGGCCCACCAGGGCTGGAGCCCCGAATTTCTGGGAGGCCCTCTGCCACACCACCCTGCTGTCCACGGGCACTTGCTGGAATAAGGGTCCAGGGGCCCTGATAACCTCTGTTGCATCTGATCCCCCTTTTTGCCCACACGTGCTTCACCTCCTGCTCTCCCCCTTGAATCTTTCTGCCTGAGGTTATTTCCCCCCCCCCCCGCCCTCCTCTCCCCTGTCCATACATCCCTTTTTACAAGTAGGGGTGTCCTTAGGAGACAGCATCCTTTGTAGACTTTAGAACATATGTAAATTAGCATATGCAAATATGTACATTTTTCTTTTGTCCTGTGGGCCTGAGCCCCAGATCTTTTCGGTATCAAGCATCACCCGTGGAGGGAAAGCATTGTATGAGCACCTCAGACTGAGGATCCAGGACTGAAGCCAGAAGTACTGTAAGGTCAAACGGGACACTCCTAGCTCCTCAGGTTGCCTGATCCCTGCTGGACTGCAAGCTGCAGTACATCTTCTCACCTGCCTCTTTGGTGGCGCTGCAGGGCAGCAAAGACCAGAAGAGCAGCCTTGTCTCTTGCTTCCATGGCAAAGGGAGGCAGGCACCTGCTCCCTGGCCTTGAACCCCCTGCGCCTCACAGCTAGTCCTACCAGCTGACACCGGAAGCTGCCTTATATCCGATCGGACTGCTGGTCCTTCTAGCCCTGCTCTTATTGGCAGCAGCTCTTCAGGTCTTAGGCCGAGAAGGCCTCTTTCCCCATCACCTGCTCCCTGAGGTCATTTTAACTGAAAATGCCAGGGATTGAATCCGGGACCGTCTGCATGCAAAGCAGGTGCTCTTAACACTAAGCTTTGTTATAAGGCAAAGCGTACCAAGAGGGAACTGGTTGGCGTTAAATAACTGCTGATATGGGGAGGAAAAACGGTGGGGTGGGGGGAGAGAGAAGGGGTAATAATAATAATAATAATAATAATAAATTTTATTTCTTACCCGCCTCTCCGTCTAGATCGAGGCGGGAGCCAGTGTGGCGTAGTGGTTAGGGTGTTGGACTAGGACTCGGGAGATCCTGGGTTCTAGTCCCCGCTCAGCCATGAAACTCACTGGGTGACTTTGGGCCAGTCACTGACTCTCAGCCTAACCTACCTCACAGGGTTGTTGTGAGGATAAGATGGAGAGGAGGAGGAGGATAATGTAAGCCGCCTTGGGTTCCTTGCAGGAAAAAAGGTGGGGTATAAATATAATAAATAAATAAATAAATAAAACAACAAAAATATAAAATACACAAAACATATTAAAACATCTTAAAACATATTAAAAACATCATAAACAACATCATTAAAACATCATTAAAACATCGTAAAAACATCGTAAAAACATCTTAAAGGCAACCTAAAATTCCGCCGGATAGGCCTGCCGGAAGAGATCAGTCTTTATGGCTTTTTTAAATTCCAAAAGACTGGTGAGCTGACGAATCTCCTCTGGCAGGCCATTCCATAATCTTAGCAAAGAAAGAGAACAAGGTAGGCCCCGCCTGCTGCCAGTATGCAACCCTTGAGAGATTATCTCGGAGGGAATACAAAGTGTTCCCCACCCTTGGCTTATAGCAGGGGTAGGTATCCTGCTGTCCTCCATATGTTTATTTGCTTATTTATTTCTATACCACTAAGTATTAAAAATATATATCCCTAAGCAGTTTCCATATAAATATTAAAATCATATTCAAAATACAATTTAAAAAAACAATTCAATTACAACAACAACAACAATAATAATTTAAAAAGATAATAATACTAATACAGAGCAGTACAGGAATAGTAAAATGGAACAGCGTGGTTAATTTATGTGAAGGAAGGGGGGGGGGGCTGGCTGGCTGGCTCTGCCAACCCACCCTTTTTACCAATGACCAGAGATCCAAGGTGCAAGACTGCCAGCCTTAGCTCTGCAGTCCTGACCGGACTCTCTCAGGGACTTGCCCTTGTCTATACTCTGGATTTAGTGCTGAACCATAGAGCAATCACACACGCCGTGTGGGGTAAAACCAAGAAGGTTTATTCAGGTAAACAGATTACAACAAAAGGTGGGAAATGAGGGAAGGAGACAAGGTAGGTATATGGCACTTTGGTATACACTAGTAAAGCTACAAAACAACAAAGCTGATTCCTTATATCTCCCAGGCACTCACTCTTTACCTGGGGGCCGATCTTCTTCAGGGCTGCCTCAACAAAAGCCCTACCACACGTGCAGGCCCCAACACCCACCCTAAGCTTTGGGGTTGGTGGTCCTCTTCGGGGCTTGCCTTAGCCACAGCCCACATTCAGCTAATTTCACCAGGAGCCACCTGGGGCTGGATCCTGAGGCCAGTCCAAAGACCTGAACCTGCGCGCAGCTTGCTGCCCATGATCAGCAACCAAAACCAGATACCACAGCTGGCAATATTGATTCTCCCCCCCCCCCACTCCTCTTTTCAGTAGCCCAGCTGTCTTCGGCCAATCAGGATGAACTTCACCTGGCCAGGCAGGGGGGCGGGTGACTCATGACTAGTGGGCTGCATTTGCATTTGCATACTAAAGGGCCTGGTCACGTAGACATCAGCCTGTGATGTCCCCATCAGATAACTTGTGCACATTTCGCCCCTCCCAGCCCTTAGCTGGGATTACCTGGTTTGCACATGAGCAGGACCGGTGCAAGGCAGTTTGGTGCCCTAGGCAAGATCAGATATTTAGCGCCCCCCTTCCCACTTGAGAGCGTTGTATTTTTTTTCAAGGCGTTTCTAGCACCCCCTTTAGCCCTGCGCCCTAGGCGGCTGCCTAGTTGGCCTAATGGTAGCACCGGCCCTGCACATGAGGAGGTGTGTGTGTGCATAGAATCATAGAAAAGTAGAGTTGGAAGGGGCCTACAAGGCCATCGAGTCCAACCCCCTGCTCAATGCAGGAATCCAGGTCAAAGCATCTCTGACAGATGTCTGTCCAGCTGCACCTTGAATGCCTCCAGAGTGGGAGAGCCCACCACCTCCCTAGGTAGTTGATTCCATTGTCTTATTGCTCTGACAGTCAGGAAATTTTTCCTGATGTTCAGGTGGAATCTGGGTTCCTGTAACTTGAGCCCATTATTCCGTGTCCTGCAAACTGGGATGATCGAGAAGAGATCCTGGCCCTCCTCTGTGTGACATCCCTTCAAATACTGGAAGAGTGCGATCATATCTCCCCTCAGTCTCCTCTTCTGAAGGTTAAACATGCCCAGTTCTTTCAGTCTCTCCTCATAGGGCCTTGTTTCCAGTCCCTTTATCATCCTTGTTGCCCTCCTCTGAACCCTCTCCAGTTTGTCTATGTCCTTCTTAAAGTGAGGTGCCCAGAACTGGACGCAGTACTCAAGATGAGGCCTAACCAGTGCCGAGTAAAAATTATCACTTCCCGTGATTTGGAAGCTATACTTCTATTAATACAGCCCAAAATTGCATTTGCCTTCTTTGCAGCCACATTGCTGGCTCATATTCAGTTTGTGATCTACCACAATTCCAAGATCCTTCTCACTTGTAGTATTGTTGAGCCAAGTGTCCCCCATTCTGTAACTCTGCATTTGGTTTCCTCTCCCTAGGTGCAGCACTTGGCATTTATCCCTATTAAATTTCATTCTGTTGTTTTCGGCCCAGCGCTCCAGCCAGGGCCGGTGCTACCATTAGGCCAACTAGGCAGCTGCCTAGGGCGCAGGGCTAAAGGGGGCGCCAGAAACGCCTTGAAAAAAAAATACAGCGCTCTAAAGTGGGAAGGGGGGCGCTAAATATCTGATCTTGCCTAGGGCACCAAACTGCCTTGCACCGGTCCTGGCTCCAGCCTATCGAGGTCACTTTGAATTTTGTTTCTGTCTTCCAGAGTATTAGCTGTTCCACGCAACTTTGTGTCATCTGCAAATTTGATAAGCATTCCCTGTACCTCCTGATCCAAGTCATTAATAAAAAGGTTGAAGAGCACTGGGCCCAGGACCGAGCCCTGCGGTACCCCGCTCGTTACCTCTCCCCAGTTTGAGAAGGAACCATTGATAAGCACTCTTTGAGTCCGGTTCTGTAGCCAATTGTGGATCCACCTGATAGTTGTTCCATCTAGCCCACTCTTAGCTAGCTTGCTAATCAGGATATCATGAGGCACTTTGTTGAAAGCTTTGCTGAAGTCCAGATAGGTCTTGTAGTCCAAAACCCCTGGAGGATACAAAGCTGCCTACCCCTGGCTTGTAGCATGTCTTCATCCTTCTCTTCCAGCTGGCCACTTGTCAGGGCTGAGCCGTAGGCAGCTGTCAGAGGGGAGCTTAGAATTGTTCCAGGAGTCAAAGCTGAGGGACCTAGCCAGGAATCGCCTGGGGAGCAAAGCCAGGAGGAGTCACAGCTGAGGAACGAAGCCAGAGCTGAAGAAAAACCTGAAACGTTCCAGAGCCAGAAAGGCTGTTATTGCTCAGGCAGACTCCTCGCTCAAACAGCCCGTCCTCTGACCCGGTGCCTGGGTTCAGACAACACGATAACCCACACTCAAGCTTTGAGTGTGGGTTGTCATTGAACCATGGGTTGTTGTTGAAACGTGGGTTATCGTGTTGTCTGAACCCAGCCAAGAGAACAAGCCATGAGAACAACCCACAGTTCACCACCCAACAACAAACCGTGGGTTCTCTTCATGGGTTGTTTGTGGTTAACAAGCCATGGCTTGTTCAGCTGGGTTCAGACAACATGATAACCTACGTTTCAACAACAACCCACTGTTCAATGACAACCCACACTCGATCCTTGAGTGTGGGTTATTGTGTTGTCTGAACCCAGTCAATGGCTAGCCTGGGTGGGCAGAGCCAGTCCAGAGCCTAGGGCTCCTGGTAGCCCCCGACACCACCCTAGGGACAGGACTGTATTACATGGGTTTTGCACATCAGCAGTGACTGCCACACAGCCCATCACAATAGTCGTCCATCACAGTGAAGCGGAGGCTCACCTCGCTGAAGTGGCTGGTTAAAAGTAACGGTGTTGGTATGTTTCATTGTTTGATTGGTCTATGGACTTAATTCTTTTTCTTTTAATAATTCATTTGGTTCTTTTGATTTCTAGGAGTCCTGGTTTGCTCCAGAGGACAGGCAGCTCGAATGCCTTCGCAGAGGAAAGAGCAAAGTACGTCTCGGTCAAAGTACTTCTCGTTCCTTTAATCACATGTGGTTTTCAGCCACAAGCCTAAACTGATTTAACCATCATTCCCTGGTCCCTCCCAGAGAACAGTCTCCCAGATTTGGGAGACTGTGGTTCTGTGAGTGGAGTTTGGGACCTCTAGCAGAAATGTCCTAATATCCCCCACCAAAAAAATTCCCAGGATTCATTACGGAAAGTCTTCTTTTTTATTATTAATATCACATTTCTATCCCCCCCCCCCCGCTTGTTCCTCTTGCAAGGAACCCGAGGCAGCTTACATGGTCCCCCTCCTCTCCATTTTATCCCCACAACAACCCTGTGAGGTAGGTTAGGCTGAGTCAGTGACTGGCTCAAAGTCACCCAGTGAGCTGAGTGGGGACTAGAACCCAGATCTCCCAAATCCCAGTCCAGTACTCTAACCACTACACCCCATGGGCTCTCCTGTTAGTCTTGCCTCTTAAGCTGGTATAAAACTGATAAAATGCTGATCTAGTGGCCGTACCCTTGGGCGTGTGCCTTTGCCAAAAGGAGCTGTTTGGATCCCGGCCTTGCATTTATTAATCTGTGGCAAGATTGTGATAGGCTTCTTGAGATGTAAGCTGGTGGAATATGTGTCCATGCAGAAGCTCTCAGGTGCAAGCTAAAAGGATCTTGTAGTGGGGCTCAGAAATACCTTTTTTCCTTGGAGAACTGTCAGAATAAATGCTACTGGGCTTCTCCATACAAGGCATCTTCACATGATTGGTGGAGGGTCCATAGCTCAGGGATAGAGCACCTGTTTTGCAGGCAGGAAGTCCTAAATTCAGTCCCTTGTAGCTCCAGTTAAAAGGAACAGGTAGTAATCTCACTTCTCATGGAAATTCCAATATGATTCAAGGTGCAATCCTATGCATATTTAGACAGAAAAAGGCCCTACAACTCCCAGCATTCCCCAGCCAACATTTTTATTAATGACTTGGATGAGGAGCTGCAGGGAATGCTTATCAAATTTGCAGATGACACAAAGTTGCGTGGAACAGCTAATACTCTGGAAGACAGAAACAAAATTCAAAGCGATCTCGATAGGCTGGAGCGCTGGGCCGAAAACAACAGAATGAAATTTAATAGGGATAAATGCCAAGTGCTGCACCTAGGGAGAGGAAACCAAATGCAGAGTTACAAAATGGGGGACACTTGGCTCAACAATGCTACAAGCAGTGCTTTTTTTCTGGAGAAAAGGGTACCGGAACTCTTGGATTACATTGCCTCGGGAGTAGATGGCGATTAAATTGTAATGCAATTAATAGAAGAAAAGGTGCTGGAACTCAGTTCCGGTGAGTTCCACCAGAAAAAAAGCCCTGACTACAAGTGAGAAGGATCTTGGAATTGTTCTAGATCACAAACTAAATATGAGCCAGCAATGCGATGTGGCTGCAAAGAAGGCAAATGCTATTTTGGGCTGCATTAATAGAAGTATAGCTTCCAAATCGCAGGAAGTGATAATTCCCCTTTAGAAGTAGGCAATCGCTCGTGACCGAGTAAGATTGTCTTCCAGGATAAAATTACAAAAAGAAAATTATAAAAGGAGGAAATTCTAAAAAATTGTGTAGACTCTAGCGATGGGTCCGTAAGTGACTGTGGAGGCCAATTCTAGATCCACACAGCTTCCCACAGTGAGGACACAGGTTACCAGATGAAAGATGGTCCTGTAAAGGATTTGTTTGACGTGCTTTTCGCTTAGCACGTTTCTCCCTTTCACCTTGCACTCGGGCTTCTTCAAAGTCCATGGAACCTTTGTGACAGGCCAACCTCCATTTAGATTGTTCATGGGCCAGAGCTTCCCAGTTTTTGATGTTTATATTGCATTTTTTTAGATTAGTCTTAAGAACATCTTTAAGCCTCTTATACTGACCACCGATATTCCATTTTCCATCCTTGAGTTGGGAATAAAGTAACTGCTTTGGGAGACGGCAGTCAGACATTCGAACAACATGACCGGCGGTCCATTGAAGTTGGCGTTGAATGATCATTTTTTCAATGCTACTTGTCTTTGCTAGTAGTCTTTGATAATTCCCCTTTACTCAGCACTGGTTAGGCCTCATCTTGAGTACTGCGTCTAGTTCTGGGCACCACACTTTAAGAAGGATGTAGACAAACTGGAGAGGGTTCAGAGGAGGGGGCAACAAAGATGATAAAGGGACTGGAAACAAGGCCCTATGAGGAGAGACTGAAAGAACTGGGCATGTTTAGCCTTCAGAAGAGGAGACTGAGGGGAGATATGATAACACTCTTCCAGTACTTGAAGGGTTGTCACACAGAGGAGGGTCAGGATCTCTTCTCGATCATCCCAGTTTGCAGGACACGGAATAATGGGCTCAAGTTACAGGAACCCAGATTCCACTTGAACATCAGGAAAAATTTCCTGACTGTTAGAGCAATAAGACAATGGAATCAACTACCTAGGGAGATGGTGAGCTCTCCCACTCTGGAAGCATTCAAGGTGAAGCTGGACGGCCATCTGTCAGGGATGCTTTGACCTGGATTCCTGCGTTGAGCAGGGGGTTGGACTCGATGGCCTTGTAGGCCCCTTCCGACTCTATTTTTCTATGATTCTATTATTCTTTCTGTCCCAGAATCCTGATAACCCTGGTACGGAAGTGCAGGGCCATGTGGGATGTTTTTATCCTTTTTCTTTGAAACAGCAACTGTATCCCCTGACACACATACACACACACACACACACACACACACACACGCATTCCGTATGTAGAAATTACAAACTGCCTTTTGAATTCTCCCAAAAACAAAGTGAGGTATAGAACAAAAATGTAGGATATGCTGGGAAATCTGTCAAACAGATTGTGTAGGAAAAGGTGTGCGTTGAGGGGTTTTAGTATTGTAGTTCTTGGAGGGGGTTCTTCTTAAATTGTACCCTACGCTTCCTCTCAAAGGCTTACATCAATCTCCTCTCCATGGAGCTTAGAAGGCCAGGCCTACTAAGCTTGCCTTCAGCAGCAGAACAGTTTTATATGCCTGGGAATATAACTACCTGCATATATAAAGTGGGTTGTTTTGTGTGCATTTTTCAGGCAGAATGCCAGAATTACGTTCTTGTCCTCCATAAGATAAACGCCACTAGCTTATACGTTTGTGGCACAAATGCATTTCATCCGGCTTGTCGTCGTTACACGGTGAGTGTACAAACATATTTCATGTGCTGTCTGTATCATGCCTTCGTCTCCCTCCCGCCGCTGCCCCCCCCCCAATGGTGCAGTATAAGTCTAAGTACCAATCCCTTTAAAACAGGAGGGGGTAGGGGGAACCTGTGGTACTCCAGATGTTGTTGGCCTACGAAGCCCAGCATCCCTGACAATTGGCTGTGTTGGCTGGGGTTTATGAGGTTTGGAGTCCAACGACATCTGGAGCTTCACATGTTCTCCGCTTGTGCCGTAAAGGTCACTTAAGGTGCAATCCTACACAGGTTTAGACAGAAAAAATGTCCTACAGTTCCCAGAGTCCCAGCATAGGATTGCGCGGTTAATGCCTTTTTATGTAAACTGCTTGGAAATCCTGGAGTGTCAAGGGGCATAGAAGCAGCTGAAATTAAAATAATAGAAATAGAAATAAATGCTATTTCCTACAGATAAGTGGTATCCATGTCAGAATCTTGTTATGTTCAAAGCATCACTTGCAACCGCATAGGTAGGGGGCCATACTTTCAGTTAAAGAGAGCAGCCACAGCTGCAGCTGTTTAAACAGAAATCTAGGTTTATTCGGTGATTGATTTGGTTTAAATTTAAAATAGGTCATCAACAGGACCAAGTTAAGGCTTCATATGAAAGCGGCAGATAGCAGAGGAAGATGTCCCTTTGAACCGACAATGAGATATGCATCTTTAATGGTTGGTAAGTTTTCTCATTGCCATGCAAAGTGAGTTGATATCTTTCCCACTTAGTCACGGCTGCCAAGTGCTAATTACTCAAATTAGGAGTCTGAGTATATTTTGTATCTGATGTGTCCTTTCAGGCCCTGAATGAAAGACTGGTTTGAAATCTAGTATTTTGTTTGATCTGCCTGTACACTGGTTCTTCCCCCACTGGCTGTCCGAAGTGGACTTTTTTTGAAAGATCGGGTGCTAATGGCATTTTACTCCCGCCTCCCCCTTCAAAGCTCTTTAGTCTTTGTTCTTTCCTCCTTCCTAGTTGCTTAAGATTTCAGATGAAATGCTGCTGGCAGGAGGGGGAGGGTAGTATGTTGCCCATCTCCATGTTGTATAGGCTTTTCAAACCCAAATTCCCTAAAAAAAAAAAAAAAAACAACCAACAGCACAAAAGACACTGCCATCTTTATGCCAAGGCTCCATTTATTTATTTATGTATGTACTTATTTGATGCCTTTCTTCCAGTCAAGGAATGCATGAGGTGATATAAAAACAAAACCATAAAAACAGTTCCAAAAACCCCTAGAACTAAACAGGTAAAATACACGCATTGTAATTCAACAGGGGAAACTTCTGAAAATCAGAGAGCAGCATTAATCATTGAAAGCTCTGCAGAAAAGTGTGGTTTTTACCAGCCCGTCTAAAGTGCCAATAATGAGGGAGCCAACTTAACTTCCCTGGGAAGGGAACATTCTTTGCATTCAGTTGATGACAATGGACCTGCCCTTTTAAATCTGGGTGTTTGCTTTTCCTTTCAAGAGCTGTGTGTGTGTGTGTGTGTGTGTGTGTGACCAGCGTTCCGCCTTATTTCTTCAAATATTTTTGCAGTGTAGGCTGCATCTCGTATTCCTTTCCAACCAAAACCACCAGTGTCGACGTCAGGTTTTGGGGGCCACCCGGGCAAGATGCCCGCAGCCCCTCCCCAAGTATAGCTCCATTTGCTCTTCATCGCTGTTGCTGCTGCAACCCATTCACTTAGCCTGTCCCCCTGGGCCCAACCCACATCATTTTTCCTTGCTCTCCCGCCCCACTACATGCTCATCTGCCCAGGGCACATGGAACAGGCATTAACAGCAAGGAGGATGAGCAGCAAGCTATACAGTTACAAGCAACAAACAGGCCTGGGTCAAGTTGCAGGAGGATTCCTCTAGCAAGACAGGGATTACTAGAGGAAGGTTCAACTGCTTCAGAAAGCAATTCAGGGCCAGGTAGGGAATCTCCGCCGGTCCCAGGCACTCCATCCTCCCCCCATCTGGATTGGGGCCTGAAAGACCCAGGGAAAAAGTGTGGGCACATGGAAGCGAAGTGGTAAGGAAAGCACCATCTGTGACATGGCTTGTTGTGAACCGCCCAGAGAGCTTCGGCTATTGGGCAGGTATAGAAATGTAACAGAGAACTAATAAATCATTGCACAACATCACGGGGCACGTCTGTTAAGACATCAGCCTAAGCTTCTAATTTCTGGCTTCGTGGAGCTTGAGCCAACATGAGATAGCCTCAACTTTGGTCTTAAACCAGCCGGTTTTTTGATCATTGAAAATACAGTGTGTGTGTGTGTGTGTCTTATCTATCCTCCTGCTGGTTCTTCTATATATAGCCTTGAGCCTATAGTGCACAGACAATACACTTCCATGTTTCCGTAAGTCATGGCAGAAATAAAAAGCATATCTCTTTATTTCCTTCCCTATCCCCCCACCCCCCCAACTCCCAGATGGTGCGCTCTATTCCGCCACTTCAAATAACTTCCTGGGTACAGAGCCAATTATACTACGGAGTTTGAAGAATACTTTAAGAACAGAGTTTAAAGCATCTTGGCTTAATGGTAAGGCACTTTTGTACACCATCTTAGCCCCTCTGGCAGGCAAACGTCACCAATTAACGCTGCCGGTGCGTGTGTGTGTGTGTGTGTGTGTGTGTGTGTGTGGCACTTCTTTATGCAGGCAGCCTCTCCTGTGATCATGGCTCCCAGCGTCACGTACCAAACCCTTAACATGCAATTAAATTCGCCAACTTTAGAGAACATGCTCTGCTGCTGAGTCGTCTGACGAGAAAGCAACGCAGCGTAAGAACAACACTGGAACCAAATACGACATGCAAAGCTTCCTTGACGGTAGCTTAATAAGCGGGCAGATTTTTCCCGCTGAAAAGGGAGATCTTCCTTTTTTACATTTGTGCTGGGAGGGGAGGGAAGAATGTTAAATGTAGTGCAAGGCTATTTTAAAGCAATCATCCCTGTCCTTGGGTAAAAGAAGGTGAATTGAGGTTCAGATTTCAGTCAGAGGGATCTGTGGTGGCGGTTGCCGTTGGGGTGTACTAAGACAGAGAAAGCTCCCTGGAAAGCATTGGTGCCCTGTGAGATGCACTTGGGATGCACTTGGGTCATGATTCTGCACCCAGGCCCAAGAGATTCAGAATTAAGGATGGATAATTCCTGCACCTGTCTCCGAGTGGCTGCAGGAATGCATTGAGATGGTTTGAATCCCACTTGATGCCTCCACCCCGCCTCCTCATTCCAGACATTCCGTGGCATAGGAATCAATGGAGTTTCTGAAGGACCATAGCAATTTGCAGAGATGGCTGGATGTCTGAATGGCCCCAGGGAGGCATTGATTGACATTGACTGGGTTCAGACAACATGATAACCTGAGGGTTGAGTGTGGGTTGTCCTTGAACCATGGGTTGACGTTGAAGCGTGGGTTATCGTGTTGTCTGAACCCAGCTGAGATAACAACCGAAACGTTGAACCCAGCCTGCTCAACGACAATCCACGTTCAACCCATACTCAGCCCTTGAGTGTGGGTTATCGTGTAGTCTGAACCCAGTCATTGAAAAGGTTTGAGCATGCCTGTTCAATGCGCCACCCCCCCCAGCCCCTTTGCTGTCCCTGTACCACAGCTCTCCCCGACCTAGCAGCCTCTAGATGTGTTGGACTACACATTCCATCATCCTCAGCCAGAACAGCCAATGGGGTGATGGGAGTTGTAGGCTGACACATCCAGAGGATGCCAAGTTGGGGAAAGCTGCTCTAACATCTAGAGAGCCAGTGTGGCGTAGTGGTGAGAGTGTTCGGACTGGGACTCAGGGAGATCCGGGTTCTAGTCCCCCGCTCTGCCATGAAACTCACTGGGTGACTCTGGGCCAGTCACTGACTCTCAGCCTAACCTACCTCACAGGGTTGTTGTGAGGATAAAATGGAGAGGAGGAGGACTATGTAAGCCGCCTTGGGTTCCTTGCAGGAAAAAAGGCAGGGTATAAATAAAATAAATACCTATCTAAACTGCTGCTGTGATCACTGCCTGCTTCCGTTTTCTCTGTGTGTGTGTGTGTGTGTGTGTGTGTGTGCAGGGCCGGCGCTACCGCTAGGCAGACCCAGGCGGCTGCCTAGGGCGCGTGGCGGAAGAGGGCGCAGAGTTTCTGCGCCCCTTCCTCGCCTCCGGCACGCTCCTGCCCTGCCTGCCGCCTCCGCTGCGCCCCCCCGCCCGCTTGCCGGCCGCTGCCGCCGCCGCACCTCCCCCCCGCGCCCGCGCGCCAACCACCTACCTACCTTCCCGTCGTAAAGCGCGGGGGTCCCATCGCGTCGGAGGAGGAGGTGGCGGCAGCAGCAGCAGCAGCGGGGGCGGGGGGAAGGTAGGTGGTGGTGGTGGCGGCGGCGCGGGGGGGGGCTGCAGAGCAGGGCTGCTTTGCTCCGGAGCCCCCCCACGGCACGAGGGGGGCCCCCCGCTAAATATAATTTGGCCTAGGGCGCCAAACAGCCCTGCACCGTTCCTGTGTGTGTGTGTGCGTGCGTGTGCAAAACAGAGAACCAGCTACCAGACATACGCAAATATGGCCATGCAACAGGTAGATTGGCAGCTGCCACCTGTACCCTCAAGTATTTGTGGGTACTGGACTGGTTTTGTGTGTGTGGGGGTTCTTATGAGATGTGGACACATCTGAATGTTCCTCATACTGACTATGGATCCTTTGCCTGCTCGGATTGGCAGTGGCTTTCCACGGTATCTGACAGACAGAGGCCTCTCCCCAGGCCTACAAACTGCAATGCTTTCCCCACCGCCACCTACTTGCAGGTGCCTGGTCAGGGGCGGTGCTGGGTACTGAAAAGATCCGGGGGCTCTGGCCCATAGGACAAAACAAATGCACACATTTGCATATGCTCATTTGCATATGCTCTAAAGTCTCTGTGTCTGTGTGCCTTTAAAGGACCCTGCCTCCTAAGGACACCCCTATTTGTTAAAAGGGGTGTATGGACAGGGGAGAGGAGGGCATGTGATGGCAGGAAAAAACCTCAGGCAGAAAGATTCAAGGGGAGGCAGCAGGAGGGGAAGCACATGTAGGCAAAAAGGCAGCTGATCCAGGGGGATCAGATGCAACAGAGATCATCAGGGCCCCTGGACCTTTCTTTCAGCAAGTGCCCCTGGACAGCACAGCCTTTTCCCTCCTGTCTCAAGCTTCCTTTATTTCCTTAGGTGCCTGCTTTTTGGCCCACCGTCTCATTTGTCCCACTTCCTTTACCCACTCTGCTTCTTGACCAGTCTTCATGACACTCCTTCCCCCTTATTATATCCCCCCCCATCTTAAACACCCCTTCTTAACCTCTCTTCCCTGTCACCTCTATCCTTTTCCTCAAGCCTCTTTCTCCATCTGCCCTTCCTTCAGGTACTCCTTTCTCAGTCCATTGCCTCCTCTGCATCCATTCTTCAGCCTCCTTACCTCTGAGCTCCATGTCCCTAAATTTTCCTACACCCCCAGACATCTTTCCTCTGCCATCACCTGTGCAGTTTTAATCCCAGCGAAGCCAACAACTTCCCCATCCCTTACGGGGACTGGATTGCAGATCACCTTGTTTCTTGAGCAATTGAACATGCTGTGCTGTCACAGCATCCCAGCCAATCGACGTCCCAGGCTTCACTGCCTCAAGCACAGTGCAAAGATGAATGTCCTTTGCTCCTAACAATAAGTGGCATCTTTTGGTTATTAAATTTCATTATTAAATTTTAACTTATCAGGGTCCTCCCAAAGGGCTCAGTTGCTGACGTTTTGTAATTTGTAAACGTATTTCATTTGATTAATCACTTCAAAATCAGATAATTAATCCATAAATAAAGTTCTTTAATCTGTTGGCAGGCCTATTTTTCAATAATTTTACTTGCCAGCAGGAGAGCTTTCTGCTTCATAGCAACAAAAAAGAGATGCAAGGGAATTTAATTAGTTCCTATAAACAGTCCCTTTATTCAAACGGGGGCAAAAATGCTCTCATTTAGCCTGAGTGATAACAAATTGTCCTTCCGACAAAGGATTAATCTAGGTTTCCGTGTACCGCTGGATGCCTGATGTTAATCTATGGTGATTTTTGCTGTGTGCCCCCCCCCCCGTACCGCACCGCCCTGCACAAAACAGAAATCTACTACATCGAGAACTAAAGTTTTAAGGAAGAAGGTGGGAGCCCAGCAAACATGTACAGAGGTCTTGAAATAACATGTCCCCGTTTTCATTCATGCAACCTTTTTGTTTTCTTGAAAATTCCTTTAAAGTTTAAACTAACCCTCACAGAGTTATATGTTACTGGCCAGGTTCGCATGTCACTTTAAACCCACAGAGGTTTTGAAACCTCTGTGGGTTTAAAGTTGCCCCAGGCCCCAGCTGTGCCCGACTCTTAGTCGGGCACAGCGGGGGTCCGGGACCGGGAGACACCACCTCTCCCTTCTTCCCCGCTCAGTCCTCCTGCCGGTATCCCAGGGAACACCACACGGGAGCACTGAGAGGAGCGGGGATGACAGCTGGCCCAATCGGCCCTTTCGCCAGCCGTCATTTGCCCTCTGTCGGCACGTCCGCCACTCAGCCGAGCAGCGGCCGCGCCGAGAAAGGTTCCTTGCTTCCCCCCCAGCCTCACCCCCCCTTCCCCTGGACTTACCCGGCAGCAGAACTGTCCTTGGTGATGGTCTGGCGGCGGCGGCAGGGGGGCTGCCCCACGGGTTCCCCTTCCCCCCGCCTGCCTTTCCCTTCCTCCCAGGTGCTGCTGTCAAGCTGCCCCCCGGGAGAATGGGGAAGGAGGACGTGCGGAAGGAGAACCGTTCCCTGTGCTGGGTTTCCCTGTGCTGGGTTTACATAGCCCAGCAGAAGGGAGCAAGTGTGGCTCGGTGAGGAAGAGACGCGGGGCAAACACCGGCAGCTTCCCCTGCGCTGCTGCTGCTGCAGGACATCAGCAGCAGTGCACGGCGAAGCGGAGGACAGCCAGCCAGGGGCCGCTTGGGCGCTTGGCCGGCTGCCATCGGCCGGAGCCCCTTGGCCAGAGCAGCAGCTGGCTCTGGCCAAGGTGCTCTGTGCCTTCTTGACTTGCAGGAGGGTTAGCATCTCATCCGGGTTTGGATGACACGCTAAACCCCAGTAAGTTCAGTAAACCCTACCGCGAGCCATGGCTTAGTAGGGGGGTTAAGGAGACTCTCCCTTCCCGGGAGAGTCAGTGACTGAGTTCAGACAGCACGATAACCCACACTCGAGGGCTGAGTGTGGGTTGTCCTTGAACTGTGGGTTGTTGTTGAAACGTGGGTTGTCGTGTTGTCTGATCCCAGCTGAGATAACAAACCATGGTGAACAGCCCACAGTTCCTAACCCAACGACAAACCATGGGTCCTGTTCATGGGTTGTTCATGGTTAACGAGCCATGGCTTGTTAGCGCAGCTGGATTCAGGCAGCATTTCAACAACGACCTGCGGTTCAACGACAACCCACACTCGGCCCTAGAGTGTGGGTTGTCGTGTTGTCTGAACCCAGTACCGGGCGAGATGGACCCATGGTCTGACTCCATAGGAGGCAGCTTCCCAAGTTCCCGTTTCTGTCTCAGAATGGTCACAGTTGGGTTGTAAAATGTCTACCCTTGCTAGAGGATTTGGGTAATGCAATATACCCTCTCCTCCTGCCCCAAATCATAGGTCACTGGAAGAGCCCGTGCTTTGCATGCAGAATGTCCCAGGTTCGATCCCCGACCTCTCCAAGTAGGGAGGAAAAACTCCTGCCTGCATCCCCGGAGAGCTGCTGCTATCAGTCAGTGTTGACCGTACCGGGCTGGATGGATCCATGGTCTGACTTGGCATAAGGCAGCTTCCTGTGTTCCTAAGAGGGGAGGGGCAAAGAGGTCCGCTGGGATGCCAGCTGCAGGGAGGGATCGGGCACGTGGTTTCCGGGGGGGGGGGGAGAGTGAACCCAAACTGCTATTTGGTCCATGCAGTGCTCCTCCTGATTGGCTCACGTGTGCCTAGGTGGGGGGGGCCATCCACATCTTTCCTAGTGTGAAGTTGTCCCCTGGATTCAAATCTGGGACCGCATGTATGTAAAACGTGAGCTGTTCTGCCCGGCAAGGGTTCCTCCGGAAGCCCGCCACCCACCCACCCCGTGCTCCTGGCTTCTACAATTAGCTGGGAAGGCAAATGCCCCATGATGGGTCTGATTCCCTGTCTGCTGAGTGGCCAGGGAACTGCTCCTCCGTGGAGCTGGCAGCCTGCGTTCCCATCCAGGGAGCTCCCTCTCTTTTGCTCCTGACATGCAATCAAAATTAGAGGGGGACTGACCTCGCAAGCCCCAAAATAGGTTCACCACCATGGGGCACCATGGTTAGCTCCTATGAAGTTCCAAATAAAAGCTGCAATGGATTAGGATTAGGAGCCCCACCGGAATGGGAGTCGCCAGCCTCTGCTCTCAGTGTGTGTCGTCGTCGTGTGCCTCCCCTGGTGACGTGCTCTGGCCCCTCCCTGCAGCTGCTTGGCCAAAGAGTCACGTTGCCACTTTGACTAGTTTTTATAGAAAGGTGGGACAGAAATGCCTTAATTCCACCCAAGATTTCCTTGGCTGTAACTAAAAAGCTGTATCTATAAAAACAAGCAATAGTAGTTGAGACACGTTGCCTCTTCTCCACCGTCTTGCTTGCGTTTGTCTGTTCCAGAGCCCATGTTTATTCATATGGATCTCGTACAGGAGGACAGCGAAGCAGGCTCAGGCTCGGAGAAAATTTATGTGTTCTTCACCGAAACGGCTGTTGAGTTTGAGTTCTATGACAAGCTTCTGGTTTCGCGAGTAGCTCAGATCTGCAAAGTGCGTATTTGGACACCTGATCTGCCTATGTATGGGGGCCAGAGGGATAGTTACACTTTTTTTTTTTTTTAATTTGCTCAAGAAAGACCTAAAATCTGAAATGAACACAAGCCAGCTGTCAGTAGTGGCGAAGACTAGAGCCTCGAACCTTCAGTTCTGTATATTGTTGCCCTATGTGCTGACCTAACAGAGCTGCACCGAAGAGCAAGGGTGGGCGATGTGGTGCTTGTGGGCACTAGTGCACCCCCAGACACCGTTCTTCTTAATATTATTTCTATACCGCCCAATAGTCGAAGCTCTCTGGGCAGGTTGCTTCTTCTTCTTTGCCATGTCTCCCATGGCAGCCATTGTGTGGCGGTGCCCACACAGCAGTTCCTTGGATTTCCAAATGTGCCCATGACTCAAAAAGGTTGCCTACCCCTGGTGTGGAGCATCTTCCTGGCATTGAAATATTCTCAGCTGGCCGTTGGCCCTCTTGGACAGGAAGGGCTATAAAAGGCTTCCTGTTTGGGTGGTCCTTTCGCCTGAGTGACAAGGTGTTCCTGCCTCTGGTGTGTGCAGGGACGGTGCTAGGAACTGAAAAGATCTGGGGCCCACAGGACAACAAAAAATGCACACATTGCATATGCTAATTTATGTATACTCTGAAGTCTCTCTGTGTGTGTATCTGTAAAGGACCCCGTCTCCTAAGGTCACCCCTATTTGTAAAAAGGGAGAGGAGGGCATTTGATTTCAGGGGGGGGGGGAATTCAGGGAGAAAGATTCATGGTGGGGGGGGGAGCAGCAGGAGGAGAAGCACATGTGGGCAAAAAGCCGGCTAGTCCAGGGGGATCCAATGCAGCAGAGATCACTAGGGCCCCTGGACCTTTCTTTCAGCAAGTGCCTCTGGGGACAGCAGGGTGGTGGGGCAGAGGGCCGCCCAGAGATTCGGGGCTCCAGCCCTAACGGGCCACCCCTTAACACCACCTCTGGGTGTGTGCCTTGGCTCTAACACCCTGGTTTGGTCCCAGCTCTTCACCTCCACTTCTAGTTTCTGTCTCCTGGCTCACGTCTAACAACTGCTCAGCTTTCCACTCTTTATCACCTCACCCTGTTTCCTCTATTCTCAGAAAGATGCTAATCAGCCCAACAGCAGCATGTCCCTATGTACAGAGCTGGGGTAATGGTTGGGAGCATTGCCGCTTCCAAAATCTCTTTTAGTGGCCCCTTGTTCCTGTGCTTTAAAATGGAAGTAATAATATTAGAATCCAACAAAATGGAAACCCCCCCACAAAGGATGCCAAAAAGCAACGGGGTACGCAGAAGAGGTGTTTTATTCCACAAAAGTCAACAGTTCCAACATGTTTCAGACCTCATGTAGGTCCTTCTTCAGGGAAATCTATAGAGCAACGTACAAAACTTTACAATATAGAATTTAAACATGTCCCGGTAAGAACTACATTGGAACTGTTTAGTTTTGCAGCGTAAGAATACCAGCCCACCTACATGGCTGTGGTAAGGATTATTGAGATGGTTGTGATGTGCCTTGAGTATTTAAGAAAAGCACGAATCTCAATAATTAGGGCGGATAGATTTTTAAATATAATTTATATGTGTGTTTTTTTCTATATCAACATGGACTGAAAACGGGCTTACATATTTCTGAAAAATCCAGTGGTTAAAAAAATGCACTAAAACATTAAACAAAAAACCAAACCTGTCGCATTTTAGAGCCGCTTGCTGAAAACTTAACAGGTTTTTCCACACTCACAGGATGATCTCGGCGGGAAGCGCACACTGAGAAAAAGATGGACTTCCTTTTTAAAGTCCACCCTTGTCTGTTCCGTTCCCGAAGTGGATTTCCAGTTCAACATCCTTCAGGATATCTTTGTGCTGAAGGCCCCCAACTGGCGCGAAACCATATTTTATGGGGTTTTTACCCAGCAATGGTAAGATTTACCCCACCTCACCTGGAAATCTTTCACAATCACGTGCAAAGGCGCGGATGCATTGCAGGCACAGCGGGGAGCAAAAATGGTTGCCACCGGCAGTGCCACTTCAGGTAAAAACTAGGTGCTTGGTTTTATTGGGTCAAATCCCAAATGAAAAGTCAAATCCCCCTGGGCGCTTTCTGAGCCCCTGGAAGGTGCTTGGGGGCTTAAACCAGGGAAGCTGGCTGCAGGGTCTAGGGCAGTGATGGCGAACCTATGGCACGGGTGCCACAGCTGGCACGCAGGGACCTCTCTGTGGGCACTCGAGCCATTGGTCGCCAGATCACGAAAAGACCGTCCCCTTTCCATAGTAACCCCTCTCCACTCATTCCTCGCTGGCCTCCACAGGCAGGCACACTCCAACATCTCCACCCCCAGAAGCGGACTGCGCAGGCACCCAGCCCTCCTTCTAACTGAACAGACAGCTCAGAAGCACAGCGTGCGCGTGCCCGAATCTTGGCGCGCCCAGTGAAGAGCCATGCCCTGAGAAAGAGCGCAGCGCGATTAGCTAGTGCCCCCCCCTCCTCCTTCCTGCCAAATTTAAGGCACTTTGAAATAAATAAGTTGGTGTTGCAGTTTGGGCACTCGGGCTCAAAAAGGTTCTCCATCACTGGTCTAGGGCGACCCAATCGTGCTCAGCTAGTAGCTGCAGTACCACCCTGCTGGTGGTGCTGAGAATGATAATCGGTGGTGCAGGTAGGTAATTTCAGACTCCAGACGTGGGACGCAATCCTATGCATGTTTAGGCAGGGGGGGGAAAGTCCTACAACTCCCAGCATGTAGGGCAACGGTGGCGGTGAGGAGGAGGAGCAGGAGATGCCACGGCCTGCTTTCTCCCTGGCTCTCTGCCGGCCAAGCAAGCAAGTGGGAGCCCTGATGAGGAAGAGGAGGAGGCACAAGAGCAGCTGGGGACCCTGGCGGTGAGAAGGTAGGCTTAGTCTGAGGGAAAGGGCCCTTTGAGAGTGTCTTGCCCAAGGGCCCTCAAAAAGACTGGAGCCAGCACTGGTGTGGGCCCTCGGCAAGTGCCCGACAATGCCTACCCTTGATGCCGGCCCCAGCCCTGATAGCGCCACTGATGATAAACAGCTTTTACTCCCTCGCGCAAGAGCGATATACGGTTGTCGAGCGACGCTGAAGCTATGTGGAAGATAAAAACCCAATTTCTGTCAGACATGCCTTGGTGACCTCGAGATTAGTTTCTCGCAACGCGCCGTACGTGAGGCTGCCCACGGAGACGGTTCAAAAGCTTCACCTAGAGCAGAATGCCATGGGGAAAGGCGCGCATGGGTAACATAGTGGTATATTAAGCTCCCTGTGGAGTCACCATTATAATTCCATTTCCAGCAGAAAAGTGATGCCTCAGCGGCCCTAAAGAGCCCTCGTGTGGAAGCAACCACGTTTATACATCTTGTAAATAATGAAAACATCTTCAAGTCAGCCCTGGCCACATTTGGAAACTTGAAGCAGAAGCCTCCCTTGTGAATCTTCCCCCGTCCCTTTCCGTTTTCAGCTTTTATTATAACAAGGAGCTCTGTCATGAAAGGGTAATGAAAAAAGCGGGTGTATCAAGACGGCAATTAGCACCAGAGCAACAGTGAATGTATAATGCCACCCCCTGTGGCCAAGTTTGGATTTTTCTGTCTGTGTAGAATGAGAATTCCCCAAACTCTGTGCCCAGGCAAACGGGAGAGATTCCTGTGTCTGAAAAAAATTAATCCAGGCCTTCATGATAAGGGATAGAGTGGTAGAGGCCCTGCTCTATATGCAGCAGGTTCCAGGTTCAAACCCCGGCATCTCCAGTTTGAAAAAAGATCAGGCAGTGCATGAGTGGAAAGAGCCGTCTCTTCCTGAAACCCTGGATAGCTCTTGCCAGTCACGGTAGACAGCACTGGGTTAGACTGTCCAGGTATAAGGCAGCTTCTTAAGGCCCCTATGAGCCCAAAGTATCCACCCACAGAGGAGGCTACCTGTTGTATCTCTGCATGATTCCCTGCTCTGACTTTGCCTCCTTTCAGTTGGCCTGAGCACTGTGTGTGTGTGTGTGTGTATGTGTTTGCCATATTTCTGCATCAAGTGGTGTGATTTGGATCCTTCAGTTGCTTCTGACGCAGAGATGCACCAGAATTTCCCACTCAAAAACAAACAGCCGTATGTTGCAGAACTAATGGTTCTTTCTCGTTGAAGGGGAAGGTTGGACATTTCAGCCGTTTGTGCGTTCAGGATGCAAACTGTGCAAGACGTCTTCCTGAGAGGAAACTTCAAAGGCCCCCTGGCCGTGGAGAACTCCCACATGAAATGGGTGGTGTATCGGGGGGACATCCCCGCCCCTCGCCCTGGTGCCGTAAGTCTCCTTTCCCCCTGTCGAACAGCTGTGTCTTTGCTGGATGTTTGTTTGCGTCTCTCTCTCTCTCTCTCTGTGCCTGTCTTCATTACATGCTTCTACAGAAGAAGTCTGCTCCTTCCATAGCTCAGCACAGCAGTAGAGCACGTGTGTTGCACCGGATCCAATTTCCAGTTAAAGGAATCAGGTGGCAGGTGATGGAGAAGACTCCTGGCCTGAGACTCTGGAAGGACACTTCCTGTCCAAGTAGACAATACTGGTCTAGATAGATAGACGGAGAGTCAGTCTTGCTCTAAAGCTGCTTCGAATGTGTTCCACACTCCTGAGAAGAGAGCCTCTTTCAATACCCAGGGAAGCCAGATGTTTTGGACTTCAACTTCCATCTGCTCCAGCCGGCACGGCCAATAGTGATGAATGTTAGGAGTTGTGGTCCAAAACATCTGGAGGGCACCGGGTTGGGGAAGGCTGATCCACGGCTTCACACGGCTGCATTAACGTTTGCGCAGATTGTAGCGTCTGGAACGTCTCGGGTATTTCTTCTGTAATTGTTACTGTGGAGGAAGGGGGGGCTGGCTGGCCCGCCACCACCCCACCCTTACCTACCTCAAAGGAACCAAGACCCCCTGAGATCTCAAGATACCAGACTGCCAGCCTCAGCTGTCTGCAGTCCTACTTGGATCTCTGTTTAGGGACTCGCCTTCAATTCCTGTAACCTGGATTTAGATACTGAACTCACAGAGCACTACTAAACCCATGTGGGGTAAAACCAAACAGGTTTATTCTGGTAGCATCTTACAACAAGATTAGGGAAATGAGAGAAGCATACAAAATAGAGAGACAGACACTTTAGTACACAGTAAAGCTAAAAACACAATAGAACCTGATTCCTTAAGATCTCTCAGGCACACACCTGTTACCTGAGGGTGTCTTCTTCAAGGGTTAGATCCAGCACAGCCTTGCCGCCCAGGGGGAACTATTTTATCTACCCGCAGGTCCGAGATAAAATAGCCCTCCACAAGACCTGCCTTTCACCAGAGCCCTCAATCCAGCTAATTTTACCAGGAGCTGCCTGGGGTCGGTTCCTGAGGGCCCCCCCCCTAAAGGCTCGGGCCCCTCGCTGGCGCGCTGCCATGGCTCCAACCAGGCACGCTACCAAAAAGGACTAAGCTCAAGAACAAAGGCTACACGTGGGGAAATAGCTCTTCCCCGTCCCCTTTTCTGTAACCTTCTTGCTTCAGCCAATCAATTTGAACTTCACCTGGCCATGCACGGGGGAGGGAACTGGCCAGGCAGGGGGGAGGGAACTCGTGAGTCATGGCTTGAACCATCTATATATGAAAAGCCTAGGCCAGCTTCTCCAGGCATCTAGGCGCCACCCATTCCATCCGAGGCCCTCGCCTCCTCCCAGCCCCCACCTGGTTCACACATGAGGTGTGTGTGTGTACCCCCAAAGGCTCGTTTCTCCACAGTTACATTTTCATTGTATTTCACTGTATTATTGTTTTGATCCATTTTTAACTGTGCCTGCAAGCTGCCTTGGATGCCATTTTTTGGTAGAAAGGCAGGGTACAAATCAAATCAATTAATTAAGTGGCCGGGGGTGTGGTGGGGCATAAGCAGATTTATCTGGAGCAACAAGGACAAGCTAAAAGTGACTGATTGGGGCTTTTTAGTTTAGAAACGGGGGGGGGGAGATGTGGGGGAAACAAAATAGAAGCGTATAAAATTGTTCATAGTGTGGAGAAAATGGGGGGGGGGGAGAGATTCTTCACCCTCTCTTAACACTGGGTCAGCCAAGGACAGACAAAAAAGAAGCACAATGCATAGTTTACTTCTGGAATTTGCTTCCAAGGGCAGTCCTAGGAGCTGAAAAGATCCGGGGTTCAGGCCCACAGGGCAAAAAATAAATAAATACAAATCTGTATATGCTAATTTACATATGCTGTAAAGGGCCCATCTCGGAAGGATGCCCCTCTTTGTAAAAAGGGATGCATGGACAGGGGAGAGGAGGACATTTGATTTCAAGAAAAAAACTCAGGCAGAAAGATTCGGGGGGGGGGGGGAGCAGCAGGAGGTGAAGCACATGTGGGCAAAAAGCCGGGTAGTCAAGGGGGATCAGATGCAAGAGAGATCCTCGGGGGCCCTGGGCCTTTCTTTCAGCAAGTGCCCCTGGACAGCAGGGTGGTGGGGCAGAGGGCCTCCCAGAGATTCAGGGCTCCAAATGAAAGATTCGGGACTCCAGCCCTATTGGGCCACCCCCTAACACTGGCTCTGTTTGCTTCCGCAAGGCCAAGGCAGCTTTAAAAGGAGGCTGAACAAAGACACAGAGGAGGCCTATTGGCGACAGTTAGCCCTGATAGCTAAAACAGAACCTCCATGTGCAGAAGCAGCCTACCTCGGAATAACAGATGGTAGGGTGGAACACAACTAGCAGGAGATTGCTGTGGCCCTCATGCCGTGCTGGTGGGCTTCCCGAGTCATCCGACTGGCCACTGTTGGAAACAGGATGCTGGTCTAGATCAGGGGTGCAGCACCTCAGGCCTAGGGGCCAAATGTAGCCCTCCAGGAGGCCTGCTCTGGCCCTCCAGGGGTCCCCAGATGCCCCCCCCCCGATCACCAATCATTTGGCTCAGTTACTGGCAGGAAGAGCTTTAAGCTAAAATAGGCTGGGATGGGGGGGGGGGGTTGGCCCCTCCTCTTTCACCTCTGGCCCCACCCACCACAGGAATGCAGCCCTGGAGAGCTGCTCCCAAATGGAATTCAGCCCTCAGGCTGAAAGGAGTCCAACACTCCTGCTCTAGGTGGACCCAACTTGGTCTGATGATCCAGCAGATTTTGTATGTCTCTGCAAAGGAGAGAAGGAGGGTGTGTGTAGCGATGCTTATAAAGCAGCCTTCCTTAGATAATGCGGTGCTCATTAGAAGTTCAAAGGTTGAATTCAGACAACCAGGACAAGTTTACTTACCATGTGGACAATGTAATGGCACAGAAAGGTGGCTGTCTTAGATTCCATGTGGTTACTGGCAGGGATGTTGAAGAGTCCTTGGTCTCGAGTCACGAGTCGAGTCACGAGTCTTTGGACCCAAGTCTTGAGTCCGAGTTGTTGGTCCAAAATGGTGACTCACGAGTCCCGAGTCACTCCTAAAGCTGACTCCACGAGTCCCTATTAAAATCAATGGGTTTTTTTCCCAACAAAATAAGGCTACTTCAGATGTGTGGTTTAAATAAATTCTAGGCACAAGTGTGCCTTTTTATTTCAAAACTCTGCAACTGATTTTGACAAGAACAGACCAGGCAGACAAACCCAAAATAACCAGGCAGGCAGAGGAGGCAGGGAACCCCAAAGCAGGCAGAGGCCTTTGTCTTGGACAATTCAACTGTTGAACTGGTCAAGAAGAGACCAGGCAGGCAGAGGAGGCTGGGAACCCCAGACAGGCAGGCAGAGGCAGCCAAACCCAAAATGTCTGAAAGGTTGCATTTTAGAAAAATGAGTTTAAAAAATAAACTTGCTGTACTTCCTAAAACTTATCCATGTTGCATTTGAGGAACATGATTTTTTCTAAATGTTTGGCCCCCATTCTGGAACAGTGAGATCTCATCACAATTCCACCCTCACTGAACACCCGCTCCACTGGTGATGAACTTGCTGGAACCAGAAACACACTCAGAGCAGCCACACAGAGTAATCTCAGGTCCTTCTTCTGCCTCTCCCAAGTATGCAACACATCAATCAAAATAAATCTTGACACACTGTTGGGGCTGCACTCCTGGTAGCCGTCCATAGTGGCCGAGCAGTGGCACACCTCGCTTCCATGCGCTCTTCACTGGCAATCACGCTCCTCTCCACTCCTTCTGGCACAGCCCAGGGATGTTGAAGAGTCATTGGTCTCGAGTCCCGAGTCGAGTCTCGAGTCCCATTAAAAATATTGGGACTCGAGTCCGAGTCGAGTCAGAGGGGGGACTCAGTCCGACTCACGAGTCCTCGAGTCCGAGTCCCCATCCCTGGTTACTGGCTACTTGCTCTTTGCAGCCAGTAGGTCCAGATAAGTGGTAGTTGTAATGCTGGGCTGAACCACCTAACGGCAGGCTGCAAAGGCCCCGTGTGTGAAGCTCTCAAGTGGCCATCGCACGGCCCCTGCTTGCTCAGATCTCCCCTTGGTGTGCACCAAACAGCCAACCATCGGAATAGTGTAACTGTGCTTGTGTGTTGTCTTGTAGTGCATCGGCGTCTCTGCCCAACGCCAGGGATACAACTCTTCTCTTGACTTGCCGGACAGAGTCCTCCAGTTTGCCAGAGACCATCCTCTGATGGATGGAGCCGTGAACCCGATCGGCCATCGGCCGGCATTCTTGAATAGAGGTGCAAAATACACAAAGCTTGTGGTGGACCGAACCAGCGGCTTGGATAATGCAACATATGACGTCCTTTTTCTAGGGACAGGTAAGCTAACTTCCATGCCAGTTCCTAGGTAACGTGTGTGTGTGTGTGTGTGTGAGAGAGAGAAAGAATGAGAGAGAGAGAGGGTAGATGTTAGGGGAGTTTTATTTTCATGCGGAGGGACCCTAGCTCAGTGGCAGAACACAAGCATGGCACCCAGAAGGCCCCAAGATCAATTCCTGGCATCTCCAGTTTAAACAAAAAATCAAAAACCAGAAAGCAGGTGTTGGGAAAGGCCTCTTTCTGCCTTTGATCCTGGAGCCACTGCCAGTCAGAACAAACTGAGCTGGGAAGATTTCTGTGTAGACAGATAGATAGATAGATTTCCCTGCCCTTCCTTCAAGGAACCTAGGATGACAAACATGATTCTCTTCCCAGCCCCTCAGCCCCAGCCCATAGGTAGCCTCACAACAACCCTGTGAGGTCGGTGAGGCGGAGAGATATTGGCTGGGTTCAGACAACACGATAACCCACGCTCAAGGGTTGAGTGTGGGTTGCCATTGAACCGTGGATTGTTGCTGAAACATGGCTTTTCATGTTGTCTGAACCCAGCTGTGCTAACAAGCCGTGGCGTGTTAACCACAAACAACCCATGAAGAGAAAACCCCGTGGTTTGTTGTTGGGTTGTGAACTGTGGCTTGTTCACCATTGTTTGTTATCTCTGCTGGGTTCAGGCAACACGGCAACCCACGTTTCAACAACAACCCAGGGTTCCGTGCCCTTGAGTGGGGGTTACCGTGTTGTCTGAACCCAGTCACTGACTGGCCCAGGGTGAGCTTCCGGGCTATGTTTGCTCTGGCCCTCCCCAGTGCTAGTCCAACACTCTAACCTAGGCCACACTGATATATGAAGATGCACACAGGGCCGGTGCTACCATTAGGCCAACTAGGCGGCTGCCTAGGGCGCCGGGCTAAAGGGGGCGCCAGGAGCATAGGGCTGGAGGGAGGAAGGGCTCAAGTGGGAAGGGGGGGCGCTAAATATCTGATCTTGCCTAGGGCACCAAACTGCCTTGCACCGGCCCTGGATGCACAATAACTTGTTACTTTCACAGTCCAGAAGCGGTGCACGTTCCCCAAACCAAACATACACCAGTTCTCTCAGGCCAACTGAAGGCTTCTTCTGGAGCTGCTGGTACAATCTCCCTGGCCTGGGCTTTTCTTCTGCCTTCCCTCTGTAGCCCCAGGGAAGGTGGGGGAGGGGCTGCCCCAACAGTCCTCTCAGGCCGGTGATTGTCCTTTCAGGAGCTGGTGGCAGTTGCTCCCCCGGCCTGGGCTTCTCTTCTGCCTTCCCTCAGGGCACACAGGTCTTAAATAGCCCCAGGGAAGGTGGGGGAGAGGCTGCCCCAACAGCCTTCTCAGGTGGTTGTTTCAGGAGCTGATGGCAGTTTAGGACAGTGGGGTCGCGAACCTTTCTGGGTCCAAGGGCCCGATTTCCCCTGTGGGCCAGGAAATGTCTGTGGCGGTGAAGGAAACGAAATAGTTAAAAGAAAACCTTACAAGATTTTCTAGCCAGGCATGTGGACAGATTGCCAGGGTCCTGACTAATACTAAAAGAATGTAGTCAATGGCTGGTAATGACTGTGGCAATGACTGACAATGGCTGTCAATGGCTGTTGTTGATTCACAAAGGTTGAGGTGTTTTGCTGTCTCACCCTGCCTACCTGACCAAGATAAGAAAATACCTAGCAGCTGCTTGATTGTAAGATTATCTTCCTGTCTCCTTGTAAGGAAATCCCCCTCCCCTAAAGCAAACCCCCCTTTTGTCTTGACCTTGCTGACCAATGTAAAGAACTGTTGCCAAATGACCAGACTTAGGTATGCTATAAAAGTGGTTGTAAAAGCCCCGCCCGGGGTTCTGCTTTGCGACACAGTTCGCAGGACCAATTGTGCACAATAAACCTCTTTCCAATAACCCGAGTTGGTCCTCATTGTCCTTATCTGAGTTAAAGGGTGACCACTTCAGTGAGGCTCCGCCTATAATCCGGTCGCTGCTGAGCCTGTTCCGCTCCGCCTGGACTTTCCCTATCTGGGGAAGGTCCATACGAAGTGCAGTCCACTGAGGTTCACTCCTCCTCTGCATTCTCCATGTGGGGAACATGCTGCTCCACCACCGCCTTCCCCACGGAGGAAAGGCGATGAGGGAGGGAAGCCGGCTGAGCCATGGCTTGGTGCCTGAGGGAACGGGGCTTCAGGGAGGGGCCTTGGCTTAGGCCCCCCGTGGGTTGGATGGGCAGGGCTGGCAGGCCAAATTGGGCCCTTGGCCCAGAGGTTCCCCCTGCCTGGTTTAGGACCTTTCTTAGCTCCCCGAGATGTGCTTGAAAGTTTTAGGACAACGTAGCTACCTTATGTTGATGCAGCAGCCAAGATAAGGAGTTGTTAACCGTTTTTTAAAAAAAACTTTAAATAGGAGACCTTGTTAAATACATCTCAGTTGGGTTTTTGTTTTTGTTTGTGAGCTTATGCCTATTTGGTTCCACTCTTGGATGGGTAAAGTGGCGTTTTAGAAGGTTTAGCTGAGCATTCCCCCTACTTTGGGGTCATTTAGACCAGTGTTCTCCACTGTTGTTCTCCAGTGAGGTGCCTCTAGAGCAGTGTTCTTCAATCTTGGGTCCCTAGAGGCTGGGGCATGCTGGGAGTTGTAGGCCAAAAACATCTGGGGACCCAAGGTTGGAGAACACTGATTTAGACCACTGTTCCTTCTGGCAGTGCTCCATTCTTCCCCCACCCCACCCCAATTCAGTTTAATTCAGATTTAAATGTGTGCTTCATTTTATGCAGATGAGGGCTATCTGCATAAAGCTCTCAACTGCCTGGGGGAGATTCTCATTGTGGAAGAGATCCAGCTGTTCCCATCTCCAGAGCCCGTGCAGACACTCAAGCTGGTTTCCCGAAAGGTACAACATCTGTCCGACCATAATACCTCTTTTTTCCATCTTCTTTTCTTCTTTCCTTTTCCTACTTTGGCTGCTGTTTTGCATTTACTCATTTATAGCATTCAATCCAGCGCAGGGGAAAGCTAATCACTCAGCGCTGTCTTTTCCAGGGCCTATTGTACGCCGCGTCTCCCTCCCAGCTGGTGCAGCTCCCTGTCGCAACCTGCAGCTGGTATAAAGACTGTGTTGATTGTGTCTTGGCAAGAGATCCCTATTGCGCCTGGTCCCTGTCTCTTTCCAGTTGCATTCTCCTGGCTAACCAACCCAGGGATTCGCAGTGAGTAAGGTGATCTCGCTGCGTGGCACATGATGAAGCTGAGAAGCAGCAGCAGCAGCAGCACTGATACAGCACCTTTGAGTGTCTTAAAAGCACTCTTGCATATTTACTTACCATTCATTTATTTTGAAGGTTTATCAATCATCATCAGGCGATCACTCGTGACCGAGTAAGATTGTCTTCTGGGATAAAAGGAGGAAATTCTAAAGAAGATTGTGTAGACTCTAGCGATGGGTCCGTAAGTGACTGTGGAGGCCAATTCTAGATCCACACAGCTTCCCACAGTGAGGACACAGGTTACCAGATAGAAGATGGTCCTGTAAAGGATTCATTTGGCGTGCTTTTCGCTTAGCACGTTTCTCCCTTTCACCTTGCACTCGGGCTTCTTCAAAGTCCATGGAACCTTTGTGAGAGGCCAACCTCCAGTTAGATCGTTCATGGGCCAGAGCTTCCCAGTTTTCGATGTTTATATTGCATTTTTTTTAGATTAGCCTTATGAACATCTTTAAACCTCTTATATTGACCACCGATATTCCGCTTTCCATCCTTGGGTTGGGAGTAAAGTAACTGCTTTGGGAGACCGCAGTCAGGCATTCGAACAACATGACCGGTCCACTGAAGTTGACCCCGTCTTTCAATCACATGATCCTGAAGACAGGGTTCCTGGGCACACTGACCTCCTCTGCTGCAACCCCCCCTCAGGCTTCTCCGTCCCTCTGAGCTTAGCTGCAGTCCTCCTCACAGCTGTGGGGAAGATGAATTTCCCCAGCAAGAACATATAGTTGTGAGCTATCCCTGTTGTAATGCAAAGTATTTTGGGGTGGCCTGGTCTCCAATGGGCAATTCAGACCCATTCACCTTAGAAAAGGCCTGCTTTTGGAGGAGATGAACTGGTTGGTTGATGCTGACCGACCCCTGGCTGCCTGCATTTTTGGACTCTCCTCATGGGGGGCGTGGATATGGGCACTGTCAGGATGAACTCCTGCACTTTGAAATTAACCACTACACTAGTGTTCTCCAACCTTGGGTCCCCCTATGCTGGCTGGGGCATGCTGGGAGTTGTAGGCCAAAAACATCTGGGGACCCAAGGTTGGAGAACACTGCACTACACTGACAAAAAAAAAAAAAGGCAAGAAAGCCAATAGCCTACCCAGCAGCCTCTGCCTCCCCCCCCCCACTTTTGCATCCTTGTGTATGAGTTGCAGGTGGCTTGGCTTGCCTTAAATGAAGTGCCAAGGTGTCGTGTCCCCCCCCAGTTTTGCCTTAGGAAAAGCTTGTACCAGTGCCCAGAGTGGACACAAAGCACACCTGAACTTCCCAACCCTGCCATGTTTCCCCTTGGGTCTAGGCCAGTATGCCTATGAACATCAGAAGAGCCCTGCAGCAGCAGACCCAGGGTCCATCTAGTCCAGCATTCGGTTCACACAGTAGTCAGCCGGCTGCCCACAGGAAACCCACAAGCAGGACAGGAGTGCAACAGCACCCTCCTGGCCATGTTCCCCGGCAACTGGTGTACACAGGCACACTGCCTCTGACTCTGGAGGTGTCATATAGCTAGTATCAGGGCTAGTAGCCATTGATATGGGGACCCTCTGGCAGCACCTTTAAGTAAGCCACCCCCCCCCCATGAAAAGTTCACTGGCACACACACACACCCCGAAAGCAGAAACTTGCCCCTATCTTTTGCCCCTGATAATGGGGTGGTTTGGTTTTGGTTCAGCATCAGACCATACTGAGTGAGATCCAACTCCGTCTCAGGTCAGCTTCCTATGCTCCCCTGTGACGAGGTTTAGATTGTAAGCACCTTGGGACAGGGACTTGTCCTTCTGTCTTTCTAAAGCACCATGCGCATTGCTGGCGCCACAAGTAATAACAATAAAATAGTGGAAGACCGACCAGATGTTGTTTGTCCCCTTTGGTCTCTGTGGAGACTGGCTGTCTCCCCCCCCCTGGGTCTCTTTCCCCCCTCCTTGGTGAGTGTGTGTGTGTCAGACAGGGGTTTTAGGTTGGCTTTCTCCACAAAAATCTTCCGCCAAGATGTTGACTTAAACTCGCATACAGAGATCTTCCCCAACCCTCTGCTCTCAGAGAGCCTTTTAACGGGGAGCTTCCTGGGACTTAAGCAGGGACTGTGTACATGGAGTGGGGAAGCATGTGTTCTGCCCACTGTGCTCTACTTCTTCCTCAGTGTAAGAAAAATGCTCAAAGGCAAGGCCTTGAACCCACATAGTCTGCATTAAAGCTGTAAGCACTACTTTGTAAGTGTCGCGCACTCCAGTTTGTGCCACCAAAGCGCATTGTTGTCAGGCTCTCTTCACAGGAGAAGTCCACGTTTGCTCCAAGACCTCAGTCATTATTCCATGAATGTCAAGGCTGAGTGAGGACGCTTTCAGGGAGAGATTGTTGTGCAACTCTGAATGCAGCTGAATGCCTCCATGAAGTATTTATTTTAATCTCTCTCTCTCTCTCTCTCTCTCTCCTTTCCACCACTCCCTCCCCAGGGATCTGATTCAGAGCATCAGGAATGGCGATGCCTCCGGGTGTCCTAAATTGGGTAGGGGAATATATTTTTTTTATCTTTTCACCAAGGCATATCTTTTGTAAGCAATTGGTACAGCTACAAAAGTTCAGATGTGATAACTTAATTAGACTAAATCAAAACTCCAGGGGTGCACATGTGTGTCAAGTTAGCATTGCAATCCTGCCACTTTCAATTTTGCACTGTGCTTCAATTGCAGTGGGGGGAGGTGGCAGAATGGGCTTGGCCTAGTTACCTTTTGTGACAACCCCTTCGCTAGTGTTTTTAATAGAGTATGGGGCTGGTGTGTGTGTGTGTGTGTGTGTGTGTGTGTGTGTCATGATTTGGCTAAAATTGGGAGGAGTCTGGAGTTCTTCAGAAAGGGCCCCTTGCCTTTCCCTCCACAATGTGAGCACTAAAGAAATTATGGGGTGAATCCAGGTGTTTTTGTTATTTAGATATCTTGGGATGCAATCCTATGGTGGAGGCAGCAAAAAAGAAATTCTATGCTGCCTCCATTGCGTCTGCGGAGTGCTGCCCCAGGAGGCTGTTCCAAGTGGTTCGGAGCCTGGTCGGTCCAGTTGCTCCGGATCCGATGGAACAATCCAAAGCCTCCTGTGAGGCTTTAGCGAAGCACTTTGCAGATAAAATTGATCGGATTAGGAGGAGGAGGCCAATGGTAGACTGGTCTTGTGGGATCGGTTCCAGCCTCTTCCTTCTGATGAAGTGGACAAGGTGCTTTCATCTGTGAAGCCAATCACCTGCTTGCTTGATCCTTGCCTGTCCTGGCTCGTTATGAGCTGCAGGGAGAGACTGGGTGAGGGGATCAAGGCGGTGGTGAATGCCTCCCTCGAGGAGGGAGCGATGCCATCAGCCCTTAAGGAGGCTGCAGTAAGACCACTTTTAAAGAAGCCCTCCTTGGATCCCCAAGACCTGAACAACTTTCGCCCAGTCTCCAATTTGCCATTCCTGGGCAAGATGATCGAGCGGGTGGTGGGGGCTCAGTTGAAGGCACACTTGGATGAAGCCGATTACTTAGATCCATGCCAGTCGGGCTTCAGGCCTGGACATGGGACAGAAACGGCCTTGGTCGCCTTGGTGGATGATATGAGGAGGGCTTTGGATAGGGGTGAATGCTCCTTCCTAGTCCTCCTCGATCTCTCAGCAGCTTTTGATACCGTGGACCAAGGTATCCTCCTGGACCGCCTGGAGGGGTTGGGTATTGGAGGCACTGTGTTACAGTGGTTCCGGTCCTTCCTCTCTGGAAGGTACCAGAGGGTAGTTCTTGGGGAGGAGGCTTCGGACCCTCGGCTGCTCACTTGTGGGGTGCCGCAGGGTTCCATCCTCTCCCCGATGCTATTCAACATCTACCTAAAGCCGCTGAGGGCTATCATCAGGAGGTTTGGGGTGCGCTGTCATCAATATGCGGATGACACGCAGCTCTACCTCTGTTTCAAATCCTCACTGAGGTTGGCCGTTGAGACCCTGTCCAAGTGCCTGGAGGCAGTGGGTGGCTGGATGGGAAGGAATATGCTGAAGCTGAACCCCGACAAGACCGAGGTACTTCTGGTGAGAGACAAGGGAAGGTTAGGGGATGTTGACCTGGTGCTGAATGGGGTACATCTCCCCCTGAAGGACCAGGTCCGCAGCTTGGGGGTCATTCTAGACTCCCAGCTGTCCATGGAGGCTCAGGTGTCAGCTGTGAGCCGGGCAGCGCTGTATCAACTCCATCTGATACGGCAGCTGCGCCCCTACCTTCCTAATCATCTGCTCCCATCAGTGGTTCATGCCTTGGTCTCCTCTCGCCTAGACTACTGTAATGCGCTCTACGTGGGGTTACCCTGGAAGACGGTTCGGAAGCTTCAGCTGGTACAGAACGCGGCGGCTCGCCTGATTAAGGGCAGCCGCCGGCGTGATCACATCACGCCAGTGCTTAATGAGTTGCACTGGCTACCAGTTGCTTGCCGAGCCAAATTCAAGGTGTTGGTTTTGACCTTTAAAACCCTACACGGCTCCGGCCCAGTTTATCTTAAGGAGCGCCTCCAGCAACATCAAGTAGGCCGCTCAACAAGATCTGCCATGGATGGCCTTCTCCTTATCCCATCAGCCAGAGCAGCCAGGCTGGTGGGGACTAGGAAGAGGGCCTTTTCTGTGGCGGCCCCCACATTATGGAACTCCCTCCCCAGTGACCTTCGCCATGCCCCCTCCGTGATGAGCTTCCGCCATGCATTAAAAACATGGCTGTTCAGGCAGGAATATGGGGTGGGTTAGGATTTTAAAAGAATTTTTTATACTGTTTTAATTATCGTATTGTTTTACTGTATTATTTTAATTGTACATCGCCCAGGGTGACCGGGTGACCAGCCAGATGGGCGATTAATAAATATAATAAATAAATAAATAAATAAATGTTTAGACAGAAAAAAAGGCCTACAAGGCTATGCTAGCTGGGGCATGCTGGGAGTTGTAGGCCTTTTTTCCTGTCTAAACATGCATAGGATTGTGCCTTTAGACTCCTTTCTCAAAAGAGACTCAAGGTGACTCAGAACAAAATTAAAACATGCAAAATTTAAACCCTAAAACCCCATAACCCCATAACCACCCGAGTCGTACTTGGAGTAGGCCCACTGAAATAATTGGGACATTGGTTAAGTCATGATTAATACGTTACCGCATGTTCTCATTCACACATGCACAAACCACCATGTGTACATCTGTGTCCGAACCCAGAAATACAGGGATCTTCTACAGAGGCGTGGCGTCCGCGCAGCAGATCGTGCAACGCCCTTCAGCAAAATGAAGTGAGCTTTGGCTATGTGGGTGGTATAGAAATGTAATGAACAAAATAAGTGAATGGTAAGTGGAGAAATTAGCTCACTGGCAACGCTTGCAAAGAAATAACACAGTCAGATCAGATTAGTGTACCAGACCTCCAGCTCTAGACTGCCAGGCTATTCATAATAGCCATAATAGAGACCGAGGAAGGCAGAGGTGGGGAGTTAAGAGTTCACCAAAAGAGGAGCAGAGAAGGGGGGCTAGGGGAATGGTGAGGCTGGGGGCAGTTGGGAGCTTATGCAGCAGGGAGCTCCTTCAAGTTTTGAGGGCCTAGAACAGTGTTCTCCAACCTTGGGTCCCCAGATGTTTTTGGCCTACAACTCCCAGCATGCCTCAGCCAGCTATGCTGGCTGAGGCATGCTGGGAGTTGTAGGCCAAAAACATCTGGGGACCCAAGGTTGGAGAACGCTGGCCTAGAATGAGCCACATGAGGGGGCAGGACGGACAGATTGTGAGCAATTTTAGGAGAAAGAGAAGGAAGGAAGAGTCAACCAGCATATTTACCGTGTTTCATAGTAAGGGGAACCACCAGGGACCTCGCTTCCTGGTTGGTCACGGATATTTGGAAACACACAGGGCACCCACCCCCCATTTACGGTTACGAATTCAAAATGGAGCAATTCCTGCCCCTCGATTAATGAAAATGGGATGCATCACATTATCAATAAAGATCAAAAAGAGAGGCTTTAGGGTGGGATTTGACGGGGAGGCCAAATGGCTGGCTAGGCCGTTATTAGGGGCCGCGGAGCCAAGCAATTTGGTTGCCAAAATGGAATCTGGGATGGAACGCCTAAAAACCAGGTCTCTCCTTGAACCCTGAGGGAAATAGCAAGCACGGAGCGAGGCAAGGGAACCGAGGGGAAGGAGGCGAGGCGAGGGGTTGGGTAGGTGGTTGCGCTTGAGACCCTGAAACATCTCGGCACAAAGCCCCAAGCTCCTAACCTGTCCACTGAATGAGCCAGCAACTCATAAGAAGTGATGCTGCTTCAGCTTGGCTCCCTGGGACTTTGAGGGGCCGCACCAAGGTCGGCGGCCGCAAGATCGTGCTTGGTCGCGTGCCCAGAGCGGGGAGTCCCGCCAGTGTCACCGCAGTAGGTGCCTCCACCAGGGAGCTGAGCTCTGTCTGGGTGTACAAGGCAGCGAGGTGCTGCAGGTGAAAATGGGGAGAAAAATCTCCCCGGCCCTGAAACGTGGGCTCAAGTTCAGCACCCAGAGCAGGAGAGGGAGAGTGCTAGAAAGGATCGCAAGCAGCAGGCTGAGAGCCAAGTAAGCCCCGGCCAGTCCTTGGCGCTGTGTGACAGAGAGCCCGCCTGCCTCGTGCATCCGTGTGTGTTCCCCCCCCCCCAGTGAAGAGTTAGACAGCAGAGAGACTGGTGGGAGTGAGGTTTCGAAGGACGTGAGGCTAGGACAAGGGAGCCCCCAACACAGGTGGCTGTCAGTCACAGAGCTGGCAAGAGAAGACAGATGTCAGCAGCTGGCGTGAAAAACCAGTGCTCCAGACCAAGGCGGGCGTAGCAGGGACTGTTACCGTATATTATTTCATTATTTTTATTTATTTATTTTAAAAAGGGGACTCGTATTGAAAGGAAACATTTTTCATTACATCAGATCGGGTGCATTGGTTTTAAGTGGACAGGTCACAGTCCCATGTGACCTGAGGAATCCTCTGACCTTAATCTGACACAACCGTTACCGATACCAGCTGAGAATATCCGCCAGGTATCATTTGCACGGTTCCCCCCACCCCCCACCCGCCACAAGCACTGGTCTCCAGTCTCACTGGTGCAATAGAACCACCCCTGGAATCTGACTTTGCCTGGCAACAGTGATGTCACAGGTGGGCGTGCAGGAGGAGCGTACCTCTCCTCCAAAGATGGAATTGCTTTTTCCATGGTAACGGCAACACTGCTGTCTCCCCCTCCCCCTTCTTCCCCCCCTTCACCCGCCATACACACATCCGGATGCAGTTACCCTGTGAGCCCGCAAGCGTTGCATAATTGCACCTGAAATCTTCCCACATAAAAGACGGCAAGCACCTTTTCCTGCCTTCCTGCTAGTAGGCGCTGTGCGACGCATTCCCCTGAGGACTCCTTAGCCCTCAGTGGAATTGGGAGCTTACTCTATGTGCTCTTAAGACTGCGTTGTTGCTAGAAGCGGCAATCTCAACCCAGGCAGCCTTGATTCAAACGCAATAATTTGCCAGTAGACCCAGGAGTGTCATTGCCTCGTTGCTTTCATCTCCCTTTGAATCCAGCACGTGGCTGCTGTGATTTTCCCAGAGACCCTGTGTGAAAGCTTTGGGTTGTTTTGGTTTTTACATTGCTGTTGCTCCAGGACTAACACTATTTTAATATAAAAGGCAAGGTTGTTTTTTTTTTTTAAGTGTAAAGTGTCCCTGACTCCAGGGAGGAGATCCGAAGACGAGGTCTAGTGCGTTCCCTCTGGGAGCCGTTGTCTCTGAAGTGCTGCCTCTTAATTTTTAACCTTGGGCTGAACCCAGGGAATTCCCACACGCGTGGGTATGAATGTCGGGCAGGATCGGCGCAGCAGTTTGTAGTGAGATCTCTAGTGCTGTTGCCGCCGAGCGCAGCTTGTACAAGATGGCAAATATTAAAGAGCAGAAAACGCATTAAATTTTCAGGAGCCCCAAACCACCATGCAATGCATTTTAAGCAGCGCTTCCAAAACCACAAGATACAGAGGCAGGGAGGTTGGGGGGAGAAAGCCAGAGTTTCTCTCTCCGCGCTCTCTCTTTCTTGGAGAGGCACTACACAAATTGAAAGCACTTCCATGTAGGGGATAAGTGGATAACAAGGCACATTGGCTGTCTCATCCGAAGATCATAAATACGTGTCGTCCACAGTCCGCACTTGTGCAATCGTCAGAATGTTCTTTATTTAATACTTTAAAATATCACCACACATCACCCTCCCATCCCAACTGGGACCTCTCCAGTAAACTAATGAATCAGGCACATTACACACAGCTACAACACTGAAGTCAGCAGCCCAGCCCAAATGCAATCAAATCGGCACGAAGGGTAACTGGATGAAGTGGCTGTCTGCAGCCTGATGAGACGCACATCCAAACAATGTTGTTTTGGAATAATTGCACAAAGGGAGGGGCCTCTTAGGAGGGCAACGAGTTCTGCAGTCTAGGTGCTACCACGGAGAAGGCCCTTTCCAGTGTTCTCTTCCTCCACAGACGGCATGGTCTTGGGCCATTTCTGAGGGTCATAGTATTGACAATAAAACTGCTAATATCATACTCCCCCTTATACAAATCTATGGTGCAACCCCATTTAGAATACTGTGTATGGTCACTCACCGCACCTAAAAAAGGATATTGTAGAGTTGGAAAAAGTGCAAGAAAGGGCAACTAAAATGATCAAGGGGCTGGAGCAACTCCCCTATGAGGAAAGTTAGAGCAGCTGGGATTGCTTAGCTTAGAAAAGAGGCGAGTAAGGGGGGACATGATAGAGGTGTACAAAATGATGCCTGCTGTAGAGAAAGCGGAGAAGGAGACATTTTTCTCCCTCTCATAATACTAGAACCCAGTGGGGTCATCTCATGATTGGTGGGAGATTCAGGACAGATAAAAGGAAGCCATTTTTCACACAGCGCATAGTTAAACTATGGAATTGACTACCACGAGATGTAGTGATGTCCACAATTTTGGATGGCTTTGAAAAGGGATTGGACACATTCCTGGAGGAGCAGGCTATCCATGGCTACTAGTCCTGTTGGCTCTATGCTACCTCCAGCATCAGAGAGGCAGTCTGCCTATGTACACCAGTTGCTGGGGAACATGGGTGGGAGGGTGCACTCGTGCCCTGCTTGTGGGTTTCCCATGGGCAGCTGGCTGGCTGGCCACAGTGGGAACAGAATGCTAGACTAGATAGACCCTGGGTCTGATCCAGCAGGGCTGTTCTTATGTTCTTATAGTACATGGTTATGATCTACATCAGGGGTGCAGAGCACACTGCCGATGTGGGCCTAAATTGCCCCCCAGCAGGCCCTCCGTGGGCCAGATGACATCAGTGAGCATGGCAATGCCCAGTGACAGCATCAGACACACACCCCGTCACCCATTTTCACTTTCTCCAAGCTGAGGAGAGGCACAGGGCTCCGTACCTCTGTCAACACGGAGAAAGGGGCTCAGCTAGTGCTTGGATGGCACCCCTGCTTCTCCCAGGGGCGGCAGCATCTCCAGCTTTGCGCATGGCTTGTCTCTGGGAAAAGCAGCCGCTTCGCCCAGCTGAGTCAAGCGCGTACTCCGCGCGCCTCCCACCCTGCCCTCTGAAACTCACCCTTGCGCGGGGAAAAGCGTCCGCCCTTCCCAGATCCACTCTTGCAGAGTCCCTCACCACCCACGTCACCGCTGTTATGTCCAGTCCAGTGCTTCTCAATTATTTTCTGTCATGCCCCCCCCTAGGAAGAAGAAAACATTTCGCGCCCCCCGCGCGACTGTAAATAGTATCATTTGTCTATAAAATTGTTATAAGTACGCCTCTGCATAACACTGTATCCTTATTAACGTATAAGAGAATAAAAAAAGAAAGAAATGTGGATCAATTTACAACAAAGAATAGCTTTATTAACTGTAGCAGAAAAGATTTAAAGGAGCACAGGATTTAAAGGAACACAATATTAAAAAAAACTTTTAACTGAGGTCAAACGAGCCCCCCTTTACGGAGCCTCGCGCCCCCCCCTGGGGGGCCCGCCCCACTATTTGAGAAGCACTGGTCCAGTCTGAGGTAACAGCGGGGGATTCCCTGTGCATCATTCCCCCAGTTGGGAGTGGGGGTGGTGCACAGTGGGAGTCCCCATTGTTATCTCTTGGTGGGCCAGCCCCACCCCCTGGAGAACCCAAGGAGGCTCTGCAGGCCAACTTAGGCGGGCTGCGGGTTCTGCACCTCTTGTGCAGGTCTACCTCTTATTCCTCACGCGGAAATGCAGTCCTTCTCACAGGCATTTCAGGGGAAGTGCTCCTTGAATGGGATGAGCAGATGTCTTGCCGCTGGCTGAGTACGCTATAAGAATCCTGCCTTTTCATTTTCAAAAGCCACGTTTCTAGCCCTCAAGATTTTGTGGGCTTTGGAAACGTGTGCGGCTGTTTCTTGTAACAGCTCAGAAGCCGTATGGGGCCTGGGCACTTGGGTGGTGGGTGAGTGATCAGCAGAAATGGGTGGGGGTTTTTTTGTTTTGTTTTTGGTACCTGTGGCTTGCTGAGATATGAATAAGGAAAAGAGCCAGCCTGAATATACCGCAGCAGAAAATGCCCGGGAGGCATTGACATAAATTACAGTGCGTGACAGTCAGAGAAAGTAGACCAAATGGAATGGCTGAGAAAGGAGCACATAGATGCAGAAGTTCCAGGAACTGGCAAAGAGGAGCGTGTGCACCATCCTTTTTGGCAGCAAATAACGGTCATCAGAGAGTCTTGAGGAAGAACTCCAAAGGAGTGTAGAGGGAGGAAGACTGTTCAAGGCATGTGAAACGTGGGGACTGGGAAAGGAGTGTGAGGAGAATACTATTTATTTATTTATTTATTTATTTTATTATTATATTTATACCCCGCCTTTTTTCCTGAAAGGAATCCAAGGCGGCTTACATAATCCTCCTCCTCCTCCTCTCCATTTTATCCTCACAACAACCCTGTGAGGTAGGTTAGGCTGAGAGTCAGTGACTGGCCCAAAGTCACCCAGTGAGTTTCATGGCCGAGCGGGGACTAGAACCCGGATCTCCCGAGTCCCAGTTCAACACCCTAACCACTACGCCACACTGGCTCTCAGTGTGACTAAAGACTAAAAGGTTCAATAGGAGGGAGCAAGAAGGGGGAATACAAGAAAGGAAATCAAGCGCAAGGCTGTAGAGAACTTTAAAACATATGGACTAGAATCTTGAAGCTGATGCAGAGAGTATGACAAGGAACCAGTCCAGAGACTTTAGGTGAAGGTTGGCATGGTTGCTAGAGTGAGGGAGGAAGGTGAGTGTCGCAGAGGGCTACTTTGATTTGTTTATGATTCATTGTATTTCTTTACCACCAACCAAGGCCACCCATAATGAAATAAAAACACAGCAAAACATTAAAAACCATAACAGCTGTTTCAAAAGATGTGTCCTCCTGACCCCGTTCCTGAACGCTGACTTTCCTTTTCAGCAAAAAAGATCGAGAGGTTCCCCGTCGCCCTCGGCAGCAGCCCGCGTCTTGGCTGCACCCCGCTGTCCAACCTCGCAGACTCCGTCTGGACGTTTAATGGGAGCTGCCTGCCAGGGGGAGAGGCCAAATATCTTTCCCACGCCGGCGGGCTGGTTGTCTTCAACGTGACAGTCGCCGACGCCGGGCTCTACGAGTGCCAGTCTGTCGAAAAGGCAGACGGGAGAGAATTTCGTGTTACTATGGCTGCCTATCTTCTTTACCCTCGGGGGCAAGAGACAGGCTCCGTGGGCCCCCCATGTGACCCGTCAGACCAGATGTGTGCGGAGTCCACACTTCTAAAGAGCGAGACCACGGGGCCTCCTAAGACCGAGGACCCGGCGAGACGAAAGCAACCCTGGAGAATCCAAGGGCCGTCGTTCGCGTTAATGCTTTGGAGCTCTACCTTCACCTGCCTTTTCCTTTTCTTGCTCTCCTGGAACATTTACAAAGGCCACCTCTCCCTGCCCTGGAAAAATGCCGGCCGGAGGTCCACGACGGCAGAAGCAGTTAGATCGGCCAGTCCTGGGCTGAGCCTGGAGCGGATCGACTCGACTCGGAAAAGCTTGACCTCACAGACCATTGCCACCTCCACCAGCGAATCAGCCCCACTGGTGAACTCCGCCGAAGAGGGGCACAACGCAAAAGTGAAGCGTGGCGCCAACCTTGCCAGGAGCAGCGTGGTCTGCGGCTCCTCAAACTGTCTGGTTGCAGGTGAAGCCCAGATTCCCAGTAACGGTCATGGAGTATGACAGTGACAATGGAGGGCGTTCAGCACCCCCAAATCCCACAAATGCGCTGTCATGTCTGCAGCCTCCTTTTAGGCTTCTTCTTTTTTGTTTTTAAATCTCTTCCCTCTCCTCCCATTTTCAGAAGGTTTTGAAAAATACACTTCTTGAAAGCAAAGCTTGTACCAAGCCTCGTTTCTTTTCACGTGACATTCCTCAGTATGATGTGGCTGGGAGGTCATATTTATTGGACTAAACCAGCCTTCCCCAACCTATCGCCCTCCAGATGTGTTGGCCTGCAACCCATAGCTGACTGGGGGATGATGGGAATTGCGGTTCAACACGTCTGGAGGGTGCCTAGGTGGGGACGGCTGAGCCAAACGAAGGCTGCTTAGTGCTTCCTGTTTATGACTGCTTGTCGTGGAGCTATTTAAAACGGGGGAGTATCACATGTGAAACTCAGGGGTGTTTACAAGGAGTGGTTTCCATTTTACACCTAGAGAAGCTTCTTGTTTTAGGGAAGGGGCTGTACTTTTTGTTGTCAATTTATTATTTGTTTGTTCCTAGCCCCCTTTTTTGCCTTTGCTGTTCCCGAAAGTGGCAGGTTCTTCTAACGTCCCATGTTTGAACGTGGCATTGTCTGATTGCTTCACAGATTACTGGTTTCTGAAGTATGCTGTGCTTCCCCCCGCCCCTGAATTAAAATTAGATACTACTCTGATATTTGTGGTTTCTTTTCAGGATGTGTCAGGGTAAGAATGACTCGGCCTCAGGGAAGGCCACCCTTCACGTTGGTCTCTTGGGGCAGGCCTCCTGCCTGGAAGAATCCCAGAGCAGTGACTCATGCAGAAATGCAACATGTAACCTCTTTCTTAGGGCAGCGATTCTGCTGCCTCTTGCATCAGAATTGCCTGATCCAGGTGCAGACAGAATTGCCCACCTGCACAATGGAGGCTGATCAGTGACTCATTTAGGATGCAACGGGCAGCCTCCTCGGAAAGCAGGGAATTCTGCTGTGTGTCTCCATTGGGAATGACTGAATGATCCAATCACACCTACTGCAGGAACATGGCAGAATTATGTGCCCTCTCCCAGAGAAGGCTGATTGGAAGGAGACATGCCCGGAACAGGGACTCATGCAGTGATGCAGCATCGGAGGGAATTCCTTTAAACTTTATTTCTTGTGGCAAACTAGCAATTCCAGCTGCTGGGGTGGATTTAAAAAACAGTATGAAGGCGTTCTTTTAAAGAAGGCACAACCAGACAAAGACGTTGAAGGTGTTACAGGCGCCCTGTGTCGCATTCTGGATCCGCAGCAATCTTCCTTTTCCTTTGCTCCATTTTCACTGTCCTTTTACCACTGCTGGTACTCGAACCGTGGCAAAAACACCTTGGAAAGTAGGACAAGCAGTACCCTCGACCTGTTAGCGGTGGGCTAGCTAGTATCGACGGCTCTTTTTAGAAACTAATTATTTGGCATAGGGCAGATTAGCTTAATTGGGTCGGCAGGAACTGGAACAAGTTGTGAATGTTGTAGGCCTCGCCTCTGGCTTCCGAACTCGGCAATGGGAAATGTTCAAGAGGCGATTTTATTTGGGGCATGAATTACTCAGCCGTTCACAAGTTTCCACATGAGGATCTCGCCGTCGCTTGTGACTCAGAGTCCTGAGACGCCGTTGCATGAATAGGAGGTTGGGCTTTGGGCTTGCTTGTAATTTGTGTTCCCCGAAGGCAAGGCAGGAGCTGGCTATGGGTGCTGGACAGCGGCCACCTCAGCAGTAGCCTGATTGACACACGACGGCTGCGTGCCCTTGACCTCTGAAATGAGAACAGCAGATGCCTTCTCAGACGGGGACAGTGACGAGAAGGCCACACCACCCCTGAACTTTCTCTCCTTATTGATTGATTGCATTTCTATACCGCCCAAGAGCCAAAGCTCTTCCGGCAGTTCACAAAAATTCAAACCCTAAAATACAACATGATAAACCCTTTAAAAGTTTAAAATGGAATTAAACCAAAGTAAAGAAAAAAAACACCAGAGTCAATGCTAGCCACAGAATGAAGACCTAAAAACACAATGGCCCAGTTCACACATTAACGGCGACAAATTGTGGGTTAATCAACCTATGATTTGCCGAGTGGTGTGCCGCACCTGCTTTGCATGATCAAATTCCGATCGGGATTGCCGTTTGACGTGTGAAGCAGGACACTTCGGAATGTTTGTGGATTTAACAACCCAAAGTTAACCTACGATTAATTGTTAGGCTGCCTGATTGAGCAAACATTGACATGTCATCCCTTCACATTCCACTCATATATCCAGAGAGCCAGTGTGGCGTAGTGGTTAGAGTGTTGGACTGGGACTTGGGAAATCCCAGTTCGAGTCCCCACTCAGCCATGAAGCTCACTGGGTGACTTTGGACCAGTCACTGGCTCTCAGCCTGACCTACCTCACAAGGTTGTTGTGAGAGGAGGAGGATTGTGTAAGCCTTGAGTTCCTTGCAGGAAAAAGGGTGAGATAGAAGTATCATTAATTAATTAATCTAAATAAATAAATAAATAAATAATCCCGCCCCAGATAGGACTTTATTATTTATTTATTTGAATTATTATTATTATTATTTATTTATATTTATTTATCGCCCATCTAGCTGGCAACCAGCCACCCTGGGCGATGTATTTTTTTTTTATGCTACTCCTTGGCCAAAAAGGCTCCCAGAGTGGCTTGCATGCAATCAGTAAGCGGAGACGGAACTTGCCCGCAGGCTACCCGAGAAGCACAAGGAAGAAAAACTGCAGAGGGAAGGGGGGGGGGGAATTAAGTCATCTTTGTGCAGGGCTGGTGATATTGTCCCGCTTCTCATCTCCTTAAATTCAGCCTGCTAGTGCTGATGGGATGAGGCAGTTGTCTCTGGCAGCAGCCACTGGTCAGCCTGGGAGCAGCAGTGGGCGATTGGAGGAGCTGGCAGCTGTGTGTGCCATCTGGCCAGTCCTGCTATCCAGAACCAGTGTTAGGGGGCGGCCCACTAGGGCTGGAGCCCCGGATCTTTCACTGGGAGCCCCTCTGCCCCACCGCCCTGCTGCCCTGAATTAAAGGTCCAGGGGCCCTGAGGATCTCTGCTGCATCCGATCCCCCTGGATGAGCTGGCTTTTGGCCCGCATGTGCTTCCCCTCCTGCTGCCCCCCCCCGAATCTTTCCGCCTGAGGTTTTTTTTTTCTCTGAAATCAAATGCCCGCCTCTCCCCTGTCCATACATCCCTTTTTTTTTTTTACAAAGAGGGGTGTCCTTAGGAGACGGGGTCCTTTACAGACTTCAGAGCAGATGTAAATTAGCATTTGCAAATTTGCGAATTATTTTGTTGTTGTTGTTGTTTCCTGCGGGCCTGAGCCTCAGATCTTTTCGGTACCCAGCACCGCCCTTGCTGCTATCCTCTGGTGCAGTGGAGGGCACTGTTCCATTGCCACTATGGAAGTAAGATACCATGGCCAGGCCAGCGGGCACCATCTTGTCCTTTGCCTCAGGCAGCAAAATGTCTTGGGTGGCGCTGAGTTTTCTCCTTTTTAATTGTCAGAACTGGTTAATGGTGGGAACTCTTCTCAAGTGTCGACTCCAGGTTTTTGAGTGCCCTTGAGCAAGGCACCATCCATGGGCCCCCTCCGTCAGTGGGCAGGCTCGGCACGATCACGGAGAGAAAATAAACTGGTTACGTCTGGCCTGGAGAAGAGACGATGAAGAGGCCATGTGATAGCCATCTTCAGATAGCTGAAGGGCTGTCACAGAGGCACGTGATGGGGTGACTTTGTGGGACCCAAATCATCAGTTTCAAATTGCAAGAAAGGAGATGCCAACAAAACATTAGGATGAACTTCTTGATGACGCAAGCTGTTGGATGGTGGGACCCAACTGCCTTGGAGAGGTGGTGGACTCTCCTTTGCTGGAGGTTTTTAAGCAGATGCTGGACCACTTCTCCAGGATGCTGTACTAGTAGATGTCCTGCATTGCAGGCAGTTAGACTAGGTGGCCTTTGAGGACCCTTCCAATTTATGTATGTGTTACATTTATATCCCGCCTTTTCTTCCAAGGAGCCCAAGGTGGTGTAGTAGCACAATCCTCCTCCTCTCCATTTTATCTTCACAACAACCCTGTGAAGTGGGTTAGCGTAAGAGTCAGTGACCGGCCCCAAGTCGCCAAGTGAGCTTCATGGCTGAGTGGGGGATTGAACCCAGGTCTCCCCGGTTCCTGTCCGACACTCTAACCACACCGGTGCTCTGTGTTTCTAACGTTATATCTTTACGTGGCGTTTTGTTTATTATTTATTTATTACATTACATTTCTATCCCGCCTTTTTTCCTCCTGCAAGGAACCCAAGGTGGCTTACGTGATCCTCCTCCTCCTCCTATTTGATCCTCACAACAACCCTGTGAGGTAGGTCAGGCTGAGAGTCAGTGCCTGGCCCAAAGTCACCCAGTGAGCTTCATGGCCGAGCGGGGCCTCGAACCCGGATCTCAGTCCAGCACACTCTAACCACTACACCACACATTTTTAGCATCTGCTCTATATCCTACACTGCCCCGGGGGGCTCCCTTTCAATTTAAAACTGGTCTCTCCGTCCTGCAGTAAGTTTGTCCGGAGGTGTTTTCGACCCAGGTATCCTGAACTCCGCTTGTGAAAACGCCCAGAGCTCCCGCAAGAGGGTTTCCCCCCAGGCTGGCCGCAGAAGTCATGGTGGTGCTCAGTGTCTTTCAGTAGGTGGCGCCACAGAGCTAACAAAGAAGGACCCCCCCTTTGGAAACAACTCAGAAGAAGATCGAGAAGGAGCAGAGTTGGCAAAGGAAGGAAGAGAATTTTTTGTTTAAAAAAATAAATAAATAAATAAAAAGGAGAACAAAGACATCGACCAAAAAAAAGAAGAGGAAAAAAAACCCACAGCACACCACGGCCTTTCACAAAAGGACACAAACTGGGTAAGCAAGCCTGCTTTATTATGATTTATTTTTTTTAAATTTTGTTTAGGCTGTGCAGGGAAAAAAAGCAATTGGCTCGCCTGGAGCAGTGGAAAGAAAGGAGAAATATTTGCGCGCACGCACACACACACACACATACAAAAAACCAGCTGACAGCCTCCTCCTGTTTCCGCCCTCTTCCTAACACAAGAGAGGGGAAAAGGAGATTCTGTTAGCAGGAGGCAGAAAGTTCTTATCTCCAGGATCCCCTAGGGATGTGTGTGGAGGGCGCCCCCCTCTTTTTTGGGGGGGAGGGGGCAGCTGTTCTAGTCTTCAACCTTCCCTTGCAGCCCCAGCCCACTGGGAATGTATTAGATGTATTTATTTGTGTGCCTTCTCTCCCCTTTCTTTCAAGCACACATCCTCACCACCACCACCCCTTTCCCCTGCCCATCACAAAAAGTAATGGATTTCCAAAGTGAAATTCCGGAGGAAATTTGAGGAGTATCCGGATCCGGAGAAACAGAGAAGAGGCAACGTGGAGAGAGGATCAAAGCAGCGAGAGCTGAAAGAAAAGAAGACAGGCTGGAGAAGATGGGGTGAGAGAGACAGTTTTGACTTTTTGATGCGACGGGAGAGCCACATTTTGTCACGGTTTCGGGCGGGTTGGGTATTTCCTTTGAAAGAGCATGAGTGAACGGATTCGTGGCGGAGCCTGGACAATCGTGGGTTTCCTTTAAGCATGTCCTAAAGTTTAGAAGTCCCAGGAGGAGATTTCTCTCCCCCCCCCCTGAAATTCTCTACTACAAGGTTTTAATTTGGGGATGGGGGGGGGATATTCGGTGTGTGTGTGTGTGTGTGTGTGTGTGAATACCCTTCCTCGGTGTCAGAAAAGGGGGGATTTATTTTCTTCTTGGATTTGCTCGTTGGCTGGGGTGACCTTTAAATTGATACTGCCACGCGCTTTTCTCCTCTCCCCCCCCCCACCCCACAGACATATTGCCTCACCGCTGCATGCAAATAGTTTGATTTAAAAACCAGCTGGCCAGTCAACTCAAAAAAAAACGATCAGCCCTCGCTGAACATAACACCTAAAATTCTCCACCGGACCCCATGCATCTGATGAAGTGGGCTACAGTCCACGGACGCTGATGCCGGAATAAATGCGTTCGCCTTTAAGGTGCCACGAGATTCCCTCCTCCTCGTCGTTTCTGTGGGCACCGTGGGGCGTGTCGCCCCTGGTCGGCAACTAGTTTCAGGGGTGCCACACCACTTTGGGAAAGGGGTGGAGCTTGGCGGGCCAGACCTCTTTCTTCCCCGCCATGCACTCCTCAAAGTGGATTGCTAGCAAGCCCCATTGGTGTAGCTGCCTGTCCCTCTCTGGTCCTCTCTTGACATTGGGTGCGAAATCTGGCAAGCCTCTAGAACCTCTGGAACATGCGCTGCGTGTGTCCCTCTGTGTCTTTCTGTGTCTGTGCGTGTGACCCAATAAACCTGACAGGCGCAGTACTGGCACAAGGAAGGCAATATAATTAGCTCCTTAATTTAGTTGGGGGCGAGGAGGGGAAAAGGGAAAGATGACATGATATGGGCTTATACAAGTATGTGTGATGTGGAAAAAGTGAAGACTCGCTCGTGATTTCATAGATTTCATAGATCATAGAGTTGGAAGGAGCCTACAAGGCCATCGAGTCCAACCCCCTGCTCAATGCAGGAAACTAGAGGAGGGGTCTCCCATCCGAAGTAACAACCAGGCCTGACCCTGCTTAGCTTTCCACGCTCAGACAAGCTGAGCCGAAGAGACAGACAGGCGGTAGATTCTGGACCGGTTGAGAGGAAGTAGTTTTGTACTTCACACCTTGCGTGATTCATCTGCAGAATTCGCCGACGGGGCCAATTCGAGAGGGGTATCGAGGGCCGTTTGTCATGACGGCTCGATGGCGTTTCCAGGTTCGGTGGTGGTATGCCACTGATGACTAAATGCTGGCAAAAGGGGGCATTGCCTTTGAGCCCCGCTTGGGGGCTTCCCAGCAGCATCTAGTTGGGCGCCGTGGGGAGCAGGGTGTTGAACTGCATCAGGCGTGCAGAACCGCCTCCAGCCCGAGGGCCACATTCCATTTCGGAGAAGCTCTCGGGGGGGCCACATTCCTGCAGTGGGTGGGGACGAAGGCAAAAGGGGCAGGGACCCAAATTACCAGCAACTTTTAGCTTAAAGCTTTTACTGTCAGTAACTTAAGGAGAAGCATTTGGACCTTTTAGGATGTCCGGGGGGGGGGGGAACTGCACAAAAGGTAAGAAGCAGCCAAGCAATTGGTGGTTAGGGGGAGGGGGCGGAGTCAGGGAAAGGGGGCGTGGCCATAATACCGGCCCTAGGGGGCGGGCAGACAACAGCAGAAGGCTGTCCCTTTTGTGTCCTGCTTCTGAGTTTCCCAGGCAGCACCTGGGAAATATAGCCTGCTTTTTAAAGCCAAAAGTTTGGTTTGCCACTGAAATTTCAGGTGGTGTGGCCAGTGGCAAAAAGGAACCACTTTTTAAAAGATAGCCGCTTTCCCTCCCCACCATCACTGTGTCGGCAAACCGTGCTTTTGGCTTTTAAAAGCAGGGCTATTGTTCCTCGCTGCCATGTTGCTGAATTTTGGCTGTGGGGAAGCAGGTCCTGAGGGGGCCTGGGGGGGGCAATGCAGCCCCCCAGTCCCTGGAAGTTACCCACCCCTGGACTAGATGGACCCCTTGGTCTGATCTAGCAAGGCTCTCTTGCATTCCTATTATTTATCCTCTTTATTATGGATATTTATATACTGCCTTATTTACTAAAAAGTCAGTGTGCACCCACTTAAAACAATAAAACCTTAAAACAATAATTGTTAAAAAAAAACACACCCCAAGAACATTTTAAAAAGTCAAATATTAAAGCAGGCCCACATCATTTAAAAGGCTAAATTAGAAAGATGCGCCTCCACACCCTTTTTAAAAGCCGAGAGAGTTGCGGGGAGCGGGATATCGTAGTTCTGGGGGGGGGGGCGCGTTTCATAGCTTGGGAGCGACACGGGGTGACGGAGCCCTTTCACGCATGGCTGGGTGCTGGATGAAACGGTTTAAGAATGCTACACAGCAGCAAACCTAGGCAGTTCCCTTATGTAATGTCAGGCCGTCCTTTCTCCATCTAGTTCAGGATTTGTCTCTAAAGTGTCGTAGACTCTACACTTGCTCGCAGCACCAGTCCTGGGGTTTCAGACAGGGGGGGACTTTCCCAGCCTGACCCAGAGATTCTGAGGATTGGGATCTTCTGCGGGCAGATCATGCAGACTACTGCCGAGCTACGTCTTCCGTAATTTTAAAAAATATATATATATATATATTTTTAAGGTACAGCTGCCTTCTCCTCACGCGCGTGAATTTGTCCTAGTATCTCTTTAATCAAAAAACGACCCAGCAAGGCAATCCACAGTGGTGGGTTGGTTCCCCCTGTAAGGGCAAGGGTTGGTGAGCATGGTGTGTGGATCTCGCTGGGATCATTCATTCCAACATGGGACTGATCTAGTCCAGCATTCTGTTCACACAGTGGCCAACCAGCGGCCTGTGGGGAAACCCAGAAGCAGGACACGAGTGCAACAGTGCCCTCCCGCCCATGTTCCCCAGCGACTGGTGTACATAGACACATTGCCTCTGATACTGGAGGTAGCATCTAGGCCAGTGTTCTCCAAGCTTGGGTCCCCAGATGTTTTTGGCCTACAACTCCCAGCATGCCCCAGCCAGCGTAGCTGGCTGGGGCATGGTGGGAGTTGTAGGCCAAAAACATCTGGGGGCCCAAGGTTGGAGAACACTTGATCTAGGCAATCAGGACTAGTAGCCATGGATAGCCTTCTCCTTTATGAATTTGTCCAACCCCCTTTTAAAGCCGTCCAAATTGGTGGCCATCACCACATCCTGTGGAAGTGAGTTCCATAGTTGGAACTATGCGCTGTGCGCAGAAGGACTTCCCTGTATCTGTCCTGAATGTTGCAGAGGCTCTCTCTGTGTGTACACTTTTCTGCTTTTAAAGGTGTGTTCCTTTCCCACGTGAGTTTGCATGAGCTGGAGGAGAAAGAGAGAAAGCGAGCAAACTCTCTCACCTTGGAGCCTTCAGCCCAGCTGACTCAGCACGGCCGTGGGCCGCCCGCCAGCCCTTGGCCACGTTTCCCCAGGCTCGTACACACACTCCTCTCGCCGAGGAGGCAGCCTCGGAAAAAGAAAGCAGATGTTTTGAGAGTTTCAAAATAAGGAAGTGAGACTTCCCCCCCCCCGCTCCCTGGAGGATTCAGAGAGGGGCCCCGCTCAGAGATAACTGCAGGCCCGTCCTGCAGGCCCGTCCCCAGCTAAAGCCGAAACTGAAGGCTCAGCCGCAGCAGATGTGTGCGCTTGCAGCTTGAGACGGGCCTTTGGGTGATGTGTGACAGCAGAAGGGGAAGTCAATGGTGATCCTTGGCTTATGGATCGAGGAGCTGCAGGCACACCAGGATTTCCAACGGTGAAACGTTGGGAGTCCGACCTGCAAGCGGGAGCCCAAATGTTGGACGAAATGGCCGAGGGCAAGGCTCTGGTAAGTTTCGCCCGCCCCGCCCCCCGCCATACTGGACTTTAGGCCCAGGTGAAATGGCCCAGGGGCTCTTCTAGACTTTGCCTTGAATTATTATTATTATTATTATTATTATTATTATTATTAATATTAATATTTATATTTATTTATCGCCCATCTGGCCGGCAACCGGCCACCCTGGGCAATGTACACAGAATAAAATATATAAATGCAATAAAATACATTTAAACAATATAAAAATTTTAAAATCTTAACCCACCCCATATTCCCGCCTGAACAACCAGGTTTTTAATGAGCGACGGAAGCTCATCAGAGAGGGGGCATGGCGGAGGTCACTTGGGAGAGAGTTCCACAGTACGGGGGCCGCCACAGAAAAGGCCCTCTTCCTCGTCCCCACCAGTCTAGCTGCTCTGGCTGAAGGGACAAGGAGAAGGCCATCCGTGGCAGATCTTGTTGAGCGGCCCACTTGAAACGTTAAGAACCTAAGAAGAGCCCTGATGCTGGATCAGACCTAGGGTCCATCTAGTCCAGCGTTCTGTTCACGCAGTGGCCAACCAGCTGCCCACATGAAACCCAGAAGCAGGACAGGAGTGCAACGGCACCCTCCTGCCCATGTTCCCCAGCAACTGGTGTACACAGGCAGACTGCCCTCTGATACTGTAGGTGGCATAGAGCCATTGGGACTAGTAGCCATTGACAGCCTTCTCCTCCAGAATGTGTCCAATCCCCTTTCAAAGCCCTCCCAATTGGTGGCCATCACAACATCTTGTGGAAGTGAGTTCCATAGTTCAGCTCTGTGTGCAGGAGTCCATCTTTTTGTCTGTCCTGAATCTCTCACCATTCAGCTTCATGGGATGACCCCATTTGGGCTCTAGTATTCTGAGAGAGGAAGAAAAATGCCAGGTGTCCACTTTCTCCACGCCAGGCATAAGTTTGTGCACCTCTATCATGCCTCCCCTCACTCGCCTTTTTCCTAAGCTAAATAATCCCAGACGTCAAACAGCGCCCTCCCCGTTCACTCGAGACAGAGGAGGGGGGTCTCCTCTACTACGGAATGGAGCCTCCACATTCGAAGACCACCTACCTCCAAATACCTGTCACCAGGAGACAAATGGGAGGGGTCATTTCCGTTGCCTTTGTGCCCTGCTTCTTTGCTTCCTGGAAGCATCGGGCTACTCACTGGGAGAGGCACGGTGATGGACGAGACCAGTGTTCTCCAACCTTGGGTCCCCAGATGTTTTTGGCCTACAACTCCCAGCATGCCCCAGCCAGCGTGGCTGGCTGGGGCATGCTGGGAGTTGTAGGCCAAAAACATCTGGGGACCCAAGGTTGGAGAACACTGGACTAGACCAACGGACATCCAGCCTGGTCCGGCTGGGCTCTTCTTACGTTACGTCCTTGAGTCACAGCTTTAGTTTCTGCGCTGAAACCTCCATCGTCTAGAGCAGGAGAGTCTCTGGCCTTCATGATGTTTATTTATTTATTTATTATAATTATATCCCCCCCCCCTCACTTTATTCCTCCTGCAAGGAACCCAAGGCGGCTTACATAATCCTCCTCCTCCTCCTCCTCCTCTCCATTTTATCCTCACAACAACCCTGTGAAGTAGGTTTGGCTAAGAGTCATTGACTGGTCCAAAGTCACTCAGTGAGCTTCACGGCCTAGCGGGGACTAGAACCCGGTTCTTCCCAGTCCAACACTTCAACCACCACGTCACACTGGCTCTCCAGTTGTTGGACCCCAGTTCCCATCACCTACGTGTCATTGACCGTCCTGCCTGGGCCTGATGGGATTTGGAGCCCAAGGCCATCTCAGGGCAGGGGGGTGCACAGGTACCTTGCCCCTGGCCTAGAGAGAGCACCCTTTCGATTTAAAGTCTGGCTCTTTGTCACGCAGCTCCTGGCACAACAGGCCAGCGAGGCATGACGACTACTTTGCACGCAGGCCAAACGCCTGCCTTGCCCCGCATCCTGTTTCCAGCAGTGGCCAGCTAGAAAGGCCTGTGGAAAGCTTCACGGGTGTCATAAGAACATCAGACAAGCCATGCTGGATCAGATCAGCGGCCGCTCTAGTCCAGCATCCTGGTTCCCCACAGTGGGCCACCAGTTGCCCCGATGGGAAGCCCACAAGCAGGGCACGAGTGCAACACAGGGCCAGCCCTACCATTAGGCAAGGTGAGGCAGTTGCCTCAGGCGGCAGATGCTGGGAGGCGGCAGCAGGGTGCTCGAGGAGAGACCTCTGCGCTTTGCAGCATGCTCTGTGCCCTAATGACGGAATGTCGTCCCATCATTAGTGTGGTGTGGCAGCAGCAAAAAGGGGCCACTTTTTTAAAAAAAATTGCCACTTTTCCTCCCGATTGCCACTGTGTCGGCAAACCACGCTCTTGACTTTTAAAAGAAGGGTTATTTTCCCTCGCTGCCATACTGTCCGAATTTTGTCATTGGGGCGGGGGGGGGGGGAGGCCCCAAGGGGGCCTGGGTGGGCAATGCAGCTCCCCAAACCTTGGAAGTTACCCACCCCTGGACTAGCTGGACCCCCTTGGTCTGATCCTGCAGGGCTCTCTTGCATTCCTCTGATGTATTTATTTGTGGCATTGATATACCACCGAGAACATTAAAAAAAACATTAAAACAACTACATAATTTAAAAGGCTAAATTAAAAAGATTAATCTTCACACCATTTCTAAAAGCCAAATGACCCGGGGGAGGGGGGCAGCTGTAGTTCTTGCGGGAGTGTGTTCCGTAGTTTGGTGGCGACACAGGAGAAAGCCCTTTCACGCGTCCCTTGCACACGGGCTTCTGCGAGTAATGGGGCGCTCAAAAGGGCCCCTCCCGCAGATCTCAATACCCAGCCAGGTTCATATAGCCAGACAGCCAGTCCCTTCGAGAGCCAGGTCCTCAGCCGTTTAGGGCGTTAAAGGTTAAAACACCTTGAACTGAGCCTGGAAAGCAATTGGCGACCAGTGCGAAATTTTCATGGCAGGCAGAATATGGCCCGGATCCTGTGCGCTGTTTAGCACCCTGGCTACTGCGTTTTACACCAACTGGAGCTGGTTGCGCGCTGCCCTGCCGATAAGTAACTTTTCTCTGAATTTCTCAACTGTTGGCCAGTACACACTTGGCCGATGCACTCTGCTCGCACACTTCCTCCAGCACCATACGCTGCTGACCGGCGTCAGCGACAGGACACTGGGTTTATATCCAAATGACAGGACCAAGCCGCTCTTACGCCATGCTCTATAGATAGAGATTCTGTGCTCCGCTGTGGAATTTCGGCCAGGTCGGGAAGCTGTTGGCCTCTCCGGCTGCCCGCAAGCAGCAGCTGTGGCATCCGTGGATTGAGGGGGGGGGGCTTTTGCCAAGACTGGGATAAAATTTAGCTCTGCGCTCACTCAGCAAAGAGGGGAGGAGGGACACGAGCAGCGATTCAGTGGACCAAATGCATGGCCTGCAAGACCCGAAAGAGAAGTGGCTGGCGGGGCAGGGGGAGCGGACAACAATGAAGACCGCCAGAGGGACATTTTCACACACTGGCAGCTGCCAGAGAGGAAGAAAGGAAAGGAAGAAAACAGGGGTTGAATGGAGAAGGACAAGTGTGAGATCTATTTTAACCCACCGGTTCTAAACCAGCATGTTCTCTCTCTCTCTCTCTCTCTCTTCCTTAGCCCCCCCCATCTCAGCAAAGCAGCCCATTGGATGGGTGAGATGGTCAACGATAGCCAATCAGAGCGTCCTGTCTCCCCTCACGCCCCCTTTAGACTCAGCAGGGAGGTAGATATGGAGGGGGGGGGCGCGCACACTATTTTAATATCTGATGTGTCTGTCGCCAGGGATGTTGCAGGGTGATACGGGAAGGCTTGGATTTGAAGGGCGGGCGGGGCGGCGGGGGGGGGGGGAAGAGAAGAGAGAGAAAGAGAGACTGGCATTGAGAGGCCAGAATTCCCCAGCGGATTGCCTTTCAGCTTTGGCAGAGAAGAGCAGATCAGACCATGGCGAATGGAAAAAGCCGCCTTCCCCCCCCCGAGAGGGATTTACGAGGGTTGTATTTCTGACAGACAAGGGAGGATGAGAGAAGGCCTCATGCCAGACACGGTCAATTTATGGAACTCGCGGCCACTAGATGAGGGGGGCCTCCAGTAGCTCCGGTGCCAGTGCCGAGGAGTCGGCATGATTGGGCAGCTGCCAGGGGCCCACACCCCAGAGGGGGGGGCCCTGACAAGAGCCCCCCCGGAGTCGCTCCTCCTCTTCCCGTCGCAACCTGCTTGTTCACCTGCCTCTCGCTCCGGCCCAGATGATGGAGGGGAGTGAGAAGGAGGAGCAGGAGATACCGCTGCCCGCTTGCCCTCCCCAGGCTCTCTGCTTGGCAAGCAAGCCGGTGGTAGCCATGAGGAGGAGGAAGAGGAAGAACTGGGGACAATGCTGTTAAGATGCCCGACTCACTGAGGGAGGGGGGTCCACAGAGGGTGTGTTGCCTAAGGGCCTTCAAAAACCCGAAGCCGGCACTGGCTAGCTCAGATGGCTTTAAAGAGGGATTAGACCATTTCATGGAGGAAGAGAATTCTATTGATGGCAGCGGAAAACCTTCATGTTCAGCCTGAGACAATACGGTATACTACTGAACACTCGTTGGTGCCTGGGGGCAACAACAGGGGAAGCTGATTGTATTCTTTCCAGACTGATGTGCCAGTTGGTTTTCACCTCTGTTGGCCAGCCCACACTCCTTCTCTACCTCACAAGGTTGTTGTGATGACCGAACATGAGAGCAGAGCCAGGTTTACCCCCCTCCCCCGAGTTCCTTGGATGAAGGGGAGGATAGAAATCAATTCTCAGCCCTCTCCTTCCAGGCCTGTTAAGCCCAGCATTATTTCCCCCCCCCGCCGCCTTCTTTAATGTGGGGTGTGTTGGTTGCTAGACATGCAAATAGGTCCTTAGACGAGGAAAGGGATTGGTGGAGCAGTTGGTGATATCACAAGGGAAGAGGCAAAAGTCATGGAGATCAGAGGAGGTGTTAGTGGGGGGGGGGCGGCCCACTAGGCCTGGAGCCCCAAATCTTTCATTTGGAGCCCCAGATCTCTTGGAGGCCATCTGCCCCACCACCCTGCTATCCATGGGTGGCTGCTAGTGGATGGCTCACCTAGGCATGGGCCCTGGATCTTTTACTCCCCAGTAACTGTGTAAGTTTGCAGCCTAAGAGCAGGGGTCACTATAGTCCAAAACACATTGCCACAATCTTCCTTGCCAGTTTGTCAGGTTCAGTTTGCAATTAATCGGTACGTAAATGTTTAAGGTGCCCTATAGCTCTTTGCTGTTCCCAAGCACTCCATCCTCCCCATCTGGATTTGGCCCTGAAAGACCAAGGATAAGTGTGTGGGCACATGGAGGGTAGGTTTTAAGCAAGCACAGTCTGGGACATGGCACAGGTCTGTCCCAAAAGCAAGCAAGAGGTTAATTAGCTTGCCATCTATAAAATTTAAATTGTAGTAATTATTTCTAATTATGCACATATATTTGCACATGCGACTCTGTGCATTTTATTTTTGTCTTGTTGGCGCCTAGCACCGCCCCTGAATTGTTTTAATGATGTTTTTAATGATGTTTTTGGTTTTAAGATTTGTTTTTATCCTGTTTTTCTTGTAAACCGCCCAGGGAGCCTTTTGGCTGATGGGCGGTAAATAAATATATTAAATAAATAAATATTAAATGATGGAGAGAGAGAGAGAGAGGTGAGGCATAAATGTGAAGATACGCAGTTACACATCAAGGTTTTGTTGACGCTGGAGATGAAGGCCAGAGATTGGCAGTTAAGCAGGGATGGACTTTGAGGACTGGTTTGAAGCAGAGAGATAACACACATCCTTCTCATGCGCTGCTTGTACCTCCACATCTCTTTCATGTTCCCTTTTTACTCATTCTTTGCCTCTGCTTTAAAGTTAGTTGCTGGACAGGGGAGCTTCGCCCCGTGGAGTTGACGTGCGGTAGCTTTCTGTACAAATGCCCATTTCTTGCCACGTGGCCGCCCTCCCCACGTCCCTCGCCGTCCCGCGCATGCGCGCACAGAGCGCTCCTCCAGCAGAGTCAGGCATTGTCAGCGTCTACTGTGATGTGTGTGCGGCACTGAAGCCTCTGCACTCAAAAATGGGGAGATGGGCGGGAAGGCGAGATCATTGGCCTGACCTGAGAGCATCCAGAGGCTATTTTTAAATGGCTTGAAAAAGTTACCATGGCAAAGGCAGTCCCAGAAAATGAGAGCGTGGCTAGACAGGGCCCGGATCTTTCCACCAGTAGCAAGAATTGACTCTACATTCCCTTTCCCCTTGATTTTGTTGACTTCCTTCCCCCCAATTTATGTATGTTTGTTTGTTTTTTCTCTCTATCTCATTGTTCCAGCTCTGGTCTTCTCTGTCTCAGTGAAGACTGGCTAATTTTGTAATGTAAGGACATAAGAATTGCCTTCCTGCAGGGCTGGGCAACCTGTGTAGTCCTCCAGATGTTTTGTCCTACACAACTCCCATCAGCCTTAGCCAGCATAGCCAGTGGTGAGGGCTGACGGGCATTATAGGCCCAAACATCTGGAGAGTCACAACTTGCTCGCCCCTGCATTACTGGATCAATTATCACAATCATCTGTTTCCAAAAAATGCATGCTGCTATAGAAAAACAGGAAGACAGGTCCCTGCCCCCAAAAGCATACAATCTAAAATTTGGCACAAAAGGAAATAAAGAGAAGGAGGGGATGGAAAATGAGGGAAGAATATGGATTCAGTTCAATTGCAGGCTTAGTTTCAGTAGGGAATGAGAAGTTAGGAGAGCCATTGAGGCCTAGTGGTGAGAGTGCTGGCCTGGGACTTGGGAGATCCAGGTTCTAATCCCCGCTCAGCCATGAAGCTCACTGGGTGACTTTGGGCCAGTCACTGACTCTCACAGCCTAATCTACCTCACAGGGTTGTTGTGTAGATAAAATGGAGAGGAGGAGGACCATGTGAGCCACCTTGGGCTCCTTTCAAAAGGAAAAAAGGCGGGATATGAATGAAATGATAAATAATAAAAAGGGACTGTGCTAATCCCTCTCACTCTCTGTCTCATGCACATACACTGGAGAGAGAGAGAGAGAGAGAGATGTGGTGTCACAGAACCATTCCAGGCGAACGGGACAGCAAGGTATGACTGATTTAAATTCAGACCTCAAGTCTGTGTAGTCTAGCATCCTATTTCCAACAGGGGACAGCTAGAAAGGCCTCTGGAACACTCCCAGTCAGGGCCTGATGGAGACTGCCTACTCCCTATTTGTTTGTCCCCATGAACTGCTTATTCAGAGGTAGACTGTCTTTGGATGCAGAGGTTCCATTTAGCTTTTCGGTGGTGGCTGTGGACCACCTTCCCTGGAGAAGCTCGCTTGGTGCTTAGGTTGTTGTCTTTTCAGCATAGATCCTTTAATTTTTTCAGGCTTTTCAATCTTACATTCTCTTAGGGCGCAGTTCTATGCATGTTGAGACAGAAAAAGGTCCTACAAGTCCCAGCATTCCCCGGCCAGCCATGCGCCCTTTAGTGCAGCTTTCTTAGATCTTTTGTACTAATGTGAATTACCGCTGCTGGTTTTTACTTTGGTTTTTAGGCTGTTGCTGGTTTTTACTTTGGTTTAGATGTTATATCTCTGTGTTGTTGTTTTCTTTCTTTTTACGGCTTTAAATGTTTGCCGCAAACCACCCAGAGAGCCCTCATTAGTGGGCAGTATATAAACGTTGCAAATAAATAAATAAAATTAAGAACACAAGTCAAAGAGCCCTGCTGGAACAGACTCCAGTTGCATCTACTTTGCTAAAAGCATTGTGCTTAGAACAAAAGAAATGGCCATCACATGTTTTGTCTTCGAGATCTGGTTTTATTTATTCATTTTAAATGTTTTTATCCCTCTCGTCCGCCAAAAAGGCTCCTGGAGCAGCTTATGTATAATGAGTAAATCAAAACAGTCCCTGTCCACAAACTTACCATTTAAAACAGTGTTCCCCAACCTTGGGTCCCTAGATGTTTTTGGCCTACAACTCCCAGCATGCCCCAGCCAGCATAGCTGGCTGGGGCATGCTGGGAGTTGTAGGCCAAAAACATCTGGGGACCCAAGGTTGGAGAACACTGTTTTAAAAAGACATGACATGCAAGGAAAAAGGGGTGGGGAGGGAAGAGGGGGGGGGAAGCAAGTGGTCTTGCAGCAGAGCCGGCTCCAGGTTTTTGGAGGGCCCTCCAAAGGACAGGGGACGGCACTCCCCGTCATGCCCTGCTTCTTGTGTGTTTCCCATCTGGTCCAGTGCTGGAGAGGAGAATGCTTGACTGCATTGATCTCCTCCAGCAAGCCAGTTCCAACATCCTTACATCGGTCAGCGGTGCCGTCAGGGCTGGCTCGCGGGGCCAAGGTCCAGGGTCCCACATCCCAAGGGTCTGCAAAATGACCACCCAGAGAGCGATGTGGGCAAAGGCAAACAGGCCCAGCATCTGCCCCAGGCTGGGCATGCCAAGGCTCACATTGGAGAGCCGGTGTGGCGTAGTGGGGAACTCGGGAGATCCGGGTTCTAGTCTCCGCTCGGCCACGAAGCTCACCGGGCGACTTTGGGCCAGTCCCTGCCTCTCAGCCTAGCCTACCTCACAGGGCTGTTGTGAGGATCAAATGGAGAGGAGGAGGAGGAGGAGGATTATGTAAGCCAGCTTGGGTTCCTTGCAGGAAAAAAAGGCAGGATATATATAAATACTGTATAGTAAATAAATAAGGCTGATGCTGCTCACCACAGCATCCTTTCTTATTCTTTTTTTCTTTTCTTTTTTTAATATATCCAGGGACTGGTGACCAGGTTACAGACATTCATTTTGTCATTTTTACTTTGAAAATGTATCATATTTTCCTGCAACAAAACAGAGCAGATTCCCAAGTAAGTGTGTGCTTCACACCTGAAGTGATGCACAGGGCCATCTAAGTGGGCCCCCATAAGCCCATGAAGTCCATTAATTTCCCAGCTGCACCGCTGTCTCCCCTTTCATTGAGAAACGGCACGGGAGGTCTTCATCGTCATGTTTTTTCCCTTATTTATTTATTTATTTATTATATTTATCAATCGCCCATCTGGCCGGCCACCCTGGGCGATGTACAATTAAAATACAATAAAACACAATAAAACATAATAATTAAAACAATATAAAAAATTCTCATTAAAAACCTAACCCACCCTTTCCCATCTCCTCCCCCTTTGTTGTCTTGCCATTTTCGGGTCACTTCCTTCCTCCCTCTGTTCCTTTTCTCCTCGCCTCCCTCCATTTTTGCTTCTCATCCAGTTTTTTCCCTCCTCGCTCGCTCGACTGGGGCGATGGGTGGGGCCGATCTTGTACGCCTCAGAGAGCCTTGAGAAAGGGAGATCCCCCCCCCACCTCCCACGACAAGCGCATACGCACGGACACCCCTTTCTCTCTGCTGCCGGTGGCGGCCTGAGAGTTTGTAAGTGACTCTTCAGCCCGCTGAAGCAGAGCGTGACAGTTCTCCCGTTGCCTGCGGGGCAACTGCAGGCGAACTGGCTGCATCAGCGGCGTGCAAGGATGTCCGGAGAGAAGCCCACAGCTGCTCTTGAGAAACGCACATATTCTGTGCGCCTAATTCTGTAACACAGACATGGAAACTGCACCAGGGCCTTCCCTTTCCTTGTTAGGGATTTAAAACACCCCGCCCCAAGCTGGTCTCCGGATGTCTTGATCTAGAACTCCTAGCATTCCAGGGAGTTGTAGTCCGAATGCATCCGGAGGGTTCCAAGTTGGGGGAAGGCTGGATTAAAACCTTTTCCCTCTCCCCTCCCCTGCCCGCAGTCCATTCCTTTATCGTTTTGTAATTTTGCTCAGTGGGGCGCGCTGGACGAATGTGGTAATCTTTACGATCGAGAGCCAGTGTGGTGTAGTGGTTAGAGCAGTGTTCTCCAACCTTGGGTCCCCAGATGTTTTTGGCCTACAACTCCCAGCATGCCCCAGCCAGCTACGCTGGCTGGGGCATGCTGGGAGTTGTAGGCCAAAAACATCTGGGGACCCAAGGTTGGAGAACACTGGGTTAGAGTGTTGGACTGGGACTCAGGAGACCCCGGTTCTAGTCCCCACTCTGCCATGAAGCTCCCTGGGCGGCTTTGGGACAGGCCCTGACTCTCTCAGCCTAACCTACCACACAGGGTTGTTGTGAGGATCAAATGGAGAGGAGGAGGATGGCTCTAAGCTGGTGCAGCGAAGTAACTTTTAGATCCTGGACTTGATGGTCTTATGGGGGGGTCCCCTTTAGATGGTCATGTGCTTCACTTCAGTCACAAAGCACACATCTGACATTTCCCTTCTCTCTTCCCCCATCCCAAATCCCATGCTTCACGACTGCTCCGGCATTCCTGATACGTTAAAATAATAAAAAGAACACAGCTGTTTGCCAGCCCTGAGTTAACTAAAAAAAAAACACCCTTCCAAACATGCGCAGGCTACAGGAAGAAAATGGAGTTTGTTTCCTGCTGCACCCTGGGTGGTCATTTCAGGGGGGTCCGGGGTTGCTGGGCCCTGGACTTTGGCCCTAAGGTCCAGCCCTAGTGGACCACAGAGCTGGTGGTCTGTAAGCGCTATTGAGCATAACATACAGAAACCATCTTAAGAGAGCCAAAGCGAGAAAGCAAATCTGTGCCGTAATACCTGATGCTCTCGAGTTGTCTTGGACTGCTGGGGGATTGTGGGAGTTGTAGTCCAACGCCTCTGGAGGGCACCAGGTTGGGGCAGGTTGCCGTAGTGAGTCATTTTTGACACCCGGGGCAGGCCCCTCAATGTATGTCCCTTCCTCCGTCCCTTCCAGGAACCAGTTTGTGTATCAGGATGGTTGTGAACCTTTAAGCTCGCTGCTTTACCATCTCAGGCTGTAGGCACTGAGCCAATGAAACGTGTGGGTGCCGCGCTGCCTGGCCCGCTGCCCTCACCAAGCCTCTGTGCAGCTGCCATCTGGGTTTTCATCTGCCAATATGGGCCCATCACTTTACGCTGTTTACTTTAACAACTCTCCATACATTGCATCCTTGTTCCCATTTAGTACCCATGTCAAAATGTGACAAGCGCCTGGATCACTTCTTCCCTAATGGCGTTTCTGAAGTGAAACCACACCAGATGTAAAGCTGAGCGAGTGTTAATAAGACATGGCAAACCGGCATTCCAGGACCACGTGGATGCCTTCGTCTTCTTTTTCCTCCGTGGCCAAAATCATTACAGACTAACAGCTCTGAAAATCTTTGGCTGGACCCAGTTTCGCAGCACGATGCGTTTTCTGCCGCCTGTCTCTTCTCTCCCCGATGTTTTGCGTGTCAACTAACAGCCAACATTTTCCATTGCTAGGAAATGAATCGCCCGCCAGACCCCAGCCAAAGTGAGATTTTGGCCCAGCGAAACTACTAACCTGATGGTTGATGGTCGTTTTAACACTCCCTGCCGACTAACCACCTGGCTCGATCCGTATTAACCAATGTCAACAATTAGGTAATGCTGTGCCTGAAACTCCCCCTAACTTGTGTGTGTGTGTGAAAATTCAAGCTCACAGTTGCAAGACTTTGTAATCCTCCTTTTGATCAGGACTTGGAGCTGCAGGATAGAAAGCACAAAAGGAACCATCTGCAAATTGATCCTTGTTTAGCACGCGGGAAGGCTGTTTGCTTTAGTCATGGAAAATGAGAAAAGCTTACTTGTTTGTTTTTAGTTTGTGTGTGTGGGATATATAGAGGGGGGGGGAGAGAGATGCAAACAGACAGAAACAGTGACTGGGTTCAGACAACACAGCTTGGGACCACAGTACCTGTCGGAGCACCTCTCTCGACCTAAATCTACCCGGACAGTACGCTCAACATCTGAGGCCTTCCTCCAAGGGACGCTTGGATGGTGGCAACAAGGAGGAGGGCCTTCTCAGTGGCAGCCCCCCAATTATGGAACGATCTCCCCACTGAGGCCCACCTGGAGCCAACTCTGCTGTCCTTTCGGCGCCAGGTTAAGACTGCCCTAGATGCCGAGGCATTTAATGACCTCTAATGGCTTTTAATGGCATATGGAGGGCTTCCCCCCCCCCGTCTCTTAACAGGGCCACTGTATTGAACTTGTTTTAGTTGTCCAAATTGTTTTAAATTCTGTTTTAAATTTTGTACTGAAATTTTATGCTGCTTTTATTGTATTTGTATTTTGTGGTTAACCCCCCAGAGAGCTTCGACTACTGGGCATGCATGTATAAATAAATAATGCAATAAGCCACACTCAAGGGTTGAGTGTGGGTTGTCGTTGAACCGTGGGTTGTTGCTGAAATGTGGGTTTTCGTGTTGTCTGAACCCAGCTGTGCTAACAAGCCATGGCTTGTTAACCACGAACAACCCATGAAGAGAACCCATGGTTTGTCGCTGGGCTGAGAACTGTGGATTGTTCATAATGTCTTGTTATCTCGACTGGGTTCAGACAACACAATAAGCCACGGTTCCAGCTACAACCCACGGTTCATCGACAACCCGCACTCAACCCATATTCCACCCTTGAGTGTGGATGATTGTGTTATCTGAACCCAGTCACAGAGAGATGGTTGCACACATAGAGAGGGACACGCACAGCTTTGCTACTCACGATGACATCTAAAGCAGCTAAAGTAGTACTTTTTTGAACAACTAAGTACAGCAAGAAAGATCAGAATTCAGATGTCGGTGGCGGTTTCTTCTTTCAGGTCAACGTGCGAGACCTCTTCCCTACTGACTTCACACAGCCCCTCCTGACTCAGGGCCGTGTGGGAGGTTTCCTTTCCACCCCCACCCGGACAGAGTGAGAGCCAGTGTGGCGTAGTGGTGAGGGTGTTGGACTGGGACTCGGGAGATCCGGGTTCTAGTCCCCGCTCGGCCATGAAGCTCACTGGGTGACTTTGGGCCAGTCCCCGACTCTCAGCCTAACCTACCTCACAGGGTTGTTGTTGTGAGGATAAAACGGGGAGGAGGGCTATGTAAGTCGCCTTGGGTTCCTTGCAGGAAAAAAGGCGGAGTATAAAAATAAATAAATAAATAAGTGGCTGTCTGCTTCTTGGGCCCAGGAGTACACAGAGGGCCCGTGGGTCCTTTAGACCAGTGTTCTCCAACCTTGGGTCCCCAGATGTTTTTGGCCTACAACTCCCAGCATGCCCCAGCCAGCATAGCTGGCTGGGGCATGCTGGGAGTTGTAGGCCAAAAACATCTGGGGACCCAAGGTTGGAGAACCCTGCTTTAGACGGCAGGAAGGACTGGACTCATTCTCTGCCACTCAGTACCTCATGCCCCATTTCCGCCCTACCGCAGGGAGCAGCCGATCTTCAGCACCAGGGCTCACATCTTTCAGATTGATCCAGCCACCAAGAGGAACTGGATCCCTGCGAGCAAGCATGCCTTGACGGTCTCGTACTTCTTCGATGCCACCCGCAATGTCTACCGGATCATCAGCGTGGGGGGCACCAAGGTGAGAGACCCAGGAAGCGACCGGCTTCTCTCATTCCCTTTTATTGTTTTGAAGCAATGAGGACTAGTGATTTAATAATGCACAGTTATTACATTACTTAAGAGATCCCCCCCCCCCCGTCGGCCTGCTCAGTTGCTGCACTCTTCAGGAGATACCCTCCTGGTGGTCCCCAAGATTTCGGAGGTCCGGTCCATCATGGCCTGGAATAGGGACTTTAGTGTCATAGGACCCACTCTCTGGTTTGGGGCGCTTACTAAAAACATTCCTTTTCCAACAGGCATTCCCAGGAAGGTAATCTTGCCCTCCGTACATCGCTTAGAAATTTCTTTAATATAAATAATTATATTAATTATAATAATTATTATTATTATAATTATATTAATTAATAATAATAATAATAATAATAATAATAATAATAATAATAATAATAATAATAATAATAATTTCTATCCTGTCTTTCCTTCAAGGAGCTCAAGGTGGCATATGTGCCTCCCCCTCCTCCTCTGTTTATCCTCACAACAACCCTGTGAGGTATGGTAGGTTGAGAGATAATGACCGGAGGCTGGCGGGTGGTGTGGGCGGATTTAAACCTGTGTCTCCCTGTTCCAAGACTGACGCTGTAATCGCTACGCCGCACTGTAAGGAACGGATTTCCTTTCCGGGCGGCATTTTGTAAAAGCGGCCTGATTCGTGCGAAGCCACGATCCAAACTGGTTTCTAGAGCTGTTTAAACTGTCCAAGGATCCTTATTTATTTATTTATTTATTTTAAAGAAGGATAAACTGCGATCTATTTAAGAAGTAGAAGAAAGATTACCAGGCAGTGAACAGTAAAGAAAATGAGCGCTGAACATACAAAAAGAATAAAAGCATCTATATTTTATTTATTTCTTATATTTAATAATCACCCATCTGGCCGGTCACCCGATCTAAAATCAAGCGATGCCAATAAAACTGTGGCTGGTCATTCAGGAAAAGCTCAGGGCCAGACTTGAGGAGAAGCCATTTGCACAATTAGCGATTAGCGTGGGTGGCTTTTTAAAAAGTAAGCGGCGGACACGGGAGGCCTGATCCAGGCTGGCACCCTTGTCGGTGGGCGCAGTCTTTACCCCTTTGCCCCCTGCCAATATTCCACACTGGATTGCTCTCCAACACACCTGCTGTTCTCAGAAGCCATTCGTGCATGAATGATGCCTCGTCGGGGCTGCCCCGAGACGTCTCGCCGTTTGAGGCACAGGGCAAGGTGGAGCCTCCCCTCCATCCCATGTGCGGAAGCCAACTCCGGCCACCAGCTGCTATGGCTCCTCCTCCTCCTCTTTCTCATCACAGACGGCCTTCTCCTGGTCCCTTCAGCCAGAGCAGCTAGACTGGTGGGGACGAGGAACAGGGCCTTTTCTGTGGCGGCCCCCCTACTGTGGAACTCTCTCCCGAGTGACCTCCGCCATGCCCCCCTCTCTGCTGGGCTTCCGCCAGCTCGCTAAAAACTTGGCTGTTCAGGCGGGAATATGGGGTGGGCTAAGATTTTAAAAATTTATCCTGTTTTAAATGTATTTTGTCCTGTTTTTTATCTGATGTACATCGCCCAGGGTGGCCGGTTTGCCGGCCAGATGGGCGATAAATAAATGTAAATAATGTAATGTAATCGTTGCCACCACTTGCTTTCCTGACAGGGCCAAGAAGCCAGGGAGCAAGCAGGCCACGGCATCTCGTCCTCCTCCTCCTCCTCCTCCTCCTCCTCCTCCTCCTCCTCCGTTGTCTGGGCCAGAGCGAGAGGCAGGAGAAGAAGCCAGTTGCAGTGGGGGAAGAGGAGGAGCAACCCCAGGGGGCTCTTGCCAGTGGGGCCCTGCTGGTGTGTAGGCCCTCGGCAAGTGCCCTGACCATGCCGACCCTTGGCGCTGGCCCTGTGTGGACTGGAAGGCAGCAGGCCAGCTTAGGGGTGCAAGTCAGGCCTATGCGCAGCTCTATCTTCACGCAGGCGGAATAGCTGGGAGGGCCCGGGTGGAATAGCCAGAGGGTTGCCACTGCTGCCGCCGCCCCCCACCCCCCACACGCACCCAGCAAATGCCGCCCGAAGCAGTTGTCTCAGTCCGCCTCATGGTAGGGCAGACCCTCTGTCTCGTCCAGGTCGGCCCTTCAATCTTCGCCACTTCTCTCTCCCCTCAGGCCATCATCAACAGCACCGTCACCCCCAACATGACCTTCACGAAAACCTCGCAGAAATTTGGCCAGTGGGCAGACAGCAGGGCCAACACGGTGTATGGCTTGGGGTTTGCCTCCGAACAACATCTCTCCCAGGTAAGAAGTGGCGGGCACAGGCACCAGTGCAGGGCAGTTTGGTGCCCTAGGCAAGATCAGATATTTAGTGCCCCCCCCCTTCCCACTTGAGCCCGCCCTCCCTATTTCTGGCGCCCCCTTTAGCCCGGCGCCCTAGGCAGCTGCCTAGTTGGCCTAATGGTAGCACCGGCCCTGCCGTGAGCGGCAAGGCCCGGCTAAGGAACCTCTGAGGAAACCAGCTTGCCAAAGGAGAAGTCTTTTGGGTAGGGCGTTGCCTTTTGCCTGTCCCAGTTATCCCAGAAAATGTTGCTATTAGGACCCAAGAGGCAAGCGGCTTCTCTCATTCCGTTTATTCTGCTCTGAGGAATAAGTTCTGCCTCCACTTTTTATCCTCAACAACAGTCCTGTGAAGTAGGGGTGACAGAGAGGGAGAGCCTGGGTTCAGACAGCACGAAAACCCACACTCCAGGGTTCGAGTGTGGGTTGTTGCTGAAACATGGGTGATTGTGTTGTCTGAACCCAGTCGTGCTAACAAGCCGTGGCTTGTTAACCACGAACAAGCCATGAAGAGAACCCCTGGTTTGTTGTTGGGCTGTGAACTGTGGGTTGTTCACCACGGTTTATTATCTTGTCTGGGTTCAGACAACACGCTAACCCACGTTTCAACAACGACTCACAGTTCAGCGACAACCCACACTCAAACCATACTCAACCCTTGAGTGTGGGTTATCGTGTTGTCTGAACCCAGCCGCACTTACAAACCATGCCGACCTCTTGATGCTGACCCTGTGTGGACTGGAGGGCAGCATGTAAAGCATGAACAACCCGTGAAGAGAACCCATGGTTTGTTGTTGGCTTGTGGACTGTGCGTTGTTCGCAGCTGAGTTCAGACAACATAACCCAAGTTTCAGTGACAACCCATGGTTCAACGACAACCCACACTCAACTGTTGTTGTCTGAGCCTCACTGGGTTCGCACAACACGACAACCCATCGTGGGTGATGGGCTGTCATGTTGTGTGAAGCCGGTGTTAACGACAGATAATTCTGGGCGCTAGATTCCCTCTAACCCCACACTCTTACGAAAGGTTTAGGATCTTTGGCTGGGGTAAAACCTGCGCTGCTGGGGTGGAAAGTGTGCGCTTTGCTCCTTTTATACTTAAACAAACCTACACACACACACATAGACTCTAGAAACAAAAGGGTGGTTTTACTGAAGAGGAATACAGAGTAGGTACAGCGTCTTACTTGTTGGTAAAGCAAACCTAGTGATGTTAGGCAGCAAAATATCCTTACGCTATGGTTCAAACACCATATGTTTGACATATCGTCCTCCTCTATGGAGAGGAGAAAGAGTCCCTTTTGCCCTGACAAGCCTGAATAGGAAAAAGGGGGGGGGGAGAAATTCCCCTCTAGAAGGATAGAGAAGCAAAGTCCCGGCTACTACCTGTCTGCTGTGATGAGGTTCCAGCTGTAGCCCTGCAGTCCGCGTGCCAAGGTGACCCCCTCAGCTCTTTCTCCCAACACCCCTTGCTAAAACCTCTTGGTTCTTATAGTCTCCTTCCCACCTTTTGGGGGGAAATGAGAGCAGTGGGGGGGGGGCGGTCTTTGCCCCACAGATGTCTTCAAACTCTGCTAAGGACCTTACTCTTTATGTTTTGATGACTCATAATGGGTGTACTTAGGAAAGCAACGGTTTGGGTCTTCCTGCTGATGGGACAGTTTTTGGATAAAGCTACTGGTGGTATTCGCCCAGTGGGTGTGTGTGAGCCATTTCTTTTCCGGAGAAATCCTCCTGTGCTTTAGGCGATATGATCAATGCAAGCCTGCCACTCCTTTGCCTATGCATGCCTCTAGGCTTCACTCACTCTTCCATTCAAGCCTTCAGTCATGACCTTTTTTGCCTTCTGCCCTGCTGGGGAGGTGGGCAGGCTGTTTCTTTTCTCCTGAACCCTTGCTTACCCAACGCTTCTTATGAGGGCTGTGGACTTCCTTTTGTAGGTGTAGCCATAACCAAATGATCAGAACTATATCTCATCTTAACACCGGCCCGCTTCCTGCAGGGTGGCTTGTTCGTGGGCAACAAGCCACCCTGACAACCCATGGCTTGTTTTTGGGATTGTTGAACCCACAATGGGTTGTCGTGATGTCCGAACCCGGGTGACCGACCCCCATCGCGGGTCTAGGGAAGCGGAGAGCTGAGTTATTAGGCCAGCTGAAAAAAAAATCACCAAAAATGTGCAAGCTTTTGAGATCACCAGATCTCTTCATCAGGCAAGCTATTACCAAAAAAAGAAAGAAAAAGCTTGCACATTTTTTGTGACCTTCAGGGGGAAAGATGGCAGAATGGATGAAGAGCCGATGAAATCGAGGCTGCCTCTTCACCGCTCGCGTCCCACTTGGAAAGTTTAAGGTGGCAACTGATGGTTTGCGATGTTGTTCTCTTCCTCCCCCCTGCGCCGTGGCAACACAGTTTGCGGAGAAGTTCCAAGAAGTGAAGGAAGCCGCCCGCTTGGCAAGGGAGAAGTCGCAAGACAAGATGGAGCTGACCAGCCCCGCGCTCAGCTTGACTTCCCACCAGGTAAGCAGGCAGGCAGGATGGGGGAGTCACTGCCCCCTACAATCTTCCAGTGGTCTCAGTTCAATTCACCATGAATTAAAGTGTAATAGCTTTATTGGGCCAACTGAAAGATCACCAAAAATGTGCAAGCCTTCGAGAGCACCAGATCTCTTCATCACGCAAGATGTTACCAAAAAAAAAAAAAAAGAGGAGAGACTGAAAGAACTGGGCCTGTTTAGCCTTCAGAAGAGAAGACTGAGGGGAGATATGATCGCACTCTTCCAGTACTTGAAGGGTTGTCACACAGAGCAGGGCCAGGATCTCTTCTCCATCATCCCAGTTTGCAGGACACATGATAATGGGCTGAAGTTACAGGAAGCCAGATTCAGCCTGGACACCAGGAAAAATTTCCTGACTGTTAGAGCAATAAGACAATGGAACCAACTACCTAGGGAGGTGGTGGGCTCTCTCACTCTGGAGGCATTCAAGGTGCGGCTGGACGGCCATCCGTCAGGGATGCTTTGACCTGGATTCCTGCATTGAGCAGGGGGTTGGACTCGATGGCCTTGTGGGCCCCTTCCAACTACTTTTCTATGATTCTAAAGTGATGCACTGAAACACAGGAAGCTGCCTTAATGCAGGTCAAGCCACATGTCCATCCAGCTAGCATTGCCTCCTCAGGTAGGCAGCTGCTCTCCATATCTGCTGCCGGCAGGGGCACCCCACTTAAGTGCGCAAACCTATGCAAGTTTAGGCACGGAGCAAAGCCCTGTAACGGCCGGCATTCCCCAGCCAGCACGGGGAGCGGAGCCGGGTCTCACTTGTTACCAGCGTCGCCCCAGAGCGGCCTTCCCCGGGCCTGGTGCCCACCAGATGTTTGGGACTACAACCCCCATCGTCCCCGACCACTGGCCATGCTGGCAGGGGCCGATGGAGGTTGTAATCTGAACGCTCCGGAGGGCGCCAGGTTAGGGTAGGCTGCCCCGGGGGCCTCTGCGATGACGCCGTGCTTTCTTCTCCCTCGGCTACCGGGAGACCGGAGTGGCTGTTCCCGGCCTGCTGGGATGTGACGAGCCCCCCCCACCCATGTCCCCAAATGGAAGAGAAGTTATTTTGGTCTCTTCCCCGCTGTCCCAGCTTTCGGTGCTGACTGGCTGGGAGGGGGGGGGGGAGAAGGAGACCTGTCGGGGACGGTTCTCTGCCACCCCGGCAACAAGTCAAAGGATTGCTGCTTTGCTGTAATCTCCTGGGCAACGGGGACGCGCGGATCCCAGCGGGTGGAGGACGCTCTGTTCCCGGTGCTAGGCACAGATGGGTTTGGCAGCACATGAGGAGGAGGGAGTGAGAACAGTCCCTTGTCCTGGAGGAGGAGGAGGAGGAGGAAGATGAGGAAGATGGGGGGAGCTTGGCACCATGGCAGAGAGAGGGAGGTTAATAGAATCATTGCCATAATATGAGCGCTGGTGTGCTTCTGAATACTTGAAGCGCTGCGCATAGCGACGATTGAATCGTTTCGGCGGAATTTTGAGTGCGCGGTGGCCAGGAGTTCCAGAGGGAACAGCATCACCTACAAAAGTGGAAGAAGAGATATGTGAGGGAGAGAGAGAGAGAGACTGGGATTCAGACGTCATCACGATAACCCACACTCAAGGGTTGAGTATGGGTTGTTCTTGTTGTTGAACCGTGGCTTGTTGCTGAAATGTGGGCGGCCGCGTTGTCTGAACCCAGCCAAGGTGACCAGCCATGGCTTGTTAACCACGAACAATCCATGTAGAGAACCCATGGTTTGTTGATGGGTTGTGGAACTATGGGTTGTCCGCCATGGTTTGTTATCTCGGCTGGGTTCAGACAACACGATTACCCACGTTTCAATAACAGCCCACGGTTCACCCAACAACCCACACTCAACCCTTGAGCGTGGGTTATCGTGTTGTCTGAACCCAGTCAGGGAGAGAGGGAGAGAGGGAGAGAGAGATAATGCTGACTAGGGATAGCCCTGGATCTTGGATAGTTTTGGAACCTGCCAAGGTGGCACTGGATTGACCGTGCGTGCATGTGTGTATGTGTGTGTATTGGGTCGGATGGGAGGTCTTTTCTTCTGAAGATGCTGCCATGACCAAGGAGTAGCGCTGGGGGGGGGGGAAGCAGAGAGCGGATGCTCCACTCCTCCTCTGCCTGACCCCATGCCCTCCTGCCCCACAGATCCTGCCCAGCCCCATCATCAGTTCCAACGGGCCCGGAGATGACAAGTTCTTCCGGAGCCAGAGTGCTGACATGGAGATGACTACAGAGAGGGAGCGTATCAAGAAGATGCTTTCGGAAGGGTGAGCACGAACCGGGGGGTGGGGAGAGAGGGGAGAGGGGAGGGGGCTGTTGTGTTCCACACTCTGCCTCTGTGAGCCACTCGGAGGGCGCCCATTAAAATCCAGAACTACGGTAAATGAGAATTTCTAACTCTGCCTGGATGCTGGGAACATAACCCTAAAGACCATCTTGGAACTGCAGCTTGTTTAAATGCTGGATCGCTAACTGGGATTATGGGTGCATTATGCTGGTGGTCCATCAACTGCATCGGCTTCCAGTCCATTTCTGGGTTCTATTCAAAGCACTGGTTTTGACCTTTAAAGCCCTTTACGGCGTGGGCCCAGAATACCTGGAGGGCTGCCTGTCTCCACATATACCCGCCCATGTGCTAAGATCTTTGCCAGGGACCCTTCTCTGCATTCCTCACTATCTGAGGTCTAGCAGATGGTAACTGGTGGGGAGGGCTTTCTCAGTGGTGGCCCCCGATTTGTGGAATGCACTATGGCCCACACCGTGTTAATGTCATTTGGCAGCAGGCAAAATTTGTGGGGGGCAGGGATGCAGAGCGGGCAGTATAAACACAAACTCTTAAGAACATCAGAAGAGCCACACTGGATCAGACCCAAGGGCCAACCGGATTCCGTGCCTGTGGGGAATCCACAAGAGCGCAATTGCTCTTGAGGTTCGATGCTGCTACGTTCTTGTCGTATTTAGTGTGGTATTCTACCTTTTCCGTTTTACATATTTTTTTTAAGTTGGCGTTGCGTGTGCTGCCGTAAGCGAGGCACAAATGTCTGAAGCAAGGAAATAACCATCCTGCTCTGCGTATCCTTCCCCTCCCTCCCTCCCTCCCCCACCACCAACCCCACCCTCCCAGGTCTGTCTGCGAAGTCCAGTGGGAAGCAGAGTTTTTCACTCTGCAAGACAATAACAACAAGCTGGTGGCCGCATTGCACGAAGCCAACACCAACGTGGATCAGTGGAAAAAGCAGCTTGCAGCCTATCAGGAGGAGACGGAGGTGCTGCGGCTACGAGTGAGTAGGCCAGGGCCTTTCTTATACAGCCGGGGGCGGGGGGGGGGAGTTTGGAATGGACGCAGTTCCTGCCTTGATCACATGCTTCACTGCGGTGTAGGAGTTAGAGCTTTTCTACACGAGGCATTTATCTTGTGCTCGTCATTCCCTTACTCAGGGCAGAGCCGGCGCTGCCACTAGGCGAACTAGGCGGCTGCCTAGGGCGCATGGCTAAAGGGGGCGCAGAAACGCTCCGCTCCTGGACACACACACACACACACACCGCGGGGATCGCTCAGCGCCCCTTTGTTTTTCCCCCGCGCCAAACAGCTGATCTTCGTCCAGCTGTTTGGCATCACAGTTGATTGTCTGGGGCTCTGCAGCGAGCGCCTCTCGGCTGCTGCCGCTTGGTCTGCGCCAAACAGCTGATCTCCACCCAGCTGTTTGGCGGGACTGCCGATTGCCGGGGTTCTGCTTTGGGCGCCTCTCGGTGGCTGCCGCTCGGTCGCCCCTTTAATTTTCTGCGCGCAACACCTGGGCGCGGGCGCGGAGGGGCTTGTCGCTGCCGCCGGTGCCGCGGGCCGTTTCCCACCTCCTTGCGGCCCGTTCCGTCCCAGCCCAGCTGCCTGGCCGAGCACTGCGCGCCTGCCTCCCTTCCCTTCCTTTCCAGGTGGCGGGGCCAGGGCGGGGGGGGGGGCACTGGGCAAGCAGGCGTTTCCCGGCTGCTTTGCTCCGGAGCCCCCCGGCGCGAGAGTGAGCAGATGGGCGCCCCTCCCACGAGTGGGTGTGGCTTTAGTGGGACGGCAGGTAAGGTTTATTATTAATGGGCATAGGGCTGGAGGGAGGGAAGGCTCAAGTGGGAGGGGGGGCGCTAAATATCTGATTTTGCCTAGGGCGCCAAACTGCCTTGCACCGACCCTGACTCAGGGTTGTTTACGGGTTCTTTAGAATACGTCATGACCCTCCAGTTTTACTTCTGTGTCTAACCAGCACTTTCGGCAAGTATTTCGAGAGCAGGGGAAATGTTGCCCTTTAATTGTGAAAGCGAAAGAAAGCGTGATTTCCTCTTGTGTATTTGCACTATTCCGCTATACCACAGTGCCACCTAGAGGTTATGTAGCAGAAAAGCAGGAAAGGAAACGCTCCTCGTGTAGTGATCGGAGCTCAATTCTTCAGCGAGACGGAAAATAGATGCAGCAAATTCACAGCCGATTAACCGCCCCGTGTAGAAAAGCTCTTACAGTGTTGGACTGGAACTCGGGAGATCCGGGTTCCAGTCCCCCCTCGGCCATGAAGCTCACTGGGTGACTTTCAGCCGCTCACTGACTCAGCCTAACCTACCTCGCAGGGTTGCTGTTGTCAGGATAAAATGGAGAGGAAGGGGACCATGTAAGCTGCCTTGGGTTCCTTGCAAGAGGACAAAGCGGTGGGATATAAATGGAATCATAAATAAACTCCCATCATCCCCGGCCATGCTGGCCAGGTAGATGATGGGAATTGTAGCCCCAACTCATCTGGAGGGCACCAGGGCTGGTAATACGGGTACCAGGGCACAACTGCAAATGAGCTGGCTGTAACACTGAAAGCCCTCGACGGCTTTTGGCACCAGGGTTTCCCAAACGGCTGAGAGTTGTAAGTCACAGGAGGCTTCCCCCCCTGAATTAAACCGAGGTTGCAGGGGGGGGGGAATGATTCCCTTGGGCCAAAAGAGGCTCCTTCCTTCTGCCCGATTGTGTGTAAGAATAGCAGTTCCCTGTCTTCAGAGAATGGCCCTCCTGGTGTTTCAGAACAAGGCAGGAGGGAAAAGGGACAGAGCCCAGACCACATGCAAAGATGTCCCAGGAGGTCCCAGGTCCAATCCCCTGCATCTCCCGTTCAAATGATTTCAGGTAGCAGATATGGGGAAAGAACCCTTCTCTCCAGGGTAGAGAATGCGAGGTTAGATGGACTTATAGTCCATCCTTGTCTGCTTCGGTGCATTATCGGAAGGCAGGAGCAGAGACGCCATAGATGGCCTCTTCTGAGGGCAAGTGAGTGACTGGGTTCAGACAACACGATAACCCACACTCAAGGGTTTGGGTTGTTGTTGAACCGTGGGTTATCGTGTTGTCTGAACCCAGCCGAGATAACAAACCATGGTTTGTTAACCACGAACAACCCATGAAGAGAACCCATGGTTTGTTGCTGGGTTGAGAACTGTGTGTTGTTCACCATGGTCTGTTATCTCGGCTGAGTCCAGACAACACGATAACCCACGTTTCAACAACCGCCCACGGTTCAGTGACAACCCGCACTCAACCCATACTCAACCCATGAGTGTGGGTTATTGTGTTGTCTGAACCCAGTCACATTCTCCTGGATTTTACCCATTGGGAGCGCCAGTAGTCACCCTCCCACAAGCTCTTAATACAAAAGCTGGGATATATTGGGAGAGGCATTCCTTTGAGTACTTGGGTTCTAATCCATATCTGGCTTTATAGACCAATACCAAAACCTTGAATCAGGCCTGGTGGCACACCAGCAACCAGTGCAGAGTTCTTAAAATCGGAGTGATGGGGGCTCCCACCTCCCCACCCCAGATAACAACCTGGCCCGCGGCATGGTGCGCTAGTTGCAGCCTCCAACCTGTCTTCAAGGGAAGCCCCACGTAGAGCGCATGACAGTAGTCCAGCCATGTGGTTATTAGAGCACGGATTACCGAGTCCAGGCTATCTTGCTCCAGGAACGGCTGAAGCATTCCTTGGTGCCGAGGCCTCCGGTTACAGCCTAGAATCCAGGAGCACCCCCAAGGTACACCTCTGCTCCTTCAGTGGGAGTGCTACCCTGTCCGGCACAAGCCACCTATCCAATGGCACCTTTGTCTTGTCAGGATTCAGCCTCCGTTCATTGGCCCTCATCCAGCCCATCACCGCTTTTAGGAGTGATGGAGAGATGGGAGTTGGGCGTCATCTGCATATTATTGACAACACCGAACTCCCCCTGTCGCTCTCCCAATGAAGGTTATCAACCAGGGCAACTGAGGCTCTTTTGGTGCCATGCCCAGGCCTGAAGCCAGAGTGTGAAACCGGTCGAGATAATCCAGATTACGCTACTTATTCCCGAGAAGTATTAGACGTGAGCATGAGAGAGGGAGACGTCCGCGCAATTTCTCTCCTGCTGCTTCTGTTTCCCGCTATTGCCTCGCACGCTCCCCTGTCTTGCTGCAGCCTGCTTGGCACGGCAAAAGACGCTCCCTGGCTGCTAAAATTAGCTTGCCTCCAAGGTCGTCAGGTTAGACGGGGGGCCGGCTGGGGAGAGAGAGAGACAGATTGCCCCTTGTCAAGCTCCTGTAACCAGGCCCTGCCGCCATCTCCACGGACAAAGGAGAAGTCACTGTTCATCCCTGGCTGGTGCATCTCCTCCCTGGAGGAAGGAATGCATAGAAAACACACACACACACACACACACACACACACACACACACACACATATATATATATATATATATACAGTGCTTTTTTTCTGGAGAAAAGGGTACCGGAACTCTTGGATTACATTTCCTCGGGAGTAGATGGCAATTAAATTGTAATGCAATTAATAGAAGAAAAGGTGCTGGAACTCAGTTCCGGTGAGTTCCACCAGAAAAAAAGCCCTGTATATATATATATGGGGAAACTCCTTGGACCATGGGGCTTGAACTTGTCATTCCTGGAAAATGCAGGGCAGGGAAGCTGCTCTCTCTCCCTGTCTCCCTCTCTCCTTCTCCCTCCCTCCCTCCCTCCCTCCCTCCCTCCCTCTCTCTCTCTCTCTCTCTCTCTCACACACACACACACACACACACATACACACACTTTAAAAACGTTAACCACCAAAATCTGTTTTCACCTACAAGCGTGAGCCGCCTCGACCCATTGTTTAGACCAGTGTTCTCCAACCTTGGGTCCCCAGATGTTTTTGGCCTACAACTCCCAGCATGCCCCAGCCAGCCATGCTGGCTGGGGCATGCTGGGAGTTGTAGGCCAAAAACATCTGGGGACCCAAGGTTGGAGAACACTGGTTTAGACAGAAAAAGATCCTACAACTCCTAGCATCTCCCAGCCAGGCTGACTGGCTGGGGAATGCTGGGAGTTGTAGGACTTTTTTCTGCCTAAACGAGCATAGGATTGCGCCCTTAAAGAGATAAACTGGAGCTGGAGCTATTTGTAGGTGTGGTGGGCTGTTTCCAAGAAAGTTCCCTTAACATGAGGGTTTGTAGCTTTCCAAAAGCTCAGATTCATATTTTTTTGTTGTTTTGCCTTACTTTTTTTTTTTTAGTTCTGTATTTAACTTTCCCAGTCATGGGAGCCATTGGAGCTGGGTGTGTTTTCATTCTTTCTTTCTTTCTGCATAATACATGTCTGCCCCGAGGTGTCTTCCGAGGATAAAAACACATCACTTGGCTCAACAATACTACAAGTGAGAAGGATCTTGGAATTGTGGTAGATCACAAACTGAATATGAGCCAGCAATGTGATGTGGCTGCAAAGAAGGCAAATGCTATTTTGGGCTGCATTAATAGAAGTATAGCTTCCAAATCGCAGGAAGTGATAATTTCCCTTTACTCGGCACTGGTTAGGCCTCATCTTGAGTACTGCGTCCAGTTCTGGGCACCACACTTTAAGAAGGACATAGACAAACTGGAGAGAGTTCAGAGGAGGGCAACAAGGATGATAAAGGGACTGGAAACAAGGCCCTATGAGGAGAGACTGAAAGAACTGGGCATGTTTAGCCTTCAGAAGAGGAGACTGAGGGGAGATAGGATAGCACTCTTCCAGTACTTAAAGGGTTGTCACACAGAGGAGGGCCAGGATCTCTTCTCGATCATCCCAGTTTGCAGGACACGGAATAATGGGCTCAAGTTACAAGAACCTACGTAGATTCCACCTAAACATCAGGAAAAATTTCCTGACTGTTAGAGCAATAAGACAATGGAATCAACTACCTATGGAGGTGGTGGGCTCTCCCAGTCTGGAGGCATTCAAGGTGCAGCTGGACAGCCATCTGTCAGGGATGCTTTGACCTGGATTCCTGCACTGAGCAGGGGGTTGGACTCGATGGCCTTGTAGGCCCCTTCCAACTCTACTTTTCTATTATTCTATTATCATGATATTGGCAAACGCCAATAGAACAAGAGGAAAAACTAACAGAAAAGCAAAGGAAAAAAAAGAGCCAACAGAAAAAAAAAACACCCTACCAGCAAAATACACATTTGCAGAAGCCTGAATGCCCTCCAAAACAGAACATTTTTCACTCAGTGCCATGATGGTGTAGGGGAAACCTTCAAGGGATAAAAGTATTCAGTGGCCCACATTGATACTGAACATTTTGCCTTTTCTGGTGCTGAATGGGGTACATTTACCCCTGAAGGACCAGGTCCGCAGCTTGGGGGTCATTCTAGACTCCCAGCTGTCCATGGAGGCTCAGGTGTCAGCTGTGAGCCGGGCAGCGCTGTATCAACTCCATGATACGGCAGCTGCGCCCCTACCTTCCTAATCACCTGCTCCCATCAGTGGTTCATGCCTTGGTCTCCCTCTCGCCTAGACTGTAATGAGCGCTCTACGTGGGGTTACCCTTGAAGACGGTCCGGAAGCTTCAGCTGGTAGAACGCGGCGGCTCGCCTGATTAAGGGCAGCCGCCGGCGTGATCACATCACGCCAGTGCTTAAAGAAGAGTTGCACTGGCTACCAGTTGCTTGCCGAGCCGAATTCAAGGTGTTGGTTTTGACCTTTAAAACCCTATACGGCTCCGGCCCAGCTTATCTCAAGGAGCGCCTCCAGCAACATCAAGTGGGCCGCTCAACAAGGTCTGCCACGGATGGCCTTCTCCTTATCCCATCAGCCAGAGCAGCCAGGCTGGTGGGGACTAGGAAGAGGGCCTTCTCTGTGGCGGCCCCCACATTATGGAACTCCCTCCCTAGTGACCTTCGCCATGCCCCCTCCGTGATGAGCTTCCGCCGTGCATTAAAAACATGGCTGTTCAGGCGGGAATATGGGGTGGGTTAGGTTTTTAATAAGAATTGTTTTATTGTTTTAATCATTATATTTTATTGTGTTTTTACTGTATTTTAATTGTACATCGCCCAGGGTGGCCGGGTGACCGGCCAGATGGGCGATTAATAAGTATAATAAATAAATAAATAATTAAAATCCCTCAACAGGCATTGAGATTTCGCCTGCAGTCCTAACCCCGAGAACCCCTGGCTGGAGGGCGCTGGGAAAAGGAAGATGTGCCCTTCTGCTAGGAGAGAGTCTGTCCCACTTATGCTCCTGGAAAGCTCAGAGGGCATAAATCTAGTAGGCCCCATAACAGGGTATTCTGGGGGCGGAGGAGGGGGCACCCTTAAATCACCGGATCCAAAGCTCCTCTGTTCCACTCTGACGCACCAGAATTCGGCCCTTCACCTGTGACTGGTGTGGATACCCACAGGAGGGGGAAGAAACAACCAGGAGCACGGAAAAGGTACATTATCCCCCCGGGTAAGAGTATATGGTAGGGGGTGTGCAACCACTCTGCCCCCAACGGCTGCTTGGGATGCTTGCTTGGGGGGCTGGGGACCACACCCACCCACAAACAGATACACACACACACACACACACACACACACCAGTGATCCTGTAGGAGGATTTATGGGGGAGGGAGGGAGAGAGTACAGGCAGTGGGGAAATTGGCGGGAGGGAATTTGGCAGTGGCACCCTTGAAGGGCCGTGGGTTGGGCACCTCTGGTGTATAGAATGCAGCCCTGAGGCCGCAGTCCTATACGCACTTACCCAGGAGTCAGTTCCATTGAATTCAGAGGGACATTCCTGAGTAAGAGTGCTCTATTGGTGCAGAATTTAAGCATGGTTAATGCAAAAAAATAGCTAGGGAAATTCGTAGCTTCCACTAAAAAAAAAAAAAAAAAAAAGCCAAGTTCCTAGTCCTTATGGCTGGGAAGATATGCTTGAAAGTAAGCGGGCAGTGCCTGCTAAAATCTCCAAAACCAGAGAGGGTGGCTGGACAGGATTTCCAGAGGATTTGCAGGCAAGGGGCTCAGTGCCCCTCCCCATGACTAAGAAAACCAGAACAAATTTTTGGAGAGTGAGAGGAGCAAGGCAAATCTGCAGCGCAGACCACAGGTCACTTCCGCTTTCCTTCGGATGGCCCAAGCGCAGAATGTTACGAGTGTAAAATCCGCTCGTCCTGGTCCGTCGCTCTGGGAGCGCTTCCCTATTTGCAATGGCGCGCTTGCTCCCCCTGGAAGGCTTGATGAGGGAAGGGTCACAGAGCCCCGGGGAATTCAGTGGTCACAGAGAGCCCCGGGGAATCAATTCTAGGCTTGCTGGCTTCCCCCCGCTTTGTTTCACTTTAACCGCAACCTGCTAACGCCAAAATGCAGCAGAGATTTAACAAAGGTCACACACACGCACACCGCACTGGACCTCTTCCAGCCCTCATTCACATCTTTCATCTGCGGCAGCAATTTCATTGTGGTCGGTCGTCATCATCCAAGCACCTCTGTGGGTTCCCCCCCACCCCACTCTACGGGCTGGATCTCATCTGGAGATCAAAACTGCTCCCAAACCCGCCCAATTTTGCTTCAGGGTCAAACCCATTTGGCAAGAAGAGAAGCCACTGTTTGCGAGGAGGGTAGCTTCCGGACTTCTCATCCAAACGTCTTCCTGGAATTTGGGAGTTCCAAATTACCCGGGCTCCTTTCCAAAGTGGCGCCTCTGATGCCAACAGCCATGCAGGCCGGGGGATGCTGGGAGTTGTAGTCCAGCACATCTGGAGGGCACCCAGTTGAGGAAGCCTGCTGCTGTAATAGCTTCATAAACCCACTCTTAATCCATAAATCCAGCTTCCTCTTCTTTTAATGTTCCCCATTCGAAAAAGTCTAGGACTTTCCAGCTGTTTCCTAAGTCCTCTGGAGAGCACTATTATCTCCTTGGCCATTTATAGAGCAATTCCGAATACCTGGAATAGAGCAATCCTGAATAAGATGGGATGGAGACTTTCATGGAGGATGATCCTCCACTTCCCAATCTCTTCCGGCTTGTACCAGTCAGGGAAACAGTGGGTGGGAATGTTTCTCTCTTTTTCTCCTGGCGGTTCAGCCGGCATAGGCAAGCAGCCCGATCCAGGGACGAGTTGGAGAAGCAAGGGGGCTTTGGATCTAGTGCCCTTGATCTGGCCCCAACACGCCCTCTGGATTGTCCCCTGTCCATCCCCCCACTTGACTCCTCTGCCGATACTGGCTAGTGGATCCTGGGAGAAGAGAACACCAAGTTGGGGAAGTTTAAGTAACTTCTGACCAGGGTGGTGCTGGGTACTGAAAGAAGTGGGGCTCAGGCACACAGCAGGACAGAAAAGAATGCACAAATTTGCATGTGCTAATTTACGTATGCTCTAAAGCAGGGCTCTCCAACCTTGGGTCCCCAGATGTTGCTGGGCTACAGCTCCCAGAATCCCTTGCCATTAGCCATGCTGGCTGGGCATGCTGGGAGCTGTAGGCCAGCAACATCTGGGGACCCAAGGTTGGAGAGCCCTGCTCTAAAGTCTGCAAAGGGCCCTGTCTCCTAAGGACACCCCTCTTTGTAAAAAGGGATGCATGGACAGGGGAGAGGAGGGCATATGATTTCAGGAAAAAACCTCAGGCAGAGAGATTTGGGGCGGGGGGGGGGGCAGCAGGAGGAGAAGCACATGTGGGCAAAAAGCCCAGGGGGATCTAATGCAACAGAAATCCTCAGGGCCCCTGGACCTTTCTTTCAGCAAGTGCCCCTGGATAGCAGGGTGGTGGGGCAGAGGGCCTCCCAGAGATTTGGGGCTCCCAATGAAAGATCTGGGGCTCCAACCCTGCTTGGCCGGGCACCCCCTAACACCTCCTCTGCTTCTGCCGCAACCTAATCCCCCTTGGATGGACAATGCAGGGGGCTAAGATAACTCCATTATTCAGCTATCACCTAACCAAAGGAAAGTATAGCCAGATCTGACCAACAAGTTTGACACAGACATAAAAAACACAGAGCATTGCAAACTGAAGGGTCTGGGAAGAGAACGCTGGACTAGAGGAACCTTTTGGGTTTGCTCCAGCAACACAGTTCTTGACTCCTTCAGCTGATCCTTCACAATCACGACAGCTAGAATGTTTCATGTGTATTAAAAATAAATACATACATAAATCTCCGATTCTGAATTTATATCAGGAGGACGCACGCGGTGACCTTAACTATCTTTTCCTCTACCCCACAACCATTTTTAGAGGCTGCTGCTTGAAGGCCGCAAGAGATTCTGTACCCCTGCCCGCCCCACCCACCCCCCGGCCTTCCCAAGCAGCTGATGCAGGCTTGAAGAATGAGCTTCTAAAAATGAATCCTCTCTCTCTCTCTCTCTCTCTCTGAATAATTGACATTCTCTCCCCAACCCTGTTCTCTGCACAGCGATGTTCGGAATGGGAGAGCGGCCAGCAATCTCACAGGCTGGGTTTGCACCAGCTTTAGCCTGCAGCAGCACCTCTACGATAGCTTCCGCAGGGCAGGAGCGGGCGGCGTGACGGTCTGAGGATCCAGTCCCGCTGGCCTCATTCTTGCGCTTTGCTGTCAGCTGACTCTCCTTCGCAAGGGAGTGTGGAAGGAGGAAGCGGGGACATGTAAGGTCACCTTCTTTGCCCTGACAAAAGGAGGCACTGAAGCAGGGCGAGTCTTTGACAGCTGGAGCTTGTTTTCATGTTTCATGGAGATATATGTGAAGCTACCTTGTCCTGTGTCAGATCCTTAGCCCCGGAACTAGCAGTACCTGTCTCCTGTCTTGGACAGTGAGAGGCCTTTTCCTGCTTTGCCAAAAACACTTCTACTTATTTATTTTTCACGGGAGATGCCGGTTGCTGTACCTCCGTAGGCAAAGCAGGTGGCTCTATCCACAGAGTCCGTGCTCTTCTGGCAGCTGTGCAGCGCAGGCCCTAGTTTTCGGCACAAAGAACAGACTTCAGTCTTCAGAAAGCTTGAAAATGCAGTGTGTGTGTGTGTGTGTGTGAGAGAGAGAGAGAGAGAGAGAGAGAGAGAGAGAACGAATAAAAGCAGTGATGGCACCAGAAAAAAATGGGGGGGGGGAGGACACAGAAAGGGCAAAGTGCATTTCGGAGTGTATTTGTATTTCAGATTAATGCTCCCACGCTCAATATATCTTATTTCCAGCAAGGCCTATTGATCTGGGTGGACTTAAGAGCTTGATGTCAGTAGGGGATAAGAGCTGAGTGTCATTGTCTTGGAAGGGAGCCTGTTGGTATCATGGCTCCCCGCCCTCGGGCTTTCTAGTGTGCAGTGGAAGATTTTGACGAGGCACAGGCTACTTCCTCGGGGGTAGGACAGTCAGTGCCTTATTCGGGGCCCTCCCAGCCAGAGGAGATCTGCCCTTCCATCTGGCTCAGAGGATGAGTCCCTGGCAAAACCGCCAAGTCCCCAGCCTCGTAGAAGTCTCAGGCTACAAAATTGGGTGAGGGCCTTTTAACAATCCGGTCAGTTCCTCCGGGCCGGGGGGGGGGGGCAGAGCTGATGTCTTGTCAGCCTAGATAAGGCTTCAGTTGGCTTTAGTTTCCTGCTGAGACAACATCTTCCTATGGTTTTAGCAGAGAGCTCCAGCCAGCAGGACCCACTTGGAGCTCTCCAAGGTGCTGTTTCCTTCCTGCCTTGATCTGACTGCCGTCAGATGTTACCGGCTTCCGCTGTGAGCCTCAAAAGGACCACAGAATGGGACCGTTGACTATCTTAGGGCTGGCTGGGGAATGCTGGGAGTTATAGGACTTTTTTAAACTGCCTAAATATGCATAGGATTGCACCTTTAGTGGCTTTCCTTCCCTGCCACACTCCAGTAGCACCTATGGAGAATAAAGCTTCCAGTAGCCCATGTGTAGGGCAGGCAGCAAAAAAGTGGTTGGGGGCAAATATTGAGTCCTGCCCCAAAGCAGAGCCATTTTGTGGTGGTGCCTGCAGCAGTTTCTCAAATTCCCAGATGTACCCACAGTTCCAAATAGGTTAGGGACCTCTGCCTTAGTTGGCTGGTAACGCTTCTGTTTCCTCGCCTTTACATAGCTGTGTTTGGACGGGTGGTGCAAATTCAACCCTTGACATTTTTCTCATGAAGAGAGCTCCCCGCAGGGCAATAACGTCTCCTTTCCAGGCTTGGGGCCGGCTCGTCCATCCTGCTCCTTCTGTAACCCCAGCTGTGCTAAGCAACCCTGTCCATTCTCTGCCTTCTTCTCTCCACGCCCCCCACCCCCACCCGCGATCTCAAACAGGTGGCAGAGCTGGAAGCCGAAAGAAGGCAAGAGCCCTCCAGCGAGCTCAAGGAAGATCCCAGTCCGGCACTGGAAGAGTTGGAGCAGCTGGTGAGAGCCAAAGACGAGGTAAGGCTCAGCTTGTCTGAGCGTGGAAAGCTAAGCAGGGTCAGGCCTGGTTATGTACTGGGATGGGAGACCCCTCCTCTAATTTCCTGCACTGAGCAGGGGGTTGGACTTGATGGCCTTCTAGGCCCCTTCCAGCTCTTATGATCCTATGAAGTAGCCATCCTAGCTGGGTTAGTGCGGTGCCTAAGAGACCCGGCTGTGAAGGAAGGTGCCCACAATTAAGGGGCGACCCTTAACTCGCTCGGCAGCCTTAAGAAAGCCCCTCTCCTTCAGCCTCAGTCTGCAAGGGTGCAGGCAGCAATACTGTGGCATGCCTTGCAGGGCTGTTGTCATGATCACCACAAGCTCCTGCACTTCAGAGCACGTACTTAAAAGTGTCTATAGGGCATACTTGGGCACAAAGCGTGATTGCCGTTAGTGCTTCTGCAGTTCAGGAAATCTTGCTCGATTCGTCGTATGAGTTGATTTTATTTATTTATGATATTTATATCCCGCCTTTTTTCCTGCAAGGAACCCAAGGCGGCTTACGTAATCCTTCTCCTCCTGCTCTCCATTTTATCCTCACAACAACCCTGTGAGGTAGGTTAGGCTGAGAGTCGGCGACTGGCCCAAAGTCACCCAGGGAGCTTCATGGCCGAGCGGGGATTAGAACCCGGATCTCCCGAGTCCCAGTCCAACCCTCTAACCACTATGCCACACCAGCTTTCAACTCTGATTAGAGTTGTTGTTTCCCCTATAGTCTATTTAAAACTGGAAGCTAGATTTTTAGATTTTTATTCCCATTTTTATTATCACTACTGTACCTCTGGGCTGATTCGTTTGACTGCTTTTGTTTTATTGTATTATATTATATTGCGTTTGTATTTCTATATTAATGATACTTTTGGTTTTAAGATGATTGTTTTTATTCTGTTTGTTTTTTCTTGTAAACCGCCAAGGGAGCCTTTTGGCTGATGGGCGATGTAGAAATATATTAAATGAAAAATGAAAATGAATAAAGCTGCTTGGGAGCAGGTTCTGTTTGGGGTTTTGGGGGGGTGGGGAGGGGTTACCTATAAAACTCTACAAGAGTGGTGTTGAACTTCAGGCCCCAATCCCCAGCTGGCCACGCCCCTTTCTCCTGACCGCCAATCGTTTGGTGGTTTCTCAGCTTTTGTGCGGTTCCCCCCCCCGCCCCATTCTAAAAGGTTGAAATCCCCCCCCCCGAAGGCTTAGTCACTGGCAGGAAGAACTTTAAGTGAAAACATGCTGGTATTTTTGGCCCCACCCCTTTTGCCTTCAGCCCCGCCCACCCCTGGAATGCAGCCCTCGAGCGTTTCTCCGAAATGGAATGTGGCCCTTGGGCTGAAAGAGGTTCTGCACCTCTGCTCTACAAGGTACCCAGTACACTGAGGACACGGAAAGGAAGGAAGATAACCCAAAGCAGCCTTTCCCAGCCTGGTGTCCTCCAGGTGTTTTGGACTACAATGCCTAGCCTCACCAGATCACATGGCCAATGGTGAGGGATCATGGGAGTGGAAGTCCAAACCATCTGGAGGACGCACCAGGTTGGGGATGGCCGACCCTAAAGCACAAAGGAGCATGAGGCTCATGTCCCATTTTGAAGAGTCACACAGAAGAGGGGGAATTTTCACAGATTTTCTTCACCAAAGCATAGAGTTGGGAGGGAGCTCGGAGGTCATCTAGTCCAGCCCTCTCCTGATGCAGGAAAACCACTCCTACAGCATGCTCAAGAGGGGGCCGTGCAGCCCCTGCTTAAAGGAGGAGAACCCAGCACCTTCCAAGGCAGGCGGTCCCACTGTCAAACAGCGTGTCCCATCTGGACGTCTTTCCTAACACTTAGTCAAAATCCTGACTATTCTATCCTTTCCCATTCTCTTGGAGCAGCAAAACATCATCTTATCCATGTGATCGCCCTTGACATGTTTAATGCTGGCTTCCTTATTGCCTCTTCATTGTCTCTTCTCCAGGCAATATCGGACAAATTCATGCAGGAGGAGGCTATCCGTGGCTACTAGTCCTAATTGGCTCTGTGCTTCCTCCGGTATCGGAGGCGGTGTGCCTGTGTACACCAGTTGCTTGGGGAACATGGGCGGGAGGGTGCGGTTGCACTCCTGTCCTGCTTGTGGGTTTCCCGTGGGCAGCTGGTTGTCCACTGTGTGAACAGAATGCTGGACTGGATGGACCCTTGGTCTGATCCAGCATCAGGGCTCTTCTTATGTTCTTACGTTCAGGCTAAAAGTATCATAGAACCATAGAAAAGTAGAGTTGGAAGGGGCCTGTAAGGCCATTGAGTCCAACCCCCTTCTCAGTGCAGGAATCCAAGTCAAGTAGCCAAGTCAGGTAGCCAGCACCCTGTGAGAGCTGGACTGACCCGGGTTCAAAAGCTCCCCTAGCCAATGACCCTCAGTCCCAGTCACGCAGGCGGAAGGAGGAGATAACAGCAGTTAATAAAGATTAAAGAGTTTATTTGTAAGACCCAATTACATGGGATTAAGGCAAGCAATGCATCTCCTACTCACTACATCATTGCAGATACAAATCCAATACCCCAGTGGTAAGGCTAGATGAAGTGAAGTCCAAGAGACATGTCGAGTCGAGACGAGCAAGACAGCAAGTGGAAGAGAAGAGTGAACCTATCAGCAAGTGTGTTAGCTTTATACCACCTATAAATAGGATATTACTCACCCCAGTTGTATAACCTATTCATCAACATGTTGATCCCAAAACCTGTCCAAGGTTGCTGAGTCATATCACCTCGAGACTATGTCTCGTGACCAAAGACCTTGAGTACTTGAACTCAAGAGACACCCACCAGGTCAGGTGATAATCCCGATGTCAGGTGGTAATCTCGTTCTGCCTATGCAAAACCCAACACACCCTTCACATCCTCCCCTCTCCGAAAGACTCGCAAGATTCTCTTCCTCTTCTGCACCTCTGGGTGGCCCAAGGAGCCAAGAGCAGAGCAGAGCAGAGCTGGGGAATGGCTTTTAAGGACAGAAGGACGTAAGAGCAGCCTGAATGGATCAGACCCTTGGTCAGTCGCCCACCATCCTGCTTCCAAAAGTGGCTGGCCTTTGTTGTTTTTTTATCATTATTTTTTATTGTGAATTTCAATAATAAATCAAAGATGAAAACAAAAAGAAAAACGTAATAAATATTACAGTTTTCCTACATGAGATTTGAATAGGTCAATTATGATGGATACATATGCTATGTATACCCCTACATATTTTATATAAAATGAGATATACTACTATCCGTAGTAATACATAGGCTTCAACAAAGGCAGACCAACTATCCATATATTTATCCATTCATAGATTATGCCTAAAGACCACCCATTCAAAAATTGAAAGTGTTGTTTTATTTATTATTTATTCATTATATTTATACCCCGCCTTTTTTCCTGCAAGGAACCCAAGGCGGCTTACATAATCCTCCTCCTCCTCTCCATTTTATTAAGCCCTCAACCCGCTGTGTTATTGAAGGTGGCCCTTTGTCCTTCCAATGTTGTGATTTTAGTCTTTTACCTGTCAAAAGGGCATGTAAAATCCATTTACTGACTTTGCGTTAAGTTCCAAGAAGCTGGTAGGTAGTAATTAAGAAGTCAGTAAATATTAAAGAGCTTTCCGTCACAAAGTCTACCCGTGTTATTGCCTCCTCCCAAAAAGAGGCGGCCATTGGGCATTGCCCAAACATATGAATAAGAGAAGCACTGGCTGTGTTACACCTCCAGCAGTTAGCCGATTTAGACAAGCCCTTGTTAAAAAGATCTTGTGGCTGACCTTGTGATGTGCACAGGCAGGGAACCAAGGCGGCTGCTCCCCAGCAGCTGGGATTCGGTGGCATAGACTGCCGCTCAACATGGAGGTTCCACCGAGTCCAGCAGCCATGCTGGACTTTCTCCTCCATTCATTTGCCTAATCCAGGGCTGGGCAACTTTGGGAGGTTCAGGGGGGCTATATTTGCCCTCGGACCCTCCCCTCCCCCACCATAGGCCTCACTTCGTGGGCTGCCCCCCCCAATCAGGTCAAAATCAGCAGCTAAGTGCTCTGCAGCACCCCCTAGCCAGCAGTGGCTGGTGGCTCCAATTTCAGTGGGGTGGTGTATCCACTCCGGGTTTCAGTCGGAACTTTAAAGGAGCTATCCATGCTCCTGAACCTATTGGGGGGTTCAGCACCACGGATAGCTCCTTAAAAGTTCAGACTGAAGCCCGGGGTGGACACACCGGCCCACTGATAGTGCCACCATCAGTCTCTAGTGTCCCTCGCACTAAAAGGGTTAAATTTGGCTTGTTCTCAAGCTAAATTTGACCTTTCCCCGTGCTCTGTAGTGCTAAAAGTCAGTTTGGGTGGGTGGGTGGATTAATTTTTTTGCCGCCGTGGCATGGGGTGGGGTGGGCCACACCGAGGTGTGACAAGGGACGTGTGTTTTCCACCCCTTGTCTACTCTCTTAAGGCCCATCTATCCGACAGAGGTTCTCATAAAGGACACGGGACGCTGCCCGTTCCAAGTACCCCTCCCTCTGCCCTGATCGCAATAGCAAAGACGTCTTCAAGTCCTGAATACGCTGAACTAGTGTAGCCAAGAGCCGAGCGAATGCGGGGAGGACAGAGCCCTCTTCCCTTGGAGACGGTGCCTCCGAACCACACACACGCACACACCCTGCAGATGTTCTAGCGCTGCCCTCCCCAGACCCTCGTGGCCGCGTTGCGCCCCTTTCCCCATCAGCAGCTGTCGCCGGCCTCCGCTTCATCTCCCCTCTCGCAGGGGCGCCAATTAAATTAACGGTTTAGAACGGAGGTTTAATTACAGGGCTCATTTGCATACCCCTTCCAGGAATGCTGTGCAAGCCAAAAATGCAAGTTTAAGTGACTCGATATCCCTTGTTGCCTTTTCTTTTTCTTTTCCTCTCCTCCTAGTAACAAGAATTAACGTTTACCTAAAGCAGGGGTGGGCAACGTCTGGCCCTCCAGATGTTTTGGCTTGCAACTCCCAACGGCCCCAGCCAGCATAGCCCACCCCCGATCAAAAGCTTGAGGATGTTCAAAGCGCTTTCTGCTGCATTGCCTCAGTAATCCTCGCAACACTCTAGTATTAACCTTACCTTGTGCATCTAGGCAGGGGAATGGCCTTTCTAAGCAAAAGCAAGTTTGTGGCCCGGGCAGGCGTTTTTGACCGCGGGACTTCGTTAATTCATAGCTCGGGCTTATAGCCACTGTGCTCTACTTAGCATTTAGATAACAAAAGAGTCTTCTGGCACCCGAAGGATAAGCTTGTTTTGCGTACATTTAAGCTTTGACTGTAATGGCTGGGTTCAGAGAACAAAGGGTTGAGTGGGTTGTCGTTGAACCGCGGGCTGTCTTTGAAATGTGGGTTATTGGCCGGGTTTCCACGATCATCAGGAAAAGAAGCCACGCGATTTGCCTAAATTACCCGTATGGCTTGCCGTGTCGTCTGAACCTGGTGAGGTGCACGGCAGGAGTGGCTTCAAGACCACCCCAGAACCCATGGTTTGTTGTAGCGTTCCAAGGTGGTTTCGAAGACACCCCCCCACTGCGCACCTCGCCGGGTTTAGACAACGTGGAAAGCTACACGCTGCAAGGGTGGTTAGGCAAATTGCGCGGTGCGCACCCAGCACACACAGGGGTGGGGGAAAGAAGCCACCATGGCTTCTTTTCCCGATGATGGCGCGAACCCGGCCAGCATGTTGTCTGAACCCAGTTGTGCCAACAAGCCATGGTTTGTTAACCACAAACGACCCGTGAAGAGAACCCATGGCTTGTTGTTGGGGTGTGAACTGTGGGTTGTCTGTGGTTAACTAACCATGGTTTGTGAGCATGGCTGGTTTCAGATGACATGACAACCCATGATTCAACAAGAACCCACAGTTCAACGACAACCCACGTTCAACCCTTGAGCGTGGGTTATCGCGTTGTCCGAACCCAGCCAATACAGCGTGTCCTGTTACAATGCAAAGTATTTTGGGGTGGGTGGGCGGGATGGTTCTAGCAAATGAAAACTCCCAGAAATAGTTTGTTGATGTGGATCGACACATCTGCCTGCAATCTTGGTCTCTCCTTGGGGCCTGTCTTGATGAGCACCTGCCCTCGAAAACTGACAACGACACCCCTGGCCATGGCCCATGGAGAAGGGGAGAACACGACCCAATGACCTTTTGCATGCCTGGGGGAGGGGGGAAAAGGTCATGCCAGGGGCAAAAGACGGGAACCCGGACCTCCAGCTCCACAGAGCAGTTCCCTTGCCGCTCAGCCACAGAATCAGACCCACCGTGGCACATTTGTCTTCTCACCCCCAGCCTCAAGGAGCCCTTGCCAGGAGAGGAGGGTCAGAATCCTTCCCCCCCCCCTTTTTAAATTTTGCTTTGAAAGTTTGAACACATCTCTTTCTAACGGCAGAGACATATTCCGGGGTGGGGTGGGGGGTTGTTTGGCATGTCTTGGCCACCAGTCTCCAAACGAAAAGCACTTTTCTGTTCCCTTCCACGATTCCCCTGTCATTCAGGAACTTCAGCAGCTCAAGAGCCAGAAAGGGAGAAGCTGGGAAGCGGATGACCAGTGTGAGGAAACCCACCAGAAGGTGCAGGTAACGGAGATGCTGGTGCGCAGAAACGCTTTTGGGGGGGGGGGTTTGCAGTGGGGGCTTCTCCAAATCTGTCCAAAGAATCAACCTTTTTTTTTTCCCCCAAGTTGAGTGTGTCCCCTCAAGAAAGCATTTATTATTTCTTTGCCGCCAACGCACCTTGGGCTGTGTCTCCACAGAAAGTTGTGTCGGGGTTTTGTTTAGTTTTTGACATTTTCCCCGAAGCATCTGCCCCGATGGGCCTCTTTGAGTTACCTAAAGCCAAACAAGCGGAGCTGCTTTATAGGAGCTCAGATCCACCTAACCCCGCAGGGTCCCCCCCCCCTGCACGGGCTTCCCAGAACCTCCAGCAAGGAGAGCCTTCCCCGGTCCGGTGAGCAGAGAGATCCTTTTCAACTGGAGCTGCTGGGTATTGTACCTGGGACTACTTGTGCATTCTAAGCAGGGCCTCCACCGCTGGCCGGTGGCCCCTTTCCAGCACCAAAAAAACCATCTTGTACTACGGCAGCCTTCCTCGGTGATGGGAGGTGCACTCCAGCACATCTGGAGAGCACCAGCTTGAGGAAGGCTATTACGGTGAGTGATGCAGAGGCCTTTCCGAGTCCTGCTAGCTGTGGTCATCCAACTGGAGATGCCGGGGACGGAACCTGGGGCCTCCAGCATGCAAAGCATGGGTTCTACCCATCATCATCATCATCATCATCATCATCATCATCATCATCATCATCATCATCATCATCATCAAAGTATTTGTATACCACTCCACATCAAGCAGATTCCAGAGTGGTGCCATGGTCCCTCCAGCCAGATGGGGGTCCTTTGGACCCCCGAGCCCCGTTTGACTTCCTCGCGGCCCCCGTACCTCCTGAGACCCTCCCCCCTTTTCCTTCTTTTCTTCTCAGGAGCTGGAGAGACGGAACACAGAGCTGGAGCGGCGCTTGCGCCTGGCCGAGCACTCGCTGTCCGAGACGCTGTCCGAGCGGGAGAAGATGTACCACGAGGTGGCCAAAGTGGCCGAGATCATGGACATGAAGATCTTCGAGCTGAGCGAGCTGCGGCAGGACTTGGCCAAGCTGGTGGAGAGCAACTGAGCTCGGGAGCGGGGCGGCAGCGGGGCGAAGGCTGCCAGTCCTCCTAAAACATTGCCCCGGTTGTCCTCCTAAAACATTGTCCTCCTAAAACATTGCCCCGGGTGCGAGGTGGATGACCGGTGAGCCCCACACTGTGGTCTCACCCCCTTCACCCTCCGTGGGCAGCCCCCGGAGAGGAGGAGACTGGGCATCACCTTCAGACCCGTTTCCCCGGACTTGGTTTCCTTTCGGATGCTTCCATTCCTACAAACGATGGCGGCGTGTCCTTTCTTTTCTAGCCCGAGGCAGTACAAGAGGTTTTTCCACTCCAGTAGGTTTTGATAGAGAACTGTTCCCCCTCCCCCCCCCGCGCGCCCCACATCCTTACCAGAACCCGCAGCGGAGTCAAAATTCCCCTGTCTTTCCTGTAACCCTCTTGCTGTGTCTTTTTTAACAAGATTGCTTTTTATAGATTACCGGAAACTTCCCAAACGCAGCCAAACAAACGCCCAGAGGGAAGCTTGGATCTCTTGTGGGAAGAAAATGGGGCGCGCTGTTGTTTTCCCTTTCTCTCCCCGCCTCCCCCTTCCATTGTATGATCTTTCAAGGCAAGCAATGACTTTGTTTTCGTGGGTTAGGCAAATCTGTGAAAGTGGCATTCGGTGTGGAAAAGCAGGCAGGGCGAGGGGAGGGGGGGGTGGAGGAAGGGAGGGTGTTAATGTCAGAGGAAAACGGCTCACTCCGTGGGGGTGGGCAAGCTTGCACCAGCTGCCAATTCGGCACCTCGCCAAGTTCCAATTAATTAGCACTAAACGGAGAAATTTACCCTCTTCTGGTTTGATAAGGACACGCAACTCGCTCATAGCGGCGAGGAATACTCCTAGAGGTGTGTACGTGGATGTCTGTGTGTGTGGGTGGGGTGGGTGGGTGTTTGGCAGGAGCGCAAGTCCCAGCATGCTTTGCTCTTGCTTGATCCGTCGCCCTCCCTGGAAAGAGGCCTTCTCTCCATCCATGACACAAGAAGAGCATTTCAGACAGCCAGACACTGCAAGAGCATTTGATCCCTCGTGTGCGAAAGGACCCTTAAAGCGGGGTGGGGGGTGGGGGGGAAGCTGGAGCAATGCATTCTGGGACACAGCCTCCAGGGAGAAACAGACCTCTTCCTGCCCACCCCTCTTTCCCACTCAACTCTCAGGTACACCTGTCCTGTAGACCCAAGACCTACAGAACCGACATGGCTACTATGTTCATTGTGGTGCTATGTGGGGCTGAATCAGGGCTTGACTAGTGAGACTTTGGTGCATGTTTTGCAGACATGGCTTCTCCCACTTTGGTGAAGTGCTCAAAAGTGCTGGAATTGTGGCCCAAGAAGCTGGTTGTATGGATTTCTATTCTGCAATTGCACCGGACATAGCAATATCCAGCGTAAAGCTTGGCATCCTAAATCTCAGCTTTTGTTATAAGGTTCTAGCCCTCTTGACTTTGAAGATAAACCCGAGGGCATAAGAAGAGCCCTGCTGGGTCAGACCCCAAAGTCTGTCTAGCCCAACACCCTTTTTTCAATAGCGGTTAGTCGAGGTGCCTCCGAGAAGTTTGTCGTATGCCCCCTCGCGCCCAGAAATGAGGCACGCTGCCCCTATGAATGGAGGCTCCTTTGGACTCGTCATGGCTGATGTGCACCAATAGGTTTATTTTCCACGAATTTGTTCCTAATCCTTTAAAAAAAAAAAACAACAACAACCACGGAGCTAGTGGCTATCGTCACATCAATTTTGTAAACTGGTCATGCGTTGCGTGAAGGGATGAGCTTGAGTGAATTTGGGCAGTGCCCAGTGAGATCTCCAAAGCAGCCAGTGGGGGCTGGTGGTGCGGGATATTCAGCAGTCCAGGGCTGGGGGGGGGGGGGGCTACAGTGCCCCATTGCCACCCCCACCCCCACCCTGCAAGCAAACGCAGAATAGAATGTTGTTTGGGTAAGCTGCTGCAGAATCTAGGATGTCTCCAATTGCGGAATGTATTCAGCCGAACCTGTGGATTGTGTTTAAGCGTCCTGATGAATGTTGGGGGGGTTTAATAAGACAAAAAAGATGGTAGCATCAGAATCCTGGCTTTTTCTTTTCTTTTTTTTGTTAGCCGCCGCCTTTTAATCAGAAACAGAACTTCAAAGGGAGCTTTGGTGGCACTTTCTGTTGGTTAACACAACGGGACTGTCTTGATACAGCCTCGGGCGGCCTTCCCCAAGCTGATCTGCTCCGGACGTGTTGGACAGCAACGCCCATCATTCCCAGCCAATGATGGGAGTTGCAGTGCAACACACCTGGAGGGCAGCATGTTGGGGAAGGCTGTTCTAGAAGATGGGTGGGCAACTTGTGGCCTTCCAGGTGTTTTGGGCTACAACCTCGCAGCATCCCTTCCCCTTGGCTATGCAGGTTGGGGCTGACGATCAAAACATCTGCAAGGCAACAAGTTGCCAACTCCTGGTCTAGAACAATCATTCCCAGCGCACAGACATACACACACATTTTCCAGAGAAAGTCTGTCTTTTCCCTCCCACCCCATTAATCAGTGTTCAGACAACACAACAACCCACACTGAGTATGGGTTGTTGTTGAACCGTGGGTTGCTGTTGTTGAACCGTGGGTTGCTGTTGTTGAACCGTGGGTGATCGTGTTGTCTGAACTCAGCTGTGCTAACAAGCCATGGCTTGCTAATCACAAACAGAAGTGAACCCACAGTTTGTTGCTGGCTTGTGAACTGTGGGGTTGTCCACCAGGGTTTGTTATCTCGCTTTGGTTCAGACAACACGATAACCCACATTTCAGCAACAAAACCCACAATTCAACGACAACCCACACTAAACCCTTGAGTGTGGCTTAACCCAGCCATTTCCTCCCCCCCCCCATACCTTTGAAAGCAAGAAGCTGTTTCGACAGAAAGGAAATCTTTGTTGGGGGGGGGATACTTCTGACACCATTCCGGCGTCAGTCCCCAAGGCAACAAGGATTACGGTAGCCACAGCTTCTGTGGCTGCCTTCCCGTGGGGTCCTTTCCCAGAATATCCAGCCAAAATCACCGGCAAAGCGTGGAGTGCATTTTCTTTCTCCCGGCACTGCCCCCACTGCCATGACAGTTTTGAGGGGGCAAAGGCGCGGCCGTGGGACCCCCTTGGCTGCGCTTCGGAGGCGAGTTGACAGCAATGAGGGAGGGCAGAGAGGAGGGAGGAGGAGGAGGAAACCTGCGGAGGAGAATGTGAATCGCTCCATTATTGATGGAGGCAGCCGAAACAGCAGGCAGAAGACAGAGCCACCCCAGGAGGGAAGGGGTGGGGCGTCGTGCGCCTTCGTGTCTGAAAAATGCACCACGGTTAAAGTCCGTAGCAGAGGGATCTTAAGAGTTGGAGGGAGCTTTGTAGGCCATCCCCCCCCCCCCCCGCGTCTTCTCCAGGCTAAACGTACCCGGGTTCCCTCAACCTTTTTTTTCATAGCACTTGTTTTCTATATCGTCCTCCTTCTCTGAAGCCATTCCAGTTTGCCTACGTCCCTAAAATGTCAGAAATGGACACAGTACACCAGGTGAGGTTGGACTACTGCAGAAGAAAGTGGAACCATTACTTCTCATGACTTGGAAAAACTATGGTTCTAGGAATGCAGCCTAAAATCGCATTGGCCTTTTTTTTTGCAGACGCCTCACAGTGTTGGCTTATGGTTCAGCTTGTGATCAGGTACCATCCCGGCATCCTTTTTCACATGTACTACTGCCAAGCCAGACATGGCCTAAATACAGAACGTTGCAGACTTCGTTGAATTTCATTTTGTTATTTTTGACCCAGTTTCCCATTCTATTGAGGTCATTTTGAATTTTATTCCTATATTCTGCAGTGTTAGCTACGTCTCCCGGTTTTGTGTCATCCACAAATATGATAATGGATTCCCTTTACCCCATCATCCAAGTTACTGATAAAAAACATTGAAGAGTACTGGGTTCAGGAAAGTGCCGCAGCACTCCACTCCAGACCTCCCTCCAGTTTGATGAGGAACCAGTACAGTTTTCCAACCGGCTATGAATCCACTTGATGGTATTATTAATATCTAGGCTGCATTTAACTGGTTTGTTCACTAAAATATCATGGGGGACTTTGTCAACTGCTTTGCTAAAACCAAGATCAATTATGTACACAGCATTCCTGCTGTCTACCAACCTAGTAACTCAATCATTCATTTCATTTATTTATTTATTTATTTATTCATTCATTCATTCATTCATTCATTCTATTTATACCCCGCCTTGTTTCCTGCAAGGAACCCAAGGCGGCTTACATAGTCCTCCTCCTCTCCATGTTATCCTCACAACAACCCTGTGAGGTAGGTTAGGCTGAGAGTCAGTGACTGGCCCAAAGTCACCCAGTGAGTTTCATGGCTGAGCGGGGACTAGAACCCGGATCTCCTGAGTCCCAGTCCAACACTAACCACTATGCCCCACATCCGAACCTCTCTGGGTGGTTCACAACAGTTTGTACATAAAAACAATAAAAACATACAAAATAGTTAAAAAGATTAAAAACCAAATTTAAAAGCACAGTTTAAAATAACAATCCAAAAGTTAATAAAACTAAGCCTACAGGTGACAATCCCCCCCCCGTGCTATTTTGAGCTCTTAACTATTGAATGCCTTGGCAAAGAGGGAAGTCTTAACCTGGCGCCGAAAAGATAGTAAGGTTGGCGCCAGGCGGGTCTCAGTGGGGAGCTTATTCCATAATTGGGGGGCTACCACTGAGAAGGCCCTCCTCCTTGTTGCCACCAACCGAGCCTCTCTTGGAGGTGGCAATTGGAGGAGGGCCCCAGATGTTGAGCGTAGTGTCCAGGTAGATTGTGGTTGGGAGAGACGTTCCATCAGGTATTGTGGTCCTAAGCCGTGTAGGGCTTTATAGGTTAGAACTAGCACCTTGAATTCGGCTCAGAAGCATATTGGCAACCAGTGCAAATGGGCCAGAACCGGTGTAATGTGCTTGGACCTTCCAGTCCCCGCAATAAGCCTGGCTGCCGCATTTTGCACAAGCTGCAGCTTCCGAACAGTCTTCAAAGGCAGCCCCACATAGAGTGCATTGCAGTAGTCTAGTTTAGAGATCACCAGAGCATAGATTACTGAGACCAGGCCATCCCTGTCCAGATAGGGGCATAGCTGGGCCACCAGCTGAAGCTGTAGAAGGCACTCCTTGCCACTGAGACCACTTGAGCCTCAAGTGACAAAGATGGCTCCAGGAGCACTCCCAAGCTACGAACCTTCTCCTTAACATCCATGCCTGAGGGCACCTTGTCTGGTGTGGCTCAGGAATTCATGGACTCCATGACAACCATGGGACTGTCCCAACATGTCATCGGCCCAACACATGTAGCAGGGCACACTCTAGACTTGGTTTTTTCAGCCGAGCATGGAGAGATCAAAACAAAGAGATTAGGTTAATCTGGCAGGAATAATGTATTCTTGGCAAATCCAGGCTGGCTTCTAGTAATCATTTGTATTCTCATCAAGATGCTTAGAAATAGGATCTTTTGTCAACTAAAAAATCGCATTGGCTGTTTGTGCAGCTGCATCACACTGCTGGCTTATGGTTCGGCTTGTGATCAGGTACCATCCCGGCATCCTTTTCCGCATGTATTACTGCCAAGCCAGGCATTCCCTCATCCTATACCTGTGTGTTTTAATTCTAGTATCTTCCCTGGTATCGAAGTCAACAATTCCAGCGTTATTTTTGACACTCCCAAAGGTTCCCAGTAATTTCATCTCATTGAACAACTCTTCCCTATTGGTTAGGATTAAGTCAAGAAGAGCCAATCCCTTAATTGAAATGTGCAACCTTTTAAAGATGCGGGGCCAAACTGCCCCCCACCAAGCCCACCACAGGCCAGATGATGTCTGGGTGTGTGGCCCCGATCCATAACGGCACATCTGGCATGGCCACTCCCACTGGGATCATTGCCCCACCCCATTTTTCCTCCATGCTTCTCCCAGCACAGAGAAAGGACCTCAGCTGCTTCTTCAAGCAATGGCTGACTCCCTGGATTCACCCGGCACGCCCATGGAGACTGCGTTATCATGCAAAATGACTCCACCAGTGCCCGGCGAAGAGCTGCCGTTATTTCCGCCACCTCCATCTCCTCTGCGATTGTAAGTAACAGCTGGGATTGAGCCTCCTGGAGGCTCCGTGATCTGGATTGGATAGCCCAGTGGACTAGATTAACCGTTGCCTTCGTTCCTTGCTTCACCTTCTGAAAGCATGCATTGTCAGCAACTAGAAGCCTCCGGGGGGACAAATCGCCTCACTGAGAAGTACTGGCGGGTTGTGGCAGTAGGAAAAACTCTCGGGCTAGGGGGAGAGCCCGGCCGAATTGCTTTCCATCCCCTTCTCCAATTGCACTCTTGCAAAAAATAGCACTTTTGCACAAGCAAAGCTCCAGATGACGGAAGTAAGTGAGCCAAGCCAGATTTTTAACAGGAGCAAGGCAAGTGTGCCCCCCCCCACACACACACACACACTTCCTAGATCACCCACCTCTTCAAACTTGCCTCAAAGGGACCCAATTCAGAGAATGTTATTATCTTCATCACCACGATCTGAGAATTTATATGGTGTGTTAATCTGTTCCAAGCACGGTCGCATAGATTATCTTACAACAGATTGTAAAGCAGCTCTACTATCTTTGTCCCCGTAGTGCGGCTGGGAAGGGTCCGGCCAAGCCTTGCTTAAGGCCACTAGTAAACACGTGGGTGAAGCTGAGGGTTCAACCAGGAACTCCTCCGCTCCCGTCTTAGCCGTGACACGAGCGGCCCCCAAACAAAAGCAGCCGTATTGGGGTACACGCCCGCCAACACCTTTGGCCCTGCTTCAGCTATTGCTGTGAGTCATCATTCATCAGGCGATCACTCGTGACCGAGTAAGATTGTCTTCCAGGATAAAAGGAGGAAATTCTAAAAGAAGATTGTGTAGACTCTGGCGATGGGTCCGTAAGTGACTGTGGAGGCCAATTCTAGATCCACACAGCTTCCCACAGTGGGGACACAGGTTACCAGATGGAAGATGGTCCTGTAAAGGATTCGTTTGACGTGCTTTTCGCTTAGCACGTTTCTCCCTTTCACCTTGCACTCGGGCTTCTTCAAAGCCCATGGAACCTTTGTGAAAGGCCAACCTCCATTTAGATCGTTCATGGGCCAGAGCTTCCCAGTTTTCGATGTTTATATTGCATTTTTTTTAGTAACGAGGCGGTGGAAGAGTGATGAGCGGCCCCCGAGAGAGTGGGCCGCTTCATCCTGACTGAAGCGGGATCAACTGTGCTGGCAGAAGTGGACTTCCCCCCCCCCCCCCGCTTCCCACAGCAGCCCCCTGTAAATACTACAAAGAGAGTCAGGGGGCACTGCAGAATGGGGTGAGCTGTGGTGTGGCTGCAGAAAGGAGGGATCCCCAAAAATTGGGTGGGTGGGGGGCCTTCCGCTCGAGGAAGGCAGATCATGGACCCAACCCAGCGGATGGGAACGAGCAGCCATAATTCATTTGTCACTTGCAGGCCGCATGGGGATTGTGCTGAGTGTCTTATCTCCGCTACTGTGTTCAGCGGGCCTGCTCGCTCGCTCGGGGTCAGTTTTGGAGGGCCCTTGGGCAAGCCACCCTCGATAGGCAAGCCACCCTCGATAGGCCCCCCTCCCACTCACCGCCACTGTCCCCAGCTGCTCTTGCTCCTCACCCTCTTCCTCAGCACTGCTGCCACTGGCGGGCTTGACAGGCTGAGAACCAGGGAGCGAGCCGGCCGTGGCATCTCCTGCTCCTCCTTCTCGCCACCTCCGCTGTCCAGGCCAGAGCGAGGGGCAGGCGAACAAGCAGGTTGCAACGGGGAAGAGGAGCAGCAGCAACTACAAGGGGCTTTCGTCAGTGGACCCCTGCTGGGGTGTGGGACCAACCATGCGTACCCTTGGCACCAGCCCTGATTGGGGTATCCCTTTATAGAAGAAGGGCAGAGCCAGTGTGGCGTAGTGGCGAGAGCGTTGGACTGGGACTCGGGAGATCCGGGTTCTAGTCCCCGCTCAGCCACGAAGCTCACTGGGTGACTTTGGGCCAGTCCCTGACTCTCAGCCTAACCTACCTCACAGGGTTGTTGTGAGGATAAAAAAATGGAGAGGAGGGGGAGGATCATGTAAGCCTCCTTGGGTTCCTTGCAGGAAAAAAAAGGTGGGATATAAATATAATAAATAACAAATAAATATCTGGGGGCCCCCCACTCAAAAACTACCAAAATGAGCTGAGTTGAGGAATCTGTCCTCAAGAAAAAGATGGGTCCTCTTCCTCTGGCAAAGTGCTTAAGAGCATTTAGGGCCATCCAGCAGCTGTCGGGCTGGGTTCTTCTGCCAGAACTGAGTTGGGGTGCCTGCCCACTGCTTGATTAATTGGGGGTTAACCTTCGCTGGCATTTATTCCTCCCTGTTTGCTGCCAGTTGTCACCAAGCCCAGAGAGGGAAGGTGTAGGCAACAGCTTGGCGAACTGAAAGGAAAGAGATTGAAGTTCAGCAGAACTTCAATCCACGTGCTTTCTTACAGGGGGGAAGAAAGGTGGAGTCTCCACCGTGGAGATAGCCTCTTTTCACATCCCGTCTTCAGGAGCCAGAGAAAGAACGGGGACCTCCGTCAGTATGAATCATTCGATGCTCCCCCCAGACGCCACAGAAATATCATTGGTGCAAGAGGTGGGTTGATGCGCGCATGGGGACAATGCAAACCGAACACTGAATCAACTCGACCCTAGCAGCCACTCGCCCTGCTGCTTTGTAATTAACTTGGCCGCTTGTTCCTGGCAACACAACAGGCTTGGTGCTGCCACACTGCATCACTGGAAAGCTAACCCCCCCCCCAAAAAAAACACTGGCTGCTGGGCCCACTGCCAATGTTTCAAGGTTCCCCCTTTAAAATGGTGGCTTTTCAATTGCTGCATGCCATTATTATTATTTTTTCAAGTTCCCACAATCCCATGGAGCAACGCACCTTTTAAAACAGGGGGGGGGGGGGAATGCATTCACCTAGCTGAGCAATTTTTTATTCTGTTCAGTTCTACTAAAGCAATATCCAAAGCCGTTTAACTCCCGTGCTGCTATTTCCTCAGCACGCTTACTGTCAAGATGCGGCCCCCGCCAACAGTCACCTCAAAATGGAGTCATCATTGGCCCAGGACGTCCCTCAGGCTCAGAATCCATCTCTCCCGGAGGCCAAAGAAGAGCCCTTTTTGCTCTCCTATTTATTTATGAAGTATTTGTATCTTGCTCCTCAGCCAAAAGGCTCCCAAAGTGGTTTACATTGAATCGGTAAAAAAAGACCATCCATGCACACAGGCTTCCAATCTAAAAAAGACATGACACACAAGGAAAAGGATGGGGAGGGAAGAGGAAAAAAATAAGTAGATTTTCAGAAGGGCTGTTAGAATGTTCCTGCTTTCCCTTTCATCTTCCGTAGCAGTCCAACTTGAGCAAGCCCTGATGTTCCCACTGTGCCTCCTGTCTCCCTCACTCCTTCTGTCCCCACAGGGCAGTAGGTGTCAGCCAGGTAGCCTTTTGGGGGTACAGGGTGGGTCTAAGTCTCTATGGATGAGACATTTGGGAATAGCGCCTGATAACTTGGGAGGCCAGGAAAACACCCTTTACTCTTCCTTCCACAGCTTCCAAAGTTGCACCTGGCCACAGAACGTGGCTCTGATAAATCAGGCCTGCTGGATCTGATGTATGTAGCACGGCTTTTCTTATCCAAGGTGTGGGGTCGAGCCCCGGCTCAGATGGCTCTAAACGGGGGAGGTGACAGATCCATGGAGGTGGAACCCATCTCTTGGCCAGGCTAGCTTAATGGAACCTCCATGTTCAGCAGAAGTCTATCTGAGAATACCATTTGCTGGAGAGAGAAGCAACAGGGAAGGGCTGTCACTTTCATGCTCGTTTTGTTGGCTTTCCTGAAGGCAGCTGGCTGGCCACTGCTGGGAATGACATGCGTGTCAGAGGCGGTGTTTATAACTGTATAAATCAATAAATAAGCCACTGGCGATCAGTGTATCCACCAACAGTGAGTTCTGTAAGTAAATTGCACACTAGGAGGAGGAGGAGGAGGAGGAGGGTTTCATTCTCGATCTTCCTACACGGTCAATCCCAGGCTTAGCAGATGCCAGAGCGGTTTCTCTGCCAGCGGCCGACGCCAAGGCGTTCCCTTCCTCTCGCTTCTCCCTGCTGTTCATTACGATCCATCTGGGCCATTTTTGCCCGGGGAAAGCGATGACCTGGCATGGCCAGGATTGCACAGGCTGTCTGCGCTCTCAGGGGAGATGCTGAGCTTCACGAATACAGAGAGAGAGAGAGGCAAGCGGCTCTCCGTCCCTCTCCCGCAGAAGCAAAGATCCTTGCCCCCCTGGAGGAAGTGGGGAGCGTAAGCCAGAGAGGAATCACGAGTTGTCTGTGTATCATGTCCAGTGAGCTGAGAACCCCAAATGAAGGAGCCTCCCCCCCCCCCGATGTCCTTCCCACGTCCCGCTGACTCGAGACCAAGCCTGCCTGGAGCAGGTGCAGTCACACAGGCCAAGGAAAGAGCCCACCGCTGCCACCTGTATGTCCATCTGGGCCCAGGAAACCCACCCACCCCCCCATCTGGACAAAGAACAGACCCATCTGGCCTCACAGCATGAATATGGAGTGTGCATGGCTGCTGGGATGGGGGAAGAAAAGGCCCTTCTCATGCTCAACTAGCCTTTCCCATGTCTAGTCCAGCAGCATTTGGTTTATTTATATCTCATGTTAGGAAGGGACAGAGCTAGCGGGCTTTGTTCCTACTCAACGAGACAGCCCTGAAGACGCCGAGTGTCAGAACGATATCAGAAGAGCCCTGCCCTGCTGCATCAGGCCGAGGGTCCATCTAGCCCCATATTCTGTTCACACAGTGGCCAACCAGCTGCCCACGGGAACCCCACAAGTAAGACATGAGGGCAACAGCACCGTCTTGTCAGCCTGTGGCTCATGCTGGCTCAGCTTGTCTGAGCGTGGAAAGCTAAGCCGGGTCAGACCTGGTTATTACTTGGATGGGAGACCCCCTCCTGCAGGGGGTTGGACTCGATAGCCTTGTAGGCTCCTTCCAACTCTATGATCCATGAAATCTATGAAATCAGGACTAGTAGCCATTGGTAGCCTTCTCTAGGAATGTGTCCAATCCCCCTTTATAGCCATCCATAGTGGTGGCCATAACAACATCTTGTGGAAGTGAGTTCCATAGTTTAACTCTGCGCTGTGCGAAGGAGGACTTCCTTTTGTCTGTCCTGAATCTCCCACCACGCAGCTTCATGGGATGCCCCCGCTGGGGTTCTAGTACTAGAGAGGGAGGTGTACAGAATTATGCCTGGCGTGGAGAAAGTTGAGAGGGAGACATTTTTCTCCCCCCTCTCATAATAGAACCCACTGGGGTCCTCCTGTGAAGCTCAGATTCAGGACAGATAAAAGGAAGGCTTCTTCACGCAGCACAGCACAGAGTTCAGCTATGGAACTCTCTCCCGAGTGACCTCCGCCATGCCCCCTCTCTGATTAGCTTCCGTCGCTCATTAAAAACCTGGTTGTTCAGGCGGGAATATGGGGTGGGTTAAGATTTTAAAATTTTTATATTGTTTTAATGTATTTTATTGTATTTATGTATTTTATTGTGTGTACATCGCCCAGGGTGGCTGGTTGCCAGCCAGATGGGCGATAAATAAATATTAATAATAAATAAATAAATAAATAAATACGGAACTCACTTCCACAAGATGTCGTGATGGCCACCCCTTTGAAAGGGGATTCAGAGACATTCCTGGAGGAGAAGGCTGTCAATGGCTACTAAGTCCTGATGGCTCTATATGCCACCTCCAGGATCAGAGGCAGTCTGCCTGTGTACACCCGTTGCTGGGGAACATGGGCGGGAGGGTGCTGTTGCACTCCTGTCCTGCTTCTGGGTTTCATGTGGGCAGCTGGTCGGCCACTGTGTGAACAGTAATGCTGGACTAGATGGACCCTTGGCCTGATCCAGCATCAGGGCTCTCTTCTGATGTTCTTAGGGGTGTGCGCAGCTCAAAAACACAGAACTCCAGCTAGCAGGAGACCATCTCCAGAAAACATTGGGCTGCAATCGAAAGACCTTCTCAGCTAGCCGCACCACCACAGATCTCTCTTCTGCCCCCCCCTCTCTCTCTGTTCCGAGAGGGGAAGTGTCTGGGGGGCCAAAACAGCAGCGGTGTGTGTGCGGAAGAAGCCCAATAAAAAGTGTATGAAAAGAGGCGAGATATGAACCGTGAGGCTTTCTGGCTGCCACGCTCCACCAAAAAAGCCACGCCAGCGCTCAGATCATTTAATCCCGCAGGGGGGGGCCCTCCGGGTAGTTTAACAGCGCTTTAAAGAACACGGTCAGAACATGGCGAACTTATCAGGGGTCATTTCTCAGCTAATATTCCATACGTTGCATACGGCTCACCAGTACACCAGCCTCCCTTGAGACGTGTCGGACTACGACTCTCATCATCCCCAGCCAGCATGGCCGGGGATGGTGGGATTTGTAGTCCAACACATCTGGGGGGGTGTGTGCCAGGGTGAGCGGAGGCTGCAAAACACGATTCCCAACACATCGGCATGACCAAACAAGGGTGTCCTTTCAAATTACTCTCCAGCAGTGATCAGGAAAAGGATCCGGGCGTTATGGAGGGAGCCACGACGCCCGACTTCACACGAACAAACCCTCCCTCCCTCTTGAGGAGAGGCGCCTATTTTGGGCGAAATGACCAGCCACTCGAGCCCGGGCAGTCCAAAGGGAGCATCTCGTGGCCTCCCGCAGCGATGAGGCGAAAGTGGGAGTGCCGGAAGCTGCTTTCTACCGGGCCAGGCTGTTTGTCCAGCCGGCCCAGTGCTGCCGACTCTTGACAGGCAGCAACATCTCTGGTGGAGAGCTGGAGCAGCTTCCCCACCGCCTGCCGCCTGCCTTTTGGACTAGAGATGCCTGGAGATCGAACCCAGGACCCTTCTGCATGCAAAGCAGGGGCTGCACCCCCAGAGGCGGTGTTAGGGGGCGGCCCACTGGGGCTGTAGTCCTGAATCTTTCATTGAGAGCCCCGAATCTCTGGGAGGCCGTCTGCCCCACCGCCCTGCTGTCTAGGGGCACTCGCTGAAAGAAAGGTGTGGGGGCGCTGGTGATCTCTGTTGCATCCGATCCCCCTGGATGAGCTGGCTTTTGGCCCACGTGTGCTTCCCCTCCTGCTGCCCCCCCCCCGAATCTTTCTGCCTGAGGTTTTTTTCCTGCAATCAACTGCCCTTCCCTCCCCATGCATCCCTTTTTACAAAGTGGGGTGTCCTTACGAGACGGGGTCCGTTACGGACTTCAGAGCAGATGCAAATTAGCACATCCAAACGTGTGCAATGCATTTCCTGTTGTATTTATTTATTTATTTATTTATTACATTTATGCCCCGCCTTTTTTCCTGCAAGGAACTTGAGGCGGCTTACATAATCCTCCTCCTCCTCTCCATTTTATCCTCACAACAACCCTGTGAGGTAGGTTAGGCTGAGAGTCAGGGACAGGCCCAAAGTCACCCAGTGAGTTTCATGGCCGAGCGGGGAATAGAACCCGGACCTCCCGAGTCCCAGTCCAGCACCCTAACCACTAGGCCACACTGGCTCAGTGTTGTTGTCCTGTACGCCTGAGCGTACCCCTAGCACTGCCCCCTCCCCATGTGCCCCTGAGCTAGGCCCCCTCTCCCCGAGTCTGGGAGTCTCATCCCAGGAGGAACGCTGGGATGGGCTCCCTGCAGTCAGCGGGTTCCCAAGACGAGGAGATTTCTGGGATCCCGACGAGGCTCCGGCGGCCTTCTTCCAGCTCCTGCTCGGGCTGGCGTGACGACTCAACAGTGGGTGCCTCTCCCCTGCAGGGCTCCAGGGCTCATTGATCCATACCCAAATTCAAAATGGACAGCAGGAGTCGGTCAGCCAGCGCCTTCGACAAATAGACCAGCGTTGTTCCCGTGCCAGAGAGAGAGAGAGAGAGAGATGGAACGGAGAGCAGCCAAAGCCTCTGCTGGGATCAGAGAGGTCTGGCCCTGTCCCACGCAGCTGGATCCAGGACTGGTGGTGACAGCCACGCGGGCTGCCAACCAACTGGTTCGCCTCCGATCCATGGCATCATGGTGGCATGTATTTTATTCCATTCATCCCCCACCGTTTGTCCAAGCTGGATCTCTGTCTTGGGCACCACAGTGTCTTTGGTCAGCCTGGCTGTTGTCCCCAAAGTGTTTGCTTTTCTGCTTTGCCTGTGTTGGGAATATACAGTCAAAACCTCAAGCTATGCATAGGTTGCATGATGTAATTGGGACCACGGCGTCTCTGCATCCTAGAGCAGACACTCTGTGGAATGCTACCCAGGACTCACCTGGTGCGGGATGTGGACTTGGCCAGTCGCCTTCTCTTCCTGCCCCCGGGGAAACAGTCTGAGCCATGAACTTGTGTGTGCAACATGTCTGAAGATGTAGCCGAGTTGCAGTTCAGAACTTTTCCCAAGTTCAGAACAGGTCGACTACCATATGATTCCTGCACAACTGTCAACACATTCTTAAGCCTGCCTGTATCCAATCTGCAAGATCTGAGTGAGTAAACTCTTGTTTTTTAACCTCCAAAAGACTGTTTGTCTTATTGGTAGTGTAAGGGGGAAACCAGGTGAAGTTCCAGCCTGTCCAAAAGGGACAGTCTGTATCAACGAAATACCCAGCCCTGCTTTAACCAGCAGCTCCGCACGCACACGTTTTTCGCCTGTAGTTGGGTATACTCTGCTGTGTTTGCAAAAGCAAGAGGGGAGAGATAATATATCACAATATCCTCTCCCAGGTCTTTTGGCAATCCCCAACAGTCTGGTTAGTGGCAGAATTGTTTCACACTGCATCAAAACAGTGCTTTCCAGTCCGTGTTCCAGAGGTCAACGAGAAGATCCATAGTGGTGAACAAAATCCCATTAAAGGCAGCTTGCCCATGAGTACCGGACTTCCCCATGTGTAGACCACAGGTGAGGGGTTGGGTATTCATGGTGAGCGCACTGTGGGGTCTCTGCCTTGGAACCCCCTGTGACATGCAAGGATTTCTTGGCGGCCAAGTCGGCATGGGCAGGATTATCTCAGGGTAAAATGTTTTGGAAGTCATAAGAACTTGGGAAGAGTTCTGTTGGATCAGACCAACAGTCCCAGCGTCCAGTCCAGCTACCGCTGGGGGAAATTAATCCATGGGGCTGCTTGCCTCTGACGCTGGAGGCTCCAAATAGTGATCGTGGGCTAATTTGGTTTTAAATTTTTTAATGTTTTAATTGTGTCTATTTTATATTGTATTGTGTGCTTTTTATTGATTGTTGTAAAACCGCCCAGAGCGCTTCGGCTATTGGGCGGTAGATTAATAAAATTAATATTAAATAAAATGTTGTTTAATGGGATGGAAGTATATCAGTTGGTCATAGGAGGGTGTGGGGTGCACTGTATGATTGATTTGTATGTAGTTTTAGTTCAAATTTTGTGTTACGGTTGTATTTTGTTTTGGAAAAATTAAATAAAAAATTTAAAATATAATAATAATAATAACTCCACAATAATAATAATAATAATAATAATAATAATAATAATAATCAGCAACAACAATTTTCTCTGTGCTGCTAAGGAAAGACCGCTTGTGAACAGGAGTAACAATCTGCGTGGATCTCCCACCCATCACGACACACTAAGCCTGGACCAATCTTGTCCGTTTTGCTTTTTCCCCACATTCAAATTTTATTTTTATTTTAAATCACAAGTTCTTTCCATCCCATTTGTGAAGAAGGCATTTGTGAAAGTTCTTATAAAATAATAATAACAACAACAACAACAACAACAATAATAATAATAATTGATCAGTCGGAGTGTTTCTTTGGTCCGTAGAGCTTTCCACAAGTTAGTACGAAACAATTAATTGTTAAAATAATAAAACAGGGTTGCGAAATAGGTAAGATCACAAAGCAAAACAACAAAACAGAGCATTTTCAACACCCCTATCTTAACATTTCAAGTCCTTTCTGTCCGGTTTATGAATAATTTTTTTGGCACATTTTGGCAAGCCCTTAACGAAAGAAACACACCAACCCAATGGAATACTCATCCATTCCCACATCACACATGCCTGGCTGTCATGTGTCATGCTGGACATGGCCACGCATGAGCCTTACCTGTGGGCTACATTTGTGAATATCTTGCGACTTCTCCATGACAACATGATGACAACGGTTTTGGACAACAATGGCTCTCATGGTGCTCCATTTAAAGTGGGATCAGGTGTTAAACAGGGATGTGTTATCGCCCCAACATTATTTGCTATTTTCATCGCCATGATTTTACATCTTGTCGAGGGGAAACTTCCCACTGGTGTGGGAATCATATATCGAACAGATGGAAAGCTTTTTAATCTCAGCAGGCTGAAAGCAAAAAGTAAGGTAATTACAACCTCCGTTGTGGAACTTCAGTATGCTGATGATAATGTGGTCTCCACACACTCAGATGATCTCCAAACTATCCTAAATGCTTTTGCAGAAGCATACGAAAAACTTGGTCTCTCACTTAACATCAAAAAAACCAAAGTGCTTCATCAGCAAGTGTAAGCTAACCCTTTGGTGATGCCATCTATCCAGCTTGACAGGACAATACTGGAAAATGTCGATCATTTTCTCTATCTTGGCAGCTATCTCTCTGTTACAGCCAACGTTGAAATCCAGCATCGTTTGAGCTCCGCAAGTGCCGCTTTTTCTCGAATGAAACATAGAGTGTTCGAGGAGCGGGATATTTGTAAGAAGACCAAAACACTGGTTTATGAAGCCATTGTATTACCAACTTTATTGTATGCCTGCGAAACATGGACTATATAAACGTCACCTCCACCTCCTTGAAAGATTTCATCAACGTTGCCTCCGGAAAATCCTGCGAATTACTTGGGAAGATAGGCGAACAAATGTCAGTGTACTGGAAGAAGCAAAGACTACTAGCATTGAAAAAATGATCCTTCAACGCCAACTTCAGTGGACCGGTTATGTTGTTCGAATGCCTGACTGCCGTCTCCCAAAGCAGTTACTTTATTCCCAACTCAAGGATGGAAAGCGGAATATCGGTGGTCAATATAAGAGGTTTAAAGATGTTCTTAAGGCTGAACTAAAAAAATGCAATATAAACATCGAAAACTGGGAAGCTCTGGCCCATGAACGATCTAACTGGAGGTTGGCCTTTCACAAAGGTTCTATGGACTTTGAAGAAGCCCGAGTGCAAGGTGAAAGGGAGAAACGTGCTAGGCGAAAAGCACATTAAACGAATCCTTTACAGGACCATCTTCCATCTGGTAACCTGTGTCCTCACTGTGGGAAGCTGTGTGGATCTAGAATTGGCCTCCACAGTCACTTACGGACCCATCGCTAGAGTCTACACAATCTTCTTTAGAATTTTCCTCCTTTTAAAATCTCCTTTTTGTAAATTTTTATCCTGGAAGACAATCTTACTCGGTCAGGAGTGATTGCCTGATGATGATGATGATGATGATGATGATGATGATGATGATGATGGGCTACATGCTCGTAGAAGCCACGTCTGCGTGTAGGAATTGTGTTTAAGCGTAATGGCGGAAGAGTCCCCCCGCTCGGCCATGAAGCTCCCTGGGTGGCTTTGAGTCAGTCCCTGACTCTCAGCCTAACCTACCTCACAGGGTTGTTGTGGGGTTAAAATGGAGAGGAGGATTCTGTAAGCCAGCTTGGATTTCCTGCACGAAAATGGCAGGCTATAAATATAATAAACAGACAATTAGCCACGGCTATGTATAGGAATTGTGTCAAGTGTAACGGAGAAAACAGGGAGTGCAAGACTGTCAAACTTAAAATGATAATAAATTGATCAAATTCAACCAGTTTGTCATGCCGGAATGTAGATCTGCGTCTTGCAAAAGCTCAAATGAAGGCGCCCGTGAGGGAGGAGGGCTTCTCTGAAGGATGCAATCCAGAGAAAGGCGCCAACACACCTCTGCAGCGGGGAATATAGCATCGCCCGTCCATTCCTGCTCCTGGCAGTTATTTCTGCTCATTCAGCCCTACGCTTTCAATAGTGCAGCAGGAGCCTTTTCTTTCACCTGCGAGTCACTTTGGTTGATTGATAGCACCAGCGCAGAGGATTCTGTGGACACACCGTGCCAGTCGCAGGCTCCCGCGTGCACGCCTGCCGACTACCTCCTCACCACTGCCGACTACCTCCTCACCACTAGGCCCCCTCTCCCCGAGTCTGGGAGTCTCATCCCAGGAGGAATGCTGGGATGGGCTCCCTGCAGTCAGCGGGTTCCCAAGACGGGGAGATTTCTGGGATCCCGACGAGGCTCCGGCGGCCTTCTTCCAGCTCCTGCTTGGGCTGGCGTGACGACTCAACAATGGGTGCCTCCCCTGCACCGAGGCTGCCGACTAACCTCCTCACCACTGCTGCCGGGCGCTGCCCCTTCCCTTGCCTCCCCCCCTCTGGGCCCAATCCACACCACGACCAAGAAGCACACGGAGACGACTGCTCCGCTCTTCTCGCTTGGGAGAGGGACAGGCGATCGGACGAGCTACAGCGGCGAGTAGCCTTGGAACCAGGGGGGTTTCAGGAACTGGCAGCAGGCCCTGCGAGCGGCCAGACACCATTGGCTACATGCGCAACATGTGCAGAACATAAGGAACATCAGGAGAGCCCTGATGCTGGATCAGGCCGAGGGTCCATCTAGTCCAGCGTTCTGCTCACACAGCGGCCAACCAGCTGCCCACGGGAAACCCACAAGCAGGACAGGAGGGCAACAGCACCCTCCCGCCCATGTTCCCCGGCAACGGGTGTACACGGGCACACTGCCTCAGATACAGGAGGCGGCCTATAGCCATCAGGACTAGTAGCCACGAATGATGACCTTCTCCTGCATGAATTCATCCAATCCCCTTTTTAAAGCTCTCCAAATTGGTGGCCGTCACTCCCATCTTGTGGAAGTGAGTTCCATCGTCTAACTATGCGCCGTGTGAAGAAGGCCTTCCTTTGATCTGTCCTGAATCTTCCCACAAGTCAGCTTCATGCTCTGGGTTCTACTATTACGAGAGGGAGAAAGATGTCTCCCTCTCTCGTAATAGTACAAAGACAGGTCACTTTGTGCACCTCCATCACATCTCTGCTTACTCGCCTTTTCTCACTGCTTAACAGTTCCAGATGTTGCAACCTTTCCCCGTTGGGGAGTTGCTTCAGCCCCTTTCTCGGTACCGCCCCATCGGAGCTCAGCCCAGCTTTGCCCGGCCTGAGTGTGCAAGAGGTGAGCCAAAGCCCTCTGCCGCAAACTGCAGGCCACGTGGAGACGAGGTCCAGTGCAACGCCAGCAAAACGAGAGCAGGAGAGAATTCTTGGCAGGCCCCGGCTCAGCAGCGTAACTGTTCAACTTGCCAAACGAAACTCAGGGAAATGGCAGGAAGCCATCAAAAGGGCCCCAATTTGCCAACGGTGGCCGAGTGGTGAGTGTTGGACTGCGACTCGGAAGGTCCGGGTTCTAGTCCCCCCCGCCCTTGGCCATGAAGCTCACTGGGTGACACTGGGCCAGTCATGGCCTCGCGGCCTAACCCACTTCACAGGGTTGTTGTGAGGATAAAACGGAGAGGAGGAAGGGGATTATTGTAAGCCGCCTTGGGTTCCTTGCAGGAAAAAAAGGCAGAATATGATAAATAACAAAGTAATAACAAACTTGCACCTGGGACTTACAGGGATGTCAGGGCCAAGGGGCACCACCGAGCCTGTAGGACTCAAGAGACATGCGGCAGGATGCTGTTGTTTCAGCTCAAGGAGCCAAAATGAGAGCGGAAGACAGCTGCAAGGAGCAAACCAGGAGGCCTTAGGCCAAAGACACACGTTGTGTGCGCTCTCTCCCCCCCCCGCCCTTTCCTGCCCCCCAGCTCATATAGGATAATGATCACCGTTAGGTGTAGCCATTTTCTTTAAAAAAAGAACAAAAAAACAGCACAAATTTGGCCATACTTGCCAATTAGTAGCTACTCTGCTGCTTCTAGGCACCACTGGAAACCTTTATTCAGCCACACCCTCCTAAGTATATCTTTGCTAGCATGAGGTCTAGTAACCTGATTTTTTTAAAAAAATGCTCGCTAGGAATAGGAATTCTGTGGCCTATTCCACATGGTGCCTCCATCATGGAATGGCAGTGTACACCCTCACTTGACGTCTTTATATGTGGTGTTCTCGTGTCTGTCGTATGAAATAATTAAAAGCAGTAGGGGTGGAGGAAAGGAGAAGTCTTGTGACGGGGAAGCCTTTTGGCACGGCAAGAATGCCGGAACCGCAGCAGCCGCTGCTGTGTTTCAAGCAGCTGCACGCACCATTCTTTCCATGCGCGCGAGCCTCCCAAGCTCAGCCAGTTATTTGCACTCTCCCTCCCATCAGCTCTGTTGAGATGTCTTTCTTTTTTAAAAACCCGCATGTTGCTACGGGCTGCCTTCTTCCTGGCACTGCCAACCTCAAAGCCGTCTCTGCAGCGAAAACGGGGCTGGCGCACACTGGGGGGGCGGGGGGGGGGGCGATGCATGCGCGGGGTTGAAATGTTACCTTGGGAACGGTGACCGTGGCAACCAAACCAGGGAACCCCTCCAAGCACCTCAGCTGAAGGATCAGAAAGCCGCCGAACACGTGGCACGGAGGGGAAGAGATGGCAGAAAATCAGCAGAGACTCCGCCCAACTTCACGGTGTGCAATAAACGTGCACTCGTGTGTGTGTGTGTGTGTGTGTGTGTGTGTGAATCAGGAAGAAGCCCGCACTCCCGTCTCCTCAAAGACCCGAGCCCGAAAGCAGTCTGTAGAGAAGGCGCTGATCGCCGAGATAAAAAGCCTGTGATCAAAACGCATTAATATGCTAGGATCTGTCAGTCAGAACAGAGACCTGTCCCGTCCCCCCCCACACACACCCCCTTTCAGCTCAAGAGCATGTGGGAGGAGGGAGACAAGCGGCAGGCTTCAAAAGGCAGAGTGGGGAATCGCGCTACACGAGAAACCGAACTCGGGAGGAGAAAAATGAGTGTTGCCCGTCAGCGGCCATCTCTGCAATCCCCCACAATGGCAGGTGCGGGCCGAGCGCGAGCGAGATCAGAGGGGCATTTCCCGGCACCCAGGGGCAGCGAATACGACTTCTAAAAAGGGAACCAAGCTCATCTTCCAAGACGTTTGCTTACTGAGCAAGAAGATTTCTTCCTCTCCACCGTCAGGCCTCGCCGCTACCCTGGGAACGGAGAGCCGGCAGGAGAGTCTGCGAACCGAGCCTGCAGCGAGCAGGCAGAGCGAGTCCGAAGGGAGACGCAGATTTAAAATTGCAGGAGAGCAGATGCGTTATCATAATATTATTATTAATTTTTGTTTCTATACCACCCAACAGCCGAGGCTCTCTGGGCGGTTTACAACAATCAGTAGAAAATACAGTAACATACAATATGAAACATTATAAAAAATTTAAAACCAAATTTAAAAATGTCTCGAATAACTTAAACCCGTTTGAGAGCAGGGCTATGTGTGGGGCTCTGTGCTGGAAAGGAAGAGCGGTGACGTTCCAAGCTAAGAAAAAAAGCAGGGGGGGGATTTTGGAGCTTGCAGTGGCCTATGGATGATTCAAATTTGCAAAGAATAATTTTGCATAATTCAGGCTGATCTTGCTAATTGTAGGGAGAAACCTCACAGCTTGTATCTTCACAGGCATGAGGGCTAGAGACACATGCCTCTGTGTCTTATTTTAAAGTGAGGGCCACGCACACGCACATGTGTGTTGTGGGGGGGACATCTCAGCACGGAGGGTTTAAATTTCCCCACCTTGCTGGCTGGGGTTGAGGGAGTATTCACACGCACCTCAACAATTTGGAGCCAAAGCACCGTTTCCTCACTGGTATTAGCAGCAAGGAAACAGCGACTTCTGCACTGGAATCACTGGGATTCTTAAAAGACTCCCCACCCCCAGTAATCCCAAGCCAGCAACGGGAAGGACAAGAAACGTTCTTGTTATTTAGATGGGGGGGGGGAGGCATTTCTAGCCAAGTGTGTCCCAGGCTACCGGTAGGTGAAGTATACTTTGGAGGCATGCATCTATTTTTCACCCCCCAAAAGATGCGTTAGCAAAATAATTATTTTTTCCCTTGGAGAAGCCGCTGACCTTGGCTGCAAGGCCCCTGGGAGGGAGGGAAAACCAGAGCAGAGACTCATGCAGAGATGCAACCCAGAGTCTCCTCTGGATGTGGATTCTATGGGCACACAGGAATCTATACTGGTGCGCAGTTTGGGAATTAATGGTCTAAACCATCAGGGCTACAGAGGAAAGTTGGGCTTGCTGTGAATTCTTTTTACACTGGCCTCGTGACTGCCTTTTGCCACTGGATTAGAACCCTGAGCCTGTGTCAAGAGTCCGCATTAAAAGTTGCAGAATCGAGCTTTGCCTGGTGCAGAACAGAACAGAACAAAAATCTCTCAGCCACACCAGACGAGAGATCTAGACAGAGCGACCGCTGAAACACCGATCTTTTCCCCTCTCCACACAGTGGAGAATTTATTGAGAGCACATGCTGTGTGTGTTTTTTCCCCACTGGAAACATGCCTGGTAGCCAGGTTTCTGGCGCTATAAAGGCTCAGGCAGCATAGGAGCCTTTTAAGGACCCGAACCACAAAATCGAAGGCTCAGCTGCATGGCACAGTTGGCTCTGGGAAGCTTCGCGGGTGGTGGCAAAGAGTCAAGGAGGGTGACCCTGTAAGGATCTTGCTTTGAAAGGACAGACTGTCTCCAGGGATCCAAAGAAACCTGAACGAAGCCTTGGTTCTTGGGAACAAAGGGACACGGACACACACAGACACACACGTCCCATCAGAGCAAAAAAATACCCAACAGAGTCGTGAAAGGGGGATCCTGTATACTAGCCTTCCCAACTTGGTGCCCTCCAGATGAGCTAGCTAGACTAATACTCCCAGAATCCCACAGCCAGTTGTGGTCCAACTTACTGGGGTGGGTGGGGGACAAGGATCTCGCTGGCCAAGCAGCATCTTCAACGTGCCCCCTTCCTAGGCTCAAATCCCCTCTCATATCCCTCAAAATTGCAGGTTTCGAGCATGCCTCAGTTCCCGCGAGCTTGTGGGAAGGTCTAGAAGCCTCCCCTGCCGCGCTCCAAGCATGGTTTCTGCTTTTCCTTTGGTCCCGGCCAGGCTGCGGGGCTTCTCCTTCCTTGGCTTCGGGCTAATCCTGGTTGGAGCCCGAGGTGGGAATGCAGCCTTCCTCCCTGTCCCCACAAAAGCCATCAGAGCAAAAGCATCTCTCGCCCCACCCCAGGCTGGAGGAGGGGTCCCCACAGTCACTTCTCCACAGCTACCAGCTGCTTGTTCTGCCGCCGCCGCGCTCGCTTCTGCAACTTTTGCCGCAGCTGCAGCTGCTGCTTCTCCTGCAGCGTCTGCTGGACTCGGCTGCGGAACTCGACGTTTTTCTTCTTGATTTTGGCCAGCTCCGCCTTCCGTCGTGCCTCCAGATCTGGATCCTGCCAAAGGAGGGGACGGGAGGAGAGGAAGAGATGCTGGGATGCCAAGCAGCGACACGCACCCCCCTTTGCTAAAGGCACGGAAAGCACCCTACCGCAGCCGCTCCCCCAATCTTGGCTTCGCTTCGACACCAGCCCACCCAACGCTCTGAGCTTACTCCTCCCCGCGTCGGGGTGGGGACCGTGGCCTCACCTGGACGTCCACGCCAACACTTAATCCACGGCTCCCTCACCAATCAGAGACTTGTGGGTTTGCAAGCCAGCGCAGCGAGGGACTGTGCTTGGGGTTGGGGCAAGGGAGACGGTCAAGAGGGATTGAGGCAGGGATGGGGAACCTCCGGCCCACGGACCGTACAGGGCCTACCCAGAGTCTACATGCAGCCCACAAAGGCCTGAGGCGAGGCCCCGCCCTCTCCGAGAAGGGAAGGGGGCAGGAGAGCGGCTCCCGCCTGAGCCGGGGACTCAAGGAACGCTCCTGGAGGCAGCAACTCGGACCGTGTCGCTCCCCACTCCCCGATCGGGAAAGGCGAGGAGGGGGGAAAGGCGAGGAGGGGGGAAAGGCGAGGAGGGGGGAAAGGCGAGGAGGGGGGAAAGGCGAGGAGGGGGGAAAGGCGAGGAGGGGGGAAAGGCGAGGAGGGGGGGAAAGCCAGGTTCTGGAGTGAGCCTGCCCCTCAACGCACCAGCTCAGGGCTCAGCCCGCCCCGAACCTTCTCTGATCGGCTCCCGACTGGGCCACTGGCGCGGGGAGCATTCCTGGGGCCGCTGGCTCAGCTGGAAGGGTGCACTGGGCCTTCTCCGCTCTGCAGCTGAGGACCAGGAAGGGGCGATTTCCAGCCCCATTGTAGCACGTCGGGCAAAGAAGGCTTAAACTGCCCATTGCACAGATCTGGAGGCAGGAGGGCTCCCCACACCCCGCAGAAACCCCCATACCTTTCCTTCAAGGATCATCTGCTTCCGCTTGTTTATTTCCTTCTTCTCGTCAAAGTCGGTTGCCTCCAGTCTCTGGGGGGGGGGGGAGAGAAAAAACACCGCCAAGCCTTATTTTTAAAGCTTTTATTCATCGATGCGCTCCTGCCTGGTGCCTTGCCCCGACAGCGAATGAGAACCACAGGGGGGGGGGGGGCACACAAAGAAAGCATTGGACCAGGAAGATCCGGGTTCAAAACTCCGCCTCCCCCGTCAAGTTCAGTGGGTGACCCGGGGCCAATTCTTCCCAGCCCTACTGAGTGAAGCCGCCTCGGCACCCCTCTCCTGCCCCCGCAACACTCACAATTTCGCATTCGCGGAGCACCACGTTCACTTGGGTGAGGATGTTCAGCACGGCTCGCTCTTCCACAGGAAACTCCTGAAGCTTCATCCCTGAAGCGCAGAGATGCGGGTGAGACCCTGAGGACTAGAACCGCCGTTTTACAGCTCCCGGGAAGTCTCCCGACCAACTGACACGGGGGCACAATCCATCTCAAGGCACCGCATTGCCTTGGAACGGGGCCTTCGATTGATGGGAGTCGCCCTCTTGCCACAAGCCCAGACCCCCAGGTGCGGAAGCGCCCCCTACTGTAGCGATCTGTGTGTCTTCCATTGTGTGTGTAGTGGGGAGGGAAGAGAAGGGGTGTCTCGCGCCACCTTAATCATTTTAATCTTGTAGTTGTTTTTAACTCTGTTGTTGTAATTTGAACTGCTGCTGCTAGCTTTGCTGTTTGTTTCTAATCTGTGGTTTTAAAGTTTAGATTTATATTATATTGTATTTTATGGTTTTAACTGCTGTAAACCGCCCAGAGAGCTTCGGCTATTGGGCGGTAGAAAAATGTATTAAATAAATAAATAAACAAAGGAGGAACGTACAAACGCCCCACGTTTTTCTGATCTTCAGGATCTCCTGGAACAGCCTAAGCATCAACCACATTCCTGGTGTTCAGATGTCCGCCATGTTGGAAGACCCCTGAACATGCAAGGTTCGTGCGAGCCAGTGGCAGCCAGAGCTTCTTACACTCATCACAGGGGTGCCTGCGTATGTGTGCGCACACACACACACACACACACACACACACACACACACACACACACCCCAACCTCCCCGTTCCCGACTTACGGATCTGTTCCTCGATTGCATGAACCAGGTGGATGTCGTACTGCGTCACCAGCGTGATGGCGATGCCGTGCCTCCCTGGCAAGTAGAGCAAAAAGGGGATAAAGGTGCGTGTGTAGAGGATTTGTTCTCCCCTTTTCCCTCTGGGGTCACCCCCCCGCCCCGCCCCATGAAGCCAAACAGCCACGAGTGCAGGACAGAACCGCGTATTCAGCAGAGTGAACTCATGAATTTACTACATTTGCATGCTGCCTCATCAGAACTTTTCCGAGGTGGCTTACCGTTCGTAAAAACAACAGAGAAATGACAAAGGTGATACACAGAACACCTTTTGACTCCTCGCCACCTTGAAATGTTTCCATTCGAACTGGCCATTACATGAACGACTGTAACTTTAAGAAACAGTGCCCAACTTCCCTTGATTTTCCTCTACCCTCCCCATCCTTTTTTCCTTTTGTGCTGTGCCTTTTTAGATTGTAAGGCTCTCCTTGCTTTTATCGCTCTTACACGTATGCTGCTCTGGGAGCCTCTTCAGTTGAAGTGTGGGGTTTCGAAATGCTCTAAATAAATATGATAATGACCAAACAGAAACTGCCTGGGCAAATAAGATGGTGTTTAAACATTCAAAAGGAGAAGGGCCCCAGGATAACCTCCCAAGAAAGGGTTGTCCAACGGACAGGGAGTTAACCCCGGAAAAGGCTCGTTCTCCGGCAGGCGGTGGAAGCACCCTCGCCACAGGTGGTCCTGAGGTTGTCGTTACAGAATCAGAGTAAGATTATTCCCATGCTGGCTGGGAATGATGGGAATTGCAGTCCAACACATCTGGAGAGCCCCGGGTTGGGGAAGGCAGGTCTATAACGACGGCTATAACGGAGATGCTCTTACCGGCCCGGGCAGTCCGGCCCACGCGGTGGACGTAGATTTTCGGGAGGCCGGGCGTGTTGTGGTTGACGACCACTTGGACCGTGGGGATGTCGAGCCCCCTAAACCCGAAAGGAGCACACGGAGGACGGGGGTTAGGCGCGGAGTGCCGGCCAAGTCACCCACCCCTCCGCCAAAAAGCCATCGGGTGGTGGGAAACACCCGCCCCCCCCCCCCAAGCAGGCCACGTTTTAGTTCACCTGGCAGCCACGTCGGTGGCGATGAGGATCTTAAAGACGCTGGATTTGAACTTGGCCAGAGCGGCAAAGCGTTGTTTCTGCAGACGAAAACAAAGGGAGGAGAGAGAGAGCAAAGAGTCAGAGCGGAGGGTGTCGGAAGCTTGGAGAAGCGTGCGGGGCTGGCGGTCCCTGCAGGGACTTTCACGCTGGGGGGAGGCCAAGCGTGAGTCCTCAGCGCAAGGGAAATGCCCCCCCCCCACTGGTAGCGAGAGGCCTTTCCTCGTCTCCACTTACCTGCTTCATGTTGGAGTGGAGGGCCACCGAGGGGAAGTTGAACTTCTTCAGCATCATATTCAGAATCTGGCAGTTCCTGCAAAACCCAAAAGGCAGCCGTTCCGTTACGGTCTGGAGTGGGAGAGAGCACCAATCCGAGAATGACACTTGGGGGCAGGGAGGGGAACTCTGCGGCTGCTCAGAAACACCCTTGCCACACCCTCCCTGCCCCACTGAGAGGAAACCGGGCAGGAGTTCAGACCCCAGTTCACCGGGGCAAAATCACTCCCTTGTAGCCCCAACCCTTCTCTTGCAGGGCTGCTGTGAGGATAAAATCTTCATCAGCAGCAGATGCAGCCGAAGACATTTTGCTGCCTGAGGTGAAGGACAAGAGGCGGCCCCCTCCCATTCCATGTACAAAAGCAGACTGGACTGGTGGGTGGATCGGTCTTCGACATCGGAGAGGGGACAAGAACCTCCGCTGCACCTGAAGGCAGCAGGCTAACTTAGGGAGCACAGAGCACTAGGCCAAACAGCACACAGGTCTCTCCTCCAACACTTTGCTGCCACCTTCCAGGATCTGCTACCCGAGGCAACAGCTCCACTCTGCCTCATGGTAGGGCCGGCCCTGATCATCACTGTTTCTTGCACAAGCTGGTAAACACAGGATGCACCCCCGTGTACACTGCCTTGACCTCCGGGATACAAATGAGGTTGAAAGGGATAGCAAGATTGGTCACTGTTTGTCCTGACACCTTTTCCTTCCCCCAAGAACAATACGTTTCTTTATTTATATTTATACCCCACCTTTTTTCCTGCACGGAACCCAAGGCAGCTTACACAATCCTCCTCCTCTCCATTTTATCCTCACAACAATCCTGTGAGGTAGGTGAGGCTGAGAGTCAGGGACTGGCCCAAATTCATTGAGTGAGCTTCATGGCCGAGTGGGGGGACTAGAACCCGGATCTCCCGAGTCCCAGTCCAACACACTAATCACTACGCCACACTGGATCCTGTTTATGCCTGCAAGGATATTTCTGTTCTACGTATTAAGAGCTTGTACAGGCCGGCTAGCGGGGAAGAGTCTTCAAAGCATGTGCAAGCTGCCCTTTGTGTGTGTGTGTGGGGTGGATTGGTAGTTCAATGTTGCCTGAAGGCCAGCCTCGTGTGCCAGCAATACTCCCTGCTTAAGAATTCAATGACGGGAGGGTTAATGGATCTTACGTTACATCTAATTCAGAAAAACATACCTTCGGTGTATACTGGTTGTCGCAACGTCTTTTTAATAAAGGGTATGTCTAAATCGGCTAACTGTTGGGAGGTGTAATACAGCTAATGCTTCTCTTACCCATATGTTTTGGCAACACCCAATGGCTGCCTCCTTTTGGGAGGAGGCTATAATACGGATAAACTTTGGGACGGAAAGCTCTTTAATGTTTACCAACATGCATGTTCTTAATATTACAATGTTGGAAGGACAAAGGGCCACCTTCGATAACGCAACGGGTTGAGGACTTAACGACGCTTTCCATTTTTGAACGGATGGTCTTTAGGCGTAATCTACGAAGGGATAAATATATGGATAGTTGGCCTGCCTTTGTTGAAGTCTATGTGTAACTATGCCTATGGATAGCAATGTATCTTGCTTGATAGAAAATATACAGGGGTACACATAGCATAAGTATCTCTCGTAACTGCGCTATTCAAGTCTCAAGTAAGAAAACTAAGTAACTTTCTTATTTTATTATTTATTTATTTTGGTTTTGATTTACTGAAACACACAATAAAAAATTAATGGGGGGGGGAACCCAACTCAATGACATGAGTCAGCGCCGAGCCAAAGACACAGGCACAGAGGGAGAGAGGCAGGCAGGCAGAGGCTTCAGAGACTTACTTGCAGGTGTTGGTGAAAATGATGATGGACCAATCTTCATGTTCGTCCTGGAATGTCTGGACCAGGTGGACGAGGTAGGCATCCTTGACTTTTTCGGGCACCAGCAGGTAACGCTGCTCCAGCTGCTCCACTGTCTGTACTCTAGTGCGGGGGGGGGGGGGTTGAGAAACCCAGTGGAAGTCAGGAAGGATTTGGGGACAGCGGAAGCTGCCTTACACCAAGTCAGATACTCTGTCCTTCTCGCCCAAGGTGCTCTGCTCTTTATGGGAGTTGCATCTGGAGGTTGGGGGCAGCGCGGGGGGGGGAAGCCGGCCTAGCGAGGGACCACAGCAATCTCGTCACCTCACTACTCCTTCAATTGTTGATGGCCTGTCCTCTAAATGGGTGGCCATCACCACATCTTGTGGAAGTGAGTTCCACAGTTTAACTCTGCGCTGTGTGAAGAAGTCCTTCCTTTGATCTGTCTTGAATCTCCCACCCCTCAGCTTCAAGGGATGACTCCACTGGGTTCTAGTATTATCAGAGAGGGAGAAAACTCTCCCACTTTCTCCACACCAGGCATAATTCTGTACACCTCCATCATGTCTCTCCTGACTCACCCCTTTTCTAAGCTAAACAGTCCCAACTGTTGTAACCTTTCCTCGTTGCTCCAGCCCCTTGATCACTGGAGTTGCCCCTTTTCTGCACTTTCCCCAACTCTACAATGTCCTTTTCTGGGTGCGGTGACCAGAACTGTACGCAGTATTCCAAGTGCAGTCGCACCCTAGATTTGTATAAGGGCAGTATGATATTGGCAGTTTTATTTTCAATTCCTTTCCTAACGATGCCTAACATGGAGTTCGCCTTTTTCACAGCCGCCGCCGCACACGGGGCTCAACATTTTCACCGAGCTGCCCACCACGACCCCAAAATCTCTTTCTTGGTCAGTCACCGCTAGCTCAGATCCCATCGGCTTATACGCGAAGTTGGGATTTTTTTGCCCCAATGTGCAAAAAATTAAAGGAACAGTGACAGCAGAGAGAAACAGAACTTGGACCCTGGGGAGATGCTGGAGCCGAGCAAGGAAGCTATCAGGGCTCCGTCCAGCCATCCTACGCATGGCTGGTTATTTGGGGGTCAATCAAGAAAGAAAGAAACCCATCAGATGTGGCACATTCATTATGAGGGCAAGGCATTAAAGCTCGTCAAACCGGCATGCATCCCAGGCAACTCATTAAATAGAAATAAAAAGAGTGTGTGTGTGGGGGGGATAGTAAACATACAGAATCAATTCGTTGAAGAGGAGGAGGACAGAAATTGGTTTTAAAGTGAGATATTTAAACTGATTATATATGCTAAATCAATTATCAGTGACTCGCTGGAAGATTAATAGAAATTGAATTAAGACTGTGGTCGGGATGCCGCTCCGCTGCCCCATATCTAAGCCAGGGAAGGGAGGACAGAAAATATGATTTATGAGCTCTATTTTTATCCTGTCCTTCCTCCAAGGAGCTCAAGAGCAGAGCAGATGGTTCTTCCACCCACAACCTATTTTACCCTTACAACAGCCCTGGAAGGTGGGGCTGAGATATATTCCCCCAGTGAGCTCCACGGCTGACTGGTGGGATTCAAACCGGGGTCTCCCCAGTCCTAGACTGACCCTCCAGAAGAAGCTGTGGAGCAAAGGGGACCAGAATCTTGATAGGGCCTCCTCCAGTGAAAGGTTAACGGTGCAATCCCCTACAAGTGTAGACAGGAAAAAGGCCTACAACTCACAGCATGCCCCGCCCCAGCCGGTTGGCTGGGGCACGCTGGGAGTTGCAGGCTGTTTTTCTGTCTAAATTTGCAGAGGATTGCGCCCTAAGAGCTCACGTTGTTTGACTGCTCCTACCTATGGAGCAAGCAGGAGGAAAACCCCGTGAAAGATCAGAGACAGGGAACACCACTAATACATGTCCCCTGCCCTAAATCTCTCAGCCACAATGCTGTGGCCGCCACCTTGGCTCCGATCAGAAATGCCAGCTATCCTCTTTCCTCGCTGAAGGCAGAGAGCAAGCACGGCCCTCCGGCTCCCTGGACATCAATTTTTTTTTTTCCTAACCTAAGAAAACCCCCAAATGTATTCTCCTTTCCGCGTCGCAGGAGGCCCAGAACTCACTCGGATGTGGACTCCCAGAAGAAAGGCCGGTTCATGGCGATCTGCTTGAGCTCGTTCAACGTGTCGGTCAGCGTCGCACTGAAGAGCATCGTTTGCCGGCTGGCCGGGACCGCCGCCAGGATCACTTCCAGGTCTTGGGTGAAGTCAGTGCAGCCTTGTTCCAGCAGGCGGTCAGCTTCATCCAGGACCTGAGCCAAAGCGAAGAGGGGAAAGGGAGTCACAACGGAACTGCCGAGGACAGATGAGGACTATGGACCGACCGGCGGCAGCCTGGATTAGACCCTTCTCTGCCGCGGCCCGCCCCGCCCCCCAGAGAAAGCCATCCATCTCACACCACAGCTTTAGAAAACCAACTCGCGATGCTGCCCTCTGGGCGTTTGCTCAGAAGTCAGTCCAACTGCGATCACCGGAGCTTAATATGCACAATCACAGTCTAGAACTTAAGGGAAGCATTTTGCCCTATTAGACTAAGCAGCGCTTCTCTCACGGACGCGATTTTAAAACAGTGAAGCGACGAGAGGGGAAGGCACTTGTGCGTGATGAAAACAACAGGAGAGAGAAAAAAAGAAAATCTCAGGTGCCCATTAGAGACGTTAATTATGCCCGACTTGTTTCGGAAAATCTATGTTCCTTTGTCAGGGGCGGGCTGAAATTGAAATTAAAACCAGAAAAGATGGTTAAAATTTCTGTGTCACTCCAAACATTCTCACGCAAATGCATTGTATAATATAGCCCACCACTATCACAGCTTGTGCCATTCATCACAAAATCCGTTAATGGGTTTAATGTGTTGAAATGAAAATAAGTAAAAATTAGGTTTTAAATCCTGAAAAAACTTCTCATGAATAACACACATGTATCATGGTGCAAAGCTAAAAGCATGAGAAAAAGATTAAAACATACATTAAAACTATTGCACGTATTCCAAATTACACTGGCAATGTTAAAACCATCCACTAATTGCATTGTTAAGGAAACCTTGAACCATAAAGAAATTCTTGTTCTTAAATTCTCCAGCATCTCAACAAGATCCGCCACGGATGGCCTTCTCCCTGTCCCATCAGCCAGAGAAACCAGGCTGGTGGGGACTAGGAGGAGGGCCTTTTCTGTGGCAGCCCCCAATTTATGGAACTCTCTCCCCCAGTGACCTCCGCCATGCCCCTTCCTTGATTAGCTTCCGCCGGGCATTAAAAACGTGGCTTTTCAGGCGGGAATATGGGGTGGGTTAGGATTTTTAAGTTTTGTTCTGTTTTTAATTGTGTTTTATACTGTGTGTGTGTGTGTGTCCCCACTGTATTTTATTGCATTGTACATCGCTCAGAGTGGCTGGATGTCTGGCCAGATGGGCGATTCATAAATATAATAAATAAATAAATAAATTTGTGAAGGGTCACGGTTTTAAGACAGCCTTCAACTCGGTGCGCTGCAGATGTGTTGGGACTGCTACTTCCATCATTCCCAGCCAGCACGCTGGCTGGGAATGATGGGCGTTGCAGTCCCAACACATCTTGGGGCGAGGGTACCAGCTCGGGGAAGGCCATTTTAAAAACAAAGCTTCTAGTCCCTTCTGCGAGGGAAGGAAGAGAAGGAGAGGTAAACAATACACCCATAAGCCAAGTGTGCCAAAGATGAGGCTACGTATTCTGAGAACGTGTCCTCAAAGTGCAGAATTTGGCACTTTAAGTACAGCTCAGCTTCCCTCCAAGCAAGCAAGCATGTAGCTAGGCTGGAAAGGGGGACCCATGAAGGCATATTGCCAGTACTGTCCTCCTCTGATTAGCAGCAGCAATCCAACGTTTCGGGCAGGCAGATGCCTTTCCCAGGCTTACTGCCCACAGTACTTTTACCTGGAGGCACCGAGGCTTGAATCCAGGACCTTCCGCACACAAAGGATAGGCCACACCCAAGCACCGATCTATGCATCCGTCTCCAAAATTAAGGCAAGTGTCCGCACAACCGCCTTACCAAAAACTTGATCTTTTGAAGGCTGAAGGTGCTGGAACTCCGGAGGTGGTCGGCCAGCCGGCCCGGGGTCGCAATGACGACGTGCGGCTTCCGGGAAAGCTCCAGTGCCTGAGCGACCATATCTGCGACGCAACCAAGGCAGAGAAGGGGGGAGATGTCTCAGCTCCTCCCAAAGGGGGCAGCCTCAAAAGATTCACACGTTCCCAGCCCACCATATGTGCATTTGCCAAGCAGAATTTTTGCTATCTGCTTGATAGGCCTTCAGGCGAGTTTTCTTAACCCGAGCGTGGGGGGGGGGGGGGATTTCTAGTTCCCAAATACCACTTACGCACCCATCCCACCAACGATGATGCAATCCTTTAAGCCCAGCGGCTTCCCGAGGACACGGAACTGCTCGGCGATCTGGTAGGCCAGTTCTCTGTGCAGAAAGAAAGCGGGACAAAAGAGAACATTATCAAAAGAATGTTTTTTTTGTTTGTTTTTTTTAAAATTGCTTTGCATTACTTATTCGGGCATGGGTCAAACCGACATTACACCCACGTACCCCCTACAAGCAGGTTTCCTGAGCAAAACCTGAAAGAAACGGACCATGCCCTCACCTCGTTGGCGTCAGGACGAGGCAGAAGATGCCGTAAGGATCTTCGGAAAGTTTCTGCAGGATGGGCAGCACAAACGCAGCCGTTTTCCCGCTTCCTGTCTTGGCGCAGCCCATGCAGTCGCGGCCTGCAAAAAGCAAAATGGAGGAGGTCTTGATGTGTGAGCGAAATGAATAAAATCCTGTTCCTTCATTCAAGATGGAGCAGATAAGAGAGTCATTTTTATTCATGGGCAAAAACCAGAAATGGACTTTGTCCGTGTCCAGAGGCACTCTCTATGGCCAACTCGTGCAGCAGTTCCAAGGTGTAAGAATGACCAAAGAACCCTTCGGAAGAACAGAACAAGAATGGGTTTTTTTGGAACCAGGGGTGGCAACAGATCGCAGGAAGGGCTTCAAGCGCTATTAAGAGGTGGAGCTTCGGAGGCTTGGCCACCGATGGGCAGGGCTCGAAGAAAAGTTGAGAGGAGGGGCTTCAAATAGTGGGCAGGGCTTGGCTTAGTAGTCTGCGGACTACCTACATTTTTTTTCTTCTTCCCTCCCCATCTAGTTTTCCTTTCATGTGCTGTCTTTTCATACTGTAAACCGGCAGAGGCACCTTGTTTTTCCTGACTGCACGTAAGCCTCTCCCAGAGCCTTTTTCAGCTGAGAGAAGGAGTCAACCCCAGGGTGTACAGGGGAGGGTCATACAGGAAATGTGAAAGGAATTGGAAGAGAAAGTGGGAAACTACAGTAATGGGAAAAACACACATTGCTGGGAGCAATGGTGCGTTGGGGGATGGGGGGAGGTTAGAGAAGGGGGCTGCTCTGTGGGGAAGGGGAGGCAGAACAGAAGAGGGAGAGTATTATTTATTTATTTATTATATTTATACCCCACCTTTTTTCCTGCAAGGAACCCAAGGCGGATTACATAATCCTCCACCTCCTCTCCATTTCATCCTCACAACAACCCTGTGAGGTAGGTTAGGCTGAGAGTCAGTGACTGGCCCAAAGTCACCCAGTGAGTTTCATGGCCGAGCAGGGACTAGAACCCGGATCTCCCGAGTCCCAGTCCAACACCCTAACCACTACACCACACTGGCTCTACGCCACACTGGTATGAGGGGAGGGGAACTCAGAAGAACAAGGGAGCAACTATGGGCCGGGGAGAGGACACATATACACCCAGTGTAGGGTCTCAGACGAGCGGGGGGGGGACCAATGACATAGCAAGGAGGGGAGAAGAAGGGGTGGCATCTATAGGGGAAGGCCCTTCTAGAGACCCAACTATAGAGAACATGTGGGGGAAGCACTCCAGGGACATCTAAAAGACACAGAGGACCTTAAAAGAGCAAAGGGAGCAATGGCACATTCTTGCAGGTGGCATGGAGAGTACATAATGCAGGCCATGTGCTGAAGCTGAGCAGGTATGAGCTGGGTCAGTGCTTGGATGGGTGACTGCCTGGGCTGCCCACATCTGTTCTCCTGCATTGAGGGCAGAGCTCTCCAACCCTGGGTCCCCAGATGTTGCTGGATGACAGCTCCCCGAATCCCTTGCCATTAGCCATGCTGGCTGGGTATGCTGGGAGCTGTAGGCCAGCAACATCTGGGGACCCAAGCTTGGAGAGCCCTGGAGCAGGGGGTTGGGCTCGATGGCCTTATAGGCCCCTTCCAACTCTACGGACTCCATGATTCTAAAATGCTTTAAATAAATTAACAATGGCTGGCAGAACAAGTGGGGGGGGGCTTGTCTGCCACAGCTGTTTATGGGGCGTGGCTTCGCATGGGCGTGGCTTACACGACAGGAAGGGATTTGGGAAGGGGCTGCTAGGGGCGTGGCCTCAAGGGCCATTTTAGGGCACGGCTCAAAGAGTCCACTGAAGGGTGGGGCACATGGGGGTTGGCGGGCGTGGCTTCACGCGGGGCGGGGCTTCACGCGGGGCGTGGCTTAAAGGACTATCGAGAGGCAGGGCTTTGGGAACAGCGGTTAGAGGCCTCAAGGACTAATGGGGTCGCGTGGCTTCAGGGCGGCAGGGCTGTAAGAAACGCGGGCGGGGCTCGCCTCTTGGCGCGTACCTTGGAGCGCGGGCGGGATGCACGCCTCTTGTACCGGGGTGGGCCTCGTCAGGCCCAGCTGCTCGGCTTGCGCCGCTAGCCAGGGCGCCAAGCCCAGCGCGCGGAAGCCGGTCATCACCAGGGCCAGAGAGGAGGAGGCAGCGCGGCCGCCACACGCCGCTGGGAAAGGGAATGCGGGCGTGGAATCAGTCCCAAAAGGCACCGCGGCGAGGGCGCGCTTATCACGCGTCACCCCGACTCGCTCGCACGGTCCCCCTCGAGTGACGTCACTTTCGGGTGCCGGCTCGCGTAGACTTCTGCCGCCATCGGCGGGTGGTTTGACTACGACTCCCAGCACCCTTAGTCCTGACGCCGGCGTCTGAGCCTCTGTTTCCTAGAGAGAGGATGATAGAGTTACAAAATGACTCACAAACGGAATTCAAATTCCGGGTACGACTTGAAAGCCATTCCCCTCTAAAAAATAATAGTCTATGGGGGGGGGGGTCCAAAATCCACAGTTAGGCCATACCTTTATTAGGACCAACCAAAAATTCCACAGGTGAGGCTGAAAAACATTATTATTACCGTAAATATGATCAATAATATCAATAGTAATATTCATATTTACTACTTTTGTATTATTAAAATGGCGCTCAATAAGCATCAAAGTCTCGTTAGCACTCGGTCAGATTGTCAGTTTACCTTTCCTAGCTCTGTGCGTGTTACGCAGTGGGTGCCTTTCGAACGTCACCGTTCCCGCCCTAAAAAAAAGCAAAACCACAACTCCCAGCAAGCTTGTCGCCAAACGTGTACGCCTCCTCCCGTTTCTGATTGGCCGGCCTCGGGAGAAAACAGAGAGCCGACCAATGAGCGCTTTCCCGGCCCGCCTTGCGCCGGAGGCTGTGAGGAAGGGACGGCGAAGACGTGTCAGGTCCGGGCAGCGATGGCGGCCGCGGGGGCACCGAGCGAGGCCGACGAGCTCTTCGACGTGAGGAACAACTTCTACATCGGCGCCTCGCAGGCCGCCATTAACGAGGCGCAGCGAGTCAAGGTGAGGCGAGAGAGGCTGGCCTGAATAAGCCCCACCTTCCCTTGCTGCCAGGGGCCGAGGCCACGCCCTTTGGGGGGGGTCCCTGCCCCGAGGAGCGCCCAAAGTGTCCTTATGGCGGGGGAGGCATTTAACATGGGGGCAGCGAGAGAAACGCCTCGGTGCAGGGAGAGATTCCACGGGGGCTCCGAAGGTGGGGGAAAGGCAGCCCCTGTTGAATTGCTGCCTGCCATTCCAGCAGGCTGTGCTGAGGGAGGGGAGGGGAGGAAACAGGGCTGTTCCACCTGCCCGAAGACTTGGGGCGGAATCCTATGCATGTTTAGACAAAGAAAAGCCCTACAGCTCCCAGCATGGCTGGCCTGGGTATGCTGGGAGTTGTAGAACTTTTTTCTGCCTAAACATGCATAGGATTGCACCCTTAGGCTGCAATCCTATACCCAATTTCCTGTTAGTAAGTCCCATTGAACGCAGTGGCTTCTGAGTAGGTATGTATAGGATCGTGCTGTTGTTTGTTTTTCCTTTTCCTTCCCTGTTCCTTTTTCCTTGTGTGTCGTGCCTTCTTAGATTGTACACCCCTGGGCAGTGACTTTCAATCGATTATATGTAAGACACGCTTAGGCCAAAAAAAAAAAAAAAGGCCTACAGCTCCCAGCATTCATCAGCCAGCCATGCTAGAGGATAAGTGCTGGGAGTTGGAGGACTTTTCTCTGTCTAAACCTGCCTAGGATTGCAACCTGACTCTCAGCCTAACCTACCTCACAGGGTTGTTGTGAGGATGAAATGGTGTAAGCTGCCTCAAGACAGCTGCAGAACCTTCCACACCTAATGGCCAAAATTAAACAAGGGAGGAAGGCAAAAAGAGATACTTGTTTTACAAATAAATTAAGAATATTCTAGAATAAGATAAAATAAAGATTCACCACTTCAATAGAGCCCTCTGGGGGTGAGGTATGCATTTCAGGGCAGGGGTGCCGAACCTCTTTCAGCCCAAGGGCTGGATTCAATTTCCGAGAAGCTGTCGGGGCGGGGGCTCACCCCAGTGGTGGGCTGTGGGCAGGGCTGAAGGCAAAAGGGGGGGGGGCAAAAGCCTCCACCTATTTTAGATTGAAGCTCTGTGGACTTTTTAGACTGCGCAAAAGCCGGGAAGCCACCAAACATTCTGTAGTCGGGGTGAGGGGAAGGTGGGTCAGGGGTGTGGCCATCTGAGGAATCCTTGAGGACTGGAACCTTGAAGATGGGCCAGATTTGTCTTGCAGGCGTGAGGTCCAACGCTCCTCTTTTACGGTACAGATTTTAGAAATAAATACACGTACAGTAATGTTGTTTCAATCCCTCACTGCATTCCCATACACCTTGTTAAAGAAGGCTTTTTTTGTTCCGGTTTTATTTAGTTTTGCTTCTTGCCTTAAAGAGCTATTGGCTCAGTAGGACGGTGGGTACTGATGCCCCCTGGAAAAGAAAGGGGGGGGGAACGGTGACCACAGTTCGGAAGACGGTGGCTTGTCTTTCAAGAGGGGCATCCTGGCGATCCCCCCCCTTCTCGCTTTGTCGCAGCAAAACCAGTAAACCTGCACCAACTTGGTGCCTTTCCGATGTTGGGATTACAGTTCCCAGCATCCTTGGCCATGCCGGCTGGGGCTGTTGGGAGTTGAAGTCCAAAACCTCTGGAGGGCTTCAGGCTGGGGTAGGCTGCAGCCTCGAATCTTGAGTCAGCTTGTGAAAGACGAACAAGTGTATTTTAGCAGAATTTTTGTGAGCTGCGTAAGTTTCACCCGTTTAAGTTTACACTGCGATAATTGTGTCGGTCTTTAGGGTGCCACGAGGCTCTTTTGCATTTTGTTTTTTCTATAATTTATTTATAGCATTATTTATCCTGCTGTACAGCACTAAAGGCTCCCAAAGTGGCTGGCAAAGATTAATCACGAGGCAATCGGTGCCCTCATGCTTACAATCTGAAAGACACAACCGAGGGAGGAGGGGAAAAAAGAGAGAGCAAAACTCAGGCCCCAATTCTTAGTTTCAAAGTTCTCATAGGTGCTCTTTCTGGCAAGGAAGGGTGAAACAAGCTCCCTGCAACTGTTCTTTCTCTGACCGACGCCTTTCTCTGGGCCAGGTTGGTCTGCGCCTTTTTATTGAGAATTTCAATGAAACTAAACAAAATAGATCAATTACAATGATGCATCTAACGTACTTCACAAGGTTGTTGTGAAGATAAGATAGGAGGAGGATTATATAAGCTGCCTTGGGTTCCTTGCAGGAAAAAAGGCGGGATATAAATATGATTTAAAAAATAAGTAATAAATAAATATGAAATATGTACCCATATATATTTAAGTATGTAAAGAAATACACTGCTATCAATAAAAAAAAAAGCAGTTTCACGTAAGCTTCAACAAAGGCAGACCAAATATTTATTTATTTATTTATTTTATTATATTTATTAATCACCCATCTGGCCACTCTGAGCGATGTACAATCCAATAAAATACAAGGGGGGGGGTAACACATACACAGTATAAAACACAATTAAAGTCAGAACAAAACTTAAATATCCATGTATTTATCCGTTAGTAGGTAGAGATGTGAATGCCCAGGAAAAAAATGGAAAAAACTTGGGGGGGGGGGACAGTCCCCCCCCCCCCGAATTTTCCCATTTTTTTCCAGGCCTTCACATCTCTGTCTGTAGGTGGCGTCTAAATAAGGTTGGTCTCCCCCTTGCAGTGATGCTTATCCTGGGAGGCAGGAAGTGCACCCTCCCAGTGGCCCTTGGATCTCTGGCCGATGGATGAGGCCAGAGACTGTAGTCCCAGAGAACTATAAGAGGGTTACGTGGTGGGTTGTGGGTTTTTGTTGTTGCTGCTGTTTTGGAAATGATTCTCCTTTCTTGTCTCTTTAGCCACCAACTCCTGAGAAAGAAGTGGAGAGGGACATTTTCTTGTATCGTGCCTACATTGCCCAGGTGAGGTTAACAGACTGATTCGAGAAAGCATGGCGGAGATTGCTCTTCCAGGCCCGTCAGATGCTCCCGAATCTGTAATGTGCGTGGGCTGGGTTTTGAAACGGTGTCGTTTCTTCATTTAAATTCATTGTACCCTAATTTCCCACCAGGATCGGCTCCCAGAGTGACTCATGGTTAAAATCCACGCAAAAACATGAAGTTGTTATTTATTATTAACACTTCTATACCGCCTTTAACACAGACTACTGTAAAAAAAAAAAAAAGATAGAAGCATTTGAAATGTGGATTTATGCTGCTTTGAGTCCCAGTATTGGGGGGAAAGGCGGGATATAAATAAATACAATTATTATTATTATTGCAGGTCATTACCAATTTCACAGGCCAAGAGGGTGACCAAAGAAGTAGTATAAAGATCAAGAAATTATAAAACACAGAAAAGGCAGGAATCTAGAATATTTTGGTCATGTACAGTAATACCTTGGATTTCAAGTAACTTGGTTTGAGAGCGTTTTGCAAGACAAGCAAATTTTTAAATATTTAATTTTTTTTTACTTGATATACAAGCGATGTCTTACAATACAAGAACTGTAGTACGGCTTAAATTAAAAATCTCTGTACAATTTTTTTGGGGGGGGATTTAGTTTTGATAGAGTGTTTTGGATTACAAGCACATTTCCGGAATGAATTATGCTCTCAATCCAAGGCATGACTGTAATTACAAATGAAGACTATAGACTGTTGCAGCTGATTATACAAGGTAAAATAAGAATGGTTTAAAGAATATGATTGTTTAGAGCGGCCCTATCTAAAAACTGCTTAGCCATGATGATGTCCAACCTCCGGTAGGAGAGGAGCAGGAAGGCGGCAAAGAAATGTCACTTTATTTGCTAAAAAGCCACTGAGGCGGTGTACAACAATTTAAAGCAATTAAACCTTAACACAGTAAAAACAACAACAACCCTGGGACATAAATACATAAGTTTCTGGATACGTGGAGGTGTTCATGCCAGTCTGTTCTGACCCCTGGCAGTTGTTGCCACGGTCCAGATTCTAGAACAGCCTTCCCCAACCTGGTTTCCCCACCAGATGTGTTGGACTACAACTCCCATCTGCTCCAGCCAGCATGGCCAGTGGTCTGGGATGATGGGAGTTGGCATTCAGTGATATCTAGATCAGTGTTCTCCAACCTTGGGTCCCCAGATGTTTTTGGCCTACAACTCCCAGCATGCCCCAGCCAGCGCGCCCCAGAGGAAGGGGGCAGAAAGTGTTTCAGGTGGACTTCTGAGCCCTTGGATGCACCTGTTTGCATTCCGTCTTCGCGAGTTCATTTTTGAGACTGGTACGAATGGGATCTTTTTTTTCTCCCCTCCCTGTTTTTTCTGGACAGCGGAAATACGGTGTGGTGCTAGATGAAATCAAGCCCAGCGCGTGTCCAGAACTCCAAGCTGTGCGGATGTTTGCGGAATACCTCTCCGGTGAGAGCCAAAGGTGAGTGGAACTCTGTCGCCTCTCTGGCTGAAAGGCAGATCCTCTCGGCCTGGAAACGGGACTGTTGGTTGGCAAGCCCGGGGTCTGGGTTGTATCACAGTCGCCAGTCTTTAAAATCCCAGTGGCCTCAACACGTGGGCTGACCTCGGAGACCATTCAAAAACTCAGGAGCGGCCTCCTAGCTTCTTGCTGAGATTAGCGAGGAGAGAAATTCTGCCCCAATATTAAAGCCGCTGAAGCCATTACCCGTTTGTTTTTGGGCTCAGTTTCTGAAGCTTGGGTTCTAAGCCTGTTCGATCTACTTAGTTTTTACTCGATCTAGTTTTTTTTTACTAGAACCCTGAGATCCACCAACTGGAGCCACCTACAAAATAGCTGCTGGCTACGGATGATTGCCAAACACTCTGGAGTGTGCCCGGCTGGGAGAAATCTAGCTTACGTTTTCTGAGAATAGGTTGGCTGCTATGAGGCCGTTGGTGCTTTTTCTGTTCAGGCGGCCATCCTGCAGTGCATCCTCCCCGGGGAGACTTGATCGAATAAATCCCTGCGGGTTTGAGACAGTCAGCATAGGCCTTTTTTTCTTTTCCTGCAAGCGTTGAAAAGCAGTTTTTGAGGCATCAGTGGCTACTTTAAAGAGCATATTACTGCAAAGCACCAACTGGGACTATTAAGTCGGTGCTGTTCTCCTCTTTGGAGTTCTTCAACCACTTCCGTAATAATAGAGATTAATTTTAAAAAACCGCATCCTGCACGCTATTAACTACTGGCTGTGTCATATTTCTGCATTTATCAGGACTTAGGCCCAACGTTCAGGAAAGACTGCTAATCCAGTTCTGTGCTCCCATCTTCCCAATTTTCATTTTATTTCCTAAGACTTTTATACATTTTTTAAAAAACTGGCTGCAAACCAAAGGGCTGCCCTCCAGCGCCACCTTTGTTTGGATTCCCAAGAGCAGTGGCCCCCAACCTTTTTGGCACCAGGGACCGGTTTTGTGGAAGACAATTTTTCCACAGACTGGGGGGGGGGGCTCGCCCACCACTCACCTCCTGCTGTGCGCGTTGGGGATGTATCCAAGGGTCTTGAAGGGGCTGAAACGAGTTGAACTCGCCCCGCTCGCCCGCCCCCCCAAGACTCATGGCGACTTTCCTGCTGCCGCTCGACCCAAACGCACCGGGGAAAGGACCTACGAGGCCCCCAGCGCGTCACTTCCTGGTTCTCCAGCGCTGCTCTTTTTACGTAAATACCATGGTAAAGTACCTTAAAACAGCTGCGATTTGCTATTCACTGCCGTTCTAAGGTATTTTACCATGGTATTCGTTTCAACCCCCTCGAGACTCTAGGATGCACAGCAGGAAGTGAGAGCCAGGTGGGGTGCTCACGGCACGTCCCAGCTGCGCTGTGGCCAGACGTCCTGGCGCAGTTCCTAACAGGCCACGGACCGGTACCAGTCTGTGGCCCGGGAGTTGGGGACCCCTGCCCAAGAGAACCTTCGCATTTTGGAGCTCAGACCACCACCACCACCTCTGCCTTGTACTTAGGTTCCTAGGCAAATTTCTTTTCTTTTAGTCTCACCAGTTTGGCTTCTGGGAAATGAGTGTCCTGTGACAAGCCATGCCTACCATAGCAGCCATTTTTATGAATAGGCCAAAAAATTTTTTTTTTTTTAAAAAAAAAAAATGGCACCCCTCCACGGCAGCCATTTCGTGTGAGCACCCACGACACTTTCACAATTCCAAACTGCTGACCTAAAACGATTGGAGACCCCTGGGGCAGACAGGAGTCAACCATCTGAGGTTGACTACGAGCAAGGCGGCTCTGGGCAGTGGCGGGGCATGGTACCGAAAAGAACGGGGCTCAGGCCCACTGGCCAAAAAACAAAAAGCACAAATTTGCATATGCACATACACTTTAGGGTCTGTAAAGGGCCCTGTCTCCTAAGGGCACTCCTATTTGTAAAAAGGGATGTATGAACAGGGGAGAGGAGGGCATTTGATTTCAGGGGCGGGGGGAACTCAGGGAGAAAGATTCAAGGCTGGGGGGGGCAGCAGGAGGGGAAGCACACGTGGGCCAAAAACCAGCTCATCCAGGGGAATCAGATGCAAGAGAGATCCTCAGGACTCCTAGACCTTTCTTTCAGCAGGTGCCCCTGGGCATCAGGGCGGTGGGGCAGAGGGCCTCCCAGAGATTCGGGGCTCCCAGAGATTCGGGGCTCCCAGAGATTCGGGGCTCCCAGAGATTCGGGGCTCCCAGAGATTCGGGGCTCCCAGAGATTCGGGGCTCCCAATGAAAGATTCGGGGCTCTAGCCCAAGTGGGCCACCCCCTGACACTGCCTCTGGCTCTGGGTTGCTTCCGTCTTCTGACATTGACCCTTGTGGGGTTCCCCTTCCCTCCCTCCAAGGGATGCGATTGTGGCCGAGTTGGACAAGAAGATGGCCAAGAGCATGGATGTCACCAACACAACATTCCTGCTGATGGCGGCTTCCGTCTACTTCCACGACCAAAACCCGGATGCGGCGCTGCGTACCTTGCACCAGGGAGATAGCTTGGAGTGGTAAGCGGATCATTTCTTACATTTCTGTACCGCCCAAGTGCCGAAGCTCTCTGGGCTGCTGACAAAGATTAAAACCTTAAAAAATACATTATAAAAGCCATATGTGCACAAACGTATAAACCTGCGACACAGAGAGAGACACGTAGACACCGTTTTTAAATATATGCATCTGTTTGCCTTTACCATGATCCAACCACTGACCGTCAACATCTCCCCCTGGTCTTGGCTGTGAAATATTTTCTGCCCTAAGAGAGTCCGGGGCGGGGGGGGGGGATTAGTTTCAGTGACTCTGTTACTTACTGTATTTAATGGATCTGGTAGCTCGCCCCATCTGAAGAGTCCAGGATGGATAACAAAGTACTACGTATTCTACCCCGGGGTTCCCTTCCAGGTGTTTGACTCCAGCTGCCATAATTCCTGACTAATGGCCATGCTGGCTCGGTCTGCCGGGAGTCGGGGTCCAGAATATTCAGAGGGCGCCAGGTCACATAGCCATGTTCTACCCTAGCTCTGCCCCCCCCCCCCATGCTGGTTTGTATAAAAACATCTTCTGCGTGCCTTACGGAAGCTGAGCTGTTTCGGGTTTTGGCTCTTCTCCCCCAGGGATGATAATTCCAAATGTATTTATTTTCTTGTTTTTTTGCGGGGGGACCATTTTGTACGCCACCTTTCTGCCAACGCGCTGTAGGCGGCTCACAGGTTAAAATAACGACTTATTCCAGGGGTGCAGAACTTCGGCCCAGCGGCCAAATCCAGCCCTCCAGGATTTTCCAGGTGGCCCCGCCCCCTTGTCTGCCCCCTTCCCATGGCTCCGCCCACTTCCTCCCAACCACCGATTGTTTGGTGGTTTCCTGGCATTTGCGCATTTTCTTCCCCGTTCTAAAAGGTGGAACTGTCTCTCCCGGGGCTTAGTTACCGGCAGGAAGAGCTTGCACAGACACTATGCTGGGTTTTTTGGGCCCCAAGAGCTTCTCTGAAATGTAATGCGGCCCTCGGGAGGAAAGGGGTTCCACACCCCTGCGCTTTTTTGGTCACAATCCACACCTTGAGACTCCCAAGAGTCTTGAGCCACGAAGGGCCTTGCTGTGTCGGAGCAAAGGCCCCCACAAGCAGGGGATCCCAGCATCACTGAGTGGGAAGGCACCTCGAAGGCCATCTAGTCCAACCTGCTGCAGGAAATCCACACCTACGGCAACCGATGGCCTCACGGCTGTACGGTCCTAAAACCCTGCTTCTGTTCCCTCCAGCATGGCGATGACCATCCAGATCCTGCTGAAACTGGACCGTCTGGATTTGGCCCGGTAAGTTCCCCAGCCATGGGCGCCGTCCATTCAACCTCCTGGGCGCCTCCTCCTAGTCCTCAGTGTTGCCCGTGAGCACATCAAGGTGACTAGAAAATGCTCTGCTTTGTTGAAGGGGGTCATCGATCCCGATTTGTAGTCACGTGGTTGAGAACTTCAGTTCTCAAACAGGTCCTCTTGTGTAGCAGCAGCTCATAGGGGTAGGGTTGATTTTTAAAAAACACATTTTTGACGAGCTGGAAAAACTTTCCTCAGGACCGGCTTTCCCTGTTCTCCCGTCGGCTATGGGAGGATTCTGGGGGATGTTCTCGGGTGCACGCTCACTCTTGCTGCAGAATTCAGCTGTCATTGGTCTCCAACTCCCACCAGGCTCAGGCAGCGTGGCCAAAGGGAGTCCAACGACATCCGGAGGGCCCCACGCTCCCTACGTGGTTTGAAAGCATTTGCATCCCTTTTGTCGGCGCAAACAAGCTCCCCGAGCGACTTGTAAAGATCAGTAAAAAGCAAGGCTGTCCACAAGACCACCACAGACTTAGTTTAAGAAGACACGGCAGAAAAGGAAAAAGGATGGGGAGGGAGGAGGAAAAAAGCAAACGTGGGGACTGGTTCTTAGGTACAAAGTTACTCACACGGCCAGCTCGAACAGAAACAGTTCGAGGAGAAGGGAAGCCAACGTTGCTTGTGTCTCAGTTGAGCAGGTGGAGTGGCAGCTGCTCTCTTGTCCCTGTTAGGGGCGGGACGTTTATCACAGTGCGGGCTTTTATCACAGCGCACACACCCTTTGTGAACATTTTTGCCAGCACTGAACCCTGGATTTGGGGCCTGGAAGTGAATCCTGCCATTTGAGTGACTGTGAAACCGAACCCGGGCAGCTCTCCAGAGGATGTTGCAGTGAAAGCTCCTTCTGCAGGGCGGCCATGGGCGGGGAGAACCCCACCCCCTTTTAATGAGCAAACTTGTGCCCACTATCCTGCGACCGCGACCCCGGCGGAACGGTCGCGGAGGGGTGGCTCTCTCCTGAGGTGCTTCCTCCTGCTTTTCTTGTGCAAGGTCTCCAGTTCAGTCTCTGGAATTTCTACTTAAAAGAATCGGGTCGGAGGTGATGGGGGGAAAAGGCCCTTTTCTTCCTGAGCCCTGGGAGAGCCGATGCCAGTCAGGGTTGACAATACTGGGCTAGATGGACCCGTGGTCTCCGACTCAGTTTCCTATGGATGGACCCGTGTTGAGCGAGGCAAATTCCTGTATCATAAGATCATATGAGGAGCCCTGCTGGATCAGACCAAAGGGGGTCCATCTAGTCCAGCATTCTGTTCCCACAGTGGCCAACCAGCTGCCCCAACGGGATCCCACGAGCAGGACATGAGTGCAACAGCACCCTCCCGCCCTTGTTCGCCAGCAACTGGTGTACACAGGTACACTGCCTCTGGCCATGTGCTTCCTCCAGTATCAATCAGGACTAGTAGCCATTGACAGCCTTCTCCTCCATTAATTTGTCCAATCCCCTTTGAATGCCGCCCAAATTGGTGGCCATCACGGCGTCCTATGGAAGTGAGTTCCATAGTTTAACTCTGCGCTGCGTGAAGAAGTCCTTCCTTTTGTCTGTCCTGAATCTCCCACCGGTTAGCTTCATGGGATTGACCCCGTTGGGGTTCTAGTAGTAGGGGAGAGGGAGAAAACTGTCTCCCTGTCCACTTCTTCCACACCAGGCATCATTTCGTACGCCTCTCTCATGTCTCCCCTGACTTGCCTTTCTTCTAAGCCAAACACTCCCGGCTGCTGTAACCTTCCCTCATCGGGGAGTTGCTCCAACCCCTTGGTTGTCTGAGTTGCCCTTTTCCCAAGCCCACAATATCCTTTGCTCTACAACAGTGTCCTCCAACCTTGGGTCCCCAGGTGTTTTTGGCCTACAACTCTGTATTGTTATTTTAAACTGTGTTTTTAAATTTGGTTTTTAATTTTTTAAACTGTTTTGTATGTTTTAATGTTGTTTTTATGTATAGAGGGTTGTGAACCGCCCAGAGAGCTTCGGCTATGGGGCGGTATATAAATGAAATGAATGAAATGAAACTCCCAGCATGCCCCAGCCAGCTATGCTGGCTGGGGCATGCTGGGAGTTGTAGGCCAAAAACACCTGGGGACCCAAGGTTGGAGGACACTGCTCTACAATATCCAATCATATGAGTCTTGCTGCCCCCTCCCCCCGCCAAGCCCACAAGGGTCTGTGCTGCTTTCCCGCACGCATTCATTATCTCTCTCTTTAGAAAGGAGCTGAAGAAGATGCAGGAGCAAGACGAAGATGCCACCCTGACCCAGCTGGCAACTGCTTGGGTGAACCTGGCTATGGTGAGTAACATATTCCGCAGCCAGAGGGCACGGGCAACGACAGACGTCGCATTTGAGAAGCCGTGGGGCTGCTTTTTTGCCGCCTCCCCCAATCCAGGTGCCCTCTGGATAGGTTGGCCTGCAACTCCCAGCTTCCACCGCTAATTGGGGCCTGGTACTGAAGGCATAGTGGTTAGAGCACAGGATGGCAGCCTGTGGTCCAGATGATGTGGTCTACAGCTCCCATCATCCCTGACCATTGTCTGTGTTGGCTGGGGCTCATGGGACTTGGAACCCAAAATATTGGGAGGATGCCCCCGGGTTAGAGTGCCAGACATGGACTGGGGAGAAAAACCAGGTGTGGCGGCGTAGTGCTTAGAGTGTTGGACTGGGAACTCGGGAGATCCGGGTTCGAGTCCCCACTCAGCCATGGAGCTCACTGGGTGACTTTGGGCCAGTCCCTGACTCTCAGCCTCACCTACCTCGCAGGGTTGTTGTTGCGAGGATAAAATGGAGAGGAGGAGGAGGATTATGTAAGCCGCCTTGGGTTCCTTCCAGGAAAAAAGGTGGGATTTCAATATAATAAATAAATAAATCCCCACTCCGCCAAGCAGTTCTCGGGACGACCTTGGGCCTGACACCTGTTCTCGGCCTAACCTACCTTGCAGGGTCATTGTGAGGACAAAAGGGAGGAGATCCTTGGAAGATAGGTGGGATGTAAATTAATAATTCTGCCGTGGTTAACAAACCGTGGTTTGTTAGCGCAGCCGGGTTCGCACAATGTGACAACCCACAATTCAACGGCGACCCATGCTCAGCCCATATTTTGGATCGTTGTGTTCTGTGAACAGGCTCAGTGGAATCTTTGGGACTTTTTTTTAAAATATAGACTTCACAGTGAAGAACGTAATAGATTACTTAGTTGTATTATGAGCAAATGCCCTCGAAGGTTACCGAAATGGTATTTGGAATATTTTTTGGCTGACATAAATTAGTGAACAACAGAGCGAGTGGCTAAGGGCACAATCCTATGTATGTTTAGATAGAAAAGAGGCCTACAATCTTAGGCAAGTTTAGACAGAAAAAAGGCCTACAAGTCGCAGCATGCTGGAACTTGTAGGACTTTTTTCTGCTGGCTGCGGCATGCTGGGAGTTGTAGGCCCTTTTTTCTGTCTGAACATACATAGTTTTGCACTGTAAGTTCCTTTTTCCTGTAATAAGGTCTCGCAAGATGATTCTTTTACCTCCACTGTAATTCTGTATGTTTTCTGGGTAGTATTTTTAATTATGTGTGTGTTTTAACAATGATGGTTTTTTATTGTTCTGTTTGTATTGTTTTTACGGGCCTGTGATCACACACTAAATGATTGATTGCTCAGTGGCTGGAATTCAGTCACCTGTCAGGAAATGCTTGCCTGAAAAGAAAAGCCTTCTGCGAACATCGAAAACAAATTTATGCAGGCGCATGGCTGCTCTTGGTTGGAAGGGCATTCCATAGGGGGTGGGAGCCAACACACTGAAGGCCCTGTCCCTGGTGGTTTCCTAGCCGATCTCTGACCCATGTGGGGCCTCCAGGGGTGCCTCTTCAGAAGACCCCTGTGGTTGGGCAGGATGATCAGGAAGAAGGCGTCTCCTCAAGTCCCAAGTTCAGGGCTTTATAGACTAGTACCAGAACCTTAAACCTGGCCCAGTAGCAGCCGGGCAGCCAGTGCAGAGCCTTCAGCAGTGGGATTACAGGCCGATACGAAGCGGCTCCTGACAAGAGTTGGTCAGCCACTTTCTGCGCTAGCTGCAGCTTCTGGACTAGCCTCAAGGGCAGCCCCACATAGAGCGCATTGCAGTAATCCAGTTTTCAGGTGGACTGTGTCTATCTGGCACAGAACTGTCTATCAGCTGCTCTCCAGGGACTCAAGCAAAGAAACATCTTCCTAATCACCCCATTTTTTTTTTTTAACTGGAGATGCTAGGGATTGAACCTGGAAGTCCCTTTCTGGCGGAGCTTGAGCCTAATTTTTCCTTCTCCCTCCCAGTCCCCCTTTCCTTCTGTGTCGTGTCTTTTCGATCGTAAGCCTGAGGTCAGGGACTGTCTTATTTCTTATCTTTGGGAGCCGTTTTGGGTGAAGGGTGGAATAAAAATGCCTTGAATAAATAAATAAATAAATAAACAAACATGACCCCAGACATACTCCACCACCACGCACCACCCCAACTGTGATGGGCAGTAAGCGACTTGCCAGTGTGGATTCTCCTCTTCTGATTCTCTGGCTCTTTCTTTCTTTTCTTTTCTTTTTTTCAGGGGGGTGAGAAATTGCAGGACGCCTATTACATCTTCCAGGAGATGTCGGAGAAGTGGTCGCCTACCCTTCTGCTGCTGAACGGCCAGGCCGCCTGCTACATGGCCCAGGGCAAGTGGGAAGACGCCGAAGGGGTGCTCCATGAGGCCCTTGACAAGGTGGGTCCCGCCTGCCCCGCCCCGCCCCCCAAGAGGCCCGGGCACGAGTCTCGCGTAGGAGAGGGCGGTAGCCCCAACTCGTGGGGAGACTCTGCCGGCGTGCACCAGTGGCCGAGGAGACACTCGGCCTATCTCCTGGACCGCAGGATCGGTCCAGTCCGGTTTCTGCCCTCCCGCCTGACTCTTCTTGCGAGGGGTGGGGCCAGAGCTTGGGGTTAGAGCACCTGCTTTGCCTACAGAAGGTCCCAGGTTCGATCGCTGGAACCCCCACTTAAAATGATCTTGGGGAGCAGGTGATGGTCCTTGCTGAGCCCTGAAGTTTCCTTAAATACTCTGAGGCTAAGCTGCCACCTGGGGTTGTTTTGAGACTTAAATGAAGCGGAGGGGTGGTAGAATCCCTACTTGGGAGAAGGATGAGGATACAAATGTGAAAGAGTAAACGTATCTGGAACTTTGTAGTATAGATGCATCATAGGGAGTAATCATAAAGTAATGCACATTGGAAAAAATCCCAGCTTCAAGCAGAAGCTTGAAGCTTGATCTGAGCTAGCGGTAGTGACTGCCCCAGAAAGAGATCTTGGGGCCGTGGTGGACAGCTTGATGAAAATGTCGAACCCTGTTCGGCTGTTGTGAAAAAGGCAAACTCCATGTTAGGCCGAATTAGGAAAGGAATTGAAAATGGAACTGCCAAGATCATCCTGCCCTGACACAAATCTCTGGTGCGACCGTACTTGGAATACTATGTACAGTTCTGGTCACCGCACCTAAAAGTTGGAGAGTTGGAGAAAGACTCATATGATACTGTAGAGTTGGATGTTGTAGAGCAAAGGATATTGTAGGGTTCAGAAAAGGGCAAGTCAAACGATCCAGGGGCTGGAGCAACTCCCCTATGAGGAAAGGTTACAGCAGGTGGGATTGTTTAGCTTAGAAAAAAAGGCGAGTGAAAGGGAGACATGATAGAGGTGTACAAAATGATGCCTGGTGTGGAGGAAGTGGACAGGGAGGCATTTTTCTCCCTCTCTCATAATACTAGAACCTCAACGGGGTCATCCCATAAAGTTGATCGATGGGAGATTGAGGACAGATCAAAAGGAAGGACTTCTCTACACAGTGCAGAGTTAAACCATGGAACTCACTTCCTCAAGATGTCGTGATGGCCACCAATTTCGACAGCTTTAAAAGGGGGTTGGACAAATTCATAGAGGAGAAGGCTATCAGTGGCTACTAGTCCTGGTGGCTATATGCCACCTCCAGGATCAGAGGCAATATTCCTGTGTGCACCAGTTGCTGGGGAACATGGGTGGGAGGGTGCTGTTGCACGCCTGTCCTGCTTGTGGGATTCCTTTGGACAGCAGGTTGGCCACTGTGGGAACAGAATGCTGGACTAGGTGGACCCTTGGTCTGATCCAGTAGGGCTGCTCTTATGTTCTTATGGAGAGGTGAGATAGTGCCCCCCCCACTTCCATCAGCCTGGCTTGGCGCAGCTTCCAGTTGGCTCCTCCCTTTCCAGAACGGCCCCCATCTGCAGCCATTCAACCTAGTCCTGATGCAGCTTGGTTATGGAAGAGCTGGTCCTAGAATTGCCCTTGTTTTCCTCTTCCCTCCTCAGCACCTTTTCCTTTTGCATCATGGGATGGGACTGACTCTGCCTGACATGGGTTGCCCGTCGGAATGGGCCCTGGGCTAGATGAGCTGATTACATTTAAGGCAGCTCCGGTCCTGGAACTGGCAAGAGGAGCCCGAGTGGTTGATCCCGAGTGGTTGATCCCACTTAGAAGGTCCCGGGTTCAAACCCCGGCAGGGGCTCAGGTTGCTGGTGATGAAGAAGACCCATTTCTGCCTGAGGCCCTGTAGAGTGCTGGCAGTCTGAGTAAACAAGCCTTCTCCAACCCGGCGCCCTCCAGATGGGCTTGACCACAACTCTCATCATCCCCAGCTGCTGGCAGGGGATGGTAGGAGTTGTAGTACAGCACATCTGGAGAGCGTTGGGCTGGCAAACTCTGGAGTAAGAGGAACAAACAGATCAGGAAAACTTGGCAACTTTTGCACCTCGCGTTAATTAAAATAATTTATAAAATAAAGTCTAAAAGTTCAAAACGACATTGCTTTTAAACAGACTGCTATTATCTTATGTTGACATAGTTTAGTCGTCGCGCAAAAATAGTTTTGTGTATTTATGTCTGACTTATTTTTAAGTAATTCATCTCAAGTTTCTTGAGTTTTATCTGACCGTATTCTTTGTTGTGAACTTTTAGTCTTTATTTTATGCATTATTTTAGTTACCTCTAGGCGTAAACTTTGCCGAGTTTTCCTGATCTCCTGTTCATTCTTGGCTCTTACTGTCCAGGACATTATTTCTCTTGTTTTTTGTTTTCGAATGCTGGAGTAGACCATACTGGTCTAGGTGGTATAGTAGTATCCAGTTATTTAGAACCATGAGGACCGGAACCTTCCTCCATTTTTAGAGGAAGGACCGCTGTTCGGTGGGAGAGCACATGCTTTGCACACAGCTAGGAGGTGATGGGGAGAGACCCTAGCCTAGAGCAGTGTTCTCCAACCTTGGGTCCCCAGATGTTTTTGGCCTACAACTCCCAGCATGCCCCAGCCAGCATGCTGGGAGTTGTAGGCCAAGATCTTTGCAGGCTTCTTCCGGGACTGACTCCCCTCTTCCTCGTTCCCTACAGGACAGTGGCCACCCTGAGACCCTGATCAACTTCGTGGTCCTCTCGCAACACCTGGGGAAGCCCCCGGAGGTGAGCCTGGCTTCTCATTGCCCGGCGGGAGGGGTAAGGTGGAAGGGCAAGGGGGAAGTCTGTTCTAAACCGGCCCGGCCGACTTTCACCCAGGATGCCATCAGCTTTCCTTGGCTGATGACGGCTCGGACTGTTCTCCAGCTTCCGGGGAAGGACTGCAGCTCAGCGGCGGAGCTCTTGCTTTGCATGCGCAAGGTCCCGGGTTCCAAAAGTCTCTCCTGCTCCCCGTGGTGGTCGCTCTTGGCTGCTCCAGAAGCCAGCCTGTGCGGAACACACACACACACACACACACACCCTGTGGGCTGCCCCATCGGACAACCCTCCCCCCACATGGGTGCCCCCAAGATGGGAGCCCAATTCACATCTCATCGAAAGTGACTTCTGCCAGTGCGCGACGTGTGTGTGTGTGTGTGTGTGTGTTGTAGGGATTGGGCCCACTCTTCCTACAGAGGAGGATCTGGGAACAGAGGAGATGGAGGGAAGGGAACCTGCACCTGGTTCCACAAGGCCTGCGGACTTAGAGATAGACCCAACAGTCAGGGAGAATCAAATTCCATGAGAAAGCAGTCTGAGCTCAGCTCTCTGATCTGGAGGAGGCCGAATCCAGCTGTCACTAACCCCCCCCCCCAGCCGTCACTAAACCCCCCCCCCCCAGATGTCAGCTAAGGAGGATGGACCGGCTGAGCAATGTCAGGTGCTCCAAGAGGCTGGCCCTTAAAAATAAGGAACCGCCTTTGCGGGTGTGTGGATAATTTTGAGGCTGGAAGGTAGGAGAGGTTCCCAGTTTGGAATCAACTTCTCAGCAATGGGGCAATCCTCCTTAATGGCTGGTATTCTAACTAAGCTTGGTTCTTTTGTGATTGACTCTGCAGTCCACTTCTTTTGTACTTTTAAGCCAGTTTGCTAGGCCACCAGGTGAAAGAGGCCAGAGGTCTCCTGCTGTGTGTGTGTGTGTGTGTGTTATTTCTCCTTGCTGATCTCCCTTCTGTTTGGGAGCTGAAACAACCCTTCCCCTGCCTTTTTTTAAATTAAGTCTCAGGATTCTTCATCATAGAACTTTGTAATTCTTTCTCTTTTCCTCTCTCTTTCTCTACAACCTTCATTTTCTTTTTTCTCCCTCTCTCTCTCCCTTTCTCTCTGCAAGCTCCTTCTCTCTCTCTCCCTCTCCCACCTTTTTCTGCAACCTCCTTTTTCTGTTTTTCTCCCCCCTTCCCTTTTTCTTTCTTTCTCTGCCACTTCCTTCTTTTTTCTCCCTCTCTTCTCTCTCTCTCTGCAACTGCCTTTCTCTCTCTCTCTCTCTCTCTCTCTCTCTCTCTCTCTCTCTTTCTTCCTCTACAACCCCCTTTCTCTCTCCCTCTCCCCTCTCTGCTTCATTCCCATTGTATTTACATCTGTTTCTGATTCCCCTTCTGCCGATGTCTTATTTTTGTCTCCCCACCTACTCTCCATCTTTAAGGTCACCAACCGATACCTGTCGCAGCTGAAAGATGCCCACCGAAACCACCCTTTCATAAAGGAGTACCAGGGCAAGGTAACGCATCGCTTTTCTTCCTTCTCTCTGTCGTGGCACAGCTCCCTCGATTTTTCCGGGCCCAGTCGCTGGCAGAAGTAAGCTGCATTCGAACATAACGCCAACGCCCTGGCGCTAAGCAAGCCAGTTAACACACAGATAGTTTGATTTTTTAAAAAATCCTTTCTGCTTGCATCAGGGTAATGGATTTTTATCACATACATGTGTTCAATGGACCCACCTAGTGCCAGGCTGTTTTGTGTTGTCGGCAGCAGCGGCACCGTGAGTGACCGCTGCTGATAATGGGGTTGTCACCTTCCCCCTTTCCCTTCTGACCCTCACTCTTTACAATTCTTCCCACCTCCACCACCATATATTTTTTTTTTATTTATTTATTTATTTATTATAGTTATACCCCGCCTTTTTTCCTGCAAGGAACCCAAGGCGGCTTACATATTCCTCCTCCTCCTCCATTTTATCCTCACAACAACCCTGTGAGGGAGGGAGGTTAGGCTGAGAGTCAGTGACTGGCCCAAAGTCACCCAGTGAGTTTCATGGCTATGCGGGGACTAGAACCCGGATCTCCCCAGTCCCAGTCCAACACTCTCACCGCTACGCCACACTCCATATAATTATATATACTCCATATAAAGCCGAAACTTTCCATAATGTTCCGTGCATCTGACGAAGCGGGTTCTAGTCCGCGGAAGCTTATGCCAGATTCAATTTGTTAGGCTTTAAGGGCGCGATCGTATGGGTTGCGCCCTCGATGCTCCTAAGTTTCTGAACTCGGAGGCTTCTGAGCATCCCCCTGCAGAGCGGGTGAATCGGTGGAGACGATCTCCGCCTCCTTGCACCTCCTCCTCTGCAAGTCAGCTAGACGGCCGCTCTCGGAGGGGGAGAGAAGGGGGCAGGTGTGCCATCAGGGATACGTTGTATCCTGGTGGCCCCCGTCTCCTCCCTTCCCTGCCCCACCGGAATGCCCCTTTTACGACCTCGGAGAAGCGGCCGGCGCAGTTCTTTCCACGCCGGCTGCAAGCGGGGTGGGGGATGCGAGCGCGGATCCCCAGCTGCAAGGTCGGAGCTCTGTTTCCGAGCTTGGATCTGGGAATCCAAAGAATCCCGCGACCCCCTAGGATCGCTCTCTAAGGCGCCGGAAGACCCTTCCTTTTTTCTGCCGCAATAGACTGACATGTTCACCCCGTGGAAATCTTTTAACTGGGTCTCTTTAAAATGGTCTTAATGCTGTTTTAATTGTTGGAAACCACCAAGAGCTGCTGCTGAACGGTAGTACGGTATATAGCATTAAAAAAAAATTACTGAAGTGAAGGGTGGCATGTAGGTATTCTCAATGAATAACGGAAATAAGAATTACCCTCCCTCTGTGGCACTCGCCCTGCGATTCTGCAGGAGGCTCTGATCTGGGTGTGGTGCATTCAGAGAGGCGACGGGATGCCTCCTTTTGATGGCAGGTAATTCCTCTGCATTGGAAGAGATGGAGTGATCCAGTCTCACGGAGACTCAGTGGAATTGCCCGCCCACCCCACCCCCAGCTGCGGCTGAAAGGAAGGCCAGAGCAGCTGATGACACAGAGACACAACGGGCAGCACCATCTCTGGATGGTCACTCTGGGCCCACTGGAGCCTTCGATTATTTCTTGCAGCGCACCGCTCAGTGATCACTGTGCTAAGATCACGCTCGTCTTGTGCGATCAGATTCCATCAGAGGTGTGCGTTCTTTTGTTCCTTCCCCTTAAAATTAAAAGTGCCTCACCCTTCCCTGCTCTGTTTTGGTTCAAAGGAGAACGAATTTGACCGGTTGGCCTTACAGTTCGCTCCCTGTGCGTGAGGCTTGCTGGACGGGAGAACTCCCTGGACCGGCGACGTCCCTGCGAAGCGGGATTCTGCGTGGGCGACAGGCGGGAATCGGCATCTCTCCCGTACAGAGAACCGCAGCCGGTTTCCCCCGTGTGCGTTGACGGGCAGGCGCTGTAGCATTTGGTTCTTTTCCGCTGCGCTGTCTTTTGAGGCGCCTGTTATAAGAGAACACCGTGAGGAACAGAGACTTCTCAGTGGCCTACCCTTTAAGCATTCCCAATAAAACCTCCACTAGGTTTACCTACCTGCCTATTTCTGGTTGTGAATGTATTAACGGCCTTCCACGAACCTGGGAACCTTCCACATGCGACGTGTCTGCTCTACCAAAGGGCAGTGGTCCTTCCCCCTAAAGACAAAAGTAAGTTTCCAGTCCTCATGATTCTGAATAAAAGGCTGATTTTAAATAGGAACTTGGAAAGCTGCCTTCTACCTGGTCAGGGCATTGGTCCATCTAGCACAGTACTGTCGACGATGACGATGGCAGCAGCAGCTTTCCAAGGTCCCAGGCAGAGAAGGGCCGTTCCTGTTCCCTGTGAGCGTTCCAACCTGGGATCGAACCTGGAACTTTCTGCATGCAAAGTTTATGCTGTACCAGTGGGCCACCTGTAGGCAAAAAGGAGAACGCTGGCATGTCCCTCCGCTACTCTGAGGGTTTAAAATGATAAAATTGGATAAAATAAAATGAAACATAATTGAAACCTAGTGTTATGCAGGAAGCTCCTTTGGAGTGTGTGTGTGTGTGAGTAAACAGTTTTCCTGATTTCTGGATTAATTTTTATTCTTTTTACTGAGATTCCCAACAATAGGGTTCTTTTTACTCCTCTTCTGAAGTCCTGAAAAGGGGGGGGGGGGTGCCATTTAAAAGTGAGGCCATGCAAGCACAGCTCTCACTTGGCCTTTGAATATTCGGGAGCACAAAACCCGACCAGGCTTTGAGTGAGGTTCGCTTCATTTCTTACATTTCTGTACCGCCCAATAGCCAAAGCTCTCTGGGCAGCTTACAAAGATTAAAACCTTAAGAAATGCAGTATAAAGACCATATACGTACAAACATATATGGGGTGACCGGCCAGATGGGCGATTCATAAATATAATAATAATGATAATAATAAACAAACACATAAAACATACAACAGAGAGAGAAATATATCTAAAAACAATTTTGAACAATCAACAAGAAAAAATTCAAGACCTGATTAAAACCTCATCTGATGCCAAATGCCTGAGAGAATAGGAAGGTCTTAACCTGGCACCCAAAAAAAATCACAATGTTGGCACCAGGCGGGCTACGTTGGAGAGATCATTCCACAATTGGGCCACCACCAAGAAGGTCCTCATTCCTAACTTGGGGATTTGTCCTTCATGGCGGTCCTTCTGACTGATCACATCTTGCAGGTTCTGTCGTGGGTAGAGATATGAAGGCCCAGAAAAAATTGGGGGAAACTCCCCCCCTCCCCTGAATTTTTCTGCTTTTTTTCCAGGCCTTCACATCTCTAGTTGTGGGGCACACCTACGCTCCAGATTGAAAGTTGTAACAGCCATTCCCTGCAGGGGATTCTGGGAACTGTAGCTCTGTAAGATGGGAGCTGGCTGGCTGGGGGATGCTGGGAATTGTAGTCCAACACAGCTAAAGGCCACCAGGTTGGGGGTGGCTGTTTTAAGAGGGTCAGAAGGGCTCCTCCCACATGAGCCAGAATGCAGACAAAGGGCTCTTTAACCCTTTCTTTCCCCACATGAATGGGCGTGCGAGGCTCTGGCAGAGGCCTTGAGGCTCCTCGGCCGCGTGTGACCCTTTCTCCAAGCATTGTGCACACGAGTTACCAGCTGAGGTGTGTCGTAAGGGCAATCGGCTGTGCCAAAGACCCTCACTCTGTTAATGCTGCGATGAAGGAGGGGTGGAAGAGCCCTTTGCCCTCCAACCCTGAAGATGGGGTAGAAGAGCCCTTTGGGTCTTTCCAAGCTTCCCTTGCTTTTCACAGTGGGAGGGAGGAGGAGGAGGAAGAGCCCTTTGCCCCTATGCCACACAGAAGGAGGGGACAGAAGAGCCCTTTGCCCCCACCCCAGGAGACTGGGTGGAAGAAAGAGCTCTTTGGGTCTTCCAAAGCTTCCCTTGCTTTTCACAGTGGGTCTGAATGACTAGAAGAGCCCTTTGCTGCCTTCTCCCACATTTACCGCTGCTTCGGCTTGGGAGAGTTGGTTAGCGGTGCGGGGACAAAACTCTGTTAGGGGGGCACACGGAAAGCCTCAGGGAGCTGGATTGGATTTCGCCTTGTGCTTTCTTCTGCCTGTCCTGCATCCAGCTAGTCTAAAGTATCCTTTTTAAAACAAGCTGAAGTTGCAGAAGTGGGCCCACGGGCCCAATCCAAAGCTGGCCCGGTCCTCCCAGATCCCGGTCTCCTCCTTACACGACTGTAAGGCTTCTGACAAAGCTGGTGCCTCACAGTTCTCGCCTCTCCACCCGAGGTGGTGCGTGGGAACCCTGTTCCTCGCTCCTTTTTTTGTTGTTGCTTTAAATCAAAGCTGAGGGGTGTATGTGTGTAGAGATTTAACCCCCCCCACACCTCTGGAAACACCCCCCCCCCCGCCGTAATGCCTTTGCATCCACCTCGCTAGCAGCACTTCTGAATGGCCCCATTGTCGCTTCCCCTTGGCTTGTTTGCAGGCGAGGGGGGGACCGTTTCCAGCCAGACGGGGGGGGGGGGGAATGAAAGTCCCCTTTGTCTGGCGGCCAGTGGGAGACCTAAAAGCGGAGGCCTGTGTGTGCCCCACTGTCTCTAGCGCCCCGGCTGACGAGTTGCAAAGAATGAATGGACTTTTAAAAGCCCGAACAATGGTGATGGGGCCAGTGGCTGTTCTCCCCACCCCCCTCCCGCAGGTTCCCTGCTGGATCGGTCCCAGGGAGGGGCCTGGTCTGGGAAAGAAGGCCTGTTTTCTGGTTTATTGGCAGGGGTGGCTGGTGAGGCCTATGTCAGTGGGCGCCCTTATCCATCGCAGCTTTTATTCTGAGCTTTATCAGAGCGGTCCAGGGTGGTGAACCTATTTTGGGGGTGGAACGGATAGCTCCTCTAAATCTCAGAATAAGTTGAAGATCTGCAAGGGAGATCTGCAGCCTCCCCTGCTTATTTGAGAGCTGGTGGAAAATCAGGCGGCAACTGCTTTATCCACCCCTGCCTACGAGGTTTATTATTATATGCTGACTGTGGTGTAACCTGCTTGGTGATCCTTGAAGAGGGGCAGCCTAATCGGACCGCTCACCCCCGCCCAAGCCTGCTGGCCCAAAGTCACCCGGTGAGCTTCATGGCCAAGTGGGGACTTGAACCCAGATCTCCTGAGTCCCCAGTCCAGCACTCTAACCCAGTGTTCTCCAACCTTGGGTCCCCAGATGTTTTTGGCCTACAACTCCCAGCATGCCCCAGCCAGCTACGCTGGCTGGGGCATGCTGGGAGTTGTAGGCCAAAAACATCTGGGGACCCAAGGTTGGAGCACACTGCTCTAACCACTAGGCCACGCTGGCTCTCGGAGGAGTAAGCCCCACTGACGTGAAGGGGGCTTACCCCCGAGCAAGTAAGGGTTGGGATTAAGCAACCTACCTCACAGGCTTGTTGTGAGGATAAAATGGAGAGGAGCAGGAGCAGGAGCGTGTAAGGTGCGATATCAAGGCAATAATAAAATAAAATAAAATTACAAGCTTGGGTGTCTGTGATTCTATGCCAGCCCTTCTCCCCAACTTGCCCCCCCCCAGGTGCGTGGGGCTACCAAGCCCCAACATACCTGTGATTGTATAATGATAATTAAAAATATTTACAGTATAATAAAATTTTTACAAAACAAATATGGGCTGCATGTCTGTGATCCTGTGCCAGCCTGGAGCCCTCCAGGTGTGTGGGGACTCCCAAGTCCCAGCATCCTGCAGCCAGCCACCTGGGGACCCTCCAGGGGTGTGGGGAATGCTGGGCCTTGCAGTCCCCGTACGTCTGGAGGGCCCCAGCTCGAGGGGAAGGCCGCTGCCCTGCGCGCCCGCCCGCCCGCGATCCCGAACGGGGCCCTGCCCGGGAGCAGGCGCGGCTGGGCGGGTGGCGCGCCCTCTGGCGGCCGCCGGGCGCAGCGCTCTGCCGCCACTTGCGGGCCCTGCTCTGCAGCTGGTGGTGCTTCTCTTCTCTCCCGGGCCGCGCGTGCGCACATCGAGCCGGCGCGCGCCCGGGGTTCCAGCTGCAAACCGCTGGCGCGGGCCCGGCGCGCGGGCGGCGGCTGCAGCAGCAGCAGCAGCAGCAGCAAGTGCACGACGCGGCCGGCGGCGGCGGCGGCGGCGGCCGGGCAGGAAGATGCGTCCGCCGGCGGAGCCCATGCCGGGCTACGAGGAGCTGCTGCGGCGCGGCTACGGCAGCCTGGCCGAGGCGGTGCGCGGCTGCGGCGGCTGCGGCTGGGAGCTGTCCCGCCGGACGTGGTCCGAGAGCGCCCGGCTGGCCTGGAGCGAGCCGCTGCTCTGCCTGCTCTGCGCCGTCGGCTGGACCGTGGCCCGCCGGGCCGCCTCCCGGCGCCTCTTTCGGGTCAGTGGGGGGGGGGGGGAGCGAGGGAAACGCGGCGGGGGGGGGTCGGGGAAGGACCTTGCCTTACCGGGGGGGGGGGCGGGTTGCGTGTCTTCACTATTGCGTTATAATAAAAAATAATGATAAGGGAGCGCGCCACCGCTCAGTGCTGTGCTTTGCTTTCCTTAGGCATTGCAAGGGGGCATAACATAATTCTGACGCTGTTAGTTAGAATAAGAGAAATTGGCCTGCTTTCCATTGGGTGTGTGGTTTGTTTGTTTTTTTGCATTGCAAGGGGGCATAATAATAATAATAATAATAATAATAATAATAATAATAATAATAATAATAATAATAATAATGTATAAGATAGCTCAATTACTTTCTTCTTGCATTGCAAGGGGGCATAAAGTTGTTGTTGTTGTTATAAAAATAAGGGAGTATAAGATTGCTCATTGCTTTCTTTTTGCATTGCAAGGGGTGCATAACGTTATTCTCACAGTATGATTTATAAGACTGAGGGAGCATAAAATTAGTCATAGCTTTGTGCTGCCCTTTCTTTTTTGGCGTCATAATGGTTTTGCATTGCAAGGCATCAGCATGAGATGCCGCTGATGATGATTATAAAGAACAAGCGATAACATCATTCTTGCATTTACTGTTTTTAATAATAATAACAACAACAACAACAACAATAATAATAATGGGAGTACAACATTGGGCATTGCTTTGCATTGCTTTTTCCCCGTTGCGCGGGGGTATACAGTTGTTATTATTATATAATAAATCGTAATGATGGGGTATGAAAATAAGCCGTTGCTTTGCTTTGCGTCGCTTTTGGGAAGGGTGTGTATATTTGGCTTTGAATTGTGGGGGTGGTTAAAATTGACCCTTGTATTGCCTTTGGGGGGGCGGGCGGGCGGGCGGGCGTCTGCTGTATTTCTGTGTGAGGGAGAGGGAGATGCTATAGCCCGGGGGGGGGTCATTGTATTGCCTTTTGGGGGGGAAAGAATCCAGCCTTGCATTGAAAGCCCCCCGTAACAATAAGTGAAATTGCCCATGTCATTGCATTCCGGGGCGGGGGGGGAGTTTGGTGTGTGTGTGTGTGTGTGTGTTTGCACGTGAGAGTGCAAAATATTCTATTGAATGGAGGGTGGGAATCAATTATTCCCTTGTATGCCAAGAGTGTATGGGGAGAGGCATGCTGAAATCTGGACTTGGCGCACGCAGGAGGGAGTGAATTGGTGTTGCATTGCATGGTTTGGTGGGGGGTGGGTGTAAAATTGGTCTGTGCATAGTAGGGGGCAAAATCTGGCATTGCACTGCAGTGGGGGGCAGGATGTGGCACTTGCACGGGGTGTGTGTGTGTGTGTGTGTTAGAAGGTCATTGTCCGGTGTGTGGGGTGACGTTGGCTGTTTCCTTGCAGTTTCAAACTATTTACTTGCTGTTTCAAAAATGTTTAAACGTTCTGGAGGAAGTTAACCTTGGAGATGTGAAGGATGCTACAGCGTTGCATTCCGGCTGGGTAAAATCAGATCTTATGTTGCTTTGTATCGCAGAGATGAAAACATTGCGTTACACTCGTGGGCGATGAAATAGGGCCTTGTATTCATGGCCCGGGGTGTGTGTGTGCGTGTGCATTGAAATCTCCTATTATATATGTGTGTGGTGGTGGGAAACATTTTAGAGTGGGTGGTCTGTTTTGTCGTATTATGGCGTGCGGGGTTTAATATGAGATCATGTTTTCTGAGTTCACATCTAGAATTATAGATGTTGTGAAGAAAAAATGGCCAGGCAAATAACCATTGAGACAAGTTGAAATTTATTGATGCATTTCACACACACACACACACACACACCTATCAGGGGTTCTCAGCGGGGGTTTTGGGTCAGTGGGCACATTGGGATTTTGAAAGGGTGTTGTGGGCACTCTCACAAAATGGCTGCCATGGGGGGCGGGGCACAGCCAGTTGTGAAGATTTCAATTCCCTGAAGACAAACTGGTTTGACTAAAAGAAAAGTAGCTTGCCCAGGAACCTAAGTCCAAATCAGAGGTGGGGATCTGAGCTCCAAAATATAAACCCGCTCTCTTGAACCCAAATAAAGATGGTGCTGGAGGGCAGAAGCTTGTTTGGAGGCAAGCCAACCTCCCAGTTTTTTCAAAGAAATGTTTTTAATTAAAAACAATCTTACGAAATAAAATTAAAATCATGAGAGGCTGGGAGCCTGGTGGGTGCCAAGAGAGGTCCCAGATATTTACTCATTTTTAATCCAGATTTCCTGTTTTGAAAACAAACAAACCACATTACAAACTGCTACTAGGAAATACTGACATCACTAACATGCTCACAAACGTATTAAAATGCAGAACAGTGACTTGAAAATGACACCACAGCTGGTCAGAAGACAAGCTCATCACATCCTCGTTGGCAAGCTACGCACCCACAATATTTAAACCCCCGTGGGAATCACTGACTGGGTTCAGACAACACGATAACCCACACTCAAGGGTTGAGTGTGGGTTGTCGTTGAACTGTGGCTTGTTGAAATGTGGGTTATCGTGTTGTCTGAACCCAGCCGAGATACAACCCGCGAAGAGAACCCATCATTTGTTGTTGGGTTGTGAACTGTGGGTTGTTCATGGTAAAAAAAAAAAAAGCCATGGTTGTTATTGCAGGAATTTTTCTCCTTGCTTCCAGCTCTGCTCTGCTTTCATTTTAAAAACTGGAATCAAGTTTTTAGCTCACATGGTAGGGCTGAATTTGGAAACAAAAATGCATAAGGGCTTGGAAATAGGATGACTAGAGTCAAAGCAGGATAATACTCTTGTACCTTTCATAAGTGTGTGGAGGAGGAAAGTTTAGCAAGTATCGGCTTTTCTCACTTTTGCATGTCAGCATTTCCTCTTATCGACGGGCTTTAAAGGGCTGACTCATTGTTTCTTATAACCTGTAAACCTTTCGAGCAGTGCAAATGAATGAAATCTCCTCGACACAATTATTCAAGGTACCACAGCTCTGTCTTCAGTAGCCGATCCTTTTGTAGATATTCTCTCCCCCCCCATCACCATGGCCACCTCTTGTTTTGAAATTCAGCTCTGCATGAGGACTAGGAACTTGCATCTTCCTCCTCCTTTTTAAAGAAAAGAGAATTGTGATGCTTTGCCTCTTTCTCCCCCTGGGACCGGCTGAGCTTGCGTTTGGGCTCTGTGTTGTGCTGGGTTTATTGATTGCTCCTCAGGTGATTTGGGGGAAGGTCACTTTCCGTGGTCCCTGCAGTGAGCACTGTGGGTGCAATAAATAAATAAACCGTGGCTTGTGGTGGAGTTGCTTGCCTCCAGTTCCCCCTTTCCCTCCCTCCTCTTAATGACTGAAAACAGGCTTGCAAACTGAAATTAATCCTGTGACTTGCAGAGGAAGTCTGCGTCCCCACAAGGACGGAGGGGTTTGAGCGCGCACACAGAAAGCTGAACCGTGTGGGTGCCCCAGGTACGTCAGCCTGGGAGATGCTTCCACAGACTGACAGGCCCGCTTCCTGCTTGGGGGCGGGTGGGGGAGCATCAGAGAGGGAGGCGGGGTGTGGAAAGGATGCACTAGTTCCACGGAGACCTGAAAGTGTCTCTAGTCCCGTGGAAGTGTTTTGTTTTTTAAATACCTGGAGTGCCTTTCACCCACCAAAGTGGGCCCCAGGGCAGTTAACTCGGGTTGTCTGAACCCAGCCGAGATAACAAACCATGGTTGGCATGTCTGGACAGAAAATAAGTCCTATAACTCCCAGCATGCCCCAGCCAGCTATCTGCTGGGAGTTGTAGGCCTTCTTTTCTGTCCACCTCCAGAGGCAGAGAGTTCCACAGAAATGGAGCCACCACACTGAAGGCCCTTCTCCTGGTGGACTCGAATTGGGCCAAAGGTCCATGAAGCAATTATGGGGCAATAGCAGGGAACTCCACGCAGAAGAGGCAGCCAGGGAGAGTGGGTGGAGTAGTTTCTGGGGCTTTTGGGGGACTGGTTCAGCAAGGGAGAATAGAGTGGAGAATGAAAGACCTTGGGGCACTTTAGGGTGGTGGAAGAGCTCTTCCATCAGCAGGTGTTGCAATAGCACCGGAACAGGACGACTTTGAAGAATCGTGTTGCGTCCCGCTTGATCACGCCAGACAATGCGGTGGCAAACAGATTCTTTATTGCTACAAGCAATAACGAAAAGTCCAGACACCAGTCCAAGAAACAAGCCAAAGCCGAGACAGTCCAAGGTCCAGAGGGTGAGAGAGAAGGGTTCAAGAGTCCCAAGTCCAGAATCGTAGCAGCCGGGAGTTCAGATCAAGGGAATCAAGGAGCGTAGAAGCCTTGCCAGGTAACAGCGTCGTTGCTTTCTACACTGAGCGTGGGTCAGCGGCTACAATATAAACCCTGACCCAGCCTCGATCTCAGTCTGAGTCAGATTCTGGATCTTGGCACGGGTACCGGGCCAGGAGACGCCTGCTACGCCGCCTCCTGCTCACGTGCCTTTCCGCCAGGCATTTCTCCTGGCGTCTTTGGGCCGGCCGCAACCCTGAAGGGCCCTCCTCCCCTGAGGCCTCATGATAGCCCAAGGCCAGTGCCTGCAGCTGAGAATCCTCCATCGCAGTGTTCTCCAACCTTGGGTCCCCAGCTGTTTTTTGGCCTGCAACTCCCAGCATGCCCCAGCCAGCTATGCTGGCTGGGGCATGCTGGGAGTTGTAGGCCAAAAACAGCTGGGGACCCAAGGTTGGAGAACACTGTCATAGATCATAGAGTTGGAAGGGGCCTACAAGGCCATCGAGTCCAACCCCCTGCTCAATACAGGAAACTAAAGGAGGGGTCTCCCATCCAAGTAATAACCATCTGGGGCCCTCCTCCGACTGCCACCTCCAAGAGAGGCTCGGTTGGTGGCAACGAGGAGGAGGGCCTTCTCGGTGGTAGCCCCCCAGTTATGGAATCAGCTCCCCACTGAGACCCCCCCTAGCGCCAACCTTACTATCTTTTCGGCGCCAGGTTAAGACTTCCCTCTATGCCAAGGCATTTACCAAGTTAGGAGCTTGGAATAGCACGGGGGGGGGGGATTGTCACCTGTAGGCTCAGTTTTATTGGCTTTTGTATTGTTATTTTAAACTGTGTTTTTAAATTTGGTTTTTAATTATTTGAACTATTCTGTATGTTTTTTATTGTTGTTTTTATGTATAGAGTGTTGTGAACCGCCCAGAGAGCTTCGGCTGTGGGGCGGTATATAAATGAAAGAAATGAAATGAAATGAAATTAAACCAGGCCTGACCCTGCTTAGCTTTCCACGCTCAGACAAGCTGAGCCAGCGTAAGCCACAGGCCTGTGCCTTTTCTTGTCTTGAGATGAACCTTTGTCACCGTGGGCGAGTGCCTCTTCCCACGCTGGCTTTTGTCCCCATCCCAAATTGCAAAAAACAAACAAACCCCCACACAAAACAAAACTTCACGTTCCCTGGGGGAGGCAGAGTCTAGACTCCAGGTGTCCATAATTTTTCTTCCATCTCTTCAAGGACCTCTTTTTTTTATTTTATTTTTTTAACTTAAACATAGGGTAAGTTGCATGAGCTGGAAATGGAATGACAGCGGAGGGTATCCCTGGTTGCCCGTCAGCAGCGGTTGCCATAGCAACAGCACAGGAAGTCCTCTGTTGCCGGGGCAACTGGGACCGCAGTGGAAGAGGATGCTTCAAGCAACTGCAGGATTTCAGCCCTGGTGAGAATCTTGCAACTGGAAGGGTTGTAAAACGGGCCGGATCATCGAAGGGCAGCCGCTAGAGTCCTAATGGTCAGGAAATCTACATGGATTATTATTTTTTTTATATTAATTTGTGGGGTTTTATGCCCCATTCTCCCAATTTCAGTGGAATGGGTCCTGCCTTCCCTTGGTCCAATATTTGGTTTACCTTGGTGCAGTGTGTCAATCATTTTAGCCTAAGCTGCATAAAACTGAAAATTCAATAGGCCTCTCAACCCCATTTTTTTTTTAAAAAAAAAATAGTTTATTTATTTCATTTCTATACTGCCTAATAGCCAAAGCTCTCTGAGCGGTTTACAAGAATTCATAAATTGCATTATAAAATGCAAACAATAAAAAGGTCATAAAAATTTCACTAAAATTTAAACACCAAATTTAAATAATAACTAAGAACAGATTAATGAAACTAGACCTGTTAAAAAGCCCCCCCCCCATGCTATTCGGAGCTGTTAAATGTCTCAGCATCGAGGGCAGTCTTAACCTGGCGCCGGAAGGATAGTAAGAGTTGGCACCAGGCAGGCCTCAGTGGGGAGCGTGTTCCACAATGGGGGGGGGGGCTACCACAGAAAAGGCCCCCTTGTTGCCACCGACCGAGTTGATTAATCATTAACGTTTTCGGCTGAAGTCCTGTACCCACTTACCTGGGAGTATGGCCCAATGCAGGAAGCACTGGTGCTTGCTTACTTCTGAGTAGTAGACATCCATAGGATTCTGCAGTTAGAGTGCAATCCTCTCTGTGTCTGCTCAGAAAGAAATCCCACTGAGTTCAGTGGGGCTTACTTCCGGGTAAAGTAATGGGCTGGATGAGGAAAAACAAACTGAAGCTGAATCCAGACAAAACGGAGGTGCTTGCTGTCAAAGGCCACAACCTGGGTTTGGAGGTGTGTCAGCCGGTTCTGGATGGGGTTACACTCCCCCTGAAAGACTGTGTTCGCAGCCTGGGGGTGCTCCTGGACCCGTCGCTTCAAATGACAGCTCAGATAGATGCGACGGCTAGGAGTGCCTACTATCAGCTCCGGCTGATACGCCAGCTGCGCCCCTTCCTAGAGTTGGAAGACCTAAAGACGGTAGTGCACGCGCTGGTAACTTTGAGGCTTGACTTCTGCAATGCGCTGTACATAGGGCTACCTTTGTACCTAGTTCGGAAACTTCAATTGGTGCAAAATGTGGCAGCCAGATTGGTCACCGGTACATCTAGAGGTGCCCATATTACACCAGCTTTAAAAGCATTACACTGGCTGCCAATCAGTTTCTGGGCGAAGTATAAAGTGTTGGTTATCACCTTTAAAGCCCCACATGGTTTGGGTCCGGGTTACCTGCAGGATCGCCTTCTCCCGTACAATCCGCCCCGCGCACTTAGGTCCTCTGGGAGGAATTTACTCCAGTCAGTCAAGACTAGGCTGGCGGGTACCACTCAGACTAGAGGACCTTCTCTTCTGCTGCCCCCAGACTGTGGAATGGCCTGTCCGAGGAGACTCGTCAACTAGAAAGTCTCTTGGCTTTTAAAAAGGCCATAAAGACTGACCTCTTCCGACAGGCCTACCCAGTGGAATTTTAAGTGTCTTTAGGATACTTTTCAAGGTTTTAAAGAATATTTTAATAATATTTACTATGTTTTAACTAGCTATGTATTTTATATTTATGATTGTTCCCTGCCTCGATCTGAGTGGAGAGGCGGGTAAGAAATAAATTATTATTATTATTGTTGTTGTTGTTATTATTATTATTAAGTGGGTTTACGGTTGCAGCCTATTGATTGATATATATCCCCCCCCCCCCCATTCTCTGCATGTGAGTAGAAATACTCATTCAGAGTCAAAAGGTAAACATGATTATGTGTCATCTTGGAAGGGATGTGAATGGTGAGGGGGGGGGAGGCATCCCTTCGTATATGAAGAACTAGCAAACGGACGCGGCTTTGCATGGGTTGTAGCCTTTCGTTTTATACAGCGCAACCTTCAGGTGAACTCGCGCAGTGCTCAGACTTAAACACGTTGTGCCCGCTCCGTCCGAGTGGAGTCACACCCACTGGCACCTCTAGGCACGCCCCCTGCCATGGGGCACCCCTGGGTGGACTTATAACTGTCCCTTGGCCCACTCATCTCCCCAGCTTCAAACTGCATGGCCTGCAAAGCTATGTGCTGATAGGGAAGTTTGCCACCTAGTGACTGAAGGCGTGCCTGCAGGCTTCAACACATGATGGACACATTTAAATGAAATTAACCAGTGCGCTTTTAAAAACAAAATAACCCCGATATGCACACTCTGAGGGCCCCCTTAGGATGCCTGTCAAGTTTCACATGTCTAGGTTTCACGGTCTTGGTGCTAAAACAGGGATGGACAGACATGCATCTTTTATTATTACGGATTGAAATCTCAAGGTTCATTTTACTTTTTGTAACTGCTTGCAATGAAAATGGTGTGTTTGTTTGTTTTTAAAGTCTGCTCCACAATTAATTGGGGGCACCTCTTTAGTTAAACGCAAGGGTTTGGGTTTTTTAAAATCAATTCATCTAAGCCAGTGTTAGCTACGCTGGCTGGGGCATGCTGGGAGTTGTAGGCCAAAAACATCTGGGGACCCAAGGATGGAGAACACTGATCTAAGCCCAGCGCCCCGAATTTTTAGGGCACAGTCTGTAGTGGACTACTTTTAATGTCTAAGGGGGAGATTTTGAGTTGGGGGTGTGTGCTTTCTATTGAAATGAATAACGGTAAGTTAAAAAGTGTTCAACCTCGAACGGATGATGCCTTTAGTGTGGGCATTAAGGAAGGAAGTGCGGGTGTCGACGAAGAGCACGCAAAAAGGATACCTAACTGCTGTAATATTTGAGGAAACTACCGTACAGTTCTCTTTCTTTCCCCAAAGCCAGGCAGACACTCCAAAAGCCAGGCAAATTTCTTATTTCTTTCATTCCTTCCTTCCTTCTTTCTTTCCTTCCTTTCTTTTCCCCTTTCTTCTTTCTTTCTCTTTCTCTTTGTTATAAACAATTAGCTGACTAATAAGAATTTTGTGCATTTATTTCATTTTATAAAAGGCTCCCTCTTCTCCCTGTCAACCGTAGTTCCCAAGGCAACAAAATGAGAAAAACATATATTTTTGGATGTCAAACATGATGCTAAAAACAAAAACCACAAAACAAACCTGAGGGAGAGAACCCAAAGATGATCAACAAGATGAGGAGGAATAGCACAGTAGTAGTTTTCAACATGTCTTTCTTACTCGGCACGTCAGGCCGCCTTTCAGGAGCTCAAAAGCAATATGAGTCCTAGTCTCTGCCCGCAAGGCGCTTACAGAAAAGTCCGTAGACCAAGAAGTGCTTTGGCCCAAATCTGCTTGGCTGCTCTTACGGAGACAGGAACAATGACATTCTGGGACATTTTCCAAGGAAACAGAGTTTGTGAGGGTGAGCTCAGAGTGTGCTGTTTCCTTTCCTGTTGTCTGATCTTCAGCTCAAACTATAAGCTTATGTTTTGGGTTTTGTTTTTTGGCCGCATGCTTGAGTAAGGTAATTCTCTCCTCGTTCCCCCACTACAGTGCAAGCCTGTACCGTAATACCTTGGATTGCAAGTAACTTGGTCTGAGAGCGTTTTGCAAGGCAAGCAAATTTTTTAAATAAATTTTGACTTGATGAACAAGTGACATCTTGCAAGACAAGTAGTCGTAGGGATGTAACCGCTCGCCTCGAGCGGGCGTAGCGGGCCAAAATCGGCCCCGCTCACGCCCGCCAGAGACTCGCTTTGATATAAGAGTGTTTTGGATTACAAGCACGGTTCCAGAACGAATTATGCTTGCGATCCAAGGTATTACTGTATATGTTTACCCAGAAGTAAGTCCCACGGTGTTCAAAGGAACTCACTCCTAGGAAAGTGTGCCCACAATTGCACGCTTTTTAAATACACACCCTCCCAACATTTCACAGATAATGAGTTGTGGCCAGTGTAAGCCCTGCTTTAGAGTAGACCCATTAAAATGACAGGGACTTGACTTAGGCTGCCATTGAATATAACCAAAACGTATGACAACCAAATCCTATTTATTATTTTCATATATTTCTTTATTACTATATATTTTTTTAACCCACCCAATAACTGATGCTCCCTACGTAGCTTGGAAGCAGCTTAAACAATGAAATCCGATGCCAATACTTAAAGGAATAAAATACAATGCAAAATGACAAGCAGCGCAGGGATATATAAATACAGGATATAAAAAAGAACAGCCGTACAATTTAAAACTGAAGGGTACAATCCTATGCAGAAAAAGCATAAACAGAAAAAGAGGCCTACAACTCCCAGCATGCCCCTGCCAGCAGTCATCTCCATAAACCAGTGTTCCCCAACCTTGGGTCCCCAGATGTTTTTGGCCTACAACTCCCAGCATGCCCCAGCCAGCTACGCTGGCTGGGGCATGCTGGGAGTTGTAGGCCAAAAACATCTGGGGACCCAAGGTTGGAGAACACTGCCATAAACCAAAAACAAGCCGGGTTGGATTTTCAGGGTCCCGCCGATGACCCTCTGGCTGGAGCAGCTGCTAGCTAGAGTCTTAATATAGCATCCCAGAGGGAAGCCAGGCGAAGAATTGCTGAGCATCCCCTTCGGTTCCAGGATCAGGTTTTTTAAAAAAAATTCCAGCTCCTCAAGTTTCCTTCTGCCTGAACATGAGGAACTGGAAATTTAAAACAAAAAAACTGATCCTGGAACCGAGGGGGGGGGGGGTAGCTCAGCAATTCTTCGCCTGGCTCCCCTCTGGGATGCTATATTCTGGTTTTTTCCATTTAGATTAGATTATCCACCTTGGTCAGTGGAAGGTATTAGGGTCTGTCTAGACCAGTGCTTCTCAAATAGTGGGGCGGGCCCCCCAGGGGGGGCGCGAGGCTCCGTAAAGGGGGGCTCGTTTGACCTCAGTTAAAAGTTTTTTTTAATATTGTGTTCCTTTAAATCCTGTGCTCCTTTAAATCTTTTCTGCTACAGTTAATAAAGCTATTCTTTGTTGTAAATTGATCCACATTTCTTTCTTTTTTTATTCTCTTATACGTTAATAAGGATACAGTGTTATGCAGAGGTGTACTTATAACAATTTTATAGACAAATGATACTATTTACAGTCGCGCGGGGGGCGCGAAATGTTTTCTTCTTCCTAGGGGGGGCATGGCAGAAAATAATTGAGAAGCACTGGGCTACACTAAAACAGACAGGGTACTGCCCCCTACAATTATGGCAGTCAGAGTGGTGTGGCGTATTATATCTCGTCGATTACAGTTTGACCCATTTTCTCATGCCAAACTGGCTTTGTGGGGTAATCCGGATTTATAAATTGGTAAGAAAACGTTCCTGTGGCGGACTTGGGCAGACAGGTTGGTTTTTACTTTGGATCAATTAATTAGTGAGCATAGACGTAACTTGCCTGCCTCAGCTGAATGGCAATACTTGCAATTGCAACATTTGTTCCAGTCTAGGTTTGGTCCTGCTGCTTTTTCAGCTTCAGAGCCTCCTTCACTATTGGATGCATTGATTGAGGCTGAGCGGTTATATCAACCTATGATTCGTATTTATAAGTATACTTATTATCGGTGAATAAGTATGATACACAGAGTCTTAAAGATGATTGGAGTAGGGAATTAGAGGGTCTTATGTTGCCTAATCAATGGAATGTGGTTTTTGTGTCTGTGTCAGAAGGGTAAATGAATCTTAGGGTATGTCTTATATTCAGCAAAAACGTTTGTTTCGTGTTTATTGGACACCACAACGTCTTTTTAATAAGGGTTTGTCTAAGTCAGCTAATTTTGGAGGTGTAATACTGCGAATGCTTCGTTTACCCATATGTTTTGGCATTGCCCAGTGGTTGCTTCTTTTTGGGTAGAGGTCATAGTACAGATAAATCTAGTATTAGAACACTCTTTAATATTTACCATTGCACATGTTCTTTTACATTATTTACCTGCTGTATGGAATTTATCACAAGGACAACGTATGTGGGTTTTCCACGCCCTCCTGACAGCCAAAAGACTGATATTACAACACTGGAAAGATAAACGCTCGCCTCCTATAACACAATGGACTGAGGACCTACGTAATAACGCTTTCAGCATTTGAGCGGGTGGGATTTAGATGCCATCCAAATACATGGATATTTGGTCTGCTTTTTCTGAGGTTTATGCTTAATTATTTTTATGGATAATTGTATTACTACATACTTTTTTATACTTATGGATATATATAGATTTCATAGATTTCATAGATCATAGAGTTGGAAGGAGCCTACAAGGCTATCAAGTCCAACCCCCTGCTCAATGCAGGAAACTAGAGGAGGGGTCTCCCATCCAAGTAATAACCAGGCCTGACCCTGCTTAGCTTTCCACGCTCAGACAAGCTGAGCCAGCGTAAGCCACATATTTCATGCATATTTACTGTAAGTGATCCATTTAAAATACTGTAAGAATATTGTATTTTTTGTTGTTCTTCCCCCCCCCCTTCTTCTTTTTTATGGTTTTTGTTTTGTTTTGGTGTAATTCACATTTTAAAAACTAATTAAAATTTTAAAAAAAAAGTTTCCTTCTGCCTTCCGGCCCTAGAAACTTCCTCCCTTTTTTCCCGAAAGTGCCTCGCAGGAGATCAGATTTGCAAACAGGAAGCCCAGGTGGCAGCGGATAGAGGATCTGTTTCATCCTTCCCTAACTTCCAGATGTGTTAGACTACAACCCCCATCATCCTCAGCTTTACCCGAGGGGAGTTGTAGTCCAACATCTGGAAGGTGCTGGGTTGGAAAAGGTTGATCTATAACAGTGTTCTCCAACCTTGGGTCCCCAGATATCTTTGGTCTACACAACTCCCAGCATGCTGGGAGTTGTAGGCCAAAAACATCTGGGGACCCAAGGTTGGAGAACACTGATCTATAAGATTCAATGTTTTTTTTTAAATGACAATATATATTGGGGTGGGACGGGGGGGGAGAAAATGGACATGCCTTTGCCTCTGTATGTTCGTGGTGTTGATGGGCCCAGATAGTGACGTAGGTTTGGATGTTTGACAGGTCAAAAAAAAGGTTTGGTCAGCTGCCCCGTCCAATATTGGTCAGTATAATTGCAGCATTGTCTCACTGCGACCAGAGGTGTTGCAGCTCTTTCTGCCCGGGGGCCGCATTCCATTTTGGAGAAGCTCTGGGGGGGGCACATTCCGGTGGTGGGCGGGGCCAAAGGTAAAAGGCGCGGGGCCAGAAAAATGGCCAGCGTATTTTAGCTTAAAGCTCTTGCAGCCAATAACTGAGCCTTTGGGGAGGCATTTCAACCTCAGTAGCCAAGAAACCACCAAGCTATCGGTGGTTGGGGGGGGCGAATGGACCCCGGCTCCGGGCCTCAGCCTTTCTACCCCTGAATTAGATTGATAGATGGGGAAAGGGGCCCTGAGTTTTAAATATGTAATTTCATTATATGTTGAATGAATGAATGAATGAAGAGAAGAAGCACAAGTAAGTGTGTGTGTGTGCACGCACGCACATTATATTATATATGTGCAATCCATTATAACAAGGAAAAACGAATGAAAGGTTCAATATTATCACAACACTCAGTGTTTATTTGCAAAAGGAGCCGTTAGATTCAAGCCTTTTTGTTTTGTAGGGGTGTGTTTTGTGTATGTTTGCTTTAGGGTGCAATCCTATGCATATTTAGACCGGGGGAGGCTTGGGGGAGGCCTACAACTCACTGCATGCCCCAGCCAGCGTTGCATACTGGGTAACTGGGAGTTGTTGTAGGCCTTTTTTTTCCTGTCTAAACTTGCAGAGGATTGCACCTTTAGTGTTTGTAAGAGCATATTGCTTTTGCCGAGCAGAGTTCATTTTTTAAATTATATAAAAATGTGATAACAGTCGACAAAGCATTGCAGGAGAAACGGGGAGCCCCCTATTTGCGAAGTTCGGGGCTGAGTGCTGATTTTTGTATTGCCAAAAATGGCACCGTCCATACACACAAGAAGGAGCTATCTGCAGTCTTCGGGGGAGGGGGGGGGAACCGGACGAAGCAGAAATACGATTTTAAAACTACGGGTTGTGGGGGGGAACTCCAATCAGGTCAGTGAGAACTGAGACTCCTCAATGGGCACAGAATCTTACCTGGCTGTTCTGTGGTGGTGGGGTGGAGTGGAATGGATTTTCCTGGAAGAGGGCATGGCTGGCTGGCTGGATCCCTGAGCAGGATAAAATGGAGAGGAAGAGGAGGATTATGTAAGCTGCCTTAGGTTCCTTGCAGGAGAAAAGGCAGGACACAAATATAATAAATAAATATATGCTGCAACATTTTGTTGCAGGACCCATTGCAACTATGTACTGGCACTGTGTTCATATGCACACAGCCCTATTCATTCTATTTATTTATTATATTTATATCCGTCCTTTTTTTTTTTTCCCCTGCAAGGAACACAAGGTGGCCTACACAATCCCCCTCCTCCTCTCCGTTTTATCCTCACAACAACCCTGTGAAGTAGGCTGAGAGTCGGCGACTGGCCCAAAGTCACCCAGTGAGCTCCATGGCAGAGTGGGGACAAGAAATCAGATCGCCCCAGTCCAGCACTCTAACCACTAGGCCACGCTGGCTGTTGTAGGATTCCGTGGCAGGGGGAGGCGTTAAAATACGCAAAGCTTCTCTAATGATCTCGTCCACCTTCCTTCTCTCGCAGCCCTTTGCCGAATGGTGTCAGCTTCTGCCCAAGGACGCTGCCAAGATGCCGGAGAGTGCCTGGAAACTTGCCTTCTACACCATCTCCTGGTCCTACGGCGTCTACCTGCTCTTCTTTGCTGGCTACCCCTTCTTCTACGATCCCCCTTCGGTCTTTTACGGTATGATAAACAGCGTGGGCACGAGTGGGAGTGGGTGGCTGCAGGGGTGGTGTTAGGTACCCGGAAGACCCGTTGCTCAGGCCCACAGGTCCAAAGAAATGCACAAATTTGCAGATGCTGCTTTACAGATGCTCTAAAGTCCGTGTGTGTGTGTGTGTGTGTGTCTTTAAAAGAGCCTGTCTATCCCGCTTTGTATAAAGGGATGTATGGACAGGGGAGAGGAGAGCATCTTTCAGGAAAAAACCTCAGGCGGAAAGATTCAAGGGGGGGGCAGCAGGAGGGGAAGCCCATGTGGGCAAAAAGGCAGCTCATCCAGGGGGATCCGATGCAACAGAGATCCGCAGGGCCCCTGGACCCTGATTTCAGCAAGCGCCCCTGGGCAGCAGGGTGGTGGGGCAGATGGGCCCCCAGAGATTCGGGGCTCCCAATGAAAGATTCAGGGCTCCAGCCCTGGTGGGCCGCCCCGTAACGCCGCCTTTGGGTGGTGGTGGCAGGAGTTGCATTATTTTGGGAAATATTTTGCCATTGGATCGTTTATGTCAGTGGAACCTCCCTTCAGCCCGAGGGCCACATTCCATTCCGGAGAAGCTCTTGGGGGCCGCATTCCAGTGGTGGGCAGGGCCAAAGGCGAAAGGGGCAGGGCCAAAAAATACCAGCATCTTTTCACTGAAAGCTCTTCCTGCCTGTCACTAAGCCTCGGGGGAGAGATTGCAACCGTGTAGAGTGGGGGGAAACGGTGCAAATGCTGGGAGACCACCAAAGGATCGGTGGTTGTGGGAAAGGGGGCGCGGGGGGGCACTCTCTGAGGAGCCCCAGGAGGGCTAAATTTGTGCGCCCCTGGTTCCCTCCCACGTGGAACAGCCCAGAGCTGGCTGTCATTTGGCTGTGGTGAGAAAAGGTGACGAAAAAAAGGAGAGAACTTAGTTCTCAGGATGCAAAAACTTTATTGAATAGAGGAGCCCGACACGTTTTGGCCTGTGTTTCTAAGGCCTTCCTTAGAAAATGTTCAAAATACATACAGTAAGTTCACATGGTGAGGACAACACATAATAAAAAATACCTTCGCATTATATAATGAATTTCCTTATATTCTAAATAGAAATCATTTAAAAACATTTTCTTAAAAATAATGAGAATCAAGTATTTCTTTTTAAACAAAGACATACTACGTTTTCTTTATATAAAATATATCTTACTTGTAAAAAAAAAAAGTGCAGAATTCTTTAACAACTTGTCTCTCACTGTTTTAGTGGCGACTGAAAAGATGGGTCTTTCTGAACGTTGTTATATTTTGGTACAGTTTTTTTTTTTCTTTTTTAGGTGTTATCTTGTTGTCAAGGAACTGTTGCAGGGAAGTATTTTAGAAAATACTTTTGTTGATTTTGTTGATCCGAGGGATTTACAAATACTGTAGTTTTGTTGGTATATTTATAGCAGCAATGTCCACAGGGGTGGTGTCCTGTTGGCCTGTGAGAGTCAAACAGAACATTGGACGGGCTTCTGTTTGATTCCCAATGTTCTGTTTGATTCTCACAGGCAGCCCAATAGGACACCACCCCTGTGGACATTGCTGCTATTGTAAATATACCAACAAAACTACAGTACAGTAATACCTTAGATAGATTGCAAGCATAATTCGTTCCGGAACCATGCTTGTAATCCAAAACACTCTTATATCAAAGCGAGTCTCTGGAGGGCGTGAGCAGGGCCGATTTTTTCAGCCCGCTACGCCCCCGCGAGGCAAGCGGTTACATCCCTACGAGTGTATTGCAAGACGTCGCTTGTTTATCAAGTCAAAATTTATTTTTAAAAAAATTGCTTGTCTTGCAAAACGCTGTCAGACCAAGTTACAGTAATACCTTGGATTACAAGTAACTTGGTTTGAGAGCGTTTTGCAAGACAAGCAAATTTTTAAATATTTATTTAATTTTTTTTTTACTTGATATACAAGCGTCGTCTTGCAATACAAGTACTGTAGTACGGCTTAAATTAAAAATCTCTGTACAAATTTTTTTTGGGGGGGGATTTCGTTTTGATATAAGAGTGTTTTGGATTAAAAGCACGTTTCCGGAACGAATTATGCTCTCGATCGAAGGCAGGACTGTATTTGCAATCCAAGGTATTACTGTATTTGTAAATTTGAGGTCCCGCCGGTGTGTGGTGTGGGTTAGTCCATACTTTCACAACCCGGTGCCCGCCAGAGGTGTTGGCTGGGGGTGATGGGAGTTGTAGTCCAACGCAGCTGGAGGGCACCGAGGAAGGGAGGGCTGTGTTAAGTCTGTAAGCGGCCAAAATAACGGAAGTTTATTAGGGCATCATTCCCTTCTGTGGGACAGGAGTGCCTTCAAGATGCTCCAAGCCTCTTTTGTTTTTATAAAATGGAAATAATGTGTAGTGGATTATAATTTGAATGTCTTCAATCATCATAAATGTAAGGAAATCCATGTCCTGCGAATGATATCCGAGTCATGCCTCGGATTGAGAGCATAATTCGTTCTGGAAACGTGCTTGTAATCCAAAACACTCTTCTAGCAAAATGAAATCCCCCCCAAAAAGTTTGTACAGAGTTTGTACAAAAAGTTTGTAATTTAAGCCGTACTACAGTACTTGTATTGCAAGACGTCGCTTGTATATCAAGTAAAAAAATAAATAAATAAATATTTAAAAATTTGCTTGTCTTGCAAAACACTCTCAAACCAAGTTACTTGCAATCCAAGGTATTACTGTAGATCTAAAACAACAGATTTCCTGGGCATAGGGGGTGAGATGTTTGTTTGTTTGTTTGTTTCCTGCCTTTTCCTCTTGCAAGGAACCCAAGGCGGCTTACATAATCCTCCACCTCCTCTCCATCTTTTTTTATCCTCACAACAACCCTGTGGGGTAGGTCAGGCGGCGAGTCCGTCACTGGCCCCAAAGTCGCCCAGTGAGCTTCATGGCCGAGTGGGAACTAGAACCCGGATCTCCAGAGTCCCAGTCCAACACTCTAACCACTACACCGCACTGGCTTTCAGTTTTACTGCCATTCTGCCTGGGGATGATAGGAGTCGTAGTCTAACACATCTGGAGAGCAAACAAACAAACAGCACAGTTTGTCTCGGATGTGTAGTTATGTTTTCAGAAATGGGGGTCAGTCCCAGAATCCTAGGTGAAATTGAGGGGGGGGTTAGAAATGGGGTAGAAATCCTATCTAGAAATGGGGGCCAGTCCCAGAATCCTAGGTGTACCCTGATAACTGCAGCACCCACCAGTAACTGATTAGTTCAGTCTGAAATCTCCATCTTGGTACTGGGACTGAAATGCAGGCCTCACACTTGCAACATCTCTCCTAATTTTGGGACTTTTGGGGATGCCTTTTGTACCACCTAGCCAGTGTTCCCCAACCAGGTGCCTCCCAGATGTTTTGGGACTCCTGAGTCCCATCAGCCCCAGCCAGTGCTGGGAGTTGTCATCCAGAACATCTGGGGAGGTGGGGCACCAGATTGGGAAAGACTTGAACTAGCCTGATGAGGAGTCCCGGAGGACTCAAAAGCTGGCAAGAAGTTTGTGGAATTTGCGTTGGCTCTGAGATCAAAGTAATTGCCCAACAGCGGGTTTTTGGTGTGTGTGTTCATGTTGCTGCAGCAGTGCTCCCTAGTGGCCATAGCCTGGAACGCCCACTCAGGGTATCTGGCCTCTTTGAGACCGTCTTACCATATCTTGGTTCGCTTCTGTGACTTTGAGAGACACTGAGAAAGATGGGGTTTATTTATAATATTTCTACCCCGCCTTCTTCCCTGCAAGGAACCCAAGGCAGCTTACATAATCCTCCTCCTCCTCCTCTCCATTTTTTTTATCCTCACAACAACCCTGTAGGGTAGGACAGGCCGAGAGTCAAGTGACCGGCCCAAAGTCTCCCAGTGAGCTTCATGGCCGAGTGGGGGACTAGAACCCGGATCTCCCGAGTCCCAGTCCGACGCTCTAACCGCGGCGCCACACTGGAACCCCAACCCACGCTGGTTGCGGGTTCCGATCTTTCAGGGCGGGGTGTGTGGGTGCTGAACAACAGCCTGCTTTCTGGAGTCGCTGTGGTTCCACTGGGTTGACGGGGCCCCGCTTCTTTCTGCGCGCCTCCCCAGATTGGAAGGAGGGGATCGAGGTTCCGGTGGATATCGCAGCCGCCTACCTGATGCAGTGCAGCTTCTACGGCCATTCCATCTATGCCACCCTCTACATGGATGCCTGGCGGAAGGACTCGGTCGTCATGCTCATCCACCACGTGGTCACCCTGACGCTCATCGCCTTCTCCTACATCTTCAGGTACCCGTACCCGTCCGCGCCTCTGCCTTCCTGGCCTCTCCTTTTGCTGGCCGGGCTTTTGTGTGGAGGTCACGGAATGTCCACCAATATTCTTACCGCACCTTCGGCCTACAACACGGGTGAGAACCTCATGCCCAGATGGCCACGCCCCCTTCCCTTCCCTTCCCCCCCCCCTCGATCACCAATTGTTTTCTGTTTCCCCTGATTTTGTGCAGTTTTTTCCTCCCCCCCATTTTAAAATATTGGAAATGCCTCTCCCTAAGGCGCAGTTACTGGCAGTCAGAGGTCTAAGGCACAATCCTACGCATGTTTAGACCGAAAAAAGTCCTGCAACTCCCAGCACGCCCCACCCAACTTTGGGGAAACATGCATAGGATTGTGCCTATGCATGCAGAGACACACCAGAGGCAACCTCGTCTTTAGCTGGGAACTTTCAGGCTCACAGGAGCCTTCTGTTGTTCGATTAACGTAGAGATGGCATGTTCTACTAATTAAGAGCGTTGGACTAAGGACAGGGATGAATTTGTCTGTTGTATCCCTGTATGAGTCATTGTTCCAAGTTGGTCTCCCAATCAGAGGCTTTAAGCCAGTGTTCTCCAACCTTGGGTCCCCAGATGTTTTTGGCCTACAACTCCCAGCATGCCCCAGCCAGCAACGCTGGCTGGGGCATGCTGGGAGTTGTAGGCCAAAAACATCTGGGGACCCAAGGTTGGAGAACACTGCTTTAAGCCTTTAAGCTACCATGTGCGGTGTGTGTGTGTGTGTTGTGTTGGCATTTTTTTGGGGGGGCACCACTGGAAAGTGGCCCCCGAGAGCTTCTTTGAAGTTAAATCTGGCCGCCGGGCTGAAAGAGGTTCCTCACCCCTGGCTTACAAGCTTCCCAGATTTTGATTCTTAATTCTTAAACACGGAGCTCCTGTCCGTTTGTCACTTGTTCTGATGGCAGCCATAAGAACAGAAGAGGAGCCCTGCTGGGTCAGACCCAGGGTCCATCTCGGGCCAGCATTCTGTTCTCACAGTGGCCAACCAGCTGCCCCAATGGGAAACCCACAAGCAGGACATGAGTGTAACAGCACCCTCCCGCCCAACTTCCCCAGCAACTGGTGTACACAGGCACACTGCCTCTGATACTGGAGGTAGCATATAACCATGAGGACTAGTAGCCATGGATAGCCTTCTCCTCCATGAATTTGCCCAGTCCCCTTCCAGAGCCCTCCAAATTGGTGGCCATCACGACATCTTGTGGAAGTGAGTTCCGTAGTTTAACTATGGAGTGCGTGAAGAAGCCAGGCTTACATTCGTGAAGATGTATTTGCACCTTATTTATAAATTTTGTGATCTTGGGGAGGTTTGGTTGTGGCTCTTTTTCCTGACTGGGATACGGAGAACCGTCACACTTCACACAGCACCAGGAACATCGGAAACGGCCTGATATGGCGCCCGGCTATCAGTCCCTCAGCTTGGTACTGTCCGCGGCCGTCTTCTGCAATGCGGGATATTCTGGACTACAACTCCCATCATATTGTTCATTAATACTAGAAGTCATTATTACTGAACTCGGCATTGATATAACACTTCCAAATCTTCAAGGTGCATCATCTTAGTACCCCTTTACAACAACAACCCTGTGAGCATTATTATCCCCATCATGCAGACGGAGAAACTGAGGCTATGAAAGAGTAATAGAAGCTGCCTTATACCCACCATTGAAGCTGCCTTATACCCACTTCTGGGACACCATTGGTCCCAGAAGTGTCAGACCTCTTTCAGCTCGAGGGCCGCATTCCATCTCGGAGGAGCTCTCGGGGCCCACATTCCAGTGGTGGGCGGGGCCAGAGGCAAAAGGGGCAGGGCCAAAAATACCAGCATGTTTTAGCTTAAAGCTCTTCCTGCCAGTAATGAAGGCTTAGGCGAGGCGTCTCAACAGGAAACCACCAAACCGTGGGTGGTGGGGAGGAAGGGGGGTGGGAACCATGGGAAAGGGGTGTGGCTATCTGGGGGGACCCCAGAGGGCCAAATGTAGCCCATGAACCTGAGGTTCTGCACCTCTGATCTAGCCCAAATACTGACCTGCTTCACACGTAACGACAATCATGGTTTAATTAACCCATGAGTTGTTGCCTTACCCAGAGTTAACACACAATTTGGCTGCCAGACACTCAAGTAAATGGTGGGTTGTTTTTTCAGTTTCTGGGTTGTTTGGTTCCCACCCCTTCACTCACTCACTCCCTCCCTCCCTCTATCCTACATGCCTTTGCAAGCAGCTGGATTTTGTTTAACCACTCTTGCCCGCCATCTCCGTAGCCCGCTGAAACAACCCACAAACAACCCATGATTCTGAGTTCACACATAAGGACAACCCATGGTTTAAACAACCCACAGTTCACAGCCCAGCAACAAACCATGGATCCTCACCGTGGGTTGTCTGTGGTTAACAACCCACACGTAACGCATTGTGCCAGGTTCACACAACACGACGACCCATAGCAGGGTTTTGTTTTATCATGGCTTGTCATGTTGTTGAATTGGGGGCTGTTGAACTCAACCCCTTTGCCATGTTCTCCCCTGTCTTCCCGCCTCCCTGCAGGTACCACAATGTGGGAATCCTCGTGCTGTTCCTTCATGACATCAGCGACGTGCAGCTGGAGTTCACCAAGTTGAACGTCTACTTCAAGAACCGCGGTGGGGTCTACCACCGCCTGAATGACATCATCTCCAACGCCGGCTGCGTCTCCTTCAGTGTCAGCTGGTGAGTTCGGCTGATCCCGATACCAAGGGGCGGTGCTGGGTCCCTAAAAGATCCGGGGCTCAGGCCCATAGGACAAAAAAACCCCAACAATGCACAAATTTGCCCGTGCTAGTTTACATGTACAGGCAGTCCCCGAGTTAAGAACGTCCGACTTACAGACAACCCATACTTAAGAACGGACTTCTGGGTTCCCCGGCACTACGTCGTTTACGTAGAGTACATAGCGTAGTATACTACTCAATTTGCGTAAATGCCGATTTTAACGTATAGAATGCCGTGCTGTTCCGTCTTACATACAAATTCCACTTAAAAACATTCTTAAGAACAGAACTCGTTCGTAACCTGGGGACCGCCTGTATGTGCATAACGATCAATAGTTGCTATTATTTAAATATTATAGAAGGCAAGCTAATTCACCTCTGGCCTGCAATGGCCCTGGGGCACAAGTGCAGTAGCCCAGCAGCACAATTGGGCTACTCTGCTCTGCAGGGTCCGGCACCCCCCGAGAAAGCCAGTGGTACTGTTAGGCCATCTTGGAGTTCATGAAGATCGCGAGCAGACTGTGAAAAGAAACGCGGCAGCCTCCCCTCCAGTTTCAAAGGCTGGCGCCTTCATGCTACACTCCCCCATTAGCTCACTAAGGGAGTGGGTCCTCCGGTCCCCCAGTAACTGCAAGGCTCTTGAGTTCAGAGGTAAGGAGCAGATGATGAGGGCAGGCGAATGCAGTTGGGGCAGCTCGAAAGATCGGTGGCACATGCCCACGTGGGCCAGCCCTGACACCACCCATGTGGACACCCCTGCTGTTATTCACCAACTGGAGGGGGGTGGGCAGGTCTATCGCAGCCTTCCCCAAACTGGTGCCCGCCAGATGTTTTTTTTATATTATTATTATTATTATTATTATTATTATTATTATTATTATTATTATTATTTACATTTATTAATCGCCCATCTGGCCGGCAACCGGCCACCCTTCAACTCTCATCAGCCCCCGGCAATGTGGCCAATGGTGAGGGATGCTGGGAACTGTGTAGTAAGGTAATAACCAGGGGCGAGTTACCAACGCCTCCAAGTAACCACCCGCTGGCACTAACTTTGGGTTGAAAAGAGTGATTTTGCATTTTGGAGCTCTGCCTTAAACTTAGCCAGTTCTCAGGTGAGTTACTTTTCTTTTAGCCACGCCACTTTGCCTTCTGGGAAATATGTGTTCTGTGACCGGCTGCGTCCACCATGACAGCCATTTTATGAATGGGCAAGCCCTCCCCCACAGCAGCCATTTTGTGAGCACACCCATGAGACTCTCTTAAAATGCCCAGTGTTCCCACCAACCCAAAAAGATTGGGGACCCCTGAGTTAGATTAGTAGATTAAAAACCTCAGGCAGAAAATTCAAGGGGTGGGGGGGCAGCAGGAGGGGAAGCCCATGTGGGCCAAAAGCTGGCTCATCTAGGGGGATCCAATGCAGCAGAGATCCTCATTGCCCCTGGACCTTTCTTTCAGCAAGTGCCCCTGGACAGCAGGGTGGTGGGGCAGAGGGCCTCCCAGGGATTCGGGGCTCCCAATGAAAGATTCAGGGCTCCTGCCCTAGTGGGCCACCCTCTAACGCCACCTCTGCCTCTCTCACCCTGCCAGGTTCTGGTTCCGTCTGTACTGGTTCCCCCTCAAGGTCCTGTACGCCACCTGCCACACCAGCCTGCGGTCCGTCCCCAACATTCCTTTTTACTTCTTCTTCAACGCTTTGCTGCTGGTCCTCACTTTGATGAACATCTACTGGTTCCTGGTGAGTAGCCGTCGCACCCCAGAACCGCCTGACCCGAGTAGGTCCAGCCAACGGCGGGATGAAGCACCTTTTGGAAGTGTAGCGCCGCAGCCTGCAACCCGCTTCAAGACCTTTCTGTTATTTTTAAATCGCTCGATCATACGCATTTTTTAGTCGTCTTGGATCGATCGATTTCCATATACATGGCTCCATCTCTCCCCAGCGTTTGTTCATTTCTGTGTTTTATTATTACAGTTATATTCTGCCCTTTCCTCCTCTTGCAAGGAACCCAAGGCAGCTTACACGATCCTCCTCTCCATTTTATCCTCACAACAACCCTGTGGGGTAGGTGAGGCTGAGAGTCTGTGACTGGCCCAAAGTCACCCAGGGAACTTCATGGCTGAGTGAGGACTTGAACTCCGGTCCAAGGCTCTAACCACTAGGCCACACTGGCTCTCTCAGGAGTAAGCCCCTCATTAAACAGAGGGGGACAGTGTGTGACCATGTGACTGGTCCCAGGTGAGGTTCGTGGCTGAGTGAGGATTTGAACCCGCTTCTCCTGACTCCTGTGATGTGCACACAATTTGCAGTAGGCATCGCATTAGAAAAGGCGTGTTTCTTCTAAGACCACGCAATCTGTTGCCCAATCAACCAATTAAATTTTAGTTGATTAAAAGCTTTGCTTTTTTTTTAAAAGGCATTTGAGCGATTAAACTATACAGCCAACTGGCTCCAGGATTTTGCCCCCCCCCCTTCCCTCTTTTTGCTGGGGTCCTTTCGATTCTGTCCTGCATCCTCAGCTTCAGAATGGCAGGGTTATTCTGTGTAAACCAGTGACGAGCCAGTGTGGCGTAGTGGTTGGACTGGGAGTCGGGAGACCCGGGTTCTAGTCCCCACTCGGCCATGAAGCCACTGGGTGGCGTTGGGCCAGCCACGGACTCTCAGCCTCGCCTACCTCGCAGGGTTGGTGTGCGGATAAAATGGAGAGGAGGATTAACAGACCCAGTATCCTGGGTTCCTTGCAGGGGAAAAAGGCAGGATATAAATATAATAAATAAACAAATAAACTTTGCATCGGCCTATAGCAGGCATTGTGGAGCCACGATCTCATAAAGCTCCCGGTTCGAATTCTCGCCTCCATGGTGAGGTCACTGAGTAGGCTTTGGCCAATTCTCTCTCGGCCTTGCTCCTCCTGTTAGCAGCATGCAGACTCTAACTCCCTCTACCTACAGCAGGGGTGTCGAACCTCTTTCGGCCCGAGGGCCGAATTCCATTGCAGAGAAGCTCTCTGGGGACCGCATTCCAGTGGTGGGCAGGGCCAAAGGCAGAAGGGGCGTGGCCAGAAAAGCCAGCACCCTGAAGCTTACCGGTCTTCCGGCCAGTCATTCAACCTTCGGAGAGGCGTTATAAGCTTTTCGATTGGGGAGAAAACTGCACAAGAGCTGGGAGGCCGCCACGTGTGGAGAAATCTGTTATCCAGCGAACTGACTCGCCCCCCTTTTCTCTCCGCAGTACATCATCCTCTTCGTGGCGAAGGTCTTGTTGGGGCAAGTGCGAGAGGTGAACGACGTGAGGGAATACGACGTCGACGCAGCCTCCAAGAAGAAAGACGGGGAACTTCACATCCCCAGCTCCTGGAAAGAGGGGTAAAGATGCCAGGAGGGAGGGGAGGGAGAAAAGGAGGATTTGTATTTGGGCCAACAGACCCAGTATCCTGCTTCCAGCAGTGGGCAGCCAGGTGCTTCTTGGAAGCCCACAAGTAGGGCATGAAGTCGACAGGCTTCTCCTACGATTTATTCCCAAGAAACTGGTCTTTTGGGATAGACTACCACAGAACATGGGTGTCCTATTTAGCTATCATCATGGCTATTTATTTATTTATTTATTGTATTTTAATGCCGCTCCTCAGCCAAAAAAACCTCCTGGAGTGGCTTACAGGCAAACTGTAAAGCAAGACAGTCCCTGCTCCTGTAGGCTTACAATTTTTTTAAAAAAGACACAACACACAAGGAAAAAGGGATGGGGAGGGAAGAGGAAAACAAACATTACGGTTTTTATCAGAGCTGGTGGAGTGGCGTGCTGGCTGGGGATGATGGGAGTTGCAGTCCCAACACATCCGGAGGACACCAGGTTGGAGAAGGCTGGCTTACAAAATCAGGGATTGGCGTGAATCTCCCACAATGGTTCATGTCCCGTTTCCCCAGAGAACCTGCTGTGTCGTGAGCCGGCGTGAGTTCAGTAGCCAGAGTGTGGGGTTTGGATGTGGTGCGCTGCTGTTCTGTTGCCCCGTGGCTACAAAAGCAACACTGAGTAGCCACGGGCAAGCCGTGCTCTCTCTCGCTCACAGTCTTACCCCCCCCATTCCCCATTTGATCCTCACAACAACCCTGTGAGGTAGTTTAGGCAGAGAATGAGAGTGACTGTCCCACAGTCCCTGAGTGGGGGATTTGAACCCCTGCCCCTAGGCCAACACTCCCGCCACAACACCACCCCAAAATGGTTCTTTCCTGTCTTCAAGCGGAGGCCGGGGACGCCTGTGTCAGTGGGGCTCCTTATCCCCTGCAGCTTTTATTCTGAGCTTCATAGGAGCTACCCGTGGCGCTCCATGGTAGTGAACCCATTTTGGGGGGGGGATGGAGTACGCACCGCGGATAGCTCCCAATAAAGCTCAGAATAACATCTGCAGTGGATAAAGAGCCCCACTGACACAGGCGTCCCCGGCCTCCCCTTGCGTCTCATTTTGTGATGGGCTACGTAAAGGGTTACACGGGAGCCAAGCCTGCCCCTGGTGACCCCAGTCGTTAATACTCGGGGGGGTGGTGGCTTGTTTTGCATTGGCACGCCCCCTTTGTTTGCATAGCCACGCCCTGGGGCGTTTGCCCCGCATGAGGGCTGCGTCTCTTATATTGACGGCAGTCTCTCTCTCTCTCTCTCTCTCTCTCTCCCTGGTAGTAAACATTTGAAGAACGGGCTTGTGAAAGACAAACGGTTATAAAACTGCACCCTCCGGTCCACGGCCAAGCGGCTCTCGAGGGAACCTGCGAGGACGTCGTCCGCCGTGCGAACCCCTGCCCGCTTGGACAGCCGCAGAAAGAGAGCCGGCCCGCCCCACCCCGCAACCCCCAAAGTTGATACCGAGAGCCGGAGGGAGAGGGGGGAGGGGAGCACTGGCTGGTGATTCGTGGGGGGTTTCCCAAAAAAATCCTCTCGAGTTTGTTTCGAGCTGGGGTTCCACTGACATTATCCGGTGACTTTGGAACTATTGGGAGGCCCGGTGTTTCCTCTGCGTCGCTCAGTTTGGGACAGACGATAGCACCTTCCAACCTTTGGCGGTTCCGTGGGTCCAGCGGGAAAAAGCCCCCCCACACCGGGAGTGGGGGGGAAGCATCTCTTCTCCCAACTTCCCCTCCGTTGGCACACTGGCCTTGCGAAGACCAGCTCTTCCCCCCGTACAGGGACTTCTTTGGGAGGGCCCCCCCCAGAGGGCGGAATGGCTTCCCCCACCCCATTGGTTCTCTCCTCTGGAGCCCTGATTGGTTCAGGGAAACGAGAGGGAAGCTCCAGGCGGCCAATCAGAGGCAGAGGAGAGAAAAAGCACATGTGTGAATCGATGAAATTTTCAGCCCCCCCCGTCAGTCACGGGGCTGAGGAGGAGTATCCCACAATGCCTGTGGCACTTTATCACCATTCCCTGTCCCCTCTTATTTAAATATATTTCTGGATCGGTCTGGTTGGGAGAAGTAAAGGGGTGCCGCTTCTCTTGTCTCAGGGTGTGCGTTTCTCCCCCCCCCCCCCCACTTGTTACATGTGAAGCAAGCCTTGAATCTTGTGAGTACAGGGATGGGGACCTTTTCCGAATTTGCTCCCAAAAGGGACGTATTTTAATTTTTTTTTAAAGTTCTTTTTAGAAAAAAGAGAGAAAGAAAGTGTTCAGGGTTGGGGGAGCAGATCGAAAGAGATACTCCCCATTTTTCCTCTTCTATATAAATCGCCGCGATCAACCGTGGCTCTCTGCCGCTGTGGAGGTAAGCCCATCAACGACAGATACGGGCCTGGGGCTCACGCTGGCTCAGCTTGTCTGAGCGTGGAAAGCGAAGCAGGGTCAGGCCTGGTGATTACTTGGATGGGAGACCCCCTCCTCTAGTTTCCTGCACTGAGCAGGGGGTTGGACTCGATGGCCTTGTGTAGGCCCCTTCCAACCCCATGATCTATGAAATCAATGTTGGCAGAGTAGAACCTCCAGGTTCAGACACAGTCTATCCGCAAGTCCTGTACCATCGTGTGCCGACGGGAAAGCAAGAACGAGAGCCTGTGCACGAGCTCATAATTGGAGCGGGGGGTGGGCAGCTGATTTTCCCAGGTGCTGTTTAAAGCAGTGTTCTCCAACCTTGGTTCCCCCGATGTTTTTGGCCTACAACTCCCAGCATGCCCCAGCCAGCGAGTTATAGGCCAAAAACCTCTGGGGACCCAAGGTTGGAGAACACTGCTTTGAAGTGTCCGTCGGCTAACCTTCCCCCCCACCCCAGAGGTACCTTTACAGACAGTCCTCCAATGGCATTTGGATAAAAGCGACGCAGGTCGCCACACTTTAGGTTCTCGCGTAGCACTGTCGAGCCGAATCCCCCTTCTCGGGGCTATGAAGCTGCCTGTGTGGGATTATAAGTGGTATTCATTCATTATATATACCGTATATATATATATATTTTATCCTACCAAGTTCACTGCAATGTATTCTTTTATCAATAATCTCATTTCTCTGTACCACCCAATAGCCGAAGCGCTCTAGTCTGTACACCTTGTCAGGTTCGGTGGAGGTTTGAATTTGCATCTTCCTGGCCCTGATCCGGCACGCTTGGCTGCCGCAACGGCAGGCAGCAAATGTTCGCGGCGCAACTCAGAAGGAGTTTGTACACAGTGCCACTAATGTCTCTCTCCCCCCCCCCCAAACCTGGCATTTCCTCGCTTTTTTGGGCTGGAAGGAAGTAATGCCCAATGGGTAGAGGCGAGACTGGGCTTCTGGCACGCGTTGACGCGTGCCCTCAACTTTACTGGCGGTGCCGGGCTGCAAGATGTGGAACAGGGTTCCCCCAGCCTGACGTTCTTTACAGATGTTTTGGATTCCCATCAGCCAGCATGGCCAGGGTTGATGGGAGCTGTAGTCCACAGCATCTGGAGGGTTGGGGAAGGCCGTTTAGCTAGGCGAGTAACAGCGACAGGGCACAGGCGGAGCGGCAAAGAAAAGGAACTTACAAAAATCGGCGGCCCCTCGTTCGAATCGCGCCTCTGCCACGGATCAGGGTCCTCGCCCGTCTCGCCTGTGATATGGGGGGACAATAACGCTGACTACCTTACAGGGCTGGTGTACAGGGTAATGTAGCCGAGGGACTTTGAAACGTGTTAAGATGATCGGTGGATGCTTCCTCCGAGTCTGAGCTAGTCTGCCCACCGCAGTCCCCCTTTGTAGAGCACTGCTGAATGTGTGGGGGAGTGTTGGGTGTGTTCACATCAGGCTGGCGGTAAGCCCCCCCTCCAAAAGTTCCCCAGAATCCTGGGGGGGGGAGGGTCCTCCCCTGACATCCATATGGAGGCATCTGGGTTAACAAATCCATGTTAACCTTTTTGAAGGTTTCAGTGGAGGGCCAGGGATGAACCTTTTGAAAGCCGGAGGTGTTAAAAAAAGGTTTTCACTTGCGAAACTATTTATGTTAAGGACTCAGATGATTAAGGGAAAAAGAGGATGCAGGGGGGGGGGGGCGAGGCATTTGTAATGCAAATGTGCATTCTTCCCCCTCCTTGCAAGCCTCAGCATTTTCAGGCTGACAAGAGTTCCCGGAGGGCCCAGTTCAGAGGAGGGCACAACAGGATGGCTAGTGGTCTGGAAAGGACCCAAATCCCAGGTTGAAAGAGAGGGGTCTGTTTAGCTTGGAGAAGGGAAGATGAAGGGGAGCTGTGTGATATCGGCCCCTGAAATATCCGAAGGGCTGCCATGCTGAATTTTGTTACTGCCTCAAGAGACTAGAGCGGTGTTCTCCAACCTTGGGTCCCCAGATGTTTTTGGCCTACTACTCCCAGCATGCCCCAGCCAGCTAAAAAGGATCACCATCAGCCTAGTGGTGCACACTTGTTAAACAAGTCCAAAAGGGTGCCTCTCCCACCTTCACCTGTGAACTTGGTTTGAGATTCTGCACCAAGAAACGTTGGATTCTGCAACCTGCGTACATATTACAGCCCTCTGGTGAGGACTGCTCTGCATTTGCATAATTCCGGGGTTTGTTGGCATGCAAAGCACTGAACATCCCCAGCCGCTGCAAATATTATTTGATGCATGCTGACCGATGCCTCCCACTTTTGAGATTTCAGCACCGCGCGCTCTCAAGCTTATCTTTGCATTCATGAGGGCTAGAGCCTTGCTGTCTGGAATGAAAGGCAGTTGAGTTTCTCCGTAAGCCAGATTCTGCAACGGATTGGCTGTGCGCTCTCTTTTTCTTTGCCCCTGCTACCGGGGTGGGAAGAGAACTTTCCTGGTGCTCTTTGGATACTTGGGGGCGGCCCGTGGAATTTTGTATATGCCTGCCGATAGACCCATGTAAAACATGTCTTCACCCTAAAAAAAGGAAAATGAGGTGGTAAGAGTAATATGTGTCTTTTTCTTTTCTTTAAATTATAGAGTATTTCTACTGTTTTGTTTTTTAATGTGCAGGGTTCAGCAACCGCACTGGAAACGTGTGCTTTGCAGATGAGCAATCGCTAAAAGTTGCAGAGAAGGGAAGTCCAAGCATTAGAGGGGCTGACAAGTTACTCCCCCCACCCCCCTTGCTTTGATTGTAACCCTGGCAAAAACATGCATGGGTTGGGTGGAAATTATCACACTTCCTAAGTGTGCAAAATCACCCCTAAAGGCGGCCATGGGATAAAACTGGGTTCCCCAAACGATTAATGTGGTGTGTGTTTTTCTAGCTTGGGGGGGGCGGACGGAGGGAAATCATACGCGAGTTCTTCCCTTAAAGCGGCCTTTTGCGACCGGATGCCTTCCTGATGTTTTAGGCTACAATCCCCCAGCGTTCCCGATTCTTGGCCGCGCTGGCTGGGGCTGAATGGAGCTGAAGTCCAAAACAATTGGAGGGCACCAGACAGCTTTAAAGGGAAGATTTGTTTTTACAAAGCATTAATGCAGTGTTCTCCAACTTTGGGTCCCCAGGTGTTTTTGGCCTGCAACTCCCAGCATGCCCCAGCCAGCTATGCTGGCTGGGGCATGCTGGGAGTTGCAGGCCAAAAACACCTGGGGACCCAAGGTTGGAGAACAAATGGATCAGTCCAGCTGCATTAACACACAAGAAGCATGCCATATTCCCGTTCGGTTCATGGACAGCCATGTCAGTAACTTTCAAGCGTGCTCTGGTTCGGGTTGGATGTACACCTCGCACCGTTTTAACATGGCTTTTCTTTGGCTCCGGTCCTCGCTGCTATGGGGCGTTCCACTGTGTGTGAACAAGAAGAGGCATTCCGCCCCCCCCACACGTACTGGGTTTTAGTGTTATTTAAATGCCAACCTTTTGTGAAAACATTCTCATTAAAACAAAAAATCCCAGTTGTAAGGAGTTCAGCTGGAGTTTTTAATCTCTCCCTGCAAATTGTCTTAAGTCCTGGTGTAGAACGCCAGATCCTGAAGGATCCCACAGGTGCACACCCATTGTGATTTTTAGAAAAGGTTGTAGTCCTCAAGACTGGGGAAGAGGGCACATCTTGTGCAGTATGGGTGGACGGGCCCCGTCCTTGCTGGGAATGGGGCGTGTGGATTAATTTCTCCATAGAAATTTGTGCAGGGGTTCAGGTCCAGGCCTCACATGAGCATGTCTAAAGTGTTCCCTTACCTCTGACCATGTACAAAGTGCAATTTCTTTCATGGGATATGTCTTCTATTGAATCAGTCCAATTGACCTCACCTAGAGAGAAAGAGAGAGAGTTCTTTGCTAGCCCGCTTGAGACTTCAAGATGCCAAGATCCACTTTTGTTTTTTAACTAGAACTTCAAGAAGATCCACCAGCTGGAGCCATGTACAACATGGTTGGAGCCAAATGCAGAAAATGTGGTGACTTCCTGTATATCTACACGTGTACACCTGAGTAGCTACAGATCAGAGATTCTAATAGCCCAGTTTAGCAGTGGGGGGGGGGCGCTTTGGTTGCTATTGTTAAAACAATTTGGAGTCAGAAAGTCTTGCGGCTCTTCTACAAATCACTGAGATATCAACAGTGTATCATGATCTACCTTCAATTCACCCCTGGGTTTATTATTAATTATTATTGTTGTTAATATTAATTTTATTTCTGTACCGCCCAATAGCCGAAGCTCTCTGGGCGGTTTACAACAATCAGTTAAAAAATACAATAAAAGACAGTATAAAATATACACAATAAAAACATAATAATTTTTTTAAAGACAACTCAAAATAAGTTAATACAACACAACCAGTAAAAAAAGTTAAAATAACCACCCCACTACGCACTGTTTAGAGTTGTTAAAAGCCTCAGCATATTAGAGGGCAGTCTTAACCTGGCAACAAAAAGAGTTGGTGCCAGGTGGGCCTCAGCGGGGAGCTTGTTCCACAGTTGGAGGGGCTACCACAGAAAAGGCCCTCCCCTTGTTGCCGCCTCCCTTGGGGGACACAGTCGGAGGAAGGCCCCAGATGTTGAGTGTGGTGTCTGGGTAGATTGCAGTTGGGAGAGGCGTTCCGTCAAGTATTGTGGTCCCAAGCCGTGTAGGGCTTTAAAAGTTAAGATCAGCAGTGTCCAGCACCTTGAATCGGGCTCGGAAGCATACAGGCAGCCAGTGCAAGCGGGCCAGAACTGGTGTTATGTGTTCAGACCTTCTGGTCCCAGTGATGAGCCTGGCTGCCGCATTTTGCACAAGCTGTAGCTTCTGAACAGTCTTCAAGGGCAGCCCCAAGTAGAGTGCATTGCAGTAGTCTAGCTTCAAGATTTAGACACCTTACAAACAAGTTCTCTATGTGTCGGGAAAATGGATTAAAATGTAATAATACCATTTTTAAAATCCGACAAGACTTTCTTTTAAATTCCAGTGCAAATCACAGGAAATTAAAAACAAAGAGCCAGTACAAGCATTAAAACCACCACCAATGCTGCAAGGGCTAAAATTAACAAGATCTTCAAATGTTTTTAAAGGCTTGGGAGAACAGAAAGGTCTTTTCCTGGTTTCGAAAGGCTGAAGGGGGCCACTACCGAAAAGGCCCTGTCTGTCATGGCCACCCTCTGAGCTTCATATTGAGGGGGAACTTGGAGGCGGGCCTCCCCTCCATAAGGCATGGGTAGGTACATAAGGGAGGAGACGTAATCTGTCAGGTCCCAAGGCATGTACCGCTGTGTCAGTCAGAACAAAGACGAGTACTTCCCCTCTCCACCTGCCACATAATTGACTTGTGGAACTCGCTGCTACAAGATGTGGTCATGGCCAACTAGCTTAGATTGCTTTAAAAAGAGATGAGACGAACTTAGCCAAGATTGCCTTGATGCAGCTTTAATAGAACTTCCATGGCCAGTGGCAGTATATACAGTATTTTCCCATGTATAAGACTATACTTTTTCCTAAAATTGTTAGACTAAAAATTGGGGGCCGTCTTATACACGGAAGTAAGCCAAGGAGAGAACCATGCGGCTGCGAAACTGCCCAGTGGGGGGCGTCTTATACATGGGGGCGTCTTATAGACGGAAAAATACGGTAGTTCTTAAACACGCTGTGGAAATTTGGTTCCTTACGAATGGGTTCAACCAGCTGTGCAGCTTTCCTTACAGAAGGGAACTGAAGAGACACAGCCTATAGCAACGAGCTAATGTAGGGGGGTCACCATTTTTAATTTATTGTAAGTTTGCATCCTGCCCGTCAACAGGTTCCAGGGCGGCCTACAAACTTTTATGAACCACAGTGAAACACTAAAGCAAACACATTAAAAGCCCCCCCACACACACACACACACACCAATGCAAAGCTCTGATCAGTGCCATCTGTGGTTGCCAACTTTTATTTCTGGCATGGCTCCTCCGTCCATTCCAAACAGATTGAAATGGAACCCACTAAACTTTTTTTCCTGGTACACAGAGCTAACAGAAAACCAGTGGATTTGTTTTCTGCCACAGCCCAGGCACCACCAGTATGGTTTTAATGCTTCTGGAAACATATGAAGAAAGAAGAGGCAAAAGTGCACTTGAGCATATGCAGAGTGCCTTTTGCCACTGAGAATGACAAGAATGTTCCTCACACAGGGATTTAGGGGAAACTGGTTCTGGATGAGAGGGGTGGGGTTGGAAAGCAGATTTCCCAAGCCAGGATGTGAGAAGGTGAAATAACTTCCTCTCAAAATAAGGCACTGATATATCTGGATCTTTGATCTGGACAAGCCTCTAATTGGAAGACCGACTTGGAACGAGACAGCTTACACAATCCTCCTCTCCATTTTATCCTGACAACAACCCTGCGAGGTAGGTGAAGCTGAGAGTCAGGGACTGGCCCAAAGTCACCCAGTGAGCTTCATGGTTGAGTGGGGACTAGAACCCCGATCTCCCCTGTCCCACACTCTTAACCACTGCACCACACTGCCTCTCCATTTATTCCAGCATAAGCTTTTGCGAATATCAGTGGCATGGAATATTATGGAGATTTTCAGGTTTATGTACAGCACATGGGAAGGGTGGAGATGAGTGTAAACAGCGAGGTCAGAAGGTAATGAAATGCAGAACGTTCTTGAAGGTGACAATCACATTATCAACAGTGGTCATTCACAGTGCAGTTCTTGCCGATAGCACAAACAGGATTAACACATGCAGTGTGATAAACACGCACCTTTATCCTGAAGCCTCTGGCAATAGAACTGAACCTGTTGATGAATTCTAACTCAGCTGTCTCTCGCTCTAATCTGCTTTTGAAGGTGCATTGCTCAACGATGAGCACTTTAAGGTCAGTTACAGAAATGCGGGCGGGGGGGGGGAGGGGGAGTTTCCTACTGTTTTATTTTATTTTATTTTGAGATTTCTGATGTCACATTTGTGCCCATTTATTCTTTCCCCCCCGAGACACTCAGAATGTGTTCATCTTTAAGGTACCACAGGATGCTTTGTTGTTCTTGCCGTAATAGAGCAACCCAGATACTCCCGCTGGAAATGGTCACCATTTTAAAAAATCTCTTCCCCACCCCCGGAGTGTCACACTAGCCCAGCGTTCCCCAACTGGTGCCCTGCAGATGTGTTGGACTACAACTCCCAGCAGGCTGCACTAGGCAGATCTCACCTGTTTGGGGAGTCGTCTTTCCACACTGGGGAAGGAGGGGTTAAGCAGTTTGGTCCATCACCCAGGCTTCAAGGCTGGGCTTCTGACCACATTGTGCGGAGTTCCCAAAGATCAAAAGGCACTCACCATCCAATCACCCCTTATCAACAGTCCTTTTCCACCCCTTCTCCTCTTGTTCCTTTATCTCCCCACCCAAAAAAAAAAAAAAAAAAAAAAGTCAAGCTTTCCTTCTCCTCCCCTCGCATCTTTTCCTCTCCAAGGAACTGAGCGGAACACCCCTCCAGCGGCTCTACTTTTTGTCTGCAAAAGAAAGCCCCTCCACAAATTTATAATGGGACTTTTGCACCTCCAAATCGGTTTGGCCACTGGGGTGCTTTGGGCCTTCCTGGTAGGAGGGATGGATCTGCAACTCCAGGAAACTCTGCTTTTAAAATCTCTGGGACTGAGGGCCAGACCAAGTCCCAAATCGCCTGGCCCAGTTCCTCCTCTGCTGTGGAAGATGTTCCAAAAGAGAACCAACTCTTGGCTGGCGGCAAAAGACTCCAAGGGCCGGTGCTGGGTAGAAGAATTTAATGTGCCGGGAAATATAATTCGTGTCTTCCCAGATCAAGGTATGGTGAAAGTTTTTTTTTTTTTTTTTTTAGAGCTGTCTTGTTGATTTCTGATTTGGTAACATTATCCATTAATTGAACATGCATTTTATTAGTATGGTGGGTTTTTGTGTGTGTGTTTTTTAAAGTTATAACCTGCATTGGCTCTCTAAAAGATGCTCAAAGCGGTCTGCAAAATACAAGTTCATAAACCTGAGTATTAAAAATAAATTAGCTCCAACGACTAACACCAATGTTGTACAATAAAATAATTGGTTGTATCCAACGTCAGTCCTGCTTAAAGTAGACCCATTGAAGTGAATGGAGCTTCAGACTCACATCGGATACAACCCCAAGAGCAGATAAGAACAAATTTGGCATACCGGTAATCGATTTACTGATTGTGTGTCTTCTTAGCTGCTCTTCAACCAAAGATCTTGAAGCAGCTTAACAAAGCAAGACCAGTAAAACAATTACAGCCAACTCTTCCAAGACAAGCAAACAAACCTCAGATTACGTCGATAACATTGCAATGGAACAAATTTCAGCAAAGCAAAATGAATAAGTAAATAAATGCCAGTAGAAAAAAGCACTTTCATAGTGCAATCTGATACATGTCTACTCAGAAGTCCCATTGAGTTCAATGGGGTTTACTCTGAGCTAAGTATATATAGGATTGCAGCATGTGGGGGGGGGGTTGTATCCAGTGTTAGTCCTACTTAGAGTAAACCCATTGAAATGAATGAGGCTTAAGTTAGACTAACATTGGATACAACGGTATGACCCTAAAGTGTAGATAATGTCTGCAGGAAGAAGAGATGGTTTAAAAAAATAATAATTACCGTACTACATTTCTATACCGCCCAATAGCCAAAGCTCTATGGGCAGTTCATAACCATGATGAAGTGTTAATCAGGATTTTGTAGAGTGTCATCAGCAAAAAAATAAAAATAAAGATCTCTGCCCCGAAGAGTTTACAAATGACAATGAAAAAAGATAACAGTAGTGTAGAGGAGGGGGAGGTATGAAATGCAAACTAGATGTCCATAATACTGATTCCAGCTGGTTAAAGCAACCAAATTTGGCACAAACGTGATTGATTGATGAGTTTCTGGAGTGTTTCTTGGGGACCTGCTCTGTGGAACCCCGCTGGGTAGCAAACAAACAAACAAACAAACAGAAAGATGGATATCTAAGGCAGCAATCCTGCACCCATTGAACTGGGAGTAAGCCCCCTTGAACTCAATAGGATTTACTTTTGAGTAGACATTGCGCTGTAAGCCTTCTAGCTACGTTTCAGCATCTGTTTGCACTTTCCAGTTTCTGCTTTTAAGATAATCAGAAGAGCCCTGATGCTGGATCAGGCCAAGGGTCCACCTAGTCCAACATTCTGTTCACACAGTGGCCAACCAGATGCCCACATGAAACCCAGAAGCAGGACATGAGTGCAGCAGCACACACCCGCCCATGTTCCCCAGCAACTGGAGGTAGTATGTAGTCATCAGGACTAGGAGCCATTGATAGCCTCCTCCTCCTCCAGGAATATTGCTTGAAGTTAGGAAAAATTTTTAGGGCTGTTTCAGAGAGTATCCAAACACCAAGCAAAAGAACCACCTCTTCCCTTTATTAGAACCAATTATTTTAGAAATCTTTTATCTGGCATTCTATTAAAGCTGCAGTCCTACGCACACTTACCTGGGAGAAAATCCAGTTGAATTCAGTGGAGCTTACTTCTGAGTAGACATGCCTAGGCTTATCTGCAAATCTTCCCTTTTCTACCTTGCATCTGTTTTTCTGCATTGTCTTGTATTGATTTGCTGATGGATCGATGAAGTGATCTCCTCCTCCTTTTACTAATTTCTCAATCTTTATTTACTAACGTATGAATATTAATCTCATGTGCTTATTAACTATCATATGTATTACATGTATATGCTTTAAAATACTTTAAAAAAACAAAACAAACCCCCCCCCACACACACATACAAATTCTGCCCTGTTACAAGAATTAAAATTTAATACGAGTGCAGATCAATAGTGAAATGAAAAACCATTTTCAGGGGAAAATAGGGCACCTCTGTAAGTTGTCTGGGTTTTTCCTGTTTGCATAATATTATTTTTTTTAAATGCTCTTTCTTCCTCACCTAAGCCCTGCATTTTAGCTGTCCATTAACAGGGCTTCTCCCATACCAGATGCAAAAGAACAGAGCCTTTTATCACCTCATTTCATCTGTCTGCAACCTTGTGGAATACACACAGAAAAGGTTGCCAACTGACCAGGGAGTGGGGTAGGAATCACTAGGGCAGCTCCTGGGCTTTTAAGTAACTTCATCTGCAGAAATGGAATGTGAGACTTCTCACACCCGTTGCTCACTAAATGTCAGCAAATTAAGTTGTTCTTAAAGGCAGAGCTGCAGGCCATAGACAAGTCCCAAACTCAGTGGCCCACTGCATAGTCTGCATGCAGAAAGTCACGGGTTTAATCTCCAACATTTCCAGCTAAAAGGGGGAACTTGGCGAGCAGGGCTAGGAAAAGTCAGTCTCTTCGCTTAGAGCAGAGGTGGGCAGATGTGTGCGAGATCTACCTTGGGTTTAACCTCAAGATCCACCAGCTGGAGCCCGGTGCAAAAGACACACTTGGAACTAAAACATTTTGAGTCCAGGAATTGGTTTGGAGTCATAGGCAGTGTTAGGGGGTGGCCCACTAGAGCTGGAGCCCCAAAACTTTCATTTGGAGCCCCGAATCTCTGGGAGGCCATGTGCCCCACCACCCTGCTATCCAGGGGCACTTGCTGAAAGAAAAGTCCAGGGGCCCTGATGATCTCTGTTGCATCCCATCCCCCTGGATGAGCTGGCTTTCTGCCCACATGTGCTTCACCTCCTGCTGCCCCCCCCCCCAATCTGCCTGAGGCTTTTTTCCTGAAATCAACTGCCCTCCCCTGTCCATGTATCCCTTCTTACAAAGAGGGGTGTCCTTAGGAGACAAGATCCTTTAAAGACACACACACACACACACACAGACTTTAGAGCACATTAAATTAGTATATGCAAATTTGTGTAATTTTTCTGGTCCTGTGGGCCTGAACCCCAGATCTTTTTGGTACCAAGCACCGCCCCTGTTTGGAGTACCAGAACTGAATGGAACTCACATTCTTTCCATGGAAAGATCCACTCCTGGCTTGTCCCAAGTTTTCCTCATTTTAGCATGATCATTTAGAGCAAGGGAGGCGAAATAATTTTGTGGCTGCCATTGTGAAACAGTTGGGAGACAGAGCCAGGGCAGATCATCCAGAGATCTAATGGTGGATTTAGATTTATTTATTATTTATTATTTATTATATTTATGTCCCATCTTTTTTCCTCTTGCAAGGAACCCAATCTGGCTTACATAATCCTCCTCTCCATTTTATGCTGACAACAACCCTGTGAGGTAGGCAAGGCTGAGTGTCAGTGACTGGCCCAAAGTCCCCCAGTGAGCTTCATGGCCGAGTGAGGACTCAAACCTGGATCTCCCGAGTCCCAGTCCCACACTCTTAACCACTACACTACACGGGCTCTCCTTCTTTACCTTCTGCCCAGAGAATTGCTACCAGTCAGAGGAGACCATGCCAAGTTATATGCTCAGTGTAGACAGCTATGTGTCTCACTCCCTGCAGATAGAAAGCTAGCATGACAAGAAGCTGATTAGTGTGTGAACTAAGACCGAGGACACTCAGCCGTGAAGATCGCTTGGTGACCTTGGGCCAAGAACTCTCTCTCTGTCTCTCAGACTAGCCTACCTCGGATGGTTGCTGGGAAGGGAACATGACAGGCGAAGGACCACCCTCAACTCCTCAGAGGAGAAGTAGGATTAAAAAAAATAATGATTAGGGATAGATAAATATTGATATGCAAAAATTAGAGATGTTAAGGACAGGGGCAGTGCTGGGTACCGAAAAGATCCAGGGGCTCAGGCCCACAGGAAAAAAATATATGCAGAAATTTGCAGATACTAATTTACATCTGCTCTAAAGTCTATAAAGGGACACCCCTCTTTGCAAAAAGGGATGTACGGACAGGGGAGAGGAGGGCATTTGGTTTCAGAAAGAAACCTCAGGCGGAAAGATTTGGGGGGGGGAGCAGGAGTGGAAGCACATGTGGGGAAAAGCCAGCTAGTCCTGGGGGGGATCAGATGCCACAGAGATCACCAGGGCCCCCCGTACTTTTCTTTTAGCAATTGCCCCTGGACAGCCGGGTGGTGGAGCAGAGGACCTCCCAGGGATTTGGGGCTCCAAATGAAAGATTCGGGGCTCCAGCCCTCCTGCCCCCCCCAATACTGCCTCTGGTTAAGGACAATGTCAGTTTACATGTTCTTAGAATTCAGATCGACTGTTCTGTCCTTGTTCTGAAACCAAATAAACCAGTAATTATCTGGCTTCTACTGGCCAGTGCCACATGCCTGTGATTTATTCCTTCCCCACCCACAGACTGGATGGCAGAATGCGCTTGCCTACCTACGTTAGGCAGTGAGATGATATATTCTAAGGCTGCTACACCACCTAGCCAGCTGCCCTTGCTAAGCCTCCAAGTACTCTGAGGTCTGGCTCGCCTCGACCAGCTCACGTTGCTCCATAACTGAAAAGAAAATGTCGCATAGTTATTAAAGTAACTCTCAACACATGAATATGAATGGATTGCTTAGCACCCCTGGCTGGTGGACACCCTCTGCCCCAGAGTAATAAACCAGGGAACTCAGTTCCATAAGATGTAGCGATGGCCACCAATTTGGAGGGCTTTAAAAGGGGGTCGGACACATTCCTGGAGGAGAAGGCTATCCAAGGCTATCAGTGGTTCATGCCTTGGTCTCCTCTCGCCTAGACTACTGTAATGTGCTCTACGTGGGGTTACCCTTGAAGACGGTCCGGAAGCTTCAGCTGGTACAGAACGCGGCGGCTCGCCTGGTTAAAGGCAGCCGCCGGCGTGATCACATCACGCCAGTGCTTAATGAGTTGCACTGGCTACCAGTTGCTTGCCGAGCCAAATTCAAGGTGTTGGTTTTGACCTTTAAAACCCTACACGGCTCCGGCCCAGCGGCCCCCACATTATGGAACTCCCTCCCTAGTGACCTTCGCCATGCCCCCTCCGTGATGAGCTTCCGCCGTGCATTAAAAACATGGCTGTTCAGGCGGGAATATGGGGTGGGTTAGGTTTTTAATGAGAATTTTTTATATTGTTTTAATTATTATATTTTATTGTGTTGTTTTGTTGTATTTTAATTGTACATCGCCCAGGGTGGCCGGGTGACCGGCCAGATGGGCGATCGATAAATATAATAAATAAATAAATAAATAAATGGCTACTAGCCCTGATGGCTATATGCTACCTCCAGCATCAGAGACAGGATGCATATGCACACCAGTTGCTGTGGAACATGGGCGGGAGGGTGCTGTTGCACTCCTGTCCTGCTTGGGGGATCCCGTTGGGGCAGCTGGTTGGCCACTGTGTGAACGGAACGCTGGACTGGATGGACCCTGGGTCTGATCCAGCAGGGCTCTTCTGATGTCCTTATGGGACTTCTGACCAAGCATGCTGAGGATTGGGCTGCATGTGTGAAAGCTCCCCAAAATGAGGAAAAGGGAAGATGGGAAAGATATGTGGGACAACGGTAGGATGGACAGAATAGACAGTAATACCTTGGATTGCAAGTGACTTTGTTTGAGAGCGTTTTGCAAGACAAGCACATTTTTAAATATTTATTATTATTTTTTACTTGATATACAAACGATGTCTTGCAATACAAGTACTGTAGTATGGCTTAAATTAAAAATCTCTATACAATTTTTTTTGGGGGGGAATTTCGTTTTGATATACGAAATCAAAACTCAATCTGGGCTCAAGTTACAGGAAGCCAGATTCCGCCTGGACAGCAGGAAAAATTTCCCGACTGTTAGAGCAATACGCCAATGGAATCAACTACCTAGGGAGGTCGTGGGCTCTCCCACTCTGGAGGCATCCAAGGTGCGGCTGGACGGCCATCTGTCAGGGATGCTTTGAGTTGGGTTCCTGCATTGAGCAGGGGGTTGGACTCGATGGCCTGGTAGGCCCCTTCCAACTCTACTTTTCTATGATTCTATGATACAAGTGTTTTGGATTACAAGCACGTTTCGGGAACGAATTATGCTCTCAATCCAAGGCATGACTGTATAGAAGAGAGCAAAGAATATTGTAGAGCTGGAAACAGTGCCGAAAAGAGCAACTATTTGGGGGGCTGTTTAGACCCTTGGTCTGATCCAGCAGGGCTCTTATGTTCTTAGTTAAGACCCCTGCGTTCACCAGTGTTCATTTCTGCTTCTATTCCAGGCGGCTACATCCACAGAGAGGAGCCCCGGAACTGGCTATGCCTTCAAAAGCGGCTGTATTTTAATCTCTCTGCGCTGGACGACGGGGAGGCGCTGAGCATGGCCCAGCTGGAGATTAAATTCCGCCACAATCTGTACCACGCCTCCGGGCCGGCTCACCCCTTCGAGCTGACCCTCTACAGAGCCTCCCGCATGACCCTGCGGGACATGCCCAGTCACACGTCCAGCCGCAAGCTCTTGGCCCAACAATCCTTCGCCCATTTGCACAAGTCGTTCGTCTTCGACCTGACCGAGGTGGCAAAGCAGTGGCGGGCGCCCGCCCGGAATTTAGGCCTGGTCCTGGAAATCGGCATCCCGGCTTTCCCAGACGGGAGCCGCTGCTCCGGGATCGATTCCTTCCTCGAGACCTCCCTGCTGGCCGTCTCCCTGGCCCCGGAGCGGTGCAAAAGCACCAGGAAGAAGCGCAGCGCTTACTACGTGCCGGTGACGGCCAGCAATCTTTGCAAGCCTCGGCGGTTGTACATCAGCTTCGGCGACGTGGGCTGGAAGAACTGGATCATTGCCCCGCAAGGTTACATGGCCAACTATTGCCTGGGGGAGTGTCCCTTCCCGCTGACCGAGGAGCTCAACAGCACCAACCACGCCATTTTGCAGACCATCGTGCACTCCCTGGACCCCGAGGGCACTCCCCAGCCATGCTGCGTCCCGGTGCGCCTTTCGCCCATCTCCATCCTGTACTACGACAACAACGACAACGTGGTGCTGAGGCATTACGAGGACATGGTGGTGGACGAATGCGGCTGCCGGTGAAGGGACGGCCGTGTCCCGCTGGCGTGGTTTTTGGTGGTCGTCTTGAATCTACCTATCACTTGGGTACTCATCATGCCCCCCGCCCCCCAAGTGCAAAAATACATTCGCCAACCTCTTCCCTCTGCACGGAGAGCGACCGAGTGATCAAATCCTACCGCTTTGGTTTGTAATCCTCTGGCGTGCGGCTGAGCTGGATCTCTGCATCACCGTGGCGCTCTAATCGCTTAAAACGTAATCCAGAATCCTTTTGTCGAACCACCACGCACATCACGCCATTTGCCAGAGCCATGTTCAAATATTTGATATTTGGGGGGGTGTTTGCTTTGTCTTTTACTGTGCCCCACGTGTTCCATTTTGAAATAGGGTCCCGTCACCTCTTTAGTATATTCCGCAGATACAAACATTGAGAGCTGGAGAGCCTGCTTTTGTAGTGCTCCATGCCTTTTAAACCTGTCTTTTTGTGTGTGTTTTGGTGGAGGGGTTTTTAAAAACTAATCTATCCTGGTTGGTTATAATTAAAATAGACCATGAAAAATAAATTGGGTTTCAGTTCTTTATTGCTAGGCTACAACCCCAGTGCACACTTTTCCTGTGAGAATTAAGAAGGCCCACTGAACTTGTTGGAACTTACTTTGAAGTAAACATGCATAGGATTGCACTAGTTTCTCAAACAGAGGCGGCACTTGGCCTGCTAGTGGTTAGAGCCCTGCCCGATCAGACTCAAGGTCCATTTAAACTAGCATCCCTGTTTCCAACAGGGGGCAGCCTTTTTTCTGGAAATCCACACAGGGGGCATAAAAGGCGGCGGGGGGGGGGGGAGTTGGCTGCACTGTGTGTTTCTCTGAGCACTACCGGTTTTGCCTTCTGTGAAATTGGCATTGTGCTTTGCCGGGGGCAAATATGTGATTTGGCATTTGGGGCTTAGAGCCCAACACTGCCTTGTTTCTTGGCCAAGTTACTTGTATTATTGCTACTTGGAATTTGGAAAAACACACCTCAGGATTGGCTTCTTTTGCCCTCACCAGCAATCTTTGCATGGTCCAGGGCCAATTCTGAGACTGGGAACAAAAGCTAGCTCACAGGTCAGATGTTGAGGATCAAACGGGGTGGACTAGCACCTTGGTGGGACTGGAAAGTTGTTAATGGGGCAACTGAGGCATGGTTTGTCGATTTCTGAGCACAGTGTGTGCATTCAACCTGCTACAACACATGCTCCAATTGTCCCTAGTAGAAGGGCCGGATGATCGTCCTTGCTAAATAGTTTTGTCCCTACTTTTTGCTGCGTTGTTCAAGCACTGTTGGTGGGAATTCTAAGCATGATCTTACAGGGAGGTGTCCAGGAAGTTAAATATCCAAGTGGGTAAGGGATGCATCTTGTCTGTAGTGCACATGGACAGTTATTGCACGTGCGCATGGACATAGAGGCACTAGTGCAGTCAGTCCCCCACTTCATACATTGCAGGGGCTGCAGCCCAATTGGAACAGTTGAACAATCAATTTGTAGGATAATGTGTTTTCTATGTCTGTCTTCAACCAAAAGAACCATCACCCCCTTGGGCTCGTGAATCCAGGGTCAGCGCTAGGTACAGAAAAGATCTGGGGCTCTGGCCCACCGGCCCAAAAACAAAAAAAACCAACACCAATTCAGATATGCTCTAAAGTCTCTGTGTGTGCCTTTAAAGCAGTGTTTCTCAACCTTGGGTCCCCAGATGTTTTTGGCCTACAACTCCCAGCATAGCTGGCTGGGGCATGCTGGGAGTTGTAGGCCAAAAACATCTGGGGACCCAAGGTTGAGAAACACTGCTTTAAAGGATGCTGTCTTCCAAGGACACCCCTCTTTGTAAAAAGGGATGCATGGACAGGGGAGGGCAGTTGATTTCAGGAAAACAAACAGGCAGAAAGATTGGGGGGGGGGGCAGCAGGAGGGGGAAGCACATGTGGGCAGAAAGCCAGCTCATCCAGGGGGATGGGATGCAGCAGAGATCACCAGCGCCCCTGGACCTTTATTCCAGCAAGCGCCCCTGGCAGAGGGCCTCCCAGAAATTCAGGGTTCTACATGAAAGATTCAGGGTTAACCTGTAACACCACGTCTGCTTAAATCCCCGGAGGACAGGCTACTGCAGAGTAAATATTCTTGCAGAGCACTCTTGTATTATAGATGGGGAGAGAGGCGATTACTTTATAGTGGAGATGTGCTACAAAGCAGGCCCTCACACAAATGTTCAGGAAAACCTTTGTACCCGTGAAAGCAAAGCAAGGAGAGCATCAGTGTCCGGCTAGACAAGGCTCTTAAGTTATAAAACAAGGCTGGCCTTTTTGTTCAAATTCAGCTTCCAGAGGATCTCCACAGTCTTTAAAATGGAAGGCAAAGTTTCTAGCCCTCATGGATGGCAAAGGATATACTGGAAAGTTCACGGGCAACATCACAGAGGGGCAGCTGACCAAGGCTTTGTCTACATACTCAGAATGGAAGTGGCAGAATAGACTGCGGTTTCAGGTGTGTGTGTGTGTATAGATGTGTAACTTTTTAATGTTCCATATTTTAAAAAAGATCCCTAAAGTGAGAGCGCGCACACAGGACAGGTGCATAGGATTCTACCACATCTCTACCAACAGCTGTTTTTTTGTTTTAAATGTTCAAGATTTGACAAGAGCATTAAAAACTGTGATCATACACTGCTTTATGTGGAGCAGCAGACAGAATGGCTAGCAGAGGGGTGCATTTGGCTCCTGGCCACCCATCTAGCAAGAAGAGAATACGGGTTACACAAATATACCGCTTGCAGAATGTAGCCCCCCGCCTCACCTCTTAAGCACAATACAAAGCAACAGAATAAAGAACCCAAGACAGAGTGGTTCATTTGTTTCTCTCTCTCTAATATATATATATATATATATGCATTATTTGTTAGCCATCTTGAGCACTATTTGCAGAATTTTAAGGACAATAGAAAGGAGTAGGTGAGCAGCAAAAGGAAACTCTACCGGAAACATGAGATGAAGACATACATACTGAAAACCAATTTATCTTCTAGCCCAGTGTTCTCCAACCTTGGGTCCCCAGATGTTTTTGGCCTGTAACTCCCAGCATGCATGCTGGGAGTTGTAGGCCAAAAACATCTGGGGACCCAAGGTTGGAGAACACTGTTCTAAGCCTATATTAAGGGCACAAGCCTATGCTGGTCCAGACAGAAAGAAGTGCTGCAACTCCCAGTATGCTGGAAGTTGTAGGTCTCCTTTCTGTCTGAGCAGGCACAGGATCGCACCCGAAGAGAACTGGTAGGTCTACACAGCCAGGAATACAAGGGGTGTGGTGTGTGCTTTCAGTGAAGAAGCTGAATGTCATTACGGAAATATAGGCTCCCAGAGACTGAATGCAAGAGCTCTTTATTAATTTGATGACAAACAGATTTTAAAACAAACTGAGACAGACAAAAATAAAAATAAAAATCAAGAAAGTCTCAACACCGTGCTAGCACTGATGTTTTGGTGGGTTTTATATAAAAACTCAGAATTTCATAACTGCTACAAAGGGAGGGGGGGGGGAAGTAACCCAGCACAAAAGCAGAGGCAAGCGGCGTTAACTAATGAGATATGAGGAGGGGATTGGGGAGGCAGTGGGAGGAAGAGGGAGCTACATCACTCAGTGGATTGCATTGCACAAAAAGGGTTTGCACTTAAAAAGTCTAGCTCAAAATCTATGCAGCCACGCAGCCTACCCAAAGGGGGGTGGGGGGGTGGGGTTGAGTAAGTTGAGGAGCAGCCCTCCGGCGGTCTGAATAAATAAAGAGTCCATCTTTCAGGCAGGAAGGTGGCCTGCGTCCTCTCTTCCTTACACGTGGTAGAAGTCTAAACTCTGGAGATCTTTTTTCAGTTCATGAGAACGAGGGTTCTCGTTTCATGCGCTACACCCCTCCCAATTCTGCAGCTGGTGGATTCTAGGAGGGGCAAAAGAGGTCTGGTACACTTCTTGCAGAACAGTGATGTGGGGGTGGGTGGGTGGGTGGGGGAAGAGGAGGGAACGAACCTGACAGATTTTCAAATTCCTAAAAAAAAGAAAAGAAAAAAGCAAGGGGTTCTCTTAAGTACATTCAGGTCAGTTACCTTGAGTTCCTCAACACTCGCACAGAAAGTTAAAACAGATGCCTAGAGCCCTTTGATCAGAAAAAAGCTAACTTAATTCATAAGCTTTTAAAAACCACGACTAGGAGGTTGGTCAACTGTCTCAAGAGAGGTAAAGGGCATTAGCACGCTGCTTATGGGATCATCTTAGGGGGGAGGCAAAAAAACAAAACAAAACAGCAGGGTAACAGCCATTGTTCTCCCCCCCCCCCCGCCCCCAGAAGTTTTTGATGCAGATAAAATTGCTTCCTGCTGCTAGCACAATCGGGGTGTGGGGGAGTTTTGGAAGGTGTCCTTTCCCAGTCTGACTCGTAAGCAGTAGGTCAAAGGAGCCAGCCAGAGGGTTACGCTCCCCACCACGGTTTCCAGCTTTGTATAAACTTCTGGTATTCAGCTCATTCCACCGTTCCCTGCTGTATATGGAACTCCCGATAAAAATACCCCCACCCCAAAAATAGACTCCAAGAATTACACCCCCCTATCAGCGGCCACCTTCCAAGACACGCCTGCTTCTTCTTCCTGCTCCGGCCATCTCGACCCAACCTATCTCCATGTATCTTTAGAATCTTTACTTCAAAACCAATATAATCCCCAGTTTCCACTACTGTTTTCCCAGTGTCGGTGGGAGCTAATAAAGAGCAGCCCAATCCCAGCGTCCTTTTTCCTCTGGGGCTGAAGGGCACAGACACCCGATCTCCCATTTGTGAAGCATATGGTATGTCTTACAGAAAAGGGGGGGGAAAAAACTTGCCGTCACACAGAGCCGAACCCAGGCAGTAGCCCATTAAAGCAGACAACACATCTTCCTACCCTCCTCTGGTCTCGCCGCCGGGATGCACCAGCTCCCTGTCTTAACTGCTAGCCTCCCTTGGAAGACGAGGCCGACTGACTGAAATCACACTGAAAAAGAGCTTAAAACAACTGGTGCTCTAATTTAGGCATTAAAGTTTTATATATATATAATTTTTTTTTTTTAAGCTTCTCAGAACAAGGATTTCCCCCCACCCCAGGTCCACTACTAAGATTTCAGAGACAAACTTCTAAAAAAATATCCAGTGCTTCTTTGAAAGAATCTCTCTTTTCAAAAAGGGGGGGGGGGGGAAGGACCACCCCATCTTGTCACCAGAAGCCCTTGCAGAATGTGGGTGACGCCAGACGCAAGGCTTAAAGCTGGATCCTGGACAGCAAAACCGCGCATCTCAGAGTCGGGTACCAGCCAGCTGGTTTCCCCACAAGCTTGGGGGAGTGATTCCTCTTGGATGGAAGCCCTTGCTCCTAAATATGCCAACAGATGCCACTTTTTTAAAAAAAAAGAAAAGAAAAAGAAAAGAAAAACAAATAAGAGAGATCGGTACGCGAACAACTCTGAGATGGGTGTTTTTTTCCTCTCCCCGCCCTGCTCTGAAAAGTGAAGCCCTGCTCGCAACGAGAAGAACGGAATGAAGTGAATCTTGCTTCTAAGGCCCTTCCTTCTCTCTCTCTCTCAAGTGTGTGTGTTGACGGCGGGAGGGGGGGGGGGACAGGGAACTCCGCTGACCACTCGGTTCTTCCACAGCGAGGTGCCAGACGGTCCTCCAGTGCTCTCTTCCTATCTCCGGTCAGTCTCCTTGCCTCAGTGAGCTAGCAGTGGGCTCTCTCTCTTTCGCTCTCTCTCTCGCGTGCGCTCTCTTCTTTCTCCTCTCCGTTGGTTTCTCTCTCTTCTCTACCTCTCTCTCCTGTTGCTCTCACAGAGTTGCTTCAGTTTTAGCAGTGGAAAACAGGTATCCGTTTTATTTTATTTTTATTACCCAGAATAAAATGCTGTTGGAACTAAGCTCCACACAAGCTTAGCTCGTCTCCTTCAACCTGAAAAGAGGAAAAGAATGCCGTTAACGTTGCAAGGTTGGGACGACTGCTGCGGACAGCTTCTAAGCACAAGAACCCACCACAGGGCTCAACAGCCATAACCAGAAGCAGACCTGAGAGCGCCCATTGGATAGGCAAGGCATTTCGTCTCCACGCCTTGGAATTTATTTATTTATTTATTTATTATATTTATCAATCGCCCATCTGGCCGGTCACCCGGCCACCCTGGGCGATGTACAATTAAAATACAGCAAAACACAATAAAATATAATTAAAACAATATAAAAAGTTCTCATTAAAAACCTAACCCACCCCATATTCCCGTCTGAACAGCCATGTTTTTAATGCACGGCGGAAGCTCCTCACGGAGGGGGCATGGCGAAGGTCACTAGGGAGGGAGTTCCATAATGTGGGGGCCGCCACAGAGAATGCCCTCTTCCTAGTCCCCACCAGCCTGGCTGCTCTGACTGATGGGATAAGGAGAAGGCCGTCCGTGGCAGACCTTGTTGAGCGGCCTACTTGATGTTGCTGGAGGCGCTCCTTGAGATAAGCTGGGCCGGAGCCGTGTAGGGTTTTAAAGGTCAAAACCAACACCTTGAATTCGGCTCGGCAAGCAACTGGTAGCCAGTGCAACTCATTAAGCACTGGCGTGATGTGATCACGCCGGCGGCTGCCCTTAATCAGGCGAGCCGCCGCGTTCTGTACCAGCTGTAGCTTCCGGACCGTCTTCAAGGGTAACCCCACGTAGAGCGCATTACAGTAGTCTAGGCGAGAGGAGACCAAGGCATGAACCACTGATGGGATCAGGTGATTAGGAAGGTATTAGGAATGTCTCACCACTCACACGACCCATTAATGCAGGACTTTTCTTCTGGCCAGACAGAGAGGAAGCTTACAATCAGGTCATGAGGAGGATGCCTTTCTCCCATTTGTCCCCACTGCCTCTGCCCAGGGGGCTCCATGCAGCCATGATGGCCAAGAGGCATTGATACTTATCCTCCATGAATTTGTCTAACCCCTTTTTAAGGGCCAAAGCCAGCAGCTGTCGCACCTCAGGGCACAAAGTAACGGTGCCTTGTGCAAAGTAGCGCTTTCTCACGTCACAGCTGAACCTACTGCCAATCAGTTTCGCAGGGGCCCTCCATATTCTGGTGCTCTAAAAAAAATGGGCCGGGACAGCAGTTATTTTAAATGAAGAACTAGAAAAGACAGGGAGAAAGTAGACTTCGTTCTTACAGAGCAGCAAAAAGCATCGGGGGCAAGATGTCTTTATCGGGCTTTACCCAGTCCTTCCTCGCAGGCTCCCCACCCTGTCTCTTCCTCCTCCATTGCTGGGCCAGACTGCAACCTTCTGGCAGTCCCACGCTGCCACCACAAAAGAGCAAGAAGAGAACAAGGCATCCAAATCAGCTGGGCATGTTTTGAATAAAAACTAGTAAGACTCCAGTGCCCAATGTTCTTATTTGGGGATCTCTTTTTTTTAGCGCAGTCCTCAGACCCTATTAAATAGGACAAGGGAGGCCTTGCAAAGCAAAAGACGCTGAAACTGGCTGCCGAGCCGCCTCCTCCCCACGACGCCCACCCTCCAAACCGCCTTACGCTCTAATACTGTGACAGTCCCGTCACTCCATGTTGATACGCGCGTTCCCCCTGGTAGGTCGAATCCTGCGACAGGGCCACGTCGATCTGAGATTTAAACTCGTCACCAAGGTAACTATCCTGAAGAGTGGGGAGAGAGAGAATTTTCCTGGTGAGTGACTTTTTTTTCATCTAAGAGGACCTTGTGAGGCCATGTGGCAGGGGATAGGGATGAAAAATACAGTGTTTTGTTTTGTTTTTTTAAATTTATGCCCTTCTTTTTTGATCAATGCAGCTTCCAGAAATAAAACAACTTTTTAAAAAAACAAAACAATAAATACGTAAAACAAGTTTGTTTTTAAAAAAAAGTAACAATAAAGCTTTAAAGCAGCGGTCACAAATACCCCCTTAAAAACAAGCCTGTTGAAATAGAAACATCTTCAATAGGTGCCTAAAAGCAGACAGGAGAGAAGAGCCTGTCAAGACATCCACCGGGAGGGCATCCCACAGCTTTGGCCCGTCTCTTGTCCCTGCCCGCGTCCCTGAAGGAACCTGCTCCTGGCCCATTTAGGGCAGGGGTGTTGAGCACACAGGCCTCCAGATGATGCCGGACTGCAACTCCCATCGGGCCCGGCCCGCACAGCCAACGGTGAGGGGCGGTGTGAGTTCCAGTCCAGCAACGTCTGGAGGGCCACGCGTTCCACATCCCTGATTTGGGACTTCAATTGCTCCTTCCAGCCCCGCCCCTGTAGAGCAAAGTGTGTTACCTGTGACAGTTCTGGCTGGGACAGGCCTGGCTGGCTCATCTGAGATGGCTGGCTCATGGAGATGTAGCCTTGAGTCAACGGGCCCTGAGAGAAAGGCTGGGAGACCACGTCTTGACTGGCCTGGCTGTTGGGGAGGTTGGACTGGCTAGACCCCGGAATCCCAAAACGGTTCTTCTCTGGCGCCCGCCACGGCCGGCCTTGCCTTTCAGGTTCCCGCGTCCTGCAAGAGCAAGCAGATCTCAAGGCGCAGAAAGGACCCACGCACGCAGCAGGAGTGTACATCCGCCGCAGTTGGGAGGGAGCAGCTAGTCCGCATCCGACTGAGAAAGCGCAGACAAGACACATTATGGGGCAGAGGAAATCCGTGGTCAGACTGGAGACGTTGCTCAAGCTCTCCAATCGGGAAATCCACTTTAAACAAAACAAGGAAAAAGAAAAAGGTATACACGGCCGTGAGACCAAAGGCCCATCTCATCCAGCACTCTGCTTCCAACCCTGGCCAGCTAGAGGACAAACCTGGGAAGCTCACGGACAGGGCATTCACACAAGAGTTGCCCTTCCACTTGTCCCCAGAAGCTGGTACTCTGGGCTATCCTGCCTCCCAAACCTGTAGCTGCCCAAAGCTGTTGGTTCAAGGCACAATCCTATGCACGTTTAGACAGAAAAGAGGCCTACAACTCCCAGCTATGTTGGCTTGATTTCCTAAGACAGCCTTCCCCAATCTGGTGGGAAGGCTGCCTTAAGACGACTAGGCTTCCTCTGCCACTTTAAATCCCTAAATCCAGGGACTGGAAGACAGAAAATGCACGTAGCCTTGTAAGCGGATCTTAGGAGCAGGAGCTGCAGAGGAACACAGTCGCTGTGGAGGGGGCAGGACCAGAACTGGGTGGAGCCTCTGCTGATGCAAGAGGAAGGGCCTGCGATGATTTCCAGGGCCCTTCCAAGGGAGCAGGATCCTATCTCAGAATAACCTCCTCCACCGAGGGAGAACAGGGCACGCTTTCCCAACACCTGATATGGAATGCTTCATGCTACTGGCACATATGCAGCTCCGGAGAGCTATACTTGCAGAGGTTCTAAGAGTAACGCATGACGTCAAATATGCGCTGCTATTGGGGGGGGGGGGAATAGTCAAACCGCACCCCTCCCTGTCCCTATATAGCTCCTTCTGCCCCGCACACTTAGCATTTCAGCAGTCACACAACGGAAGCCGGGAAGAGCTTGTAAGGGCAGAGCAACCCAGGCGGCATCCTACCAGCAGCTGGCCCGTTGGCCTGTCCAAAATAGCCGGGGGGCGGCATGGGAGGCATCACCAGGTTGAACGGGATGGGGATGTTCATGGCGGTGACGTGACTGGGCCCGGCGCTGATCATTCCGATCTGATCGTGCGTTTGGAAATACATGTTGTTGGAGGGCCGGCCTGAGGAAAGGGAGAGGAAGAGATCAGCGGGGGATCCAACGATGTCACGGCAGACAAGATGGCAGCCTTGGGGACGCTACCTTTTCCTCGGGCCTTTCAACCCACCAGAGATACAGGGAACGGGGAACAAACTGCCTCCGGACTTCTGGTCTTTTGAACGGCACAGGGAGATTCTCTTGCAGAACTCCACTCTATGCTGCCAAGGCTAACTTTGCACTAGAGCATGCGTCTTACTGAGCCATATGGAACAAAGATGAGTTGCTACACATGAGGGGTGGAAACCCCCGAGAGCAGGATGAGCTGCTGGCCGCCGCCACCCAGGCAAAAGAGAAAGGCTGCGACTGGGATGGCAACGCAACTATCTGCGGCTCTGGAGCCCGGGTAACTTGTGTCTTGATTGGGGGAAAGCTGCCAAGATCTCTTACCTTGGCTGCTGCGGTCATACACCGATCCGGGGATAATAGCTTCACGGGCGTCGTACATAGCAGTTGTCATGAACCGGGCTCCCTACAACAGGGGGCCAAACGGAAACTTACAAAGAGGAAAGACAGACGTCAAATGCTCAGGTATCGTGCGGTTGTCGCCTCTGACATAGGAAGCTCGTAGTAAGAAACAAAACGCGGAAAGTAGTGGGCATGCGCCTCCATAAAACATCTTTCCAGAGGATGCATGTGTTTCCATAGCTAACGAAGCATAGTTGGTGGGGCCCTGAGATGAGGCTTTTTTGGTGGTGGCACCCCCAACTGTGCAACTTTTCTTTGTTGTCTTTTAGGCAGGTGGCTAAGATATTTCTGCTTCACCAAGCTTCTAGCATATTTCAGTCTTGCCTATTGTGGACTCATTTTTGGCTTTTTAAAATCTTTGTTTAAATATTCCCTGTTGTTTTTTTATTATTATAAATCACTTGGGGGGGGGGGGCTTTTACAGCTGAAAGGCAGCATGCAAAAGAACAAAAAACAACAAATAAAATATTGTATATTTTAAGTTTAACTGGTCATGTTTGGGGATGGGAACACCAAGGTCAGGTTGACCTGTGAGATCCCTTTCAAGTTATTATCTCCCTGCTACTCTGTCACTCACCTGTGCCATTGGGAGCGGGGGCGGGGGGGGGGGAGATCTGCTTGGCTAGAAAGATCTGTGCAAGGGATCCACGAGCGCTGCTGAGATTATACTGGGCAAGTTGGTCCAACTCAGCATAAGCCACTTTATTATGTTTCTCTACAGGTGGAGCCTCGATTTACTGAGAGTCCCCTATCACTCAACCAGTTCTGCAGTGCACCACTTCAGAAGGGGAGGCAGGCCGAGGATCTCTAGCCCAACAATTCCCCCGCCCCCCCCCCGGTGAGGGCCCAGCTCCACAGAGATGCCCAGGCGTGGCACTTACGGGGTTGATCGTATTGACAAGCTTCCGAGGCTTGCTGAACTGCATGAGGCTCTCGCGGAGGTTGTTGAGCGGTCCCTCGACCAGCACCTTCTGCTCCTTGTAGTAGTTCAGGAGGTGATTCCAGAGGGGCTGCTTGGAGAGCGCCTTCGGGTTCCCGACAATGATGACGCCGTATCTGGAGAGTCAACGACAAAGCGCTGCAGCTTGGCAAAATTGGAAGCTAGACTGCTCTTGCTCGGATAGAGCTGCTTCCTGCCACCAATGCTACCTGGAGGACTGCCTGCTCCAATATGAGCCTGCCCGAGCATTACATTCTTCATCTGATGCCCTCCGTATCCCCCTGCTTTTCGAAGTCCGGCTGGTGACTGCTGGAGAGAGGACCTAACCAGCTGTGGCACCTGCATACAGCATGTCTTCCCAGGGAGACTTGCCTGGCACCCACACTGATGTCTTTTCAGTGCCTGGCAAAGACCTGAATTGCCTAGGTCTCCCCACAGATAATCTAATTTGTGTTTAATCTGATGGCATTATTGTTTCTGCTTACCTTACTGTGTGTGTGTGTGTGTGTGTGTGTGTGTGTGTGTGTGAGAGAGAGAGAGAGAGAGAGAGAGAGAGAGAGAGAGAGAGAGAGATTCCAACTGGTCACTAATTTTATTTTTGTTCTCTGATCTTTTAAGCCACTCTCAGAGTAGCCAACCAAAGAGCAGCGTGCGCTTTTTATATTTAAATAAAAGGCACAGAGTTAATGGCTAATGACCTGTGGAACACAGTTACATTCTTAATTCAACAGACTTCCAAACATCTATGCGAAGGCAATCCACACAGGTTGATTACAGGATGAGCTGTTTGCAGCTTGCACCAAAAGCAATAACAAACAAACAAACAACCTGAACTCAGAGTCAGTGAAGACCATTCTTTTTTCTACCCAACAGCGGCCAGAAATGTGATGTTAAGCGGTGTCAGGAATCCAAACTTTTTAGCTGGGTGGAAGCAAAGGGCACTACCGGACTGGTGGTTATCGCTGGCTTGCACTGGAAAGCTTCTTCCGTACCTTGCTCTGGTGAGAGCTACGTTGAGACGCCTGGGGTCATTCAGAAAGCCAATTCCTTGGTGTTCGTTGGCTCTGACACAGGACAGGATAATGAAGTCTTTCTCTCGCCCTTGGAAAGCATCAACGCTGGCAATTTCCACTTCCTGAAAAAGAGCGGGGGAGGAGGAGAACAGAGAAGAGTCTGGCTATAGCAAATTCGAATTCCACCACCCACCCACCCGAGACCATATTCATCTCCAAAAGGAGTGTGGTTATCCAGGAGTTACTTCTCCCATTTGATTCAGAGATAAACTTCTGACTCCCAGAATCAACTGTTCAAAATGGTTTCGAGTCCGAAGGATAATCTTCTGTTTCACCCTCACTGTATGGTGGTTTATTTGGGGTGGTGGTGGTAATATACTTATGCATTTACCATTTTACCATTACAAAAGTTCATGTTTTCTTGGATGCCAAGTTGTTTTTAATTCAGCTGCATTACATTCTAAAACTGGGGGAATCTCAAAGCACAGTCATCTGCACAGCCCTACCTCTAAAGCGAGTATGACGAGCAACCCACTGCCAGAGAATTCTCTTCTGTGGATAGCGCAGCTTTCCCCAACCCGGTGCCCTCCAGATGTGTCAGAGACTACAACTCCCAGCATCCACAAGTCAGCAGGCTGGGATGGAGGTGTCCAATGTTTCTTTTTCTTATCATGCCATACCCCATACTTCATGCCGTGTCAGTTGCTAGGTTTCTATGCCCCCTCAAGTAGAATATTTGTAAATACAGGTGTGGTTGCTTTGAACGAAGGACAAAGACTAGCAGGTTTTATGCCAACTTTGACGACACAGGGAACCCAGGGAGCATCATACCTGGTAAAGCTTAGTATGCAAAGAGCCGCTGAACTGCATATACTGCACGAGGTAAGAGCGCTGGCCCTCATAAGGCGTGATGATGCCAATCTGATCCGGTTTTGCGCCAGCCTTCAGCAGCTTGGTGGTGATCTTCTCCACATTTGCAGCCTCCGTTCTGTAGGACGTAGGAAGGAACGGGGAGAGGAATCAGTCTCTCCTTTGGGTCCTTGTTTAAGCAGAAGTAGACAAGCAATAGCCTCTCATGCAGGGGTGGTGTGGTGTGGTGTGGACCATGAGGCCAGCCCTCCTGGGCTTCCCCAGATGGCCACCCCCACTTTCCCCTGATGGCTTGGTGGTTTTTCCCAGCATTTGCAGGATTCCGCCCCCCCCCCATCCCCTTCTAAAAGGTTGAAATGCCTTTCCTAAGGCTGAGTTACTGGCAGGAAGAGGTTTAAGTTTGCAATATGCAGGTGGTTTTGTTATTTTGGCCCCACTGGTTTCTGTATTTGGCCCTGCCCACCAATGCAATGCGGCCCCCGAGAGTGTCTTCAAAATAGGACTTGGTCCTTGGGCTGAAATAGGTTCAGCACCCCTGCTCTAATGTAACCTGCTCACAACTCCAGTCAGTTCATTAGACACAATAAGCCTTCTATGATGCCCCAATTAAATAATAATAGTGTATTCTGCCTCTCAGGTTTTCAAAACTTTTTTTTTGAATGGCAAGTATTATTGGGGAGGGGGAAAGCAGACTTGCACCCATAAAGTGCATTTCTTGGTGTTACTGAGGCAGGAGTCATGTGTCTGAGCACATGCAGCGCTGCCCTACAGAGTGCCCCCCCCCCCCAGGCACTGTTGTAACCCCTGGCTTCTTGGCCCCTTTGAAGTTCCAGGACACCTTCACTGGACCAAAGAGAAAGTAAAGCAGATTTCAGGGTTTCGTGAAAAAGGCACGCCACCAAGTGCTACACTTCACTGACTGATCATGTTCTCCCACAATTGTCTGACCGTCCACGCACGAGACTATGCCTCTCCCCTGTGAGGCTGCAGAACTCTGGATCAACACGCAGGCTGAAAAAGTTCAGCCTCCTTTGCTTCTTTCAGCCATTTTTGGAGAACACAACTATTTTTTTTTTTAAACCTGGAGGACACCAAGGCAAGCTGACACACACACCATTTTTGCAAGGACTTGGCTGGGGCCTCTCCTCTTCTCCTAATGGTTCTTTACCTGTTCAAGTAAGAAGTGCCGGAACTTGCAATTTCTTCTTGCCCTTGGGTCACGTAGAAAAACATGGGCTTGTCTGGCTGGGGCCACTGGAAGTCAAATCCCTTCTTCACACGGTCCGCTGCAGAGGGACACAGAACTCGTTCGTCAGCATCCACACTTCCTGCAGCGGCCTAGGCCGCCTTCCCCAACCTGGCTCCCCCTCCAGACACATTGGGCTGCAAGTGCCATCATCCCCAGCCAGCATGGCTAGCTGGGAACGATGTGAGTTGCAGTCCAACGCGTCTGGAGGGAGCCAGGTTGGGGAAGGCTGTCCTAGGCCTTCACAAGAGATGAGCTTCGTGTAAAGCCTATTTTGGAATGGAGGCGTCCCACGCACAAAAATGGGACTTCCGTGGCAGCGAGCCCCACCTTCCTGAATCCACAGCCGCCCACTGCGAGGACCACTGCGAGGGATGCCACCTTGCTCATCTGACGCGACAAGGCCCACTCCGTAGCCTGCGCCGCCACCAGCCCGCTCCCCGCCACCAACACCTATTACCTGCGGTGACGCCATTCTGGAGAGACCCCTCATAAAAGATGTTGGAAGGAAAAGCACTCAGGGCTGGATGCATGCGATACTGCACTTGCAGGCGGATGGGCCGGATTCCAAGCACCACGAGCCGCTCGAAGAGGGACTGAGACAGGCCCGCTTTGGCCGCCTTCTTACACATCACAACGGGGCCGAGCTGGCAATGGTCGCCCACGAGGATCAGCTGGGCAAAGAGAGATCAAAGTCAACAGGAGCGCCTCGGGCCGAGCCCCCGCACTGCCTCTCCAAGGCAGAGATGCTGAACAACAGAAGGCAACGGCGCTGGTGGATTTAAAGTGCTCTTGAGCTGCAGCCAAAGTGGTCAGGTTGGAAAGGTCACCGCTACGGAAGAACGTCTCTCACAGTCCCTCTCCTGAAACCTTTTCTTCAGCCTCGTGCAGCAACTCTGCCTCTGCAAGTCACTGCAACTCTGGGATTTACATTTAAAGGCCTGCATCTCAGTTCTTCCGCCTGCTTTCCAGTTCTCCCCCATTAACGCTGCCTTCCGCTCTTCTCCACAACCACCCAGTTTCTAGCACAGCCTGATCCCCATCTCCTGTTTGCGGTATTCTTGCCTCTTGTTTTTAAAACCCCTTTCTCCCTCTACATCCATCCCTCATCCCTTTTTTCTTAGCTCCATCAGTTCCTTGATCTTGGAGCCCATCTTCAGCCCCAACACACACAGATTTTAAATGCAGATAAAGCTCACTCTATTGTCTTTAACATGTGCAAGGCTGCTGTTACTTGCCACCAAAGCTGACATCATGAACTATGAACAACTGAAATTCTCTTCCTGAAAGCCCAAAGGGCAAAAATTTCAGGAAAAACGCACGCATGCCGAGGCTGCCTGGCATATAAAGATGGCTAAAAACAGTACTGCTGAAAAGCTCTCCTTGGCAATCTAACCCATTAGGTAGCTCCTCCTCAGAGCAGCCCCTTCGTACCTGCTTTGCCCGAGGACAACCGGCACCATGCACTCCGGCTCAGTGGCCTGCGTGCTTTCATCGATCAAAATGGAGCGGAACTGCATTTTCGCGAGCCTTGGGTCGCCAGCTCCCACGCACGTGCAGCAAATGACGTCGGCATTCTGAGGGGGACGAAACGGCAGAATTTGAGGGGCGTGGCCTGCGTGGGGTCTCAAGTGCCACCCCCTGCCCCAAAACAAATCCACAGCAGGCTGCGAACCCCGTGTGAGAAGGTCCCCTTGTAATGTCTGTCGGAACCACCGGGATTCTTCACAATCGAAGTGTATTTTGAGTTGCTCTGCCCCCATCACAGCACTGATGGAAAACAAGGATGAGGCTCAACCTCCTGCAGCGTACGGATTTGGCCACAAGCAACTTGTTTGGTCTGACCAGCTGCCAGCACCAGGTCTGTGTGAGGTGAGGCCAATATGAAAGTAAGGATTTTTCTTTTACCATCAGCAATTCCCGCTCAGCGGTCCGTTTCAACGCCCGGTAGCGCTTTTCATCTGCGGACGACAGCTCTCCAGTCTCGTCTTTCAGCTGCTGCAGCTTCTGGAGCTCAGGCATACTGAGAAGCAAACACACACACACCCCAGTGGTGACTCCAGAATACTCCAGTTAGCCCCAAGGCCCTACAGGATTCCTGCTTAAAGAAGCTATATCCTGCTTTTACGTGTGACGATCAATGAAGACATCACCATTAAAATGAAGCAACAAGCAAAACGTTGATCCACGTAGCAGCTGCCAGAAAATAAAGGAAGTACTTGGCAGCGATATTAAGACAAGCGGGGGGTGGGGTGGGGTGGGGATTTTTAAAGGTCTGCCTCTAAGTGATCTGAAGATAAAAAACAAGTTTACTGTTTGCTGAAGAACTAAACACGCAGGCAAATAAAGATATCTCAACCTGGTGCCTAAGGCTTAAGAAAGGAGCCCTCTTGGAGAAGGTATCCAATCAATGGGATACCATCTCTGAGAGGTCCCAGATGTGTTGGCCCTCCAACTCCCATCAGCCCCAGCTAACATGACCAATGGCAAGGGATTATGGGAGTTGTAATCCAAAGTATCTGGAGGGCACCAGGTTGGAGAAGGCTGCTCTAGAGACACAACCGGCGCGACTTTTCGTAATAACAAAAAGTTATCTATTGATTTCAGCTCCGGATTTAGCGAACCTTTTCAGCAGATATTTGGCTGTAGCAACTGATGGAAGGACCCGCCTGGCATGGCCTTGCCAAAACTACCTTTAGGCAGCTAAGGAAGCTGGGAGGGCTTTACGTTTTGGAAGAACATGGGGAGGCGGCAAGCACAGGATACCGGCCACATTGTGCGGAAGGCTGGCATCTGGTTGAGCAGCAGCAAGTTGAGGTTTAGAGGTCAAGGCTGAGGTAGCTAGTAGAATAGCGAGTAAAGGCCCTACTGGTGCCTGGAACCCCTCGGGGTGGATGGCAGGGAACGATATACTGAAAGAGGAAGAGAACTAGAGAGAACACGTGATCACAGGCCCTTCTCGGGCTGGGTCATACCTGTCCATATTCCTGATCTGGTTGTGCAGTGCCAGGAAAGAGACAGGAGAGTCGATGGCCTCACGGCTCTTCGCGCAGAGACGCACCACTTTCAGGCCCGTCTGATGTATCTTCTCTGTCAGCTGGTCCACGGCGATGTTACTCGGGGCACAAACCAGTACGGGCCTTTGAGAGAGCGCGAAAGGTGGAACCAAATGCTGGTCAGGTGGCAATTAAAAACAGACAGACAAACCAAGCCCCACAAGAGTTTCCCCTTGCTCTTCACCATTGTTCAGGGTGACATCGCTAATGCTACCCAAGGGTCGGAAAGGACTAGAAAGCACTGGTTAATGTTATTCTGGGTTAAGGGCAGCACAGGTGCATCCTGTAAACATGGTTAAGGTTGTGAGAGGGAATTTGCACTTGAGAAGGAATAGATTTGAGAAGAGAATTGAGAAGAAATTTGCGCATGGCCCTGTGGCCTGTTAACTGTGATTAAGTTTCCTGATGTTTGATAACGAAAAATGTTATTTTGTGTTTCCTTATTTGTGCTGGAAGCTAGGAAACAGAGCTAAATTTTTTTTGGCTCAAATTTGAATCTTCTTTGGTTTCGTTATGACTTCTAGTTAAACAACCAAACAATACTACAACTATGGCTAAGAACATGGGGTGTTCCACCCGCACCAGACTACAGGTCCCAGTTGCACCTTTAAGAAAAATGCTACACAAATGGAAGCTCAAGTTCTCCTGTCAGTGATCTTTCAGCCCTGGAAGCCCTGCACTTTTTTTTAAGCGAGGAAGATGCAGCGTGCTCCACTCCAGCTCTTACCCATTTCCTTGCCTAGCCAGATGGTACACAATGGTGGCCGATGTCACGGTCTTGCCTGTCCCGGGGGGCCCCTGGATAAGGCTCAGGGGGCGCTGCAAGACGGTCTTCACAGCGTACACCTGAGGAGGAGGAGATGATTGTGAATTTGCACGGGCTGGGCGCAGGTGATGAAATGGGACACTCAAGGCTCACTCCGTTCCAACTCCTGCCTTTGCTGCGGGACAGGATAAGGTTACCTGAGAATGGTTGAGGTCAGGAAGTCCTTGTGCTGTGAAGCGCTTTGGCAGCTGACATTTGATAACGACATCCTCCACCTCGTGACCCAAAAGCTTGTGATAGATGTAGCCAGATACAGAGGTTTCATCCACGGCGAACGTTTTGAGGGCACTCTGCATTCTGAGAAGCAGAAATACAAATATAAACTGGGTCACTTTGTCCCCCAAAACCTTTTGCAAGGTGCTTCACAAGTCAGAGCTGCCTTGTGGGCAAGACTTCACCCACCTGTCAAAGGAAGTCGACTTCCACACAAAGTCCACTTGGAAGTTATGGGTCACTTCCACAGGGGCACCGACGCTGCTCCTCAGCTCGATCGCAATTTCATCACCATAATCTTCAAAACCGTGTTAAGTAGCAATTGCTATGAACAGTTGCAAGTTTCTTTTCAAAGGCTGCCTGTGTTCCTCACCTCTGCCTGTGTTCCTCACCTCTGCACCTTTTCTTGCAATGCAACTCTACAGAGCAGATTTCATTGGAAGGCTCATGATGAAGCTGAGCCAGTCTAGCCAGGTTAACTGCCTGGACGGGAGATCAGCTCAGGAATTGCATATAAGCTGCTCTGACCTCCTCAGGGGAAGAATGAGGGTAAAATATCCATAAATCAAGGCCTTTTACTTCTTTTGTATGGCTGGATCAGAAGTGATGTTCTAAGATGGCACAGAGAAAGAGAAACCTGTGGTCTCCCATAATTCTGCTTCAAATGCCTGAAGTTGGCACTTGAAGGACTCCATTTGCCATTACTGTAAATCCAGTGTACAGCTGAGGTGTCAGTCCAACCCCTCCATACTCTCTTATGAAATTAAAAGGATACTATCAGGAACTTTAATAACGTGGCCGATGCCTTTCCACAGTGGGGCCAAGTCCCCTTTGTATCTCAGGCAGATCTCATCCCCCTGCATCAGGCGCATATCTGAGGAGACAAGAGAGAAGCTTTAAGTACTTAATGCTGTAATCAAGTGCACACTTTATGAGCAGTGATTCTGTGTGGTCAGAGTATGCCTCCCCCCCCACACACCTTTTTTAAGTTAGCCCAAACCAATCTTGTTGGCTTGTTGACCTTGTTAATTCTAGTTCTGACCTGAATCAGTCTTTGGCAAGGTGAAGTAGGCGATCCTTTTCTTGTTCAAGCCCAGATCCCACCTCACAGTGATGTTGTCTTGGGTCTAAACATAAAAGAAGAGATCCTAACTTTACACGCGGGCAAGGTGCGGCCAACAGCAGATCTGGACCTCTACTTCCTGTTTCCTTTACCCCAGCCCTACACAACTGGCCCATGGCTTGAACAATCACAGGAAGGGCTGCTAACTCTCCCCGGTTATACTTCAGAGCTAAGTCTCGTTTAGCGGTTGCTAGAAGATCTAACCAGGAATTTCAAACATCATGGGCAAACCGGTGTTAAGGAAAAGAGGGTTGTTCAATCTAGGACTCTTCCTCCTCCCAAACGCAGCTCTCACCCTACTCATCACTCACACAGAGGCTGAACTGACCACTTGCAGAGGGGTGACTTGCTCACCCCTGACCTTCTGCGAGCCCTGCTTCCTCTCCTGCTGCCCCCAAATAACTCTGCTGCGTCAGTTGTCTTGTGACTGAAGGCAAAGAAGGCTATTGGGAAGATACACCCCACCCACAGGGAAAATAATTTCCCCTCCTTTGTGTAAACCACTCACAGCCTTTAAGACAGGGCTAGTAAAATAAAATAGCTAGTAAGAATACTGTGTGTGCGCGCACGCAAAGAACACAGGGCATCCATGCTTTTCCAGCATACAGTGCTTTCCCCCATACTAACAGGGGGGCATCACTCAAAGGAATACCCAGCAAGCAATTCCTATTACCACCAGGCCAATCCATTCTGAAGGAGCTTCTTCTTCCCCATCCTGCACCTTACCTGGGATTCCTTCAGCTTCTTGTCATAGTCTGCCTCAAGCTTGACCAGAGGCCCAAATATGTTTTGGTACTGGTAAGCATCCTCGTATCGGAGGAGGACGTGCTGCGGCTCTTCGTCAACGCCAGGCTTCTCCAAGTCCTCTAGGGTGGCGGACGGGTTCTCCTGCAGCCACACAGAAGAGAGCATTCAACAGCTGTGCTGTGCCACATGGCAACCCACCCGACATCACTTGGTTTCACGGCGGGCCTTCCTGAATCAAGGGGGGAAAGCTAGCGATAGCACCCCCAATACAGACGGAAGAACTCCACCCACACTTTTCGGCCACAAGTGACTTAAATACAGATATGTGGGGGGTGGGGGGCGGACTGGTGACTTTGGAGGATCTGAGAGGTCTGTCTATTCAGACTATCAAATATCTTATTATGGTGTTTCAGACAGAAACAGTCCCTACCTGCCTACAACTGTGTTAATGCTGCTAAAACATTTAAAAATTCTGCCTCCAGACAATCCAAGTTCTGTACGATGGCAAGTACAGAATTCCTAATGTATTGCTACTCAGATGGGAGGTGCAAAGAGACAGAGCTCTGAACTCCCAACAACTTTAAATCTTATCCAGTCACATCTCCTGCATCAGATTTCAGACATTCAAGCACATTGTCACAGCAATAAGGACTAGAAACTTGATTTTAAAAAGAAAACTGGGATTCTCTGGAAGCTACATTCTATGCCCTGTATGACAACGTACATGCGGATCTGCTTATGACTTGGCGCTTTCCTGGGCTCCTTCTTTCACGCCACTATATGCCTCAATCTCTCATACACACCTTCCAGAGTTCTTCCAGCTTGTTAATCTGCTGAGCTGTGATCTGCCGTGCTCTCAGCTGCTCCTGCTCAGAAGGAATTTTGACCAGCCAGGAAAGAAAGCAGCGGTCTTGGATCAAAGGCTGCCACTGCGAGCTGTCCCAGTTGATGTCCTTTAAGCTGCTCTGACTAGCACAAGGCTGCCTACACAACCAAGATATTAGAGAAAATTGTATTAGACAAGTGTGAGAAGGAGAAGAAGAAAAGATTCACCAAGAGTAATTTTTAGTTTTCATAATTCATAAATTAGAATAACTAGAAGACTAGAGGCCGCCCCCATTAAAGCCCAGCAATTTGCTTCCAAAAAAGGAGTTTCTCTCACCTACACAGCAAGACGACCACTGAGTCTGCCTTGGCTGGGATGAAGCCAAGGAGGAATACATTACGACAGCCACAGTTGTAACACTCCAAGACAGTCTCCCCCAGAGGGCCATCCTTGTGAAGAGTCACTTCCTTACATTTAGCTCTCACAAGATGGTTCACGATGTGGCTGACAAAACACAGACAAAAGCATGCTGGGTTGCATTGCAAAACCAAAAGCAGAGGGAGGCATCAAAAACCAAGAGGGAGAAAACAAAACCCAGAAAGAATGCAAAAAGAGAAACATGTTCTCAGTGGTGCAAATGGTGAAAATTTAATACAGCCCAATGTGTTTGGGAATAAGCTCTTCCTTGAAAACCAACAAAGCCAGCTTACAGAAATAATACTGTTTCTCTTGCACTCCATGATGGCGCATGGTTTGGGAACAGGTTATTTGAAGGACCGCCTACAGCTGTTATCAACTTGCCCGCGCTTTCATTCTTGGAGGTCCTACTCTTGTGCCCAGTGGTGTGAGCAATCTGGCTGGTTTGCACAAGGGAGGGGGCCTTTTCAGTGGTGGCACCGCGTTTATGGAACTACATTCCAATGGCAGTTTGTATAACATTGCAAGCCTTAAAACTTCCAACTCTACTATTCTATGATTCTATAAGCCCTGAGGAAAGCATGTTCAAGACTGAATCCGTACAGGACTTGCAAGGTAGAGAGTTAGAGCGCATGCCTTACACTAAACACACAGAGAAGATCCCAGATCCAATCTCTGGCCTCTGCTCGTGATCTTGGGACAGCTACTGCCAGTCGGAGCAGACAGAACCTGGCTGGAGAGAGCTGGATCCGGCAGCACAGCGCAAGTTATCTCCCTATGTTCAGAAGCTCAACAGAGACAAACCACCCAAGTTATCACGGCTGCTTCCATGGGTGAGATGTTACCTGCCAGATGTATTCCCACGGCCATTGCAGAACCACTTCTTGCTGGTGTTACAGTAGACCACACAAGCTGGGTCATGGATGCCACAGTAGCTATGGGGGAGAACACAGAGACCGGAAGTCAAGTTTTGCTCCGGGGGAGAGACAAGAAAGGATGCTTCCCCCTGGTCCTCTCTGACACAAGCCGATCCAATACGAAACTGCCACGGAAAAATGCTGTGTGGCCGCTTTGTGTTCTTAGTTTCTCTGCACTGCTATGAGTTGGCATAAGTAGTAACGTGGTGGCATAAAGGAGAACTGGGACAACGCAAGCTGCGCTTTGACCACAGGAAGTGTACGCTCCTAGCGTGCCAAATCTGTCTGCATTGAATGATAAAACATTGCAGCATGTGAATACATTCAAGAAACCAGGATGCTTTGCCAGAGGCCGCCATATGTTCAGCTGCGCTATCTGGTGAAGAACCCAAGAGCATGGCAGAATGTGGCACAACTGGGCAAATGAAGCATGCTGCTGTGCATGTGCATGTAGAAAAGCCTCAAGGAACCTCAACAACGCCCCCCTTCCCCCCCCCCCCGGCCATCCGAAAGACCTCCCAGAATACCTAGCACCATAACCCATTTTGTTGCCTAGTCACCTGAAGACCATTTTTTGTGCCAGAAGCATGTGGCTATTTAAAAGAAGCAGGTTGATAGAGGCAAAGCAGGCAATGGGTAGGCTGTCCTCTGACCACCGCAGCAAGACCTCACCATGTGCGGCGCACAGTCCCGAAGCTTGGGAGAGACGGTGTGCACAGCTGCAACGCTGTCGATGCACAAACAGCTCTTAAAGGGCCGGCGGCAACAGCTTCCAGGGGGACTAGGTGCTCTCGCTGGGTAAAGGGTTACCCATACAGCCAGGGAGGATTCAGAATAGGTGACCTCTTCCATTAGCATTTGGCTCAGGCAAATCCAAGTTCTAAAACCTCCCATCGGCCAGGCAGAGATCACGCTTGCAAACCCAGCCTCCTTGCCCAAGCTGTAGGTGAGGACGCAATAGTAGGTGCCAGCGGCAAAATCGCAAAAGAGACTAAAATGGAAATGACTCCCGGGCCACAGGAAGAGACTCTGCTGTGGACTTTAGAGTATATCCAGCTCTCACCACTGTGGGCCCCAGCAGCTTACCTGCAGGCGTGCACAGGAAGGTCCTTGGTGTAATACGTGTCTTCCTCATCTTCCTCAAAATTGAGCTCTGCAAGGAGCTGGCTGGTCTTGGGCACATTATCATCCACTGCCCCATTCTGGAGGATGCCGTCAGGCCCGTTCACCTGGAGCAAAACAGGCTTTTTAGTCATGCAACTGAGAGGCACAGAAGCGAGGGCGAGGAGGGAAACGGCTCAGGTGTAAAGGGCACACAGACATGATCTCAGGTTGTTTAGTGCATTTTGCCGCTAACCAAAACCAGCCAGCCGGAGTGGGGTGGGGGACCTCACCAGATACAGCATGCTTGGCACTGCTGCTGTGCAAGCCCCAGTCTTTTCAATGGTGCGTCAGGATGGGCAGCCTTGCAAGGAAGTTATTAACCCAAAAAATAGTTTAATAGGCTGCCCAGTTGGCCACCTGGAGACAATTCTTACACACCACTGACAAGTGGCTATTTAACAAGCACACACACAGAATCTTGAATTCATTGCTGTAATGCCCGATTCCCAAGCCTCACTTTACCAGAACAAGCTGCAAAAAGTTCCTCCCACTTCCTTTTGCTGTTCTTTAATTATTGAGGCACAAGGCTAACTAGAGAACCTAAGGTCACAGGCTGCCTCGGCAGCAATAAGAACACAGGCGCTTTTGAGACAAGCCCACACCTTTTGTAAAACTGGAGCGCATTCACCTGCTAAACAAGCACAGCTACTTTTACAGCTACTCAGCCTACACCCCTGCCTGGTAGGTCACTTTTAAGAGGGCCTAAGCAAGTGCTGAAAGACTGGAAAAATATAATAAACAAACAAACACTAACTCAGTCACCCACAAGCTAGGATACAGGCAAAGGGCTCTGTCATGCACAGCCCTCCTTAGTATGGGGAGCCTTGCTTCAGGCGGCACCTCAGCCACTCATTTCTTCTTAAAGGCTTGAACAAAGGGATGATGCACTTCAGCTGCTCATAAGGTGAGGGCTTTGCAGGCCACAGCCTCTCCTGCTCTTAACAATGCAAGAGGGGGTGGGTGTCTTTGCGGGGCCAATGGTAAGAAATCACCACAAAAATGGTGCTTATTTAAATAATTGCTTTAAATCAAAAACAAGAAGTCTTTAAAAACTAAGAAAGTTATTATGGTGTAAGCTTATGTAGATTACAGCCCACCTCACTGGAAGGAGGAAGGGTTGTTCTGAGTTACACGTGGCTCAGAGGGGAATTGTAAAGTGGCCATTCACAAAACAGCTGTTGGGTAATAATGTAGATATCCTAAAAAAGCAAAGGTGGCCGTGCCAGCCCCAAGGAAGATTCCAAAATCCATATTCCAAAAAGCAAGGGAAGAAAAGGGGAAGAAAAACCCCCTGACTTAATATACTTTGTGGGACTGGTGAACTGATTAACGCATGTAATGGGCTAGAAAGTCTTTGTCCCTATTCAAGCCACAGAAGATAAGAGTTGAGCTCTTGATAAATGGCAGCCTCAGAAACAATACTGACATCATAATTAAAGACGCCTTCAAACGAGGACCTGTCATCATCATGAACGAGTTAGACTACATACAGAGGCTGAGACAACTCACCAGAACTGCATTTTACAGGCCCCTACCCTGAAGGAACTACACAACCTGATGTAGCAATTTTCGACAGATGTGGAGGACCAGATCTGCACAGACACACCTCGGGAGCCTTGACCAGGCGTCGCCTACCCCCTACCGAAAACACACGAACTAGGCAACGAGAGAACCTAAAGTCACAGGCTGCCTAACCACCAATAAGAACACAGGAGCTTTGGGGATGTGCCCACTCTATGGCTGGGTCATGGCACATTGTGGGTTATTTAACCAATGATTTGCAGGGCTGAGCACTGCCTGCGAGCTGCTTCCGGCTTCGGTAAACCACCTCTGATTGGCCCAATCAGAAGTTGTGAGGGTGACCTGTGAACTTGGACCCAAGCTGGCCGCTGTTTCAGGCATCACTAGTATCTCAGTTGGGTCTGGTTATACGGACTCCATTCTCAGACCATATGCCACCAATACTCCAAGTTCCATGGATAGGATACTACTGACTTCCTTAGGAAACTGCAATACATTGACAATCTGCCAGAAAACCCCATTCCAGCTACCATGGATGCTGAGGCCCTTTACGCCAACATCACCCACAAAGACGGACCAAAAGCCATCAGTAATATCATCCTGATGGTGCTACGGCATATCTGGCCACCACATTCTGCCACTTCATATTTACCCACAATTCCTTCAGCTTTGGGGAGAACATGCATCTCTAGCCTTGTACCTGTAACTCACGATAACACTTCATGCATCTGATGAAGTCTATCAACACACATGCCATAATACGTTTACTTAGACCAAGTATCCTACTTTGAAATAGGATGCATGTAATCGCTGACAATGGTATAATAACAATTAGATATATTGGTCTGCAACTGAAAGCTTTTGTAACAGAGGATAACCCAAAGCCTTAGGTCGTGTAGCTCTCATGCCTTTTCAACAGCAGACAGATTTCTGTCTGCTTAGAGAGCGGTTTCTGTTTAACTATCTCTGCACACACGCCATGATACTAAGTAAGATCACTTACTGAAGGCTGCAATCCTGTGCACTCTGATTTGGAAGTAAGCCCCACTAAACAACATGGAATTCTCTTCCGAGTAAACATGCATGGGTTTGAGCTGAAACGAGTCTCCAGAAGTATCCAGAAACAAAAGAGAGTACAGTAATACCTTAGATTGCAAGTAACTTGGTCTGCAATTTTTTAAAATAATTTTTTATAAATTTTTTAAAATAAATTTTGACTTGATAAACAAGCGATGTCTTGCAATACAAGTAGTCCATAGGGATGTAACCGCTCGCCTCGAGCAGGCCAAAATCGGCCCCGCTCACGCCCGCCAGAGACTCGCTTTGATATAAGAGTGTTTTGGATTACAAGCACGGTCCCGGAACAAATTATGCTTGCAATCCAAGGTATTACTGTACTGCTGTAAGAGCAACATAGCATTTCTCCATGAGACAGACATATGGAGTCAGCAGATGATTCTGATGGGACACAGACCTGGTTCACAGACCTGCTCATTATAAACGGGCCACACATTAAGAAGGAAAACTCACATGTATTCCCAGAGACAAGTCTGTACGTATTCCCAGAAGATACCCATGCAGTCTCTTTTGGATCCAGCAGTGATTGGAGCATTGGAGACCAAGGGTCAAATCCCCACTTACCCATGAAGCTCACTGGGCGACTTTGGACCAGTCAATATTTTCTTAGCCTAAGTTACCTCAGAGGGTGGTTAAGATAGAGCGTGCACATGCGCACCACACTGAATTCCTTAGATGAAGTGTGCTACATTCTTGTATAAAAACACAGCCTTCACTTCAGTTCTGGATGGGGGGGATTTTAATGTGACATTATAGTCGTCGTCCCCCCGCAACATCTTGACTGAGTTGGAGCCTTAACAGTCCCTGGAAGAAAGCACCACCAAAAAAGTTCCTGAGTATGCAGGATATATACCAGACTGCCCACATCCATGCTTAACACCTTGGTTAATACAAAGAGGTCTAACACACGATTATATTAAATGCCCATGAATTAAAACACCAAAAGGTGCATTAAAAATCCCCCTTAAAAAACAGAACCAAAGGAACATCAGCACCCCCAAGAAGTGAAGCAGCCGGCACGGGCCAACGGGAAAGAGGGAATCAAGTTTAGCAGCTGCTCAAGTACAAGCTGGAGTGGAGATTTCTTCCCAGATTACGGAGCCGGATTTTGTCCGCCTCATTCTAAAGACAAGATGTGCTGTCCAACAACAAGTTTTTCAACACCAGAAGCAGCGGAGGGGTCCTTGGAGGGGCTCAAAAGAGAACTGAGAAGCTCTGCCACCATCTCTTGAAGAGGAAAGTCTAGCTAGGAGGAGAGCACCACGCAGGGGTTTGCTCTAGAAACCTCCTTTGCCTGAAGAGATTTTTTGGCAGGGCTTCCCACTCCCATTTCTTTTGAGCCAATATATAGCAACTGCACACATAACTACGAGACGTATCAGGGTGGTCATCACATTTACCGTATTTTTCGCTCCATAAGACGCACCCCCCCCCAAACTAGGTGGAAATGTCTGTGCGTCCTATGGAGCGAATATAGTAAGAAAATTTTTTTTAAAAAAATTTAAATGGTCTGGAATTTAAATTTTTAAAATTTAAATGCTGGTCTGGAAGAGCAGAGGACTCCTGGGCAGGGCGGGGGAAGCCCCCGCCTCTCAGCTGATTCCCCCTGGAACAGCTGATTAAATTTTTTTAAAATAATAATAATAATAATTATTATTATTATTTACTTTCCTCTGCTGGTCCGGAAGAGCAGGGCGGGGAATCCCCGCCCTCAGCTGATTCCCCTCGGAACAGCTGATTAAAAATTGGGGGGGGGGATCATACGGTAAGTGCGTCTTATGGTCCGGTGCATCTTATGGAGCGAAAAATGCGGTAACTCTTTTGTCCAGCTACAGACCCTTTGTATTTTAAGAGGTAAGACTTAATGTTTTAGAGGAGAGGGAAAAAAAGGTTTCATCTGCCAAGGTTGGGGACTTGGTAGAGAGTTTCATTTGTGCAACAGCTAACACTGAACACAGCAGACAGAACAACTGTCCTTCTGGCTCCCAGGGGTGGAAGAAGCTATTGCTGTGAAAGCCCAGCATCAGTATCTTCATAAGCCATAACCTGATCACATAGTGACTGTTTAAAAAACAAAACAAAAACAAAACACCCACACAGAAAAGGCTTTTCAAAAACAGGGATCACGATACGCAGACCACAACCAAAATGCCCATTCTTCATTAGGGCTTAGTCTCCCTCCTTTCAAAAACAAAGGAAAAAGGTCACTTGCTAGACTGAAAAATCACCAACATAGTTCCAGTTAAGGCAGGTCAAACAGAGCAAGCACAGTTCAAGAGAAATTTTGACTGCCCAGGTTACTGACCGCAGAGGAAGTAGAACTTCTTTATTTCCACATCCAGCCATGATAACTGTGGGATAGATAGCCTAAGACAGGGATGGGAAGCCTGTTCAGGTGCAGCACCGAGGGCCACAGACGTAAGCATTTCAGGAGTCCGGCTGACTTTAATGGGGGCCCACAAATTTTGCCTGGGCTTAGCAGCCAACGAGGTTCTTGCTCTTCCTGCTCCGCAGAGGCAAAGCAAGTGCCCCCCTCTTGTACCCTCTGGCCAACAAGGGGAGTTGTTTTTTAAACAGTGGAGCAGTGACAAGCAGGGTGCATGCACGTGGCAACCCCTTCCATCCAATTCATGACGCTGATGCTGCGCCCCTTGAGACAGCACAACATGGCAGTCTAGAGCCAGTACATCTCCTTGTGTTGCGAGAAGTTCTTTAAGAACTTCACACTTCTTGTGGTATACATGGCTTTCCCTACTGGCCAACAGGATTAAAGTTTCCGCTGCCACGGAATGTGTGGACCCGTTTATTAATATACAGTACAGTGCTTTCACACACGGGAGTCAACGGTTTCAAAGCTATGTCTGAATCAGACCCAACACACATGGAAGTAGAGCTACTTACTATTATTTACACATACAATCAATGGTGCACTTTTTTCATGTGGTCTATTAGAGGAAACGGAGCATTATGGTTTTGGTTTTGCGTATTAATTAAAACTGCATCATGTTCCGCTCTCATGTTATGTCACTACATACTGGAGTGTTTTGTAACACTAGCAACCAACTGCTGGGGAAGATAAGAGGTGGATGGGTACAACAAGCATGAAGTACTTCCTGAATCTACGTGGCCAGAGAAGAGAAAACTGCAATAGGCAATGCTGTGGCCTATTTTCATTGTGCACAACGGATAAACACAAGGTTAACACATAGAGTTTGCAGCATGCCAACAATCCATTCTTAAACAGGAGTTGCGAAGTTATCACAGTACACCTGTGAAAACTCACACATGTATGGAAAGATAAAGAAGCATTTCCAAAGGAGATGCAACAGGCTTCAAGCACTGCCTGCTGTCACAAGGTGATTAAACTTCCCGAAGGACCCGCATGGGGGAGAACCTGGCCTGAAAGATTGCAAGCCTGAGGGACAGAGTGCTCCACTGCTAGGCAGAGCAAATCCAGAGAGCAGAGTGGAAATCTACTCTTAATCACCTGGGCAAGATACATTCATTACGCGTACACACACCTTGCCCCCCCCCCCAGTTTATACCACACCTAGTTACTCAGAGGTGAAACTACTGCTGTCTATACGGCTCTATCCACACTGCAACTTTTCCAGTATTAATAAAGCCCTTACATGATTTGGTAAGATACCCTTGGCTGAAGAGGGATGAGTCTTCCCTTAATCCACAAGGTGCTTTTATGCATTCTAACACATTATAGCACCCAGCCCCAATATTTCTTGGCCTCCTCTCTACAAGGCTGCTTTAATCACAAAAGGTTATATTACATCCACAGAAAATTTGTTCCTCTTCTCTCCAGTTTCTACACACATAAATAGTCTCCTGCTTAACACCCTGCTTTTAAGTATTATTTACAGTTATATTCTGCTTTTGTAAACAGTCATGCGCCCTGTCAGTTATGGCAAGGAAGACTTGCCGTCAGATGACCAGGCAGGGAAATCTTTGGAAACTGGGAGAGAGTTGGATCTGTTTCAAACCTTCAAAATGACAATCAGTGCAATCGTATGCATATCTACTCAGAAGTAAGTTCCCAGGTGAGTGTGTATAGGATTGCAGCCTAAAAGTTACATACAGGAAAGGCAGGCTAGTAACAGTGAGGACTAGTAACTTTGGAGGGCTTATTTGTAAGACTGTTACACTTCTCCAAAATTTCCTAGCTAATTTACACATGCACACACACAAACCACTATTCTTTCAACTCCTCTTCCAAAGGCACAAAAAGGTACGTACATATTGGCCCAATCCAATTAGTTAGTTGTGACTAAATTCAACTGAAAGCCCACCATACCCGTGCCTTCAACCAAAAGACGTTATGTACAACCACAGTGTGTGTGTAACATCCACACATATTGATAGGTATATGTACAATGTGCACTCCAGCCTTCCCCAATCTGCTGCTCTCCAGATGTGCTCGACTGCAACTCCCATAATTCCCAGCCAGCATCATACAAACACGTTGTATAGATACAGACCGATCTATATACCAGTGTGCCTACACGTGGGAGCTTATAGCATAATAGATGTGTTAGGACTTCGTTGGTTTTACTGAAACAGACCAACACAGCTACCCTTCTGAAAATGGCTTCTAACCACAAATAGTTCTACTTAGAGAGATAGACACACAGGGGTGATGTATATGATGGGTGGTGTTTTTTTTGTAAAGTGGCAGAAAAGTTTAGCTCTAAATATATTTTCAAATTACTGTTAAGTCTCATCTATCTTTCATATATATATATATATATATATATATCATACACATCTCTGTCTCTCTCTCACACAGTACATACATGCAAAGAAATACATTATATACACAAAAGTACACACATTTCCCCAATATCCCTTTAACTTCCTGTCTAGAAAAAGCTACTTTTAGCCACAGAAGGCAACATGTAGACGCATGACATGCGGGCTTCTGTGTGTGGCACATTATATTCATGTACATTACATATATATGTGTGTGTATGTTCTATAGATGCGTACTACTATACATAGAGAGGGAGGCAGAGATCTATATAGATGTGTACACACAGTTCCCCAATATCCCTTTTACTTCCTGTGTAGAAAATACTACTTTTAAGGAACAATCCTATGCAAGTTTGGGGAATGCTGGGAATTGTAGGTCTTTTTTTCTTCTGTCCCAACATGCACAGGACTGCACCTTTTAGCCTCAAAAGGCTACATGCACAGATACATGGCACGTGTGCTTGTGTAAGTGCGCACGCACACATGGCACATTATATTCATGTACATTACATACATACATATGTGTGTGTGTGTATGCGTTAAACAGACGCATATTATTATACTATATAGAGAAGGGGGACACGACACATTCTATATGCGCGCACACACACACACACACACACACAGTTCCCCAATATCCCTTTTACTTCCCGTCTAGAAAATGCTGCTTTTAAGGCTCAATCCTATGCGCGTTTAGACAGAAAAAGAGTCCTACAATCCCCAGCATCCCCAGCTGTGTACATACATATACGTGTGTGTGTGCGTGTTGTGTGCGTACACATTATAAAGACGCCAACTATAATACACGAGGGATCTACACGTGCGCACACACCGTGGCCCAGGATCCCCTTTTGGGGCACAGCGCCCTACACAAAGGCAGGCAGGCTTTTCCTCCGGCCCCTCCCACGGTGGGGGTCACACATACCCCCAAGTCCGACCTGCTCCCCCATATGGGGCGTTATTATTCCTACTTCTTCTTCTTCGCCCAAACCCACTTTCTTCACCTCAACGAGGCAGGCCCGCCGTCCCCCCCCCGCCTCGTTACTCTCCCCCCCGCCTCGCCGGGCCTCACCTGGGCGTCGAGCTGGCCCGGCACGATGACGGAGGGGGGCCCGCCCGGCCCGCCTCCGCCCGGGGCTCCCGGGTTCCCTGGCGCGCCGCCGCCGCCGCCTCCGGAGCCTCCCCCGGGCGGCGTCTGGGTCTGGCTGGGCAAGGTGAAGTCGGTGAACTCGAACTCGGAGCCCTGCGTGTCGGCGCCCAGCAGCTCGGCCTCCTCGGTGTCGAGGAAAGTCAGCGTCTGGGAGCTGGGCCCGTACGCCTCCACGCTCATGATGGCGGCAGCGGCGGCTCTCCCAGGTCTTCGGCGGCGAGGGCTCCCCTCAGAGCGCCGCGGCGGCTGGCCTTTCTGCGCCTGCGCGGAACGGTAGGCCGCAACCGTCGACGACCGGGCCGGACGCTGGAACGGGGCAGCCAATGAGCGGGCGGCCCAACGTATGCCCGAGTGGCGCGAGCCGAGCAGGGGGAGGCAGGAAGGAGGGGGCAGAAAGCGAGAGAAGAATAGTTTTTACTGCGCACGCGCGCGAGCGTCCCGTGCGTGCGTACGCCTGCCTGTCTGCGTGTGCGCGCACGCGCCGCCTCAACGGCCACAGAACTCTCCTCTCCTCTCCTCCCTCCCCTTTTTCTGAGTCGAGCACGGCAGCAAGGAGGGGAGAGTTCCTCTGGAAAAAGGTGGGGAGGAGAGGTGCTCCTTATAGCCTCGCCCCTTACTTACTTACAGACAGACTATCCAATCAGATTCTCATCCTGAGAGGAGGGGCGGGGAGAGGCGCTCCTTATACCCCGCCCCCTCCAGAGAGACAGACAGACTATCCAGTCAGATTCTCAACGTAAAAGGAGGGGGAGAGAGGCACTCCTTATAGACCCGCCCCCTACAGACATCTAGATTATCCAATCAGATTCTCATCCTGAGAGGACGTAAAGGGGGAGAGAGGCGCTCCTTATAGCCCCGCCCCCGGCACACAGACTATCCAGTCAGCGTCTGATCCTGACAGGAGGTGGGGAAAGGGGAAAGAGGGAGGAAAGGGCCAATCAGGGTGGAGCTCGCGAGAAACTAATTAAAACCAAGAGAGAAAGCTGGGGAAGGCGGGAGGTGACGCTGCGGATTCGCCAATCAGGATGCGGACGCTGTAGAAGCGCGCGCGAAAGGCTCTCGGAAAGCCAATCAGGAGGTCGGAGGCTTCATGGCCAACTCATGCCCCGCCCACCTCCGTCTCCCTCCCCGCCCCACAACTGAGGTGCGTCGCAAACGTTAGTTGATGACGCTACACATCGTGAGAGAGCGTTGGGGGGGGAAGAGAAGATGACGGGGCACGACAGTTAACGTTACGTACGTAACGTAAGCCACGCGCGAGGCGCGCGGGGAAGAAACGGTGTGACAATAGTGCGCATGCGCGAGCTCTTGTGGTGGAGCGAGTCCGGAATTGAGAGCCTCCGTGTAGGTTCCGCCCCTTCTCCGAGGGAGGAGGGCGGGGAAAAGCCACGAGCTGGGTTGTGATTGGCTAAAGCGTTTTACGGGCTACGTTAATACGCGTTTGATGCGGGTTTAGGTGTCTACACCAGGTTTCACTGCTATGAGTAAAATGATGGGTTTTTAGGGTAATTGTTATTATTACGATTACTATCCACCAACCAAGGAAACTGCCTGGTTTGCCCAGAATGGAGATGATTTTATATTTTCAACAATGGAGGAGCAACTACACTCTGCTACTTTCTTCCCAGTGGTTGTAGCCGCCCTGAAACTATCACATCACCTGGCAGTGCCCAATTTGAACATCTGCAAGCCCTCTGCCCTATTATCTTAAGACTCTGGCTATGCAGACCTCCTGACTACCAACCTCCCATGTTGCCAGATGAAGAGATCTCGAAAGTTTGCACGTTTCTTGTGATCTTTGAGTTGGCCTAATTCAAGTTATTGCACTATATGCGGTTTGTCAACGCTGTTAAAAAAATGGGCACCTGGAACCGAACACAATAGTCCCAAGTTTCAAGGTGTTTGGGACTTTATAGGTTAAGGGTGTAATCCTATGTATGTTGAGACAGAAAAAAGTCCTACCACTTCCAGCATTCCCCAGCCAGCGCTGCTGGCTGGGGAATGCTGGGAGTGGTAGGACTTTTTTTCTGTCTCAACATGCATAGGACTGCGCTCTGAAAGCAGTACTTGTGCGTGTGTGTGCACAAAACTTTCTCGAGAAGCTTTTAAAACGTACAACATATCAAAATAAAACCATATATTGAAACAAAAATTTAAGGAGTGGAGATAGAGTTCTCAGTCACTGATGAATATGGAAAACATTCTTCTCCAGGGTACAGAGAAAAGTTCCCAGCCTACAGATATAGCCATCTGTGGTTGATGAATCAACATCGGTCTAAACTCCGTCCAAAATATTTTGTGTTTCAAAGCATGCCTTTGAATGGAAGGATCCGGGCTGATGACTGTAATAAATAGGAGGAGTCACTGAGCTCCAAATGACTGTGGCCGTGTGAGTGGCCATTTTCAGCTGTCTATTTGGTGTGTCATTTCCCCCCAAGGTTGCACACATTGATATACTGGCGTGATAATCGGAAGTGGCACTTTGGCTCTTGGAAATGTACTAGCCAGTGCAGCTGTTTCAAAATGGCAATAAATATGATCTATACATCCGGTTTCATTCAGTGCTTGCTCTCCAGTGTTTTGCGCTAACTGCGGTTTCCAAACAGTCTTCAAAGGCAGCCCCACATAACAGTGGATTGCAGTAGTCTAGATGACATACTCCCAGTGTTGTTGTCTGTGTTTCCTATGGCTGCATCCAGTGGCACAGGAGCGGACTTCCGCTCATGCAGTGGGACTTCCCCTTGCTCCCCAACTCCCCTGCAACCACTCAATATAAGAGGTTTAAAGATGTTCTTAAGGCTAATCTAACAAAATGCAATATAAACATCGAAAACTGGGAAGCTCTGGCCCATGAACGATCTAAATGGAGGTTGGCCTTTCACAAAGGTTCCATGGACTTTGAAGAAGCCCGAGTGCAAGGTGAAAGGGAGAAACGTGCTAAGCGAAAAGCACATCAAATGAATCCTTTACAGGACCATCTTCTATCTGGTAACCTGTGTCCTCACTGTGGGAAGCTGTGTGGATCTAGAATTGGCCTCCACAGTCACTTACGGACCCATCGCTAGAGTCTACACAATCTTCTTTAGAATTTCCTCCTTTTATCCCGGAAGACAATCTTACTCGGTCACGAGTGATCGCCTGATGATGACTGCGCACCCCAAGACCGCTCCAGAGGTGCCAGCGTTGTCTGTTCCACTGGTGGATGGGCATACCGGTAATTGAATACAACCCTATTAAGCAACTCTGAAGCTGTCTGTCCGCAGATGGCACCGTATAAATAATATAATCCCCAGCTTCAATTGAACATGAACAGCTGCACAAGCCACTCCCCCCCCCCCATCAGCCTTGGTTATTGTGCTATTGGCATTGAATTACCCATCAAAAGATAATGGGCAATTTAGGGATTCTTTTCCTGACCCTGTTCCAACCAAAGCCTTTTGTCTTCTGGTGGCGAGGCTCGGCAGCTGTCCAAGGTGCTGAAAAGTGATGAAGGGAAGGTGTGTCCCCTTCATCTGTTCCCAATCCAAAGACCACTGGCCACCCACCTGTTCTGACATGCCACGCCTGGGGAAATAGGCTCAAGTTGGTTAATAAACAGAAATATGGCTGGCAGGCAAAGGGTTTTTTTTCCCCCTTTGTTAATATATTATGTTTATTGGATTAAAACAAAGGCCATTTGGTATATCTATTCATTTTTAAAGCATTTTAACCCCTTCAGCGGAAAAGGTTTCCCAAGTAATAAAAAAAAATAAGCCAGTCCGTGCCCGCAGGCTTACAGTCAAAAAGGCATGCATGGCACAAAAGGAAAAAGGAGTGAGGAGGGAAGAGAAAAAAAGAAAAGAAAAGAAAAGAAAAGCACACTCAGGCAACAATTCTTAAATAGTAGTTCTTCTTATGACCGGCTGGAAACACTTCCGGGAGAGGAGGAGCCTGATGGAATGGCCCTGCTTCCCATCTCTCCTTTGTTGCTACCAGTTGAGAGAGGAAGAGCCAGGTGGAGGTGGTGTCTCAGCAGAGCTGATGGCATGGCCCTGCTTCCCCTTCCCCGCTGCTACCACCTGATGGAACAGCTGCCTGGTGACAGTTGGGAGAGGAGTCCAATGACGTTGGTGTCTCAGCAGAGCGGATGGAGTGGCCCTGCTTCCCATCTCACTCTGCTGCCACATGATCGAATGGCTGCTGCCAGGTGACAGTTGGGAGAGGAGCCCAATGGAGCTGATCTTTCAGTAGGGCTGAGGAATTTGTATTTCTTGTCCGGTGACTGCAGCATCCAGATGTGTATGAAGCGGCCAGCATAGATGAAGGGCCGTAAACCGAACATTCACCTCGGTCCCCTCTCCTCTGTCCAGCTTTCTGCTGCCAAAATCATTCACCTCTCTGGTCATCCCTTCCTTAAATCCCTTAGTTGCTTGTTGTCCTTTTGTTCAGAAACCCCCATGGCCTTCGCCCCACTGGTCTCGCCACTCTTATATTCCCATATCTCCCTGCCATTACCTTTGCTGTTCCAGCTCCATCATCCCCAGTGGCCTGGGCATCTCCTGTCCCCTCTACATCAGTGTTCTCCAACCTTGGGCGCTGGCTGGGGCATGCTGGGAGTTGTAGGCCAGAAACATCTGGGGACCCAAGGTTGGAGAACGCTGCTCTAAAGACTCATGCCCCATATGCCTGGAGCTGCCTCCCGGAACACCTGTGACATCACAAGCCCTCCTCAAAACCTCCCTGAAGCCTTTGGTGCTGCAACCCCCTTGTTTTATGGTCACCAAACCGAAATACATGTAACTGAAATAACGGTGTGTTCTTTCTGCATCCCTGCTCCCCTGCCACGCCACTGTGTTCACTCCTCTCCCCTTCCTTGGTTCCTTTCCACTGTGTGTCGAGCTTTAGCCTGTAAGCCTCCTGGGGCAGGGGACCTGCCCTATTCAACTCTGTGAAGCACAATGAAGACTGATGAGACTTCCAGATATGGTCATTCAAGGCTTTCTGATATTGTCAATTCCAAGGGAGGCTGGTGTCTCCTTTTCCATTACAGGTTTTTTGCAGGCTTTATTTGGACCTTCATGGGAGCTCTCCCTGGTGGCAAACCCATTTTGGGGATAGAGTTCAGCACCATGGGGAGCTCTAAATAAAAGCTGCTGCAAGACCTGTAATGAAAAAGGAGCACCACCACCGAAATAGGAGTCACCATCCTCCCCATAAGAACCTAACAGCAGCCTTGCTGGATCAGACCAAGGGTCCATCTAGTCCAGCATTCTGTTCACACAGAGGCCAACCAGCTGCCCACAGGAAACCCACAAGCAGGACACGAGTGCGACAGCACCCTCTTGTCCTGCCCATGTTTCCCCAGCGACTGGAGTACTTGGGCACACTGCCTCTGATACTGGAGGTAGCGTCTAGGCAATCAGGACTAGTAGCCATCGATAGCCCTCTCCTCCAGGAATTTGACCAATATCCCCTTTTAAAGCTGTCCAAAATTGGTGGCCATCGCGACATCTTGTGGAAGTGAGTTCCATAGTTTAACTCTGCGCTGTGTGAAGATGTCCTTCCTTTTGTCTGTCCTGAATCTCCCACCGATCAGCTTCATGGGTTGACCCCATTTGGGCTCTAGTATTAGGAGAGAGGGAGGAAAATGTCCCCCTCTGCACTTCCTCCACACCAGGCATCATTTTGCACACCTCCATCATATCTCCCATCACTCACCTTTTTTCTAAGCTAAACAATCCCAGCTGCTGTGACCTTTCTTTATAGGGGAGTTGCTCCAGCCCCTTGATCATTTGAGCTGCCCTTTTCTGCACTTTTTCCAACTCCACAGTCTCCTTTTTTTTTTCTTCTTTTTTTTTTTAAAGGTCTGGTGACCAGAACATCACCCATTCAGCTTTGAGGCACAGTGAACTTTGCATAATCAAGGATTGAAAACCAAGTCGTCACCCTGGATCTAGACAAGCTGTGTCTGTTAAGTTCCAGTGATGGCTGTATTCCTGTTCCCACATACACAAGCCTGCGTCCGGGTCCCAGCGTACATGAAGAAGTCAGCACATTCTGCTACACTGTATGGACTTTTGGCTTGCAGGGGGCAGACTTGAGGCTTACGGGATTGACTTTGGGTTTTTTTTTATTACAACCCCGAGGTCCACCAACCGGAAACAGATGCAAAACAATGGCTCAGGACATAATAGAGTTGGAAGGGGCCTACAAGGCCACCGAGTCCAACCTCTTGCTCAGTGCAGGAAACTAGAGGAGGGGGTCTCCCATCCAAGTAATAACCAGGCCTCACCCTGCTTCGCTTTCCATGCTCAGACAAGCTGAGCCAGCGTGAGCCACAGACCTGTACGTTTGGCCAGACCTAGACACGGAATCCATGCCAGGAGTGACATCAGAACCCAGGTCAGTCTCCTGGATCCACACTGAACTTAGGCAGAGGTGGGGAACTGCAGCCCCATGGTCCCGATGTAGCCCGTGGGGCTCCCCATCTGGCCTGCAGCCTCCCCTCTCAGCCCCCATCCTGTTCCCCCTGTGCAGTGATTTCTAAAAGTGCATCAGACGTAGAATTGTGAAACAAGATGCCTCTGAGGATATGCTCGACCCAGGAATTCGTTTTAATCAGAAATGGAGTCCACACACAAATCCATTCACACATAAATCTACTGCACTTCCCTGCCCCCTGCGAGCTTTCTTGGTTTCAGCTGCAGCCTAACATCCTTGTTACATTTAAGCATTAGACCGGGGTGGGCAACTTGTGACCCTACAGACATTTTGGCCGACAACTCCTATCAGCCCCTAGCTAACTTAGCCAATGGTGAGAGATTCTGAGTGGGTTCAGACAATGTGATAACCCACACTCCAGGGTTGAGTTTGGGTTGTCATCGAACCGTGGGTGGTTGTTGAAACCTGGGTTATCATGTTGTCTGAACCCAGCTGTGGTAACAAACCATGGTTGGTTAACCACGAATGACCCACAGTTCACAACCCAACAACAAACCATGGGTTCTCTTCATGGGTTGTCCGTGGTTAACAAACCATACTTGGCTCAACAATACTACAGGCAAGAAGGATCTTGGAATTGATGTAGATCACAAGCTGAAAATGAGCCAGCAATGTGATGTGACTGCAAAAAAGGCAAATGCTATTTTGGGCTGCATTAATAGAAGTATAGCTTCCAAATCACATGAAGTACTAGTTCCCCTGTACTCAGTACCGGTTAGGCCTCATCTTGAGGACTCTGTCCAGTTCTGGGCACCACACTTTAAGAAGGATGCAGACAAACTGGAAAGGGTTCAGAGGAGGGCAACAAAGATGATTAGGGGACTGGAAACAAAGCAAATACCACTTCACTGGCCAGTTTATTGGGCCACGTTGGTCTTGCTGTTTTTCCTGGGAGTTGTGTATGTGTGTGTGTGTGTGTGGGTGCAGCCACCCACCCAGTGACCCTTGGTTGTCTGACTGATGGCTGTGGTGATGGAGAAGCAGCAGGCAGGGAAAGGTGGGATTTGTTTCAGTACAAAAAATGTTTAAATACAAGTGCTTATATACGTTGGAGATGGCAGACGCCCGCTTAAAAGAGGCATCCTCCTTCCTCTCTCACACACAGATGCGAACGCCTCACAGGGGCGGTGCTTGGTACCGAAAAGATCCAGGGGCTCCGGCCCACAGGACAAAAAAGAATGTACAAATTTGCATATGCCAATTTACATATGCTCCAGAGTCTGTAAAGGACCCCGTCTCCTAAGGACACCCTGATTTGTAAAAAGGGATGCATGGACAGGGGAGAGGAGGGCATTTGAGTTCAGAAAAAAACCTCAGGCAGAAAGATTTGGGGGGGGGGCGGCAGCAGGAGGGGAAGCACCTGCGGGGCAAAAAGCCAGCTCATCCAGGGGGATCAGATGCAGCAGAGATCCTCAGGGCCCCCCGTACCTTTATTCCAGCAAGCGCCCCTGGACAGCAGGGTGGTGGGGCAGAGGGCCTCCCAGAGATTCGGGGCTCTAAATGAAAGATTCGGGGCTCCAGCCCTAGTGGGCCGCCCCCTAACACCGCCTCTGGTGCCTGGTCTCTCACACTCGGTGTGGGAGAGGCTGTGACATTCTGAATTGGGGGTGGGGGGGTGGGCACGAGAAAACTCATTATTTCTGCTGCTGCAGACAAACACAGTTGCCTCTCTGGAAATCGCGAAGACACGCGTGAGTCTCATCGCTAAAAAGTTGGATTCTCACTTCAGGAATATTATTTTACCCATATGCAAACTTAAATCGATAGATCAGTCAAACTGATGGACTAAGACCAGGCTAAAATTCCTTTAGGGTGCAATCCTATGCAAGTTTAGACAGAAAAAAAAGGCCTACAACTCCCAGTTGTAGGGCTTTTTTCCTGTCTAAACTTGCATAGGATTGCACCTTTAATCCATTTGCAGCCATAGGAATTATATATACAGGGGGGACGGTAATATTACCGGTGTCTATTAGACAGCTCCGTTCCATCCTTCATCCACTAGAGGGATGCAAAAGATCTTTCTCTTCCCCTCCACGACCGAAGTTTAATAACAACTAGCACGTTTTTTTTATTGTGCAATCGCGCGGCCTCGTCCTCGGAATTTTGCCGGAGTCCAGATGACGTCGCCTTCCATTTGGAGACCTCCCGTGATGTCCCAACATTTTTAATTTTTCTTACCAGAAAAAAAAAAAAAAATTGGTTGAAGAAGGAAAGACAAGAGTGCTAGACGATGCCTTTTGCCTGGCAGCACCAGGAGCAAAGCCGTGCTCCAGTTTTTTAGGGCCCTTGGGCAAGACATTGCTTGCTTGGCCGGCAGAGAGCCAGGGAGCAAGTTGGAATTGGTAGGGGGAGGGCATTTGATTTTACGGAAAAAAAAACTCAGGCAGAAAGATTCAGGGGGGGGGGCAGCAGTAGGAGAAGCACATGTGGGCAAAAAGCCAGCCGATCCAGGGGGATCTGATGCAACAGAGATCCTCATTGCCCCTGGACCTTTCTTTCAGCAAGTGCCCCTGGACAGCAGGGTGGTGGGGCAGAGGGCCGCCCAGAAATTCGGGGCTCCAGATGAAAGATTTGGGGCTCCAACCCTAGCAGGCCGTCCCCTAACACTGCCTCTGCTGATGTGTGTCCTGGTTAGCGTGACAAGCAACCACCTCTGGATGGGGTTGCACTCCCCCTGAAGGATCAGGTTCGTAGTTTGGGGGTGCTCTTGGATCCACAGGTGAACTCGGTGGCACGGAGCACCTTTTATCAGTCAGTCAGGCGATCACTCGTGACCGAGTAAGATTGTCTTCCAGGATAAAAAAAAAAAAGAAAATTTACAAAAAAAAAGAGGAGATTTTAAAAGGAGGAAAATTCTAAAGAAAATTGTGTAGACTCTAGCGATGGGTCCGTAAGTGACTGTGGAGGCCCAATTCTAGACCCACACAGCTTCCCACAGTGAGGACACAGGTTACCAGATGGAAGATGGTCTTGTAAAGGATTCATTTCCAACTATGTCCTTATCTGGACAGAGATAGCCTAGCTACAGTTATCCATGCTCTGGTAACCCCTCGTTTGGATTACTGCAGTGCATTATACGTGGGGCTGCCTTTGAAAACGGTCCGGAGACTTCAGCTGGTCCAAAATAGGGCAGCGAGATTGTTAACGGGGATTGGCCGACGTGAACATTTTACGCCAGTGCTTTCTCATCTGCACTGGCTGCCAGTCTGTTTCCGGGCCCGATTCAAAGTGCTGGTACTAACATTCAAAGCCCTAAACGGCTTGGGGCCAGGGTTTCTGAAGGATCGTCTCCTCCCATATGTACCTGCCCGGACACTAAGATCCTCTTCAGCGGTCCTTCTCTGAGAGCCCCTGCCACAGGAAGTGAGGCAGGTGGCTACCAGGAGGAGGGCCTTTTCTGCTGTGGCGCCTCGGTTGTGGAATGAGCTCCCCAAAGAGGCTCGCCTGGCTCCTACATTGTACTCTTTCCGGTGCCAGTTGAAGACCTTTCTATTCTCCCAGGCATTTTAATCATCTTAATCTTGTAGTTGTTTTTAACTATGTTGTTGTAATTTGAACTGCTGCTGCCAGCTTTGCTGTTTGTTCTTAATCTGTGGTTTTAAATTTTATATTTATATCATATTGTATTTTATGGTTTTAACTGTTGTAAACCGCCCAGAGAGCTTCGGCTATTGGGCAGTATAATTTTAAAATTTATTTCTCATACTTATTCATCGCCCATCTGGCCGGTCACCCGGCCACCCTTACATTTAAATTTTAAATGTATTAAAATTTAATACATTTTAATACATAAAGATGTATTAAATAAAATAAATAAATAAATAAATCTCCATTCATCCGTGAAGCTTGCTGGGTGACGGGTTGGTCTCCATCTCTCAGCCTAACCGACCTCACAGGGGGGGTTGTTGTGAGGATAAAATGGAGAGGAGAGAACCGTGGCTGCTGCCCCCCCGAGCTCCTCAGAAAAAAGTAGGACATAAACATAGTAACATACGTTACTGCAGTGTTCTCCAACCTTGGGTCCCCAGATGTTTTTGGCCTACAACTCCCAGCATGCCCCAGCCAGCTACTACGCTGGCTGGGGCATGCTGGGAGTTGTAGGCCAAAAACATCTGGGGACCCAAGGTTGGAGAACACCGCGTTACTGAGAAGCAAATTCCACTCGGTGTTTAGGACTGCTGCCCCCTCACAGTCGTTGGCTTGGCTGAAATCAGCCCTTCAATAATTATTATTGCATTTATCTCCCACCATTACTCCAAGAAGCCCAAGGACGAAAACAGGGTCTGTCCACCTGGCCTCCCATTTTTCTCCTCACAACAACCCTGTGAGGGAGGCCCAAGGTCACCCAGTGAGCTTCATGGCTGAATGAGGATTTGATGCTGGGTCTTCCTAGTCCTTGAACCACACTCTGGCCATTTACTGCACCACCACTGGTTCTCCAATCACTCTTAGGGCGCAATCCTATGCATGTTTAGACAGAAAAAAAGTCCCACAACTCCCAGCACTCGGAATGCTGGGAGTTGTAGGACTTCTTTCTGCCCTTTGGGGAATGCTGGGAGTTGTAGGACTTCTTTCTGCCGGCTGGGGAATGCTGGGAGTTGTAGGACTTTTTTTTCTGCCAGCAGGGGAATGCTGGGAGTTGTAGGACTTCTTTCTGCCGGCTGGGGAATGCTGGGAGTTGTAGGACTTTTTTTTCTGCCAGCAGGGGAATGCTGGGAGTTGTAGGCCTTTTTCCTATCTAAACATGCTATAGCAGTGATGACGAACCTTTTTGAGCCCGAGTGCCCAAACTGCAACACAAAACCAACTTATTTATTTCAACGTGCCAACACTGCAATTAAACCTGAATACCGAGGTTTTAGTTTTAGAAAAACAACTCATACAGTTGTCCGAACTAATTAACATCTTTTGTCTTAAAAGAAAAACACAATAACAGAGCTGTCAATGATACAAACAGTTTTTTGTTGAAAAAAAACATCAACTCAAAAAATTATTATAGTACTACATTGTATACATAGCCTGAAGGGAATTTATACAAACTTTATAAATAATTAGGCACATGTATTTTTGGATAAGGGATTCTCAACTTAATATGATTATATGCCAGACTGAAATTGTATGGGGCAAGCTTTACCCCGGGTCCTTTCCCTGCTTCTACAGGTGTCGGATTAGTAAAAGTAAAAGTCAACCTGTACTAAGATGAGCAAGGTAAACAAGAAAACCAAACGTGCTTAACACATTTTAAACACTTTATGTCTTGGACTGCAAACACTGCATTAGGTAAAAGTTTGCATTGGGCATGCTTTTGCACAATTAATGTGATTTTTGCTATTGCATGCATGCTGATAATTTGTCAAACCTTGGCTCATACTCCGTTAGTTTGAGAGCAACACATGCAGCACTCGGGTCAACTGTTAGGGCTTCACATCCAAGCCATGCGTTGTGCATCATTCTTCAAAATCTTTTAAATGTGATAACAATGTAGAAAATAATTCTGTAACAGGAATTCTAGAATAAAATCATTCTGTTCCACACTGTCAGAAAGAACAAAATCATTCGTGTTTTGCAGAAGGGGACGGTCTTTTCGCGATCTGGTGACCAATGGCTCGAGTGCCCACAGAGAGGTCCCTGTGTGCCAGCTGTGGCACCCCGTGACATAGGTTCGCCATCACTGTGCTATAGGGTTGCGTCCTTAATTGCTCCTGGGTAGCAAAGATAACAACAAAGGTGCCGGGCGAGCCTCCTTGGGGCGTGGGTTCCATAAACAGGGTTCCATAAACGGAGAAGGACTGAATGCTGCCCTTGCTCCTCTTAGAGCTTGGCCGGCTGGAGATCAAACAAGATTAATCGGCGGGGAGAGACTCCATTGGCCTCGCAGCCAGGATTTGTGGGGTCTCGCTGGCTCCATCCACAACTGGCTCACGGACCCGACTTCCGCCGGTTGCCTCAATAGTGCTTTGACGCGCTTTGCTGGGCAAGCTGCAAGTTGGGGACACACACACACACACACACACACACACACACACACACACACACACACACCACAAGCCAGATCTGGAAAAAGAAAAAAGAGAAAGAGAAAAGGGGGCTAAAAAGACCGGATGATGACCCAGCAGAAGCTGGAATGCAAGGGTTTGGCAGCGACACCATCTGGATCCTCCTCTGTCCGGAGTGAGCGAGCGGCATCAGTCCCGTAGAAAGGGACCAGTGTAGAAGGCACTGCTGTCGTGGGAGGAAAAAGGCCACGCAAGCGAGTCAGTACAGGTCTGGAGGGATGGAAATGGAAAGGTAAGCTGGACCACCTCCTGTAGGCCGCAAAGAGCCCAGACGGCTGTACAAAGAGATGCCTTATGTAAGCCGCCTCCCTCCTTGGGCAGCCGGAAACATTTGGTAGGAAAAAAAGAAAGCGAGAGAGACCTTGGCACAGGCTTGGAATCCGTAGGATCTGCCCATCCTTGCTGAATTAACAGTGTTGGGTTTATGCTAACCGAAGTGGCTTTCCGAGCCGGCCGTATGGCTGGGCGGGCGTGTGAATGAACAAGCAGCCGAAAGTTCTCCAAAGCAATCCTGGAAAAGGATGAAAACGTCACACGGCCTGCAGCCCGAGACCCGTTTCCTTGGGAGAAAGCCCCATCGGGACTTAGTTTGGGGGTGGGGGTGAGGTGGGTATTTATTATTGTCATTATTGTACTACTAGTAGTGGTGGTATTAAAAGTATGAGAGTACTAAAAAGTTTTAATAAAACAAGATACAGTAATACTCATAAAATACTTATAAATGCATTAAATGTGAGAGACAGCATGGCATAGTGGTTTGGGTGCCGGGCTGGGACTCGGGAGATCCGGGTTCTAGCGCCCCCTCGGCCATGAAGCTCCCTGGGTGACTTTGGGCCAGTCGCTGACTCTCAGCCTAGCCTACCTCGCAGGGTTGTTGTGAGGATAAAATAGAGAGGAGGAGGTTTATGTAAGCCTCCTTCGGTTCCTTGGAGGAAAAAAGGTGGGATATAAATAAAACAAATTTATTATTATTATTATTATTATTATTATTATTATTATTATTATTATTGCAGCAGCAGCAGCAGCTGGTCAGCCACTGTGTGAACAGAATGCTGGACTAGATGGACCCTTGGTCTGATCCAGCAGGGCTCCTCCTCCTCCTCCTCCTCCTCCTCCTCCTCCTCTTCTTCTTCTTCTTCTTCTTCTTCTAGGGGTGCGCATAGTTCGAACTCTCCCCCCGCCGCCATTTTATCCTTACCCACAACCCTGTGAGGTAGATCAGGCTGAGAGAGAATGTCTGGCCCAGGGTCACCCCGTGAGCTTTTGGGTTGACTGGAGACTTGAACTCAGGGCCCCCGCCTACTAGGTCAGTGTTCCAACCACTACACCACACTACACCTCTCACTGCATCTCAGCCTGTCATCCTAGGAGCCAGATCTACTCTGAGTTCAGGTAGTTCTTACGCCCAAGGAGGTGTGCATCGGATCGCAGCCTTACACGGGAGTAAGCTTCCTTCATCTGTCTAGGCCAGAGCTGTGTATGTACGCGGAACAACTATGGCTCTTCAGTGCCTTAGGTTGCCATATAGACTTTCCTAGCTGCACGACCGAAGATTTTTCCTTTAATTTGAAGATGTCCAGAATTTCGTTGGAACCGTTTGCGTGCAACACTCATACTCTACCGCTGAGCTATGTGGAGGGGTGCAGACTTGAGAATTACTATGTTTATTTGTTTGTTTTTATTCAGTTCAATGATTTTATGCCAACTTTCTGGGCAGGGGGGAAAAAAGCACCCTATCAAAGCAGCTCACAGAAATAACATAAAAACCATTTTTTAAAAACGTAAAATAAAGATCCAAACAACAGAGAAAATATCAAAACCAAAACAGCAGCGTTAAAACAACACAAACCCAGCCCAGCAATCAATTGAGAAACAAAAATATAAAATAATAAAAGTGTTGGCAGCTTGAAAATCCAGCCCAACATTCATCGCCCAGGGTGGCCGGGTGACTGGCCAAATGGGCGATTAATAAATATAAGAAATAAATAAATAAATAACGGGTTGGAACAAAGAGGGTCTTGAAACACATTTTAAAAGGGGAGGGGCAAATGGACATCCTGTAGGAGGGGCTTCCACAAAGACAGGGCCACCACTGAAAAGGCCCTGCTAGTGCTTACTGTGCCCACAACTCTGATTAACCTTAATGGTGGACCTTAGGGCAAAGGCAGGTTCATACCAGGTAGTATTCTGATTCTTCCAGAAGCTTCTCATTTGAGAAAAGTAGGCTGCATTATTTGTCCAGGGATTTGTCCAGCATCTGGGGATTATTTGTCCAGCATCTGGGGATTATTTGTCCAACATCTGGGGATTTGAGGTGCATTGACGCTGAAAATGGAAGTTCTATTTCGTATTCGTGGCTGACAGCAGATCATTATCTCTCTTCTCCATGATTTTTTTTTTTTTAAAAAAAAAGCTCTTCCACCTAGAGCCCTTCACGTGTATTGGACTACAGCACCCATTCCACCTCAGCCAGCATGGCTCTGCTGGCTGGGGATTATGGGCCTTGTAGTCCCACACCCTGGGAGCGAGCCAGCTTGTTCTCATAGTTCAATGCCATGAATTAATGGCATCGTGTGAAGACGTAACTTCCTCGCAGCAACTGAAAACGAGAGAGCGTGGTCTGCGTGCTGCACCGCCGATGAGCCGCGGACGCACCCAAGGAATGTAAGATGCTAGAACAGACCAAAGGGTTAGTATTCGGCCTCTCTCTGGGTGCTGCCGGCCGCAATGGTGCGACGGGTGGCCACTGGGAAAAAAGATCCTTCTTTGTAGTGGCCCCCTGTCTCTGGAATGCCTTTCCCAGGGAGATCTGTCTGGCGTCTTCATTGTATCCATTTAGACGCCCGGTTAAGACCTTCCTTTCGCGGCAGCCATTTAATCTTTAATTTATTATATTAAGAACATAAGGAGAGCCCTGATGGATCAGACCAAAGGGGGTCCATCTAGTCCAGCATTCTGTTCAGACACGGGCCAACCAGCTGCCCCTCCTGGGAAACCCACAAGCAGGACGGGAGTGCAATAGTACCTTCCTGCCCATGTTCCCCAGCAACTGGTGTACGGAGGCACACTTCCTCTGATACTGGAGGAAGCATATGGCCAATCAGGACTAGTGGCCACCCGTGGCCTTCTCCTCCATGAATTTGTCCAATCCCCTTTTAAATCCATCCAAATTGGTGGTCATCAGCACATCCTGTGGAAGTGAGTTCCTGTGGCTCACGCTGGCTCAGCTTGTCTGAGTGTGGAAAGCTAAGCGGGGTTAGGCCTGGTTATGACTTGGATGGGAGACCCCCTCCTCTAGTTTCCTGCATTGAGCAGGGGGTTGGACTCGATGGCCTTGCAGGCCCCTTCCAACTCTATCATCTATGAAATCTAGTTCAACTCTGTGCTGTGTGAGGAAGTCCTTCCTTTGATTTGCCCTGAGTCTCCTCTCAATCAGCTTCATGGGATGACTCCATTTGGGTTCTAGTATTATGAGAGAGGGAGAAAAATGTCTCCCTGTCCACTTTCTCCACAACCAGGCACACTTTTGTACACCTCTATCTTGTCTCCCTTTCCTTGCCTTTTTTCTAAGCCAAAAAGAACCCAAGGCAGCTTACGTGACCCTCCTCGTCTCCATTTCATCCTCACAACAACCCTGTGAGGTAGGTTAGGCTGAGAGTCAGTAATTGGCCCAAAGTCACCCAGTGAGCCTCATGGCCGAGCGGGGACTAGAACCCAGATCTCCTGAGTCCCAGTCCAACGCTCTAACCACTAGGCCACCCTGGCTCTCTTAATCTGTTGCTCTGATTATTAACTTTACTGCTGCCTTCTTTAATATTTTGATATTTTCATTTATTGCTCTTTTATTGTTGTTTTGGGGTTGTTGTTTTTTTATTATTGTGAAGTGAAACACTCCGAGGCCATCTGCCAGCTGGACGATATTATTATTACATTACATTCATATCCCACCTTTTTTCCTCTTGCAAGGAACGCAAGGCGTCTCACATGGTCCTCCTCCTCCTCTCCATTTTATCCTCACAACAACCCTGCGAGGTAGGTGAGGCTGAGAGTCAGCGACTGGCCCAAAGTCACCCAGTGAGCTTCATGGCCGAGTGAGGACTCAAAGCTGGATCTCGAGTCCCGAGTCCTGGTCCAACACTCTCACCACTACGCCACAGTGGCCCTCAAATATATATATATATATATATATATATATATATATATATAATAAGTTAGAAATAGAGGCTGATTAGCCCAGCATCCTGTTTCCCAGACATCTTAGGGAACCCCCAAGCAAGACATGAAATAGTCTTTTCCCGCTGCTGCTGTTCCCCACCACCCCCCGGCGACAGGTCTGAAGAGTCACGCCGCCTCTAATCCCAGAGCAGGGGTGGGGAACCTCTTTCAGCCCGGGGGCCGAATTCCATTTCAGAGACACTCTCGGGGGCCTCATTCCAGTGGTGGGCAGGGCCAAAGGCAAAAGGGGCGGGGTGGAAATACAAAAAATATATACCGGCCTATTTTAGCGTAAAGCTCTTAACCAGCAGCGACCAAGCCTTAGGAAGAGGCATTTCAACTTTTCGGAATGGGGGCAAAAACCGGGAAACCAGAAACAGAATTGCTTGGGGGGGGGGAGGGGAGGCGGCGGAAATTCCTTGGCCTTACTTCCGCACAGCTGGATGCGGGGAAAGCGCTTCCTTGCCGATCTTCCGGCGGGCTGTTTTCCTTTGGCCCCGGAGCACGCGGACGGCTGTGTGTTTGTCTTTCTCATTCCTCCACTTTGCAAATGGTCCGTCGTGAATGATGAGGTTTGCAGACGCTTGCGACGAGGCCGGCGCTGGCCAGGATTGCCTCCTGGCCAGCATCGGGTCCAGGACTGCACCCGATCCAGCGTGTGGCGTAATCGCTCGCCCAGAGGAGCCGTTAAGAGAAGGGCCTGGCAGGAAACGTCAGACATTTTTTCCTTCGCTGCTCATGCCGTTTTCGATTAAAAGACAATCACATTTTTTTTCCCGCTCAGAACTGGACGGAACTCTCAGACGGGAGTCGAGCTGCTGCTTGGAAAGGGCAATTGCTGGGAACGGAATGCCCCATGGGACGGAAAGGTGGGATGGCGACCAGGTGGCGATGAAATCATGACTTCGGCTGACTCTGGACAAAAGGGTTAAATTCCCTGCCCACACACACGCACCCGCTGCTGGATTTCTGACCCAATCTGAGCAGGTCATAAAAACACGCATTGGCATTACAGTTCACCTTTGGATCCCGTCTTTGACCAGAATTCAAACTCATGACAATAACACAGCTTTCCATTCCGGGCCAGCTTTCCGACTGACTCAGTTCTCCCGTCCTTGCCCGCCGTCCCGAGTTTAAACGTTGGTTGGCATTTGAATCTTATGTTTTTATTCATATTTTCCCCTATGTATTTAACTGAGAAGTCAGCCTTCGTCCACAAGGGACCCCAGGGCGGTGCACATAACACGATGAAGGGGGACAAATAATATGCAAGAACAACAATGAAACGGCGAAATAGGAGGCTTAAAAACTATTCAGCGGCCGGCTAACAAGCGTACGAATCTACCGTATTTTTCCGTCTATAAGACGCCCCCATGTATAAGACGCCCCTACTGGGCAGTTTCGCAACCGCGCGGTTCTCTCCTCGGCTTACTCCGTGTATAAGACGACCCTCAATTTTTAAAAACAAACATGTAACATTTAACATTTGGATTGAGTAAAATACTTCTTGGGGGTGGGAGTTAGAATAGTGAGGCTACCCCCTCCCCCTAGAACAGTGTTCTCCAACTTTGGGTCCCCAGATATTTTTGGCCTACAACTCCCAGCTATGCTGGCTGGGGCATGCTGGGAGTTGTAGGCCAAAAACATCTGGGGACCCAAAGTTGGAGAACACTGCCCTAGAACAAGAAGGCACGCCAGAGCTCGGTGGCATCACATTAACTAATGTCCCCCGCCGTGCTTCTGTTAAGACACGGCCATGGGAGGCATCATGAGGTTTCCATCTTCCCAGGATCCAGTTCTCTAGAAAGTCCCAGAGGAGGCTTTCTAGAGAAATACATCCAAAGGAGGTTGCGTTACCATCTTCCGACGCTGAGGACTTGGGCCATGAGGACATCGGCATGCCACAATCACTGCCGGGTCGTCGCAGCCTGCTAAAACAGGCCGGACCCCTTTAAGGAGAGCAGGCCTCAGTTGGTACCGAGGTGAGGGAAACCAACCTAAATGTGCCCAAACTCTTATTTAAGGCTCAGTCTTGCTCTGAGATCTGTTGGAGTGACATAAAGACAAGCCCCTCTGGCCTCAGGCCCCGCTCGGAGCTTTTCGTGGTGCTGTCCTGTTCCCATTCCTGAAACCCGACCTTGCTGAAAAACCCAATCCGCAGGAGAACCCTGCTGCAACCCAACCCTCGCCAGCACCTAAATGACGCTAAGCCCTCGCCCTAGTAGAGGCAGCACATCATGCTGGTGCTCTTGATGGGGAACTGCTTCGGGTTGGAGAGCTGAGGAGAAAGGGGAAGTAGGATTGTGCTCTTACTTAAGGGTTGGTTTTATTGGGCCCCGGCCAAGGCCCAGCTCCCACTTAGCGGCCCTCTGCCAATTCCTGGAGCCTCCTGCTCCGTCCTGCCATGGCTGGATCGGGGCTCAACCCTACAGCAAAGCTAGGGGCAAATCCATTCAGCAAAGGGTTAAGCAGCAGAGTTTTGTCAGTCCAGCAAAAAGGGCAGTTCAAAGCAGGAGAAGTCAACAGGCAGACACAAGGTCAAGAGCACAGCAGTAGCAGTCCAGCAAAAGGGCACTCCAAAAGCAGAGTCCAGGAGTTAGCAGCACGAGAGAGAAGCAAGGTACCAGGAGCTGAAATGAAGGTGTTGTTCCAGCAGCCAGCAGGGCTCAACCAAGAGCTTCTGAGCTGGAGCGGCACCTCAGAGGGCTAGGCAAGAAGTCCTCCTCATGAGGAGAGCTCTGCTCGCAAGAAGACCTTTACTCCTGAGTAGGCCATTTGCTGCGGTTCTTGAGCCGTGTGTGTGCTGGCTCCGAGGGGAGGCCTGTGCTTCCACCTTCTGGGGCCGAGCACGTTCTAGAGCTAGGCGGATGCTTGGCCTCCTCCTGTGACCCCAACGTCCAAGGGGGCGGTTCTTGAGGTCCCACCGCTGTCGACGGGCCTGGTGTAGCTTCCCCACCAGTGCCAGAGGTGCCTGGGGTCACACTCGGGCCTGGGGCGGGGGTCCCACGTGGTCTTTAGGCTCTCTAATGTGTCAGGGGTCTTTGTCTGAACAGTCATCCCAGCATGGGCCACGCATGATGTCTCGCGGTCCTCCTCCTCCTCTTCCTCGCTATTGCTGCCTCCTCTCCATCCTCCCTGAGCAAGTGAGCAGTGTGAGAGAAAGGAGAAGAAGCAGCAGCTCCCACGCGCCTCACCCTCTCTCTCAGGCGGTGTCAGTCCCCCCCGTGCGATGCGACACGCCGGGCCCAGCTGAAGGCCTTTCCGGCCCTCTGCTCCCTGCCCCTCCACGCCAGCCGAGCGAGGCCTCGTCGGGCAAATTCCCCAACTTGGTCACAGAATCCTAGAGTCACAGAAGAGTAGAGTCGGAAGGGGCCTACAAGGCCATCGAGTCCAACCCCCAGCTGAATGCAGGAATCCGAGTCAAAGCATCCCCGGCAGCTGCACCTTGGATGCCTCCAGAGTGGGAGAGCCCACCACTTCCCTAGGTCGTTGGTTCCATTGTCTTATTGCTCTAACAGTCAGGAAATTTTCCCTGATGTTTAGGTGGAATCTGGGTTCCCGTAACTTGAGCCCATTATTCCGTGTCCTGCAAACTGGGATGATGGAGAAGAGATCCTGGCCCTCCTCTGTGTGACAACCCTTCAAGTACTGGAAGAGTGCGATCATATCTCCCCTCAGTCTCCTCTTCTGAAGGCTAAACATGCCCAGTTCTTTCAGTCTCTCCTCATAGGGCCTTGTTTCCAGTCCCTTTATCATCCTGGTTGCCCTCCTCTGAACCCTCTCCAGTCTGTCTACGTCCTTCTTAAAGTGTGGTGCCCAGAACTGGTGCCCAGAACTCAAGATGAGGCCTAACCAGTGCCAAGTAAAGGGGAATTATCACTTCACGCGATTTGGAAGCTATACTTCTATGAATGCAGCCCAAAATAGCATTTGCCTTCTTTGCAGCCACATCGCATTGCTGGTCCTTGGACTGGGACGGACGGATCCTTTCCTCGTCACCGGCAGAGTGGTCTGCTCCACTCGGCGCTGCAAAAATCTCCACGTTCCCCTTTCTCTCACCTGCGCATTCCATTTCCCCTCCGCCTCCCACACCTGCACAGTCGTTGTCATCATCATCATCATCATCATCATCATCATCATCATCATCATCATGCGATTACTCATGACCGAGTAAGATTGTCTTCCAGTGTTGCAGGATAAAAAATTACAAAAAGGAAATTTTAAAAGGAGGAAGTTCTAAAGAAAAATTGTGTAGACTCTAGCGATGGGTCCGTAAGTGACTGTGGAGGCCAATTCTAGATCCACACAGCTTCCCACAGTGAGGACACAGGTTACCAGATAGAAGATGGTCCTGTAAAGGATTCATTTGACGTGCTTTTCGCTTAGCACGTTTCTCCCTTTCACCTTGCACTCGGGCTTCTTCAAAGTCCATGGAACCTTTGTGAAAGGCCAACTGCAGCCAGCCTATCGCATTGCCCTTTGCCTCTTGGACTCCTCCCCTACCAGAGCTAATTGGCTGATTGCGCCTGCATTCTCCTCTCCCCCCCCCCTCACCAGGCACCTGAACCGGGGTGGGGCGGGGCTTTCCTGACTCCCCAGCCCAGAAGCCTCTCACAGTAGCCCAGATCACAGCAAACAGCCCACTGGTAAAGCAAATGACCGGGCAAAGCTAGAGAGCCCCTGATACTGGATTGGTTGTTGAACCGTGGATTATCGTGTTGTCTGAACAAGCCATGGCTTGCTAACCACGAACAACCCATGAAGAGAACCCATGGTTTGTTGCTGGGTTGTGCACTGTGGGTTGTTCACCATGGTTTGTTATCTCAGCTGGGTTCAGGCGACACGACAACCCACATTTTGATGACAACCCACAGTTCAATGACAACCACACTCAAGTCTTGAGTGTGGGTTATCGTGTTGTCTGAACCCAGCCACCGGCTATGGCCTGATCCAGCAGGCCGGTTCATACGTCCTTCTAATCCCCCCGCGTCCTTGCTGCAGCCGGCCAGCCGGGTCCTTCTTCCTCTCCGCTCCTGTATGTCCAGGCTTTGTTTGGAAACAGTGGCTTGCGAGAGATCTGTGAGTTCCCTGACCCAACCGAAGAACGATGCAGGGTGGGTTTTTTTCCAAGGAAAATAAAGGAAGGGAGTGATCTCACCCTTTTGGGACGCGGTGTGTTCTGAGAAACCGTCCACAGGGGCTCGGCGTTGGCTACCGTGTCTTGCCTGCTGCTCATGCTCCCGCCACAAGAAACAAGAGAGAAAATAACTTCCAGACCTTGTCCTGGAGGCAGGAGAAAAATCGCCTCCCTGTTACCGAAAACCTACATCTTGGAAGCCTGGCTCATCCTGTTTCCTGGCTAAATGAATTTTCTCTGCGATGCGTCTTCAGTGAAGAGGGGATCAGGCTTTTGCCTCCCGGCCCGCTGGTACTCGCACGCTGGTACTCGCACGCTGGTACTCGCACGCAGCTCCTGTCGGATCTCTGTTTGTCACTTTGCCGTCCAGAATCTGCTCACTTTAGACAGGGCAGCGGAGGGCAACCTCCAGACGGCATACAAACTGGGGTGTCTTTTAGGCGCTTAAAAAATCCAGGGTCCAGGCCCCTTGGCACAGATCTACATATAATCCGCATATGCCAATTTATATCTATAGTTGCAAGTTTAGAAATGCCCACTAGGATTTCTTTAAATTTCCCAGGAGGCAAAAGCAGCCAATGAATTTCTCATCCAAATCATCTCAAAGAAAATAGATGCTTCGATTAATTGGCACCCGGACCCGGTCAGCCCAAATCAATAGAAAAGGGTTTTCTTTTTCTAAGCTTGATTGCCATATGGGGAGACATTTTTGGGGGGTGGGTGGGATTTCAGCATGTGTTGGGAAGGAGAAAGTTAACCCATTGAAAGTGATGGCAAGTGAGGGGCGATTTAAGCACGCACGCAAGCTCTTCCTTCAAGGAGTGTCCCTGCAAAGCCCCCCCCCCTTTTTGGGACTTAAAAAAAAAAAAAGATGCCATAAGAAAATATTCATTGTTTGTTTTGAGTTGCCCTCACTAGCTGTCACTTGCCCTCCGCTGAAAGGAAGGATGCTTGTTTTGTGCATGTGGCAGCGCTACCATTTTTTTTGGGAGTGGGGTGGGAACGGCGATGTTGTTTCACCTCAGCCTTAAATAACAAGCCGTTCATGCTGAAAAAGCTCACTGTGACATAAAAACACTTGCCATCTTTTAAAAAGCCATAAGCGAGCGGCATCTTAAAATTTTAAAAGAGTAACTACCACCACTGGAAAGACTCCATTTTCCCTTTCCGGAATCAGGAACTGAAGTAGTAGTAGTAGGCGTAGTAGACCAAGGGTGGGGAACTTCTGGGCTGTGGGCCAGATCCAGCCGTCCAAGGTTTGGCCGTGCCTCTTTCCCCTGGCCCCGCCCACTTCCCCACCCACCCCAACCACCAATCGTTGCACGGCATCCTGGCTTTGGCGCATTCTCTCCCCTGCCCCACATTCTTAAAGGTTGAAATGCCGCTCCTATGGCAAAGTTACTGGCAGGAAGAGCTTTAAGCCAGTGTTCTCCAACCTTGGCTCCCCAGATGTTTTTGGCCTACAACTCCCATCATGCCCCAGCCAGCTACGCTGGCTGGGGCATGCTGGAGTTGTAGGCCAAAAACATCTGGGGAGCCAAGGTTGGAGAACACTGCTTTAAGCTAAAAGAGGCAGGTCTTTCTTGTATTTTTGGCCCCACCCATTTCGGCTTTGACCCCGCCCCCTTTGCCTCCAGCCCCGCCCTCCACTGGAACATGGTGCTGGCGCCCCCCCCCCCAGCTTCTCCAAAATGGAATGCATCCCTTGGGCTGAAAGAGGCTCAACACCCCTGGAGGAGACCCTCGTGGACTTTCCCTTGCCCAGAGAAGTTCAGACCGTCTCGATCCAGCCTTCTGTGCAGACAGAGGGTCGCCAACTGTTTTCACAGTGCCGGCTCCTGTTCCTTCATCATCAGCACGACGCACAGAAATTTATCAGGGGAAGCTTCACACACACACACACACACACACACACGCCTCTTAATCTGCTACATTTCTGCCAAAGTTCCTTTTTAAGCAAGAGTGGGGCTAGGTACTGAAAAGATCCAGGGCTTGGGGCCCAGAGGACAAATATATATATGCACAAATTTGCATATGCTAATTTACAGATGCTCTAAAGTCTCTCTCTGTGTGTGTGTCTTCAAAGGACCCTGTCTCCTGAGGGCACCCCATTTGTAAAAAGGGATATGCGGACAGGGGAGAGGAGGGTGTTTGATTTCAGGAAAAAACCTCAGGCAGAAAGATTCAAGGGGAGGCAGCAGGAGGGGAAGCCCATGTGGGCAAAAAGCCGGCTAATCCAGGGGGATCTGATGCCACAGAGATCCTCAGGGCCCCTGTGCCTTTCTTTCAGCAAGTGCCCCTGGACTGGACAGCAGGGTGGTGGGGCAGAGGGCCTCCCGAAGATTCAGGGCTCCCAATGAAAGATTCGGGGCTCCAGCCCTAGGGGGCCTCCCCCTAACAACGCCTCTGTGGTAAAGAGAACTTGGCAACACAGAGGGCTAAGCGGCCTCCTCCTGTGCATGCATCCTCCTGTCTCTGTTAGGGGAGTTTGAACAGAACACAGCCACAACCACCGTTTTAGTTTTACAAGCCATCTGACCTTTAAGATTTGGGGAGGGGGGGGTGTTCTTCCCCCGCTGAACAATCAATTAACACCTCACTTGGACAGCAAAAAGCTCCTCTTTCCACATGGCCTCGTTTTTATTGGCATCGGGTTGGACATTTCCAGATTTTAAAGTCCTTATTTTATTTTATTTTTAATGCTGGGCTTTGGGGTTGGCCGGTCGGTTCGTATGGATGCTTCTTCCCATTGGTGATGATCTGACAAGAGGCTCTTGTGCGTTCTTGCCACTTTGTTCCCCTCCCCGTCTTTGACAACAAACCACTATTTAAGACGGATATATATATATATATATATATATATAATACACACACTTCTTGTGAAGTGACGTGCCTGTTGGCAAAGCCAGGTAGGAAGCCATTTCGTCAAACATGCACAGTTGATCTTATGGAATACAAGACAGAGCACAGAGACCGAGTTTTCTGTCCCACTCGCCGAAACAGCCGGTAACTTTAATACAAAGCAATGGACCGAATATTATTATCTGCTACTGAGATTGCCCATGGAATGGCGTGGGAGATGTTTGAAATTGGCCGCATAAACCAGGCTTCCAATCAGAAGCCAGGAATTTCCAACATGCAAATAGGGGTGAGGGCAGAAAGAGAGGATTGGTGTGCATGCTCCTGATGTCATAGTAGCTCCTTGACTCTACACAGACAAAGGTCGTTGCCTCGTCGCTGTTCTTATTTATTTCATATTTATTTATTTATTTATTTTATTTTATACCCCGCCTTTTTTCCTGCAAGGAACCCAAGGCGGCTTACATAATCCTCCTCCTCCTCTCCATTTTATCCTCACAACAACCCTGTGAGGTGGGTTAGGCTGAGAGTCAGTGACTGGCCCAAAGTCACCCAGTTCTTGTAGCTTTTTAGGGGCTGTTTTCCAGGTGAAAGTTTAAAGTTCCCAAAACTCAGTGTATTATTAATTACTACTACATTTTTATTTTTAAAAATCCGGCCCTTCACCCAAGATGTATTCATTTATTATATTCATATCCTGCCTTTTTTCCTGCAAGGAATGTAAGGTGGCTTACCTAATCCTCCTCCTCTCCATTTTATCCTCACAACAACCTTGTGAGGTAGGTTATGATGAGAGTCAGGGACTGGCCCAAAGTCACCCAGTGAGCTTCACGGCCAAGTGGAGACTAGAACCCGGATCTCCCGAGTCCCAGTCCAAAACTCCAACCTCTGCGCCACACTGGGTTGTCATTGAACTGTGGGTTATCATGTTGTCTGAACCCAGCCGAGATAACAAACCATGGTTTGTTAACCACGAGCTACCCATGGTTTGTGGTTGGGTCGTGAGCGTTGTTCACCATGGTTTGTGATCTTGGCTGGGTTCAGACAACACGATAACCCACAGTTCAACAGCAACCCACACTCAATCCACACTCAACCCTTGAGTGTGGCTCATGTTGTCTGAACCTAGTCTCTCTCTCTCTCTTTATTATACATAGAGTTGGAAGGGAACTCTGAGATCATCTGGTCTGCCCTCCAGCTCGGTGTGAGATGCCCGCCCAGCCTCTGCTGAAATACTTCCAGCGGAAGACGCCCACCACTTCCTGAGGCAGCCTGTTCCCTTGCTGAACAGCTCGCACGGTTAGGAAGTTTCTCCCTAAAGTTACGCCAGAATCTGCTTTCCTGCCATTTCCACCCGTTGGTTCTAGCCCTGCCCTCGGGAGCAACAGAGAACAGACAGACCCGCTCCGTCTTCTGCATGGAAGAGGCCGGTGGGCTCCAATTCAGTGGGGCTGTGTATCCACTCTGGATTTCAGTCTGACCGTTAAAGGAGTTATCCATCGCCCAGGGTGGCCGGTTGCCGGCCAGATGGGCGATTAATAAATGTAAATTAAAAAATAATTTAAAAAAATGGTGCTGAACCCTAGTGGCAAAATAGGTTCAGAACCACAGAGAGCTCCTTAAAAGTTCAGGTTGCAATCTGGAGTGGATGCACAGCCCTGCTGAATTGGAGCCACCACCAATTCAGCGGTCTTCCAAGCCTCCACTTGGAAGACCGCTATCATGTCTGCCCTTCATCTTTGCTTCTCCAGGCTAAAGAAGTGTCTTTTTTTGTCCTTTGTAGGTCTTTTGTAAAGCGAGGGGGGTCTTAATTACCCATTCGAGACCAAGCCACCCCAAAATACTTTTGCACTGCAACAGGGGTTCTAGTCCCCGCTCAGCCATGAAACTCACTGGGTGACTTTGGGCCAGTCACTGACTCTCAGCCTAACCTACCTCACAGGGTTGTTGTGAGGATAAAATGGAGAGGAGCAGGAGGATTATGTAAGCCGCCTTGGGTTCCTTGAAGGAAAAAAGGCGGGGTATAAATATAATAAATAAATAAATAAATCGATTTCCCCCCTCGCTACAATGAGGCCTGCAGCTAAACTCAGAGAGAACAGGGAGGCTTGGGGGGGTGGGGTGGCAGATGATGTCAGAGACCCTGCTGGTCAAAAAGTCCCGGAGTTTCGATCCTGCAAGCCCCAGCTCCACTGCGCCACCGTGCAACGGGCTGCTGCAACCAAAGACACTTCCCAGAGCACAGTTTGGGAACCAGCGATGGTTCTGCCAAGTGCGTGGGTGCAGCTTTGCAGGCTTTCCATAAAGAGAATGAAATGACAGCTCCCTGCCCCAGACAGCTTACAATCTAAATTTCGCCGACTAAGGCAAGGGGGAGAGAGTGATGGGAATTCGGGAGGGACATGAGTAAACGAGGACAAAGTGAGCAGGCCAAAGATTTTACAGGACACGGAAACAAAGCACCCCGGCGTTCTCCAGAGGTTTGGGATTCAGCTCCTATCATCCCCAGCCAGCATTGAGCAGGGATGATAAGAGTTGTAGTCAGGAGGGGCTGCCCGCTCCTGTTTTACAGGGTGGTGGGGAGGGTTAGTATTTGTTTTGTCTTTTTGAGGAGGATATGAAGGAAATCCTTCCATAAATAAAAGTAAACCATTTTAATTCTGGAGGGTTCCCCCCCCACCCCACCCCGTGAAAAAAAATATCGCAGCCCAATCAGCGCTATAAGCAGTTCTCCTGGTTATGTTCTCATACTGTTTATTTTTCTAACGTAATTTTTCTCTCGCTCTCCCACCCCCCCTCGCCCCCACCTGGACCAGTAGCCAGAAGTGACGTGTCCAGCATCCGAGAGAGGATAAAAACGTCAGAGGATGGAATGCAACTTCATAAATAGCAAAACCGCAAACCCTCCACGGGGGGAGTGGAGGCGAACCTTTCATGTTAACCAACTCTCTGGCTTAGAGAGAGAGAGAGAGAGAGCTTAAAAAGGTACGCGGCCACCCATACATTCTCAAGTTTGGAGAATGACTGCCGTCCGGGGCTTGATATTTCTGCTGAGCGTCTGTCCCTATGCATCATGTCAGATGCCCGGTGGAAGAGGTAAGTTAGATCACCTTTTGCCCTCTCGTTTCTTCTTAAGGAGCGCTTAATTCTATTAACTTTATTTCATTTTATTCATTTCGTTTCTATACCGCCCGATTGCCGGTTCACAAAAAAAAAAAGTGGGAAACCAAATTTTGCACATGGATTCAAAATCATCCGCCGTGGAGGGAAGGCGACTATGGATTTGTCCTCTTCTGGGTTTTTTCTCCCCCCCTCTCCCCCCCATCTATTAAATTTTGGATGAAATGGTTGCTAAAAGCGGCCGCTTTCATAGATGTGCTTGATGCGTGCAAGGAAACGTTTTAAAAGAAGCGCACTGTGCATTCTGGAGGGGATGTCAAGTGCTCTCAATTGTCTTTTGTTTTTATTTATTTTGCTTTTTGTTTTATTTTATTCCGTTTCCAGCAAGCACAATATATCAAGCGGGATGGTATGTTTTATTTTGTTACCACCGACGGTCACACAAGAAATTATGTACGGCTGCCTGCTATACATATCCTTCAGCCTTCATCCAACCAGGGGTGCCCTCCAGATGTTTTGGACAACAACTCCCAGCATTCCTGACCATTGGCCACGCTGGCTGGGACTCATGGGAGTCGGAGTTCAAAGTATGTCATGAACCTTGAATTGGGAAAAGGTATTTCATAGATTTCATAGATTTGGAAGGAGCCTACAAGGCTATCGAGTCCAACCCCCTGCTCAATGCAGGAAACTAGTGGAGGGGTCTCCCCATCCAAGTAATAACCAGGCCTGACCCAGCTTAGCTTTTCACGCTCTCAGACAAGCTGAGCCGGCATGAGCCGGAGGTGTCATTAAACTTATGGAGCTCACTGACTGGGCTCTGACAACACGATAATCCTCAACCTAGACTCAGGGGTTGAGTGTGGGTTCTTGTTGAACTGTGGGTTGTTGTGGAAATGTGGGTTATCGTGCCGACTGAAGCCAGCTGTGCTAACAAGCCATGGCTTGTTAACCACAAACAACCCATGAAGAGAAGAGAACCCACAGTTTGTTGTTGGCTTGTGGACTGTGGGTTGTTCACCCTGGTTTGTTATCTTGGCTGGGTTCAAGCAACACGATAACCCACATTTCAACAAGAACTCACAGTCCAACGGCAACCCACACTCAACCCATACTCATATTGAGAAGAAGGCTTAGCTGAACCCACCTCCCTGAAGTGCTAGCTTTCTGCACGCGGGGGTTTGGTTCACAGAGAACATTCCGAGAGGGATACCTGTCTGCCTGCAAGCTACAGTGATGCTTTACCCTTTGATTTCCTCCTCAAGCATATGACTTAGTAGAAATGAGGCGGTTGGATTAGAGACAGTCCCGACTTCCAATTGCAAATAGGGAACAGCAGACCTGAGGGTGGGAAGCAGGAACATTTTTTTAAATTATTATTTAAGGCATATCCCCAAGGGAAAAAAAATATAGACATTCATCAGCTGGGCAGGCGGGTGGGAGAGGATGCCAGGAAACAGGAGCTGAAACACATTTTGGGCATATGCTCTTAGGAAGAAAGGCATGTTATATGAAATTTGCCTTCCAAGGAGAGTTTGAGAGTCTTTTATTGATTTATCTACGAGCATTTATAAACCCCTGACATGACATCTGAATGAGGCAAAGAGGGGTGCGTTTTTCACTTTCAGATCCTCCCCAGGGGGGAGGGGGAAGCCATGACCTAGCAAGACTTGAATTTGATTTATAACAGGAGCAGACTTGCAAAATGAAGTTCCGGACGATTTACCTTGTTGGAGGGGTGGATAAAAGGAGCCGAGAGGGAAGGGCTTGTATACCGTAATTGCAGACATGCAAGCACCAGTTAACCCCCAAATTATAGCCACGCACAACATACCGCAAGAGACCTTGAGGTTGTACAGGTTGCAATGTTTAGGGCAGCTTTTCTGATGCCATTGGCCATGCTGGCTGGGAATGATGGGAATTGCAGTCCAACACATCTGGAAGGCACCAGAGGTGTTTTTTTTTTTAAAAAAAGGAAAAATAAATAAGCAAATAAGAGAGGGCATCATAAGAGGTTTATAAAGTGATGCATGGTGTGAAGACGGTAGATAGATTTCCCCTCTCCCCTAATGCTGGAGCTCCGGATCTCCCCTTTAAATTGATTGGCAGCCGTTCCAGGACAGGCCAAAGGAAGTTTCACTTCACACGGCACATTTTCTTTTCTTTATTGTATTCAAAGCCTTTCTTATCCCAGGCCCCTCAGCCCAAAAAAGGCTCCCGGAGCCTGCAATCAAGTACATGCAATCAAGTAAAAAGAAGATCGCCCCTGTCCCCGCAGGCTCGCCATCTAAAAAAGACATGACACGCAAGGAAAAAAGGGGTGGGGAGGGTAGAGGAAAAGTGGCCGTTCAGCAGGGCTGGTGGAATGGCAGCCACTTATGGCAGTCACCAACAAGGTCAGATGGCTTTAAAAGGGGGATTAGAGGAGGAAGTCTATCAAAATGGGTAGTCATCAAGATGGGTCGATAGGACCTCCATATTCGGGGCCCAAATCCAGCCTTCTAGCTTTTACTCAGACAACCACAGCCCTTTCCCCTCTCCACTGATCCTTTTTGTGTAGTTTGCCCCCCCCCCCCCATCCTAAAAGGCTGAAATGCCTCTGGAAGGCTGAGTTACTGGCAGGAAGAGCTTAAAGTTAAAATATCCTGGTATTTTTGGCCACGCCCCCTTTGCCTTTGGCCCCGCCCACCACCGGAATGCGGGCCCCGAGAGCTTCTCTGAAATGGAATGCGGCCCTCGGGCCAAAAGAGGTTTAATACTTCTGATCCGGCCTGACGAAGAGAGCTGTGCAGCTCAAAAAGCCTGCACATTGCCCGGTGCAATTTAGCTTGCTCCTAACCAAGGTATTGCCCAACTAGTTCCCGTTGATTAAAGGCCATAATCCTATGTGTGTTTGGACAGAAAAAGTCCAACAACTCCCAGAATTCCCCAGACTGCCATGCTGGCTGGGGAATACAGACAGGACTGCACCCTAAAAGGGCAGGCCTGTGGGTAGATTAATCAACTAGGGACTAAAATTGATTTTGCGACAGGGGCAGTTTTAACTGCTATGGGCAGCCTTTTATTCGGCAGTGGTTTAACTCTGGGGCACAGAGTGTTATATTTCCCCTTCCTAATGCGGGTTCTGGTACACTCCAGAACAGAAGAAGATGAGCAATGGTTTCTCTTGTGAACGTTCAGATATACCTTCAGCACTGTGTCTTAAAATCGTAGTTTCTCTCGAATTTCTCAAAGAGGCACCTACGCCGAGGGGAGGCCGGTGACGCCTATTTCAGTGGGGCTCCTTATCCACTGCAGGCTTTGCAGGTTTTATTTGGGGCTTCATAGGAGTTATCCGTGGTGCTGAACTCCAGCCCCAAAATAGGTTCACCACCACGGAGCACCAGGGATAGCTCCCGTAAAGCTCCAAGTAAAACCTGCAATGGATAAGGAGCCCCACCTAAATAGGTATCACCAGCCGGTCAGGGATGGGGACTCGGACTCAAGGACTCGACTCGTGAGTTGGACTGAGTCTCTCCTCTGACTCGACTCGGACTCGAGTCCCAATATTTTTAATGGGACTCGAGACTCGACTCGGGACGCGAGACCAAGGACTCTTCAACATCCCTGGGCTGTGCCAGAAGGAGTGGAGAGGAGCGTGATCGCCGGCGAAGAGCACATGGAAGCGAGGCGTGCCGCTGCTCGGCCACTATGGACGGCTACTAGGAGTGCAGCCCCAACAGTGTGTCAAGATTTATTTTGATCGATGTCTTGCGTACTTGGGAGAGGCAGAAGAAGGACCTGAGATTACTCTGTGTGGCTGCTCTGAGTGTGTTTCTGGTTCCAGCAAGTTCATCACCAGTGGAGCGGGTGTTCAGTGAGGGTGGAATTGTGATGAGATCTCACCGTTCCAGAATGGGGGCCAAACATTTAGAAAAAATCATGTTCCTCAAATGCAACATGGATAAATTTTAGGAAGTACAGCAAGTTTATTTTCTAAAATCATTTTTCTAAAATGCAACCTTTCAGACATTTTGGGTTTGGCTGCCTCCGCCTGCCTGTCTGGGGTTCCCAGCCTCCTCTGCCTGCCTGGTCTCTTCTTGACCAGTTCAACAGTTTGAATTGTCCAAGACAAAGGCCTCTGCCTGCCTGCTTTGGGGTTCCCTGCCTCCTCTGCCTGCCTGGTTATTTTGGGTTTTTCTGCCTGGTCTGTTCTTGCCAAAATCAGTTGCAGAGTTTTGAAATAAAAAGGCACATTTGTGTCTAGAATTTATTTAAGCCACACATCTGAAGTAGCCTTATTTTGTTGGGGAAAAAACCCCATTGATTTTAATAGGGACTCGTGGAGTCAGCTTTGGGAGTGACTCGTGACTCGTGAGTCACCATTTTGGACCAAGGACTCGGGCTTGAGACTCGGGTCCAAAGACTCGTGACTCGACTCGTGACTCGAGATCAAGGACTCTTCAACATCCCTGGATCCGTTCATCGGTTTTAAAGACTGAACAACTAGTAGCTATTTCTAGTGTCCGACCCAGTGTGGCGTTTCTGTCCCGTTCTTCAGCAAAGCAGTGTGATCAGATGCTTTTCTTTTTTTATTTTATACATTTGATTAATTTTTCAAATATATAGACAAAACAACAAGAAAAAAAGGAAAAGGAAAATTGCATCAAGTTTAAGTTGAGTTCTTGACAGAGGGTAATATATTTAGCACATTCACCGGCCACCCGCCACCACCTTTACTTTATGGGCAAAAATAATATGGGTAGAATTGTTTGGCGGCTTGGAGATTTTCTCGATGGATCTCTGTAATAACACATTCTGATGTTTTTCTCGTTGCAGGAGGAGACCTTTCGCCCCAGATGTTGTCGGAGATGAGGGAGACGAACCAGGTGCTGAGAGAAATCACGGAACTGCTGAGGCAGCAGGTAAAAGAGACAGCGCGCGTGGATCGCTTCCTTGCAAAGGCCTGCATTGATTCTTCTCTCAAATTAAAAGCCAAATCTCCCAAACCACCCAGAACTCTGCAACACAGAAAACAATTCTTTCCCTCCCCCCTTTCACAATGCCCTGCCAGCTGAATTAATTATCGTTTGGCGATATTCTGAATCTTTTTGTTGTTGTTGTTGTTAAAAGTCAGCACTCCATAAACGTCGGATAATTATTTTCGTTCGGAAGTTCACCAAGGCTCTTCTGGTGGTGTTCTGAGGATAGCTCTGTAGAGCCTCTCCATCCAGAGGCAGTGTACCTTGGAATAATAGAGGCTGGACCTGTAACTCAGTGGGAGAGCGCCTGCGGAAGGTCCCAGGTTCGATCTCTGGCATCTCCAGGTAGGGCTGTGGAAGCCCCTTGTCTGAAACCCCGGAGAGCCGTTGCTGCCAGTCAGTGGCGGTAATTCTGGGCTGGATGGATCCAGGGCCTGACTCAGTATAAGGCAGCTTCGCTTGCGATGTCCCTAAGTGGTACAGTCCTGCCACTACTTTACCACCCCAGTAAGAACTAGGACTTAGTTTTGGGGAAGTGGTCAGGGGTTGCGCTAGGTACCTAAAAGATCCATCGGACAAAACATTGCACAAATTGGCCTATGCTAGTTTACCTATGCCAATATATAATTTAAATTTTTATAGAAGACAAGCTAATATATGTGCATTATATTAGCTCTTGCCTGCAATGACCTGCAATGGCCCGGGGCACAAGTGCAATAGCCCAGTAGCCATTGGCTGGGCAGGTCTCTGCAGAGTCCGGCACCCTCCGAGAAAGCCAGCGGTGCTCTTAGGCAATTTTCAACTTAATGAAAATGATGAGCAGAGAGCAGACCGTGGAAGGAAAAGTGGCAGTCTCCCCTCTCATTTTAAAGGCTGGTGCCTTCGTGCTACACTCCCTATTAGTCTGCTAACTAGGGAGAGCATGCTAAGATATCCTAGTAACTGCAAGGATATTGAGTTCAAAGGAAAGAAGCAGGCTTGTATTAATACAGATGAATGCAATTGGGGCAGCTCGAAAGGTCGGTGGTCCAGCTCAAAAGATCTGGGGGCCCATGCCCAGGTTGGCCACCCCCAAACTCCGCCTATGGAAGTGGTGTACCTCAGTGGGAGAGCACCTTTACTTAGAACCATGAGGGCTAGAATCTTACTTTGGTTCAGGGAAAGGGTGTAGCTCAGTGGTGAAGCACTCGCTTTGCATGCAGAAGGTCCCAGGTTCAATCCCGGGCAGCATCTCCAGTTAGGGGCAGCTGGGAAATACACCCGTCTGAAACTTTGGAGAGCCGCTGCCAGTCAGCGTTGGCAATTCTGGGCTAGATGGACCAAAGGCCTGAGTCAGTATAAAGCAGCTTCCGATGTTCTGATGATTGACTTGCTTTGGGGGCTTCCCAGAGGCACGACGCATAGCGTTGGCCCGGTCCGGCGGAGCTGCCCTTGCGTTCTCATGGCTTTAGCAGTGTCTGGGGGTCATTTGGGCACTCCGCAGTGGCGGTTCCATTCCCGGACCTGCTCCAGTCTGCTTTGTCCAGCTGCCTCTTGTGTGACACCATGTTCCAGCCTGCCTTTCCTCCCACCCCCGGTTGCTGCTTCTGTCTGCCAGCTAAACTGGAAAAGCAGACTTGACTGACCCTCTGTGCCAGGACAAACTGTGTGGAGGGAGCATGGCGGTGGTGGCGGCGGGGGGGAAGAGTCGTTTTTCATGCATTCTTCCCTGTTTGCCTGAGGTGAAGTCAGACCTTCCGCTGCCCCATATCCCGGGCTGCTGGATCGCCTCGGCTTGCGAGCCCCCCCCCCCGGTGGAGGGCTTTGGCTGGCCGCTGCTGGAGGCAGAACACTGGGTTAGAAAGACTGTTGGTCTCCCTGAGCAGGGGAATCTCTTTCCTTCCATTTAAGAAAGATCAGACAAAATTCGCAGCGGCCCGGGAAGCTTTCCTGAACAGGCTGTCCTCTAAATGTGTTGTGCTACAAATCCCACCATCCCCAGCCAACAATTATATAAATAAAAATTCCTCCACCCCATTCCCTTCCAACCGTGTTCCCTTTCTCCCCCAGTCCCTGGCCCCTTTTAAAATCGTGTGTGTGTTTTTAAAAACAAACAAACATCTCTCTTAAATTAAAGCATTTTGCTTGGAGGCCAGAAGGTGCTGCTGATTTCTTTTGAAATGTACAAACTTTTCCGTCCCCCAGAAATATGATTTTGGCAGGGGAAGCAAAGTCACCACTCCCTGTAGATCTGTTCTGCCCAGGTTTATAGCAAAGTCTGGATTAGATTAAAGGTCTAAAACACACACACACACACACACCACTGGCAATTGTTAAAAATGTGCACTGGAAAGTGATGGTAACTCTCCGGCTTTCTGTCGGATAAGCTGACTGCCTCACGGGGGACCTTCTTGCTCCCGCTGGCTGGACTAACTCCCTCCAGCATGGCCGAATCCAGCCACGCACGTAGCCCGAAGTGGTGCGAATGTATCTACACTGCGAAACTCAAACCGATTTAATGGTTATCCCCTCTCCGTGGTCTCCCGGGCTTTTATGCCGGGAGACCACAGAGAAATCTCCCCACCACATTCTAAAACAGTGTTCTAAAAGGTTGAAATTCCTCTCCTATGACTTAGTTCCTGGCAGTAAGCTAAAATAGGATGGTATTTCTAGGATTTTGGCCATGCCTCTCTCGCCTTTGGCTCCGCCCACCACTGGACTGTGGCCCCCGAGAGCCTCTCCCAAATGGAATGCGGCCCTCGGACTGGATGAAGTTCAACACCCCTGTTCTAGAACTACAGTCCCTTCCCAATGGCTCCCATGATAATAGTTAAAAATGGAAACTCCTTCTTTAGAGGCAATATAACCCCAATTACCAGATATCGGTGGGGCAAGCTACAGGGGATCGGTTTCTCCACCATGCCTTGCTTGTGAGCTTCTGGTGGGGGGTTTGGAAAGGCATTTTGCTGTCCGCTGTTGGTAATTGTTGGACCTTTGGTCCGATCCAGCAGGGTTCTTCTTATGGAGGTCTATCACGTTAGCCAAAATGGAGCCTCCAGGCGCAGTCTACCTTGGCCTGCTCAGCCTTGCAGTCACCAGGGGCTAGAAACTTGCCTTCATGTTGCCGTTGCGATTTTTCCAGATCAAGGAAATCACCTTCCTGAAGAACACCGTGATGGAATGTGACGCGTGTGGTAAGTCCGTCGACAGGATGCACTTTATAAACTGCGGGTGGGCAAAAGAGCAGGGGGCATTTTCACTCAGCCCTCTGTGCGACTGATGCAGACTTGTATGCCGCCCGCCCCCCGATCCATCCAGATGCAAATTCCACAATCCGGTGGGCAGTTCTCTTGCGCAAACAGACCCCATCAAACTGAATGGGGAGTCGTGAAAAAGCAGTAGCGCAGTCCCCATTCATTCCACGGGGACTGGCACTGGTCAAATTCCCTCTGGGATGTGTCCTGTGTTAATTAGTTTGAATTCCACCTTCGGAACTCGATTATACTACTCGAGGCCAAAATGCTGTCCTCCACTCCAGTGTTCTCCAACCTTGGGTCCCCAGATGTTTTTGGCCTACAACTCCCAGCATGCCCCAGCCAGCTACGCTGGCTGGGGCATGCTGGGAGTTGCAGGCCAAAAACATCTGGGGACCCCAAGGTTGGAGAACACTGCTCCACCCAACCCAGGCATACGACTCATTGCATCCTCTTTTCTCCACCCCACCCCAGTCCATTTTCTTGGACAAGGTAAAAAATTAAATACACTGACGAGAATCCACACGCCTCAGAGGGATGACGACCCTGTGGACATGGCAAGGGGCGTTCTCTCCTACGGCCAGCCTGCCAGGGTAGAGGGGGAGATGCGGGATCTATTTTTTTGTGACCCGATTTTGTCCTACCTCCCAGGTGCATCCAGCCAGCCGTAACAGGACGGAGTTGCCGCCTGATCACACCACCCAGGGCGTAGCCCATAATCGCCCAGCAATGCATAACTAGGAGTGCACGGCTGTTTCTGGCTGGCTGCAGCTGAAACTCAAGTCAAGCTCGTCTTTCTCAAGCTTTGTAATGCAGCCCCCGCACCTTTCAAATGAATCTACCTCAGTTGACCCGCAACACACACACACACACACACACACACACACACAAGTCCTGCTCTAACATACATAGGAATCTGTGCACATACATATCCTAGATGGATAGCTGTGTTAGACTGTCGCAGCAATGAAGAGCCTTGTGACGCATGAAAGCTAACATTTATTGTTAGCAGTGCTTTTTTTCTGGAGAAAAAGGTACCGGAACTCTTGGATTACATTTCCTCGGGAGTAGATGGCGATTAAATTGTAATGCAATTAATAGAAGAAAAGGTGCTGGAACTCAGTTCCGGTGAGTTCCACCAGAAAAAAAGCCCTGATTGTTAGTCTTTAAAGTGCCACAAGATGCATTAATCTGTGAGTCTTTAAAGTGCCACAGGATGCTTTAAAGTGCCATGAGATGCTTTAGCGTGCCACAAGGCTCATTAAGCGTTTAGTTTTTAAAGTGCTATGGGATGCGCTAGTGTCATGAGATGCTTAAGGTGCCACATGAGTTGCTTTAAAGTGTCACAAGAAAGTTTAAAGTGCCACAAGACTAATTAATCCGTTCACCTTCAAAGTGCCACAAGATGCTTTAAAGTGCCATGAGATGCTTTAAAGTGCCACGTGATGCTTTAAGGTCACCTCCTTGGGTGATGATGACACACAGCCATCATGATTACAATGGTGAGCCGATTAACATCAGTTGTGTGATTTGAAAAACGACAACGCCCTTGCCCTTATTCAAACTGCAGGAAATTGGGTTGAGTCAGTAATTTAACATAGGTATTTGTCTTTGAAATTCTTTTTTCCTTGGAGAATGGCTACCTTGAGGTCGTCTTGAGGCCACTCTGAACAATGGAAGCCACAGAAGGTTAGCAGATGTTTTCAGGGAGGTGCCCCCCCCCCCCAGCACAGGGAAAGCAAGCAGGAGCGCATTGGCGACAGGCGACAGAACAGAAATCGCGCAAGGAGAAAAGTTGATGAAAAGGCTCAGATCCCGCAGAGGAAGAAATTGAGCCAGCCAACTTTCTCTTTTCCTTTCTCTCTCTCTTTTCCAGGGATGGGCACAGGCGCGACCGGCCCTGGGATCAGCATGACACCTCTGAACCGGTGCTACCCCAATCCTTGCTTCCCCGGGGTCACCTGTATGGACTCCCCGACCGGCTTCCGCTGTGGGGCCTGCCCTCTGGGCTACACTGGCAACGGGACCCACTGCACCGATATTAACGAGGTCAGGCCTCCCTCTCTCTGGGGCCCGTGACGGCCCCTGCATGTGGCTAAGTTGCCAATGCGCTCCTTCTGTAATGATAAAAGAGGATATATGTGCGTCTGTCTGTCTGTCTGTCTGTCTGTCTGTCCGTCCGTCCGTCAGCACCGCAGCGCCAAGACCTTGGAACCTAGACTCATAAAACTTGGAATGCATACTAAGGGGACACGAGGGGTGTACACCTTGGGGTTATTTTGTTTTTTTAAATGCATTAATTCGTTTCAATTAATTTAAATGTGTCCATGTGGTCAAAGCCTGCAGTAACATCTTCAGTCACTAGGTGGTAGACGTCCCTAACCAGCACAGAGCTTTGCATTCTATACACAGCTACACCTGTGGCATCCGTTCTCGGTAACATTTCTCACCAAGTGGGCAGCAACGCACGCTATACCCTAGCCAGGCTGAACTGGGTGCCTTGCATTTTAATGCAATTTTGCTGAATATACAAGTTTTTAAAACAATATATTTGTAGTGTGTGTGTGTGTGTGTGTGTGTGTGTGTGTTTACTAATATACACATCTCCACTGCAGCATTCAGAGATACGCGAATTTCAAAGGGGAACTGAGTTTCAGTTCATGTATGGTTTTGAAGTTGCAAAATTTGGTGATTAAAAGGCGAACCGAATGCATCTCTCCCCCACTTACCTAAGTGAGACTTCTTTTTTCAGTGTACAGCAAATCCGTGCTTCCCCAGAGTCCAGTGCGTCAACACCGCTCCCGGTTTCCGCTGCGACTCCTGCCCTCCTGGCTACACCGGTCCAGTCCTCGAAGGAGTCGGCTTGTCATTTGCCAGGACTCGCAAGCAGGTGAGTCCCAGAAGGGCGGGGCCCTCTTCTGATAGGGGTGGTAAGCATAACGTTGACCTCATTGCTTTTGCTTGGGGTGGGGGAGAGATACCCCTCCTCATGTATATGATAGCGCTCATTACAAAAGAGATGAGCGGAACACTCGCTTTCTTAATAAATAAATAAATAAATAAATAAAAATAAGGATAAAGGAAAACTTTTATAAATTGATTTGGAGATGGTATTTAACTCCAGTAAGATTAAACCGAATAGACAAGAATTGCTCCGCATTGTGTTGGAGAGGATGTCAGGAAATAGGTACATATGCCCATATGTGGTGGAGTTGTAAAAACGTACTAGAATTTTGGCAAAAGGTTTTTTTGGAAATCTCGAAAATTATTGGTATGAATTTGGAGCTTTGTCCAAAATTAGCACTGTTATCAATAACGGAGAAAGTTACGTGTTCTCAAAATATGAAGAAATTAATTGTAAATTTGTTAACGGTGGGCAGGTTAGTGATTGCGAGGAAATGGAAGGTTCAGCATGAATTTCTAATTACTGACTGGTATAAGGAGATATGGGATATTTATTTATTTTATTTATTTATTATATTTATACCCCGCCTTTTTTCCTGCAAGGAACCCAAGGCGGCTTACATAATCCTCCTCCGCCTGCTCTCCATTTTATCCTCACAACAACCCTGTGAGGTAGGTTAGGCTGAGAAGCAGTGACTGGCCCAAAGTCACCCAGTGAGTTTCATGGCCGAGTGGGGACTGGAACCCGGATCTCCCGAGTCCCAGTCCAACACTCTCACCACCACGCCACACTGGCTCACTAGCTCTTAATGATAAATTGACTTGTTGTAGTATTAAATGTAAAAAAGGGACAGCTAAAGATAAATAATTTAAAGGCTATTGGGGTCAGTTCTTAGATTATGTGTTTAAAAAGTGTGGCGTAGTGGTGAGAGTGTTGGACTGGGACTCGGGAGATCCGGGTTCTAGTCCCCGCTCGGCCATGAAACTCACTGGGTGACTTTGGGCCAGTCACTGATTCTCAGCCTAACCTACCTCACAGGGTTGTTGTGAGGGTAAAATGGAGAGGAGGAGGATTATGTAAGCCGCCTTGGGTTCCTTTCAGGAAAAAAGGCGGGGTATAAATATAATAAAATAAAAAAATAAAAAAATAAAGGGAGTATGCCTTGTCAGGATGTGTTATATTTTTGGAATATGGAATAGTAATTGTTTAATGGGACGGAAGTACCGTATATCAATTGGTCCCTAGGAGGGTGGGGAGCGCACTGTATGATTTATTGTATGTAGTTTTAGTTCACATCTTGTGGTTATGGTTGTATTTTGTTATTTTTTTGTCTTATTTTGTTTTGGAAAATTAAATATATATTTTTAAAAAAAGGGAAAGGGAGAGGGAGGAACACGACAGGTCTCCAAACAGCATAAGACCAGCAGCTCACGATTTAGTAGGAGTTCCTTTTCCCCAGCAGCAGGGAGAAACCGCTTCTCTCAAAGCCAACAAAACAGTTCTAGCAGTTTTCATCTCCATCCGGTGTGTAGGCATCGTAATTGCCCACTGAAGAACAAGCCACCTCAAAATATTTCATGTTACAACAGGGCTAGTTCACAACAATATATTGTTGCCGGGGGAAATCCATCTACCGCCCCCCCCCCCCAGCAACTGTGAGGCTTGCAGGCCCTGCTAATCAAGTCGTCCTGGGGCTTCCACCCTGCGAACCCTGCCTCTGCTACACCGCCTGTGCGGGGGCTTCCTCCCCATTCCGCACAAACTCTTGTTTTCTGAACAGGTCTGCAATGACATCAATGAATGTGAGACAGGAGCAGCCAGGACATGCGTCCCAAATTCCATCTGCATCAACACCAGGGTAAATATGGCCAGCCATCCTTTTCTCTGATCGACTGTTCCTACAAATGCTGGTGGTACTAGAGAGCTTCGGCTGTGGGGCGGTCTAGAAATGAAATACATGAAATGAAATGAAATGAAATGGTGGTACTAGGCACTTAAAAGATTCAGGAACCAGGCCCACAAGTCTGCATAAAATCTATCCATCTATCTATCTATCTATCTAAAATCAGAGGTGACTCTATATTTGGAGCACACGGGGCACCTACCCACCCACTCAAAGAGGAACCAGCCGCCACTGATTACATATACCGTAATACCTTGGATTGCAAGTAACTTGGTTTGAGAGCGTTTTGCAAGACAAGCACATTTTTAAATATTTATTTAATTTTTTTTGACTTGATATACCAGCGACGTCTTGCAATACAAGTACTGTAGTACGGCTTAAATTAAAAATCTCTGTACACATTTTTTTGGGGGGGGGATTTCGTTTTGATATAAGAGCGTTTTGGATTACAAGCACGTTTCCGGAACGAATTATGCTCTCAATCGAAGGCAGGACTGTATGTGTGTGTGTGTGTGTGTGTGTATGTGTGTGTGTACATATGCAAATTTAGAAATACCCACTAGGATTTACTGAAATTTCACAGGAATTTCCAAGCCCGCCAATGAATTTCTCATCCAGATCATTTCAAACAAAATAAATTCTTTGATTAATTGGCACCTGGAGCCAGATCATCCCAAATCAATGGAAAAGGTGTCCCCCCCCCATTGCCGTGCGGATGTTGCAGCACGTGTGAAGAGGGGAGTTAACCCTTCCCTCCCCAGCTGCAACTGCACTTGAAAATTTTCCCCAGTACGGCAATTGAGTGGAGGGGGGACGGGGGAACCCCCCTCAGGGCTTTATGGAATAGATCTGAGAGACCCCGGGAAATTTATTTGTGGCTGGGGCAATGCCCCTGCCCAGAACCAAACTTCTTCTTCTGTCAGGGCTCCTACAAATGTGGGTCGTGCAAGAGCGGCTTCGTAGGGGACCAGGTTTCTGGCTGCCGGAGCAAGACTGAGCGACGGTGCCCCAACGGAGAACTGAGTCCATGCCACGAAAAAGCGGAGTGCATCGTCGAGCGGGACGGGACACTCGCGTGCGTGGTGAGTCTGAAGTTTCAGCCAGCTTCTTGGCTTCCTCTGCAAAACCGTCCCAGATTTGCAGCCTGAGCGGGAAACAAAGGTGGTGTAGGTCTGAACGTTGGAGGAGGTCGGGCCTGTTGGCGGTTCTTTGATGTGCGACGTTTCACTAGCAGAAACCGGCACTCGGGCAACATCAGCGGCGCTCGCAGGAACAACAGCTATCCTGGGAAACCCGTCGCGCTAGCAAGTGTTATGGATACCGCATAAGCACTGGTTTCTGCTAGGACAACATCAGCGGCACTAGCAGGAGCACATTGCAAGCGTACCTGGGAATCCGTCTTCTCCGTTAGTGGTGGAGAGATTTATCTAGCAGTGGGTTCATTCTCCCACTCGCTTCAGAGGCGGGAGAGACCCGCAGTCAGCCTAAAAACTCTGGGTGGGAGGGCTGTGCCAAAAAGTGGGGGGTCGTTCATTTGGTTTGCAGGCCTTTTAAAGACAAAATTGTATACTGTTTTTAATTATTTGTTTGTCTAAAAATTTAGGGGGACAGAGAACATTTAGGGGGCCCAGGCCCCCCCCAACCCACCCCTACCTACAAGCCGGGAGGTGGGGCTATGCAAATGACTGCATTTGCCCCCCCTCTGGTGGGGGGAGCCTCCCCCAGTTTCATTCCTCTTGGATTAGGGGTTTCTTTCGCCTGCGAAAGGTCAGCGTAGGGGGAATGGCTGTTCACCGACTGCTGCTCTTTGCAGTGCCTCGTCGGGTGGGCTGGAAACGGCTACATTTGTGGCAGGGACACAGACATCGACGGCTTTCCAGACGAGAAGCTTCGGTGCACTGACAGAAAGTGTCGCAAGGTAAGAGTGCGCACCCCCCCCACTCCACCCCTCTCTCAATCCATGGGCCAACAGCTGGGTACTACTAGGCCCTTTTTTTTGTCTTACTGGCTACACACCCAGGCCTGTTTTGGTCAACGCTAGGCTTCCAATCCAATGGAGGAGGCTAAGAGCGAACGAGTTGAGTTTGGGAAGGCAGCTGGGATTTAAGGGCACAATCCTATGTATGCTTAAGACAGAAACTCCCTACAACTCCCAGCATGCCCCAGTCAGCAGAAAAGAAGTCCTACATCTCCCAGCATGCCCCAGCTGGCAGAAACAAGTCCTACAAGTCCCAGCATGCCCCAGCTGGCAGAAAAAAAGTCCCAGAACTCCGAGCATCCTCCAGCCAGCAGAAAAAAGTCCTACAATTCCCAGCATGCCCCAGCCAGCAGAAAAGAAGTCCTACAATTCCCAGCATGCCCCAGCTAGCAGAAAAAAGTCCTACAATTCCCAGCATGCCCCAGCCAGCAGAAAAAAGTCCTACAATCTTCAGCCTGCCCCAGCCAGCAGAAAATAAGTCCTACAACTCCCAGCATTCCCCAGCTGGCAGAAAAAAAGAAGAAAAAAACTGGGGGGGGGGGAATATTCCCTCCCCCCAATTTTTCCATTCTCTCCATATCTCTAGTAAATAATGAGAATACATAACATTGGTCAAGTTCAAACAATCATATCTCGGCTTAATAAGATGAGATACGCAAACAAGATTTTTGGAGTGCTTTTGAAGCAGCAGCAAACAAACCAGGGAGTATCCAGTTAACCACGGCTTCCGGTTTCATCTGAACTTCAAACCATGGTTCAATATCCTCCCTTGTTCCAAAGCTGTCAGCCACTGATTCTCAGTTCAGATGGAATAAGAAACTGTGGTTAAGCAAAGACTGTGGTTAAGTCAAGGTAGGTGCAATTTCCCAAAAACAATCATTGACAGGAGAGTTCAGAACGCTGCGCCGATATTTAAGCCCTGCAACCAGAGCTATATAAGAAGGCAAGTTTGTGAGGAAGCCAGATCTCCGAGTGCGAGGAAGCCAGTGACAACGCGTCAGGAATCAGGAGTGAGCGGTGAAGTCTGCCGATGACACCAAATTATTTAGGGTGGTGAAAACAAAAAGGGATTGCGAGGTGCTCCAAGAGGATCTCTCCAAACTGGGAGAAGGGGCATCAAAATGGCAGATGCAGTTCAGTGTGAGTAAGTGGAAAGTGATGCTCGTTGGGGCAAAAATTAAATAAATCCCAACTTCAAGCAAAAGCTGATGGGATCTGAGCTAGCGGTGACTGACCAAGAAAGAGATCTTGGGGTCGTGGTGGACAGCTTGGTGAAAATGTCGACCTCGTGTGCGGCTGCGGAGTTCCACGTTGGGCAAAATCGGGAAAGGAATTGAAAATAAAACCGCCAAGAACGTACTGCCCTTATACAAATCTAGGGTGCGACCGCACTTGCAATACTGTGTACAGTTCTGGTCACCCACCGCACCTACGAAAGGATATTGTAGAGTTGGAAAAAGTGCAGAAAAGGACAACTGAAATGACCAAGGGGCTGCAGCAACTCCCTGATGACGAAAGGTTATATATAGCAGCTGGGAGTGTTTGGCTTAACCTTAGAAAAAAGGCAAGTAAGGGAAGACATGTCATAGAGGTGTACAAAGTTATGCATGGTGTAGACAGGGAGACCTTTTTCTACCTCTCCCATAATACTAGACCGCAAATGGGGTCATCCCATGAAGCTGAACGGTGGGAGATTCAGGACAGCTCAAAGGAAGTCCTTCTTCACACAGCGCAGAGTTAAAACTATGGAATCCACTTCCACAAGATGGAGCGACGGCCACCAATTTGGATGGCCTTAAAAGGGGATTGGACAAATTCATGGAGGAGAAGGCTATCGATGGCTACTAGTCCTGATGGCTCTATGCTACCTCCAGGATCAGAGGCAGTCTGCCGAATTACTCCAGTTGCTGGGGAAACATGGGCGGGAGGGTGCTGTTGCACTCCTGTCCTGCTTGTGGGCTAAGCTTCCCGTGGGCAGCTGGTTGGCCACTGTGTGAACAGAATGCTGGACTAGAACGACCCTGGGTCTGATCCGGCAGGGCTCTTCTTATGTTCTAACTCTCTTGGACGGTGCATCCCAAGGCAATTGGGGACTAGGAAGAGGGCCTTTTCTGTGGCGGCCCCCATACTGTGTGGAACTCTCTCCCGAGTGACCTCCGCCATGCCCCCTCTCTGCTGAGCTTCTGCCGCTCACTAAAAACTTGGCTGTTCAGGCGGGAATATGGGGTGGGCTAAGATTTTAAAATGTTATCCCATTTTAAATGTATTTCATCCTGTTTTTATCTGATGTACATCGCCCAGGGTGGCCGGTTTGCCGGCCAGATGGGCGATAAATAAATGTAAATAATAATAATAATAATTATTATTATTATTGGCATCCTCAAAATTTTGAATTGTAAAAAGATTGACCCCTCTCACCCTTTGACCCCCGCTTGCCACTTCAGGATAACTGTGTGAGCGTTCCAAACTCCGGCCAGGAGGATGCAGACCGAGACGGGATCGGCGACGCCTGTGATGACGACGCTGATGGGGACGGGATCAGAAACGCCGAGGTTGGTTGGAACTCCTCTTTTCCCATGCACTTCAAAGTTCCCCGTCTCTAGCCAGTTCTGCCTCCAGGATCTAGGACTGTGTTCTCCAACCTTGGGTCCCCGGGTGTTTCTGGCCTACAACTCCCAGCATGCCCCAGCCAGCGTAGCTGGCTGGGGCATGCTGGGAGTTGTAGGCCAGAAACACCCGGGGACCCAAGGTTGGAGAACACTGATCTAGGAAAACAATCATTTCCCAGCATGCACTGCAACGCTTAGGGCAGTTTCCCCAAACTCTTTATACGCCAGGCATGGTATTATTTGAGGGTGGGTGGGTGTGGCAATAAAACTGGAAGCACTGTATATTCAGAAGAGATACTGTCTCCATCCCGCCGCCCCCAAGAACAAGGGGCGCCCCTCCCCCTTGTGACTACAGGATAGCCCAGATAAAGTCAGGGTTGACCCAAGACAACTTGCTGCCAAGGGAACGATCTTCCCCTGCCCCCCGCCTCCAATTCCACAGGCAGAAGCTGAGCAGGCTGGCGGCTGAAACTTAATTCAACACCAGTGAAAGGGCAGCACTCGGGGATGTGTGAGGAATCTGATAGGGGGAGAAAAATCTGACGGATTTTCATGATTCCCTCCCCCCGCCCGCCCGCCCCAGATTCTGGTTGGCCAGCCCTGCGCTGCCGCGCATCGCTATAACACGAGTCGAGCCAGCTTGCGGCACTCCAGGACTTCTGTCTCTGAGATGGGCCGCAGTTCGCACGTCTTTTTAAAAACGCTACGGTGATTTGAGCAAATGGCACGACTTTATGCAATATGCACAAATTGGGGAGGGGGGAAGATTTTGTAAGTTTTGCGCAAATGAGCATCCAGAAACCACATGGATCTAGCATGATTTGCATAAAATCGGCCGATTTCACACAGATCACACAAGATCCACGTGCTTTTGGGGTGCTTATTTGTGTCTAAATTACCTCAGTGTTCAAAAAAGAATGCACAAACTGCCTCCGTCCCCCATCAGCTCGCTCCCACTTTGCCTGGCTCCCTCCCGCGCTGCCTGGCTCCCTCCCGCGCTGCCGGGCTCCGGCCCGTTCAAACAAAAGCTGCAGTGCAGCGGCGGTGGCAGCAGCGGTGTGCGTCACGTAAGCAGAGCGACATGCACGCACGCGATGCCTCCTCCTGAGCCGTGCATTCCGGGCCGGCGGCTTCTTTGCCTGTCTGCTCAGCCAGGGGCTTTCCCTACCGGGGGGGGCCCCCTGTCTTGATGTGTTGCGAGAAGGCAGTGAGGCGAGACAGCCGGCCGGGCCAGTAAGAAGCAAGCCTTACAACGGCTCAGGAAAATGGGAACGGCTGGGAGGCAGGAGGAACATCCAGGGGGCGGGGACACTGCCGTTGCCACCCCGCCAGCAACTGCCGCTTGAGGTGGCTTCCTAACTTTGCCTTATGGTAGGGCCGGGCCTGGTTACTGTCAGTTCTCGTCCTCCTCCTCCTCTCTCCTTTGCCCAACCAGCCAGGACTTTGGGATCAATGCAGATGCTTCGGTGCGTCAGGGCCGGTGCTACCATTAGGCCAACTAGGCAGCTGCCTAGGGCGCAAGGCTAAAGGGGGCACCAGAAACACCTTGAAAAAAAAAATACAGCGCTCTCAAGTGGGAAGGGGGGGGCGCTAAATATCTGATCTTGCCTAGGGCACCAAACTGCCTTGCACCGGTCCTGCGGTGCGTGGTCCCTGTCCCCCTTCAGTCCTTCTCACGGCCCACTGTGGGGGTACTCCTAGGCCCCCCAAGAATCCTCTCCAGCAGTGGTTCTCCGCCATGTTTAGAACCCGAGGAGGAGCATGCATGCAAATGGGTCAGCGTTTCACAGCCCCTGCCAGCAAGGTCTGATGCTGTGTGCGCCCGTTGCAAGCAACCCTTGGCTTCTCGTTTCTGCGGTGCTCCTTCCTGACGGACACCGGTGCCTCCCTCCCACCCCCACCCCACCCTCCAGGACAACTGCGTCTTTGTGCGCAACGCCGACCAGCGCAACGCCGACCAGGACAACTTTGGCGACGCCTGCGACAACTGCCGGAACGTGAAGAACAACGGGCAGCAGGACGGTGACGGAGACGGGCGGGGGGACCTGTGTGACGACGACATGGACGGGGACAGTGAGTATCTCCCGCCTACGGTTCCCCTGAATGATTAAAACGTCTCCCCGAAAAGCTCCCACCGGGGGACGCGGCGGCTTGGAGATGCGTTTGACTGGCTTTGACTGGCCTGCTGGTCTATGGCCATAAGAAACTGGCTTTGACCTTGGCTTTGACTGGTTCGACGGGGGTAGCTTGGCCACCGTGGAATAGGTGCTCTAACCACAAGACTGGACTCCTGCCGTGCCAATGCGCTCTATGTGGGGCTGCCCTTGAGGCTGGTCCAGACGCTGGAGTTCGTGCAGAATGCAGCAGCTCGGCTGTGGTTGGGAGCTGCCCCTTTTCAGCATGCATGCAAACCCTTTTCTGAGGGAGCTGCCTATTCGCTACCAGGGCCAGGTTTAAGGTTCTGGTGCTAGTGTACAAAGCCCTAAATAATTTGGGACCAGGATACTTGAGAGAGCGCCTTCTCCCTTACTAACCTGCCCAGTCACTGAGGTCATCGGAGGACATTCTCCTGGTGGTTCCACATGGACTTATGTCCCAATTGGAGTCCACCAGGAGAAGAGCCTTCAGTGTGGTGGCCCCCTTTCTGTGGATCTCCCTGCCTCTGGAGGTCAGGCAGGCTCCGACATTGTGTTGTTTTTGGTGCCTCCTGAAAACACTTTCATTTCAGGAAGCCTTCCTGAACCAACCAGCCACGTTTTTATGGATTTTGTTTTTAACATGTTGTTTTATGCCTTTACCCGTTTCATCTTTTATTGTTCATGGGCTCCAAAATCTGTATTCCGGAATATGGAGCGGTATATCAAACTGTAAACAAACAAACAAATAAAAAATAATAACTGAGCTTCCCTAACTTGGTGCCTTTCAGATGTATTGAACTGCAACTCCTGTGGCCATGGGCCATTTTGGCTGGGAATGATAGGCCTTGCAGTCCAATGCAACTGGAGGGCATCAGCTTGGTGAAGGCTGGCTTAGGGGCTCCAAGGTCACAGGACCCTTCCTCCCCCTTTTTTAAAGAGAAGCTTTAAAAGATGATTGGACAAATTCCTGGAGGAGGAGAAGGCTATCCATGGCTACTAGTCCTCATGGCTCTATGCTACCTCCATCAGAGGCAGTGTGCCTATGCACACCAGTTGCTTGGGAACATGGACGGGAGGGTGCTGTTGCACTCCTGTCCTGCTTGTGGGTTTCCCTTTGGGGCAGCTGGTTGGCCACTGTGTGAACAGAAGGCAGGACCAGGTGGACCCTTGGTCGGATCCAGCATCAGGGCTCTTCTTATGTTCTTAAGTTGTCTCCCCCAGCGGGCAATTTGTGGCAATTTGTTCATTTCAGAATTTGTATGCCACCTTCCAGGGGAAAACCCAAGGCAGCTCCTGTCGAAAAACATAAAAGGATACTACAATCCATCATACATCAGTGAAAGACGCAGGGCGAACTAAAAACACACACATATTAAGGGTGCAATCCCCTTCTTCCCTCCCCATTCCTTTTTCCTTGTGTGTCGTGTCTTTTTAGATTGTAAGCCTGCAGGCAGGGACTGTCTTGTTACTGTAATTGTTGTGAACCGCCCAGAGAGCTTCAGCTATTGGGCGGAGTGGAAGACCGACAACCTGGTCTTCTGCGCGGGTTCAATGCTAAGGGGGTAGCGAGTCCTGGGGGCGGGCCTTCTTCGAGGTCCCCCAGCGACTATCACCCTTAGCCCAGAACAAAGGGATAACTTATAGCCACAAAAGTATCTTTTATAAAACAAGTTTATTTACAAAATTACCTTCACCAACCCAGACACACGCCAGCAATACAGCTTATCAGTATGGTACAAAGTAGCAAGCAAGAGGTCTCAAGGACACCGTGATTTCAGGGCTCTCAGCTAGTTAGTTCAGCTCGGGCTCCAGCAGAGGCCCGGTCAACCGCATGCTGCTAGCTGGGTTCCCGGCGGAGGCCCGGTCTACCCAAGCGGCTTGTGAGTGATTTCAGCTGGGTTTCCCGGGGGTCCGGTCAACCCAAGCGGCCAGTGATTTCAGCTAGCTGGAGCGCGCCGGGTGCTGCTACCCGGGGTTGCCGATCCCTTCGTTCCCTTACCCCAAGCATGGGGCAAGACTGCTGATCAGGTCCAACAACTCAGTTCCCTTGCACAGGGTGTTTTATACCTTGGGTTTCAGGTAGCCCCTCCCTCTGCAATCAGGTGGGTGGCCAATCAGATGGGTTGCCACCCTCCTCAGGTGGGCGGCCAATCAGGTGGGTTGCCACCCTCCTCAGGTGGGTGGCCAATCAGGTGGGTTGCCACCCTCCTCAGGTGGGCAGCCAATCAGGTGGGTTGCCACCTTCCCCCTGTGGGGTGGGGTCCCTTTGAAGCCACTTGCTTAATGGTCCCATCTTGTGGTGTTGAATGGTCCTTTCTTATGGGTGCCGAAGTGTCTGCTCTGGCAAGGCATTCAAGTCTCATGTAGATGGGGCTGATATGCGAGAGCATTGACGAACCTGGGGATGCTTCCTGCCTTCCCCCCTGGGGTGATTCTATGCAGATGTTGTTTGTCCCCTTTGGTCTCTGTGGAGACTGGCTGTCTCCCCCCCCCCCCCAGGTCTCCTTCCCCCCTCCTTGGTGAGTGTGTGTGTGTCAGAAAGGGGTTTTAGGTTGGCTTTCTCCACAGGCGGTATAAAAATGAAATAAATAAATAAATAAATACGTGGGTTCTCTTCATGGGTTGTTTGTGGTTAACAAGCTACGGTCTGTCAGCGCGGCTGGGTTCAAACAACACGACAACCCACGTCTCAACAACTCACGGTTCAACGACAGCCCACACTCAACCCCCTACCTCAACCCTCGAGTGTGAGTTATCGTGTGTTGTCAGAAGAACCCAGTCACTCTTTTGGTTTCCACACTTGATTTTTCATTTAACCCCTCTGCAGATGTTAAAAACGTTCTGGACAACTGTGTGCGGATCCCCAATCCAGACCAGAAGGACAGCGACGGCGACGGCGTTGGAGACGTGTGTGACAGCTGCCCATTGATCAGTAACCCGGACCAGGTAGGCGCCGACCTGGGCGGGAAGTGCCGACTTGGGCGACCTGGTGAAATGGGGTCTTTTGCTGAGGGGTGGCTGTTCCCCTGCCGGTCTGTAGAACAGAGGTCCTTCTTATGAATCTAGCTCAGTGTTCTCCAACCTTGGGTCCCCAGATGTTTTTGGCCTACAACTCCCAGCATGCCCCAGCCAGCGTATGCTGGCTGGGGCATGCTGGGAGTTGTAGGCCAAAAACATCTGGGGACCCAAGGTTGGAGAACACTGAGCTAGCTGGAAGAAAGGTATTCCTCAGTTACTACCTATGCCTGGTTTCCCGTCAACATTTGAGCTTACAGTGGAGTGACCGCAAGCCATATCTTTAATTAGACAGAGAATTCAGGATATATATACACATCATACACATATGACTTGTTTATAGTCATCTGAGTCGTTTTTAAATGTGGCTTTTACATTTTAGTATCGAACTTTTTTTAAAAAATAATGTTTTTATTGTGTGTGCTTATATTGTGTTTTATTGCATTTTTTTAAATTGATGGTTGTAAACTGCCCAGAGAGCTTCTGCTATTGGGAAGTATAGAAATAATAATAATAATAATAATAATAATAATAATAATAATAATAATAATAATAATAATAGACAGAACCAGTTGGCACGAGCTAACCATGTTTGTTCACGTTTAGTTCATCAGCTAACAATTTCTAACATGTCGCCAAGTGCCCAGCGTTTACAGAATGTGACTATCCCCTAAAACAGTGTTCTCCAACCTTGGGGCTGGCTGGGGCATGCTGGGAGTTGTAGGCCAAACACATCTGGGGACCCAAGGTTGGAGAACACTGCCCTAAAGTACCGTATGGCTTTTACATTAGCTAGTTTTAGTGTGACGCAGTCCCGATGGTTAGAAGGAAATTGTTGTTTCAAGGACTGTGATTCCTCCGATATGGAGGACTACCCTTTGCTGTAAGCCTCTGCCCTTGCGATTCTGGGGACACTGAAACATTGATAGGTACAATGTTTTAGGGCGCCAATCCAGTGGGGCTGCCCGTAACACTCTGAACTTGGGAGGATTATGAGCGTCCTCTGCAGGATGGGAGAAGTGTAGAGGTGATCTCCGCCGTCCAGCTCCTCCCAGCCTGCAAATCGGCTAGATGGCGGGGCGGGAGGAATCCGACCACGGATTCCCAGCACCAAGGTCGGTGCTTTTTGCCAACCTTGTTGCTGGGGATCCGAAGCATCCTATGGCCCTCTAGACGCTGTCTCGGGGCACTGGATTATTCTGCTATTGTAATTTTTTATTCGGGGGGGGGGGGGCAGAGCAAAATGGATTCATTCAGCCAATTCTGGTACCCTATCCTGGTTGTTTGGATGTGGTGCTACTTCTAGTATATCCGGAAGGGGCATAATGTCAACATTACCCAGAAAGTTGCAACGTTGTTTTTTTTAATACAGTTTTAAAAATTAGACTTCACATGCTTGCAGATGCTGATCCTTCCTTGATTCCACTCTTTTAACATTCAGTGTATGCAACTACTGTCCCTATACTGCCACGAGCATATCTTTTTGGTTCGCATGTGCATTTTCCTTCTACAGTATTTGCAAAGAAGCGTCTCAGGAAAGTGAATATGAAACTCACCGTCTTCCTTTGAGTAAATACAGCTGACACACACAACTTCTTTTTTAAAAAAATTCATGGGGACTAGACACTTGAAAAAACAGTTGTTTTAAAATCACAAAATTCCTAGAGACTGTCACGAGGGAGTTGAGCTACGAGTGTTTGTAGGGTTTTGATCTTTCAAGAGAAGATTTCTAGTAGGGGGTATTGGACTGGTCGAAATGGTGCTCTTCCCAATAGATAACAGACAAGAATTCCAAAGCCTAGGTTTGCTCAAAGTGCCTTAGGATATTCTTTCCTAAGCATGTCTTTTTCTTTTTCTTTTTTACAAATTAAACTATACCGTGCTTCCCATTATTTAGAAAGACACTGACCACGATCTCGTCGGTGACCCCTGTGATACCAACCAGGACCGGTGAGTTTCAGAAACACCTGGCCTCATTCTGCCTGCAGGGTAGTTTGTGTTTCTGGGCTGCCTCCCCCCCTCCAAATATCTGTGTTATTTTGCTGATGTCACAGCTACAGTCCTGAGAGCAATTGCTGCACGTGTGTGTGTGTGTGTGTGTGTGTGTGTTTTGGGGGTGGGTGGGTGGGTGAGGAAGCATTACCACTTGTGTTTCTGCAAGGATCACTCTTCTGGGTATCCCTAGAAGGCAGAAAGCCCAGGGCAGTGAGTCATACAGAGACATGATACACAGACTCCTCCAAGGGCGGGTAATTCTGCTGTGTGTCCACATTGGGAATGACTGAATGATCCAATGCAGAGACAGGGCAGACTTAACTATCCTTCCCCAGTGAAGGCTGATTAGCAGGAGGCAACTCCAGAGCAGTGACTCCTGCAGAGATGCGATAGGCAAACTCCTCCGAGGGCAGGTCATTCTCCTAGGTCTCTAGTTCCGCAACAATTGCATGATACAAAGGCGCTCAGTGCAGAGGCCTGGCAGAGTAGCAGGCTGATGGGAAGGGACAGGGCAAAGAGGAACAGTGACTCATATAAAGATGCAGCAGGCATCCTCCTGTGTGGGCAAGTGGTTTGAACTCACAGGAGTTTAAAATTAAATAAATGTCGCATGCTAACCATTCTCTCACAGGCTGTCTTGGGTCTGGATAGAAGTCTCACAGGCTTCCTCTTTCTGGCCGTCGTGCGAGGTTTACGAACGCTTGTACCGAATTGGCTGCCTATTCACTACAAGGGCCAGGTTTAAGCTGCTGGTAATAGTGTACAACTTGGGACCAGGATACCCGAGAGGGCGCCTTCACTCTTACCAACATGCCCGGTCATTGAGGTCATCGGAGGACATTCTCCTGGTGGCTCCGCATGGACCTATGGCCCGATTGGAGTCCACCCGGAGAAGAGCCTTCAGTGTGGTGGCCCCCTTTCTCTAGAACTCCCTGCCTCTGGAGGTCAGGCAGGTTCCGACACTGTGTTGTGTTCGGCACCTGCTGAAGACCTCGTTGTTCTGGGAAGCCTTCCTTGCTGACCAGCCCCGGTTTGAGTGTTATCCTGTTTTTAATGCATCCTTTTTATTCCTTTTTCCGTTTCATCTGCTTATTGTTCATTGCTCCGGAATCTGCCTAGATACTGGAGCGGTATATATAAAGACTGTAAATAAATACTACATACGTACATACACACATACATTCTCTCCCCTGCCATTTCTCTCTCCGCTAGGGATGGCGACGGCCTCCAAGATTCCCAGGACAACTGCCCGTCTGTGCCCAACAGCTCCCAGCTGGACTCGGACCGGGACGGAATTGGAGACGAGTGTGACTGACGATGACGACGACGACGGCATTCCCGACCGGAAGCCCCCGGGCCCCGACAACTGCCGCTTGGTCCCCAATCCTGGGCAGCAGGATACAGATGGTGAGGACTGTGAGAGCTGGACTGACCCGGGTTCAAAAGCTTCCCTAGCCAATGACCCTCAGTCCCAGTCACGCAGGCGGAAGGAGGAGATAACAGCAGTTAATAAAGATTAAAGAGTTTATTTGTAAGACCCAATTACATGGGATTAAGGCGAACAATGCATCTCCTACTCACTACATCATTGCAGATACAAATCCAATACCCCAGTGGTAAGGCTAGATGAAGTGAAGTCCAGAACAAGTCGGGACGAGAGGAGTGAGAGAGTAGTGAAGCTGTCAACAAGTGTGTTAGCTTTATACCAGAGACCCTGCACCTATAAATAGGATATTACTCACCCCAGTTGTATAACCTATTCATCAACATGTTTACTGCTAAACCTGTCCAAGGTTGCTGAGTCATATCATCTTGAGACTATGTCTCGTGACTAGAGACCTTGTGTACTTGAACTCAAGAGACACCCACCAGGTCAGGTGATAATCTCGATGTCAGGTGGTAATCTCGTTCTGCCTATGCAAAACCCAACAAGGACGAGGCGCGCTCCTCTCTCCTGTTGGCCCCAAAGCTTTGGACGTGCACACAGGCACAGCAAAATCTCCCTTCGGTGTCCGTGACCAGTGGTAGCTCAGTGGCAGAGCCCCTGCTTTGCATGCAGAAGGTCACGGGTTCGATTCTGGGCATCTCCAGGTAGGGCTAAGAAAGAATCCTGCCTGAAACCCTGGACAGTCGCCCCTGGCAGTCAATGTTGACAATTCTGAGCTAGGTGGACCCAGGGTCTTAAGTCATGTCAGGCCGCTTCTTATGTTCCCATTTAAATCATCTCCTCTCTGTTCAGAACCATGAGGACTAGAATCTTGCTTCATTGTTAGGGAAAGGTCTGAGCGGTAGGGCCCCCGCTTTGCATGCAGAGCTAGGAAAGAATCCTGCCTGAAGCCCTGACTTGGTAGAACACAGCTTGATATGTTCCCGTATGCAACTTCTTTGCCTGGTGCAGCTCCCTGCTTTGCTCTCCAAGACGGAGGTGTGCCCGAGCAGCTGCCAAGCCGATCCGCTTCTGAAAACAGCCATATATTGCTTTCCTTCAGCTTCTGGCACTCAGGCATACCTCCTGCCTTTGTGTCTGGAGTTTCCACTAAGCCATTCCTATTTAAACCAGCCTGTTGTTCAGAACCATGAGGACTAGAACTTCACCTTGCCTTTAGGGAAAAGACCGCAGCTCATCGGTAGAGCAGAAGGTCCCAGGCGCGATCCCCGGCATCGCCAGGTAGGGCTAGGAAAGAATCCTGCCTCCTGAAGCCTTGGGAGAATTGCTGCCAGTCTGTGTCCACAATACTGGGCTGGATGGACCCAGGGTCTTAAGTCATGTAAGGCAGCTTCCTATGTTCCCCATTTAAATCATCCCTTTATTCGGAACCATGAGGACTAGAATCTTGCTCTGTTGCTAGGGAAAGGGCCATGGCTGAGTGGTAGGGCCCCTGCTTTCCATGCAGGAAGTCCTGCATTCTTTCGACAAAAGAATAAGTTTAAAACATCATGGCAGCACCCACGGTCAAAGCACTGGCATCTTCTGGATTATGTTATTGTCCGTGCTAGAGATCGCCGCGATGTACTTCTTACTAGGGCCATGGTGAGTGCCGACGACTGCTGGACAGACCACCGACTAATCCGGTCCACTATGGTTATCAACATTGCTCCCCAACGTAGGCTTCAAGGAAGGAAACCAAGGCGTAAAATGAACATCCAAGTCCTTCAAGATCCTATTAAGCAAACTCATCTTCAATCACTTCTTAAGGAACATCTACCTACGGAACCTCCTGACAACATTGAGGACCATTGGTCTAAGCTGAAAACCTCCATTACTGCAGCTTGTGAACAAACTATTGGATATGAAACTAAGAAACATCAGGATTGGTTTGATGAAAATGACAATGAGATTAAATATATAATTGACCAAAAAAGGAAAGCCTTCCAAATATGGCAAAATGATATTAACTGCGCTGCCAAGAAAAAAACCTACGCTAGCGCAAAGGCTGAGGTCCAAAGAAGAACAAGAGAACTTAAGAACGCTTGGTGGAAAAAGAAAGCTGAAGAAATTCAACAACTTGCAGAATCTCATGATGCACGGGGCTTTTTTAAGGCCACAAGGGCCATTTATGGACCAAAAACCTATGGTACAAACCCTTTACAATCAAAAGATGGCACCAAACTCTTAAAAGACAAAGAGTCTATTGCACTGCGTTGGAAAGAGCATTATTATGAATCGTAAGTCTAAGGTGGATAATGAGATTTTTTCGCAAATCCCGCAAAAACAAATTAAAGAGGAACTTGCAATACTCCCCACTTTGGATGAAGTAAAAAAAGCCATTAATCAAATGAAGAACAACAAAGCTAGTGGACCAGATGGGATTCCTGCTGAAATCTTTAAAGAAGGGGGGCCCGAACTTGTACAACATCTTCATAAACTCATCGAAAAAATCTGGATAAGAGAAGAGATCCCAGAAGACTTCAGGGATGCCATAATTATCACCCTCTTTAAGAAGGGTGATAGAACAGACTGTGGAAACTATCGGGGCATTTCTCTCTTAGCAACCGCAGGTAAAATATTTGCTAGGATTCTCGCAAACCGTCTTCTATCTATTTCAGAAGAGATCCTCCCTGAAACTCAATATGGTTTCCGCCCCTCTAGAGGGACAGTAGACATGATTTTTACTGCACGTCAGCTCCAAGAAAAATGCCGGGAGCAAAATCAACCCCTTTATATGGCATTTATCGATTTGGCTAAGGCCTTTGATACTGTAGACCGTACAGCTCTCTGGACTATCCTTATGAAAATTGGATGCCCCAATAAATTTGTGAATATCTTGCGACTTCTCCATGACAACATGACGGCAACGGTTTTGGACAACAACGGCTCTCATGGTGCTCCATTTAAAGTGGGATCAGGTGTTAAACAGGGATGTGTTATCGCCCCAACATTATTTGCCATTTTCATCACCATGGTTTTACATCTTGTCGAGGGGAAACTTCCCACCGGTGTGGGAATTATATATCGAACAGATGGAAAGCTTTTTAATCTCAGCAGGCTGAAAGCAAAAAGTAAGGTAATTACAACCTCCGTTGTGGAACTTCAGTATGCTGATGATAATGTGGTCTCCGCACATTCAGAGGATGATCTCCAAACTATCCTAAATGCTTTTGCAGAAGCATACGAAAAACTTGGTCTCTCACTTAACATCAAAAAAACCAAAGTGCTTCATCAGCAAGTGCAAGCCAATCCTTTGGTGATGCCATCTATCCAGCTTGGCGGGACAATACTGGAAAATGTCGATCATTTTCTCTATCTTGGCAGCTATCTTTCTGTTACAGCTAACATCGACAGTGAAATCCAGCATCGTCTGAGCTCTGCAAGTGCCGCATTTTCTCGAATGAAACATAGAGTGTTCGAGGATCGGGATATTTGTAAGAAGACCAAAACACTGGTTTATGAAGCCATTGTATTACCAACTTTATTGTATGCCTGCGAAACATGGACTATCTATAAACGTCACTTCCACCTCCTTGAAAGGTTTCATCAACGTTGCCTCCGGAAAATCCTGCAAATTACTTGGGAAGATAGGCGAACAAATGTCAGTGTACTGGAAGAAGCAAAGACTACTAGCATTGAAAAAATGATCCTTCAACGCCAACTTCAGTGGACCGGTCATGTTGTTCGAATGCCTGACTGCCGTCTCCCAAAGCAGTTACTTTACTCCCAACTCAAGGATGGAAAGCGGAATATCGGTGGTCAATATAAGAGGTTTAAAGATGTTCATAAGGCTAATCTAAAAAAATGCAATATAAACATCGAAAACTGGGAAGCTCTGGCCCATGAACGATCTAAATGGAGGTTGGCCTTTCACAAAGGTTCCATGGACTTTGAAGAAGCCCGAGTGCAAGGTGAAAGGGAGAAACGTGCTAAGCGAAAAGCACGTCAAATGAATCCTTTACAGGACCATCTTCTATCTGGTAACCTGTGTCCTCACTGTGGGAAGCTGTGTGGATCTAGAATTGGCCTCCACAGTCACTTACGGACCCATCGCTAGAGTCTACACAATCTTCTTTAGAATCTCCTCCTTTTATCCCGGAAGACAATCTTACTCGGTCACGAGTGATCGCCTGATGATGATGATGATGAGTGGTAGGGCCCCTGCTTTCCATGCAGGAAGTCCCTGGTTCGATCCCCGGCAGCATCTCCAGGTGGAGCTAGGAAAGGATCCTGCCTGAAACCCCGGAGAGCAGCTGCTGCCAGTCCGTGCCGACAACACTGGGCCAAGGTCCGACTCAAGAAACGGCAGCTTCCTGCGTTCCTAACAGAAGCTGGGCAGCGCACACTCAGAACCATTTAAAGTTCCGTGGCAAATCCAAACCTAGATTCCACATCAGGGGAAAGCTTTTGCGCGTCGTGCAAATGGGCAGGACGTGTCTGATTTTTGCATCCTTGACCTGCTTTTTGGCTTGGGGGGGCCCACGAGACATCCAGCCACGGAAGCCCCCAAGCGGCTGGAAACTTTATTCACCCGCCTTTGCGGTTTCCAACATTTCGGTCCGTTCCGAAGCATATCCTCCCAACGAGGACGTCTATCAATTGCTGCTGCTGCTGCTGCTGCTGCTTCTTTTTTTAATGGCTTTGTAGTCATTTGCTTTGAATCTTTTTTAAATCCGCTTTGAAGGCCTGTGTGGGCAGAAAAGGGGCTTGGCAATTTGAAGCTGAAGAGATGCATAACACAAAAGCCGAGATCGAAAACCTTTGGCACGGCCTCTGTAAATGAACCGAACCCCCTCTTCCTCTATGGCAGTGTTCTCCAACCTTGGGTCCCCAGGTGTTTTTGGCCTACAACTCCCAGCATGCCCCAGACAGCGTAGCTACGCTGTCTGGGGCATGCTGGGAGTTGTAGGCCAAAAACATCTGGGGACCCAAGGTTGGAGAACACTGCTCTATGGCAGGGATGGAGAACGCGTTGGCCTTCAGATGCTGGTGGATTACAAGTCCCATTATCCCCCCGCATTGGCCATGCTGGCTAGGGCTGATGGGAGTTGCAGTCTAGAGGGCTGCACGCCCCCCCCCCACCCCTGGCCTACGGTTTGGAATATTAGATTGCAAAGTCCACGGGGGCAGAGGACCTATCCCCTTCTTGTTCTCTTGACGTAAGCAGAACCCCGCCGCAGCGTGGCGTCCTCTTGCTGTGGAGCGCACGCTTGCTTCTTTGAGCTACTCTCACCTCTGCCCAACACCACCGTTGTCTGGGCCAGAGCAAGGGGCGGGTGAACGAGCAGGTTGCAACGGTGAGAGAGGAGGAGCGAGTCCTTGTCAGCGGGGGCCCCTGCTGGGGCGCTGGCCCTGGAGCTGACCTTTCTTCCCTCCTCTGCTGCTCTCCTCGCAGGAGACGGCATTGGGGACGCCTGCGAGGACGACTTTGATAAGGACCTAGTCATCGACCGGATCGACGTCTGTCCCGAGAACGCCCAGGTGACGCTCACCGACTTCCGGGCCTTCCAGACCGTTGTGCTGGACCCCGAGGGGGACGCCCAGATAGACCCCAACTGGATCGTCCTCAACCAGGTCAGACGGCCGGGACAGGGGCGCTCGTACATGCATGGGTGGGTGGGTGGGTATGTTGGTGTTGAAAGAGATGTGTAATTCGTGTGCGAGCCTTGCCGGGCTTTTCACACACAGCAGCAGACCCAGCAGCTCAGCCGCTCCAATTGCAGATTGATCCAGGACACACAGGAATCACTCTGTAACCGCAACAGGTCTATTCAACCCGTTTATTTACTTATTCAAAGTAAGCACTACGGAGTATACGTTCCCTAGATACAGTCCATGTGCAGAGTATAAATGCATAGCAAGCATTAGTGCAGCAGTGGAGATAAGGAGAACTTCACCCTACCAACACAAAGAGTTCCATTGTAGCAGTAGCAAGTTCCAGAAGAAGAACACACAAGCAAAGCTAAAGTTCTTCCCCTTAAAATGGCTTCTGTCTGGAGCAGTTCACTACGTCAGAGATAACACATACTCCTGGCTGAGACGTAAACAAACTGCCCGAGACAGCCATTGTACCAAACCAAACCAAACCAAACCAAAAGCTCCCAGCTTGCAGCTGATAACACAACAGGGTAGGTGTGGTCTACTGTGCCCCACACTTCTTTGCATGGCGGGGAGAGCACCCCCTCCTTCTCTTGTAGTGGTGTCGGCAGGAAAGGCCTGCACAGAATATAGGAGCAATCTGCTGGTTTGTTTCTGGGTGCTCAACCTCCTCAACCTCCAGCCAAATCCAGGCCACCTGGGCTCCTGAGATGGCCACCAGTAGCAGCTCCATTGTCAGTGGGGTGGTGTATAGAATGAATCATAGAAAAGTAAGAGTTGGAAGGGGCCTACCAGGCCATCGAGTCCAACCCCCTGCTCAATGTGGGAATCCAGGTCAAAGCATCCCTGACAGATGGCTATCCAGCTGCACCTGTATCCACTCCGGGTTTCAGCCTGAACTTCAAAGGAGCTGTCCATGGTGCCAAAATTATTTTGGGGGATCGGGACCGGCACCACGGATAGCTCCTTAAACGTTCAGTCTAAAGCCCAGAGCGGATACACCATCGATCCCACCGACATTCGAGCCACCAGCCTCCACGGATAGCCACGCTCCCTTCCTGTCCTCTCATCCTACTTTCCCCGACCGCCAACTATCTCTTGCGGTTTCCTGGCTTTTGTGCAGTGCTTCCCCCCCCCCTGCAATCTGAAAGGTTCAAATGCCTCTCTTAAGGCCGAGTTACTGGCAGGAAGAGCCTTAAGCTGAAATACGCTGGTATTTTGACCCCACTCACCCCGGGAATGCGACCCTCGTGCTAAAAGAGGTTCAACACCCCTCTTTGGGGTGTGTGTGGGGGGGCTTGGAGGCAGGTGGGCCGGCAGCTCAGAGGCCCAAAGTCTGGATGTGCCCATCGTTAGCCACAAACTTGCTAGAATGATGGGAAAATCAGCCACTCTGGGAGCCTTTATAGCCACCCCGAGCACCCAATTGGCCCTCCTGCATCACCTGACCTCCCAGGCAAGGAGGAGCCTGGGCTGCCGCAGTTCCCTCCTCCACCCAGCAGGTGGCACAGGGAGGAGAGAGCCTATGCCCACACCCAAGGGGCTCTCAACAGTTTAGGACAGGTCCTTCTCCATTCCTCTTTTCACCAATCAAAACAAGCCTTTGAGTAACAGAATGGACCTGGAGCCAATCCTTGCCTCAGGAGCTCAAGCTGTGATTGGCCACTATGTTTTAAGGTGGGCCGTCTTGTGGACCGGGCAAGGGCCACACCAACAACTGTTGGCACTATGTGCATGGCTAAGGGCAAGCATGTGTTTAAACCCCCACTCTGGGGTGGGGGGGGAGGCCAGATGTTTGTTCGTTTAAAGCATTTTTATTCCACCCTTTAGCCAAAAAGGCTCCCGGAGCAGCTGACAAAGTTAAGCAGTAAGACGGTTCCTGCCCTGCAGGCGTAAGATCTAAAAGACGCGACACAAAAGGAAAGGGGATTGGGAGGGAGGAGGAAACACCCCCCACCACCACCAAATTCAAGCACTAGATTCTTAGTTCAGCAGGTCATGGAGTTGAATCTGAACACCGTGGAAGGACTGCTGCTTCCTCTTCCTCTGAATTCCTCAACAGTGGCAGTTTGGTAGCAGGAGGGAGGGGTGGAACCAGATACAAATGGGGGCCCTCTGATAGCCACAGATGTTAGAGGTCACCTAACCCTACGTTAAGTGAGCCTAAAAGGGTCTTCCCTCCCCCATGGTTTGTCTTGAAAATTCAAAGGTAGACTGTCCCGGAACATGGAGGTCCATGACAAATAGCCATGGATGGACCTACTACCCCTAAGTCCAAGCGCATATTGGGACAAACCATCATGCTCTCCTTCTCTCTCTTAAAATGCATGAGCCACAGTTAGTGCTTCCACACCATCCGAAGCCAGTGATGTAGTGGTTAGGGTGTTGGACTGGGACGTTCTAGTCCTCACTCAGCCATGAGGCTCACTTTGGGCCAGTCCCTGACTCTCAGCCTAACCTACCTCACAGGGTTGTTGCAAAGATAAAATAAAGAGGAGGAGGAGGATTATGTAAGCCGCCTTGGGTTCCTTGCAGGAAAAAAGGCGGGATATAAATGAAATAAATAAATAAATCTGCTTTTTTTAAAAAAAACACCCCAAATTTTTGCAGGGTATGGAGATAGTTCAGACCATGAACAGTGACCCAGGCTTGGCTGTCGGTAAGTAATATGTTGTCATTAAGTATTTAATTCCTCCTAAGCGGAAGTGATCATTGGTTATTTGTATATATATAAAAAAACAAACCAATTCAACACACACAAACGCATAAATGTTACATTGCCAGTCATTTCATTCCTTAACAAAACATGTTTTTAATAGCCATCAACAAGAAATATAGGTCAATAATACTACTTAGTAACAATTGGCTTGTAATGTAGATATACATTTCGTGTGGGTTTGTTGATGGATTAGTGGAAACAATTACTTTACATAAGGGATGCTATCTGTCCTGTTAGGCCCTGGGTTGGGCAACTTGTGGCCCTCCAGATATTTTGGCCTAAACTTCCCATTGACCATCACCACTGGCTATGCCGGCTACAACTGATACCGTAGGAGTTGTGGCCCGCCAGATGTTTTGGCCTACAAGTTGTCCACCCGAGTTACCTTGTTGAAAGGCAAAACCATGTGTGCGTGCAGAATCTAGAATCTCTGCTTTTTTTGTTGTTATTGTTATTATTATTTAATTAGTAAGTATCTAGACCTCATGATTGCAAAGATAGGCTCAAAAGTGTGTTGGCAATGTTATGCTGGCTAGAGGCATTCTGGGAGTTGTAGTCCAACATGTCTGGAGGGCACCAGATTGGGGAAGCCTATTTTTCCTATATCTTCATAAATAAATACAATATTACAAAGATACCCTAAGTTTCCGTGGCTCGCTCATCCATAGGAAACCCAACCCAAGACAGAGCTGCTATTCGGGGCTGTGGGAAGAGTGCCAACAATAGGTTTGAGATCTCAAGAGAAACGGAATTAATTCCCCCCAGAGAATGTGTGCAATATGGTCCATTTGCATAGCTTAGAGATCACAGGTTTTAGCATTCTGTGGTCTGGATTCCCCCCCCCCTCTAAAACAGGGGTGCAGAACCTTGCTCAGCCGGAGGGCCGCATTCCAGAGGTGGGCAGGCCGGGCCAAGGGCAAAAGGGGTGAGGCAAAAAATACCCAAGACAGCAGCATATTTGTGGTTGGGGGAAAGGGGGTGTGGCCTGAGGTCCCCCCCCCCACTTTAGCAGCTGTGGTGTGGCCAGAGGAACCCACCCTCCCGATCCGATCACACACACACACCCCAGATGGGTTTCCCAGTTTTTGCACGTGTGACGCCTCCCCTTCTCCTTTCTCCCTTGGTTGAGGGTACACCGCATTCAACGGGGTGGACTTCGAGGGCACCTTCCACGTGAACACGGCCACGGACGACGACTACGCCGGGTTCATCTTCGGCTACCAGGACAGCGCCAGCTTCTACGTGGTCATGTGGAAGCAGATGGAGCAAACCTACTGGCAGGCCAATCCGTTCCGAGCGGTGGCTGAACCTGGGATTCAGCTCAAGGTAGTGGTGGATACAGTGCCCTGGAATCTTCCAGTTGCCCCAGTGCCACCCAGGAAGATGAGGGACGGGGGGACGGACGGCAGCGTGGGGGGGCGGCCCCACTTTCAAAACATACGTGAATCTCCTCCCTCCCAGAACCAAAGAGGGGAAACTGTGGTATGTTCCCCCACAAACTGTGCTATGTTCATCCTCTCTGAAGAGCCTCTTGGCATCCGCATCGTACACCAATTTGGATGGCTTTGAAAGGGGGCTGGGCAAATTCAAGGACGAGGCCATCGATGGCTACTAGTCCCGATGGCTGTCCAGCATCAGAGGCAGCATGCTGATGTACACCAGTTGCTGGGGAACATGGGCGGGAGGGTGCTGTTGCACTCCTGGTCCTGTGGGTTTCCCGTGGGTGGCTGGTTGGCCGCTGTGTGAACAGAAGGCAGGACTAGATAGACCCTCTTGGTCTGGTCCATCGAGGCTCTTTGGTTCTTACGATCATGTCCCCTTGCTGTTGCTCCCAGCGACTGGCATCCAGAGACTGCTTTTCCAAACATGGTCACATGGCTCTCTCTCCTCACAGCCATCTATAGCCCACTTTCCTCCTCTGTCAATTTGTCCATCTCCCCCCCCCCCCCGTTTTAAAGCCATCTATAAACTGGCGGCCGCCACCGCAGCAGTGAATTCCATTAAGTCATTTGCACATCACGCACCAGGACGGCTTTCTCCTACCCATCCCGGATCTTCCGCCGGTCTCATGGGGTGACCTCGCATCCCGGCCCCGCGAGAGAGGGAGGAAAACCTCTATCGGCCACGGGGGGGGGGGGGGGTGCAGGGACCCTGCCTCACCGGGTTCACCAATTTGCTCCACGGCGCCTCCTGGGGTTCGTCCAGGGTTGGGGCTTGCTCCTCCCCAACGCTGTGCCTCTCCTCAGCATGGAGGAAGTGAAAATGTGTGTGGCCATGGGGCATGCCCACGAAGGCCATCTGGCCCACTGAGGGCCTGGTGGGGGGGGGCAATTTGGCCCCTCACTTCAGTCCTGCACCCCTAATCTACCATCTTCACGCTAGGTATCACTTCATAAAGCTCTGCCATGTCTCCTCTCCCAGCCTTTTTTCCTGAATTAAAAAGCCCGGAACGCATCAGCAATTCCAAAGCGGCCGCCCTGGGGAAAAAATCTCCCTGGGTACAAGATCAGCGTACAGAAGAGAGTATCCCCAACTGACATCAAAGCCCACGGTGGTCTCTTGGGGAAAAATCTCCCTGGGTACAAGATCAGCGTACAGAAGAGAGTATCCCCAACTGACATCAAAGCCCACGGTGGTCTCTTGGGGAAAAATCTCCCTGGGTACAAGATCAGCGTACAGAAGAGAGTATCCCCAACTGACATCAAAGCCCACCGTGGTCTCTTGGGTACCTAGCGTGAAGATGGTAGATTAGGGGTGCAGGACTGAAGTGAGGGGCCCTAGGACAATAAGAAGAAGACTGTAGGTCATCAGCGCCCCCCCCCTCAATTTTCTAAATGTGCCTTCCTGTTGCCCGCTCTCCAAATCCAGGCGGTGAAGTCAAAGACGGGCCCCGGGGAATACCTCCGCAACTCACTGTGGCACACGGGCGACACCACTGACCAGGTCAAGTTGCTGTGGAAAGACCCCCGGAATGTGGGCTGGAAAGACAAGACCTCCTACCGCTGGTTCTTACAGCACCGGCCCCAAGTGGGCTACATCCGGTAAGCGGTCATCCCCACAGAGCCCACGATCACTCGGCGGGTGGGTCACTCTGCTCTCTGGTCCCTCACTAGCCAAGATCCGGCGGGTAGGTACACAGAAGAGGGCCTCCTTGGTGGTGGCACCACTGCTGCGGAATTCTCCCCCAGCCAGATCCGACAGCCTCCATCTTTTCCCATTTTTATAGCGTTTGAAGACTTTTTCTTCATTCCAGGAGGCATTTGGTGGACTTGTGTGTTTTTACTCTTTTTGACTGGTGTTTTTTTTCTCTCTCTCTTCTAATGCTGCAGTATGCTTTTGTTAATGCAATTTTTGTACTGCGCTTTTGGGATGTTTTGCCATTTTTAAATGTAAGCTGCCCCTGCCAAATCAGTTTGGAAAGCAAGGTAAAAACAAGGAGCAGTATAAGGGAAGGTCAGGAAAGTCCTCCTCTTACCCCGTTACTGAAAGACGTTCGGAAACTTTGGGAAGCGTTACAAATTGAAAATTTTAAAGGAATGTCCTAGTGCAGAGGTGGGCAGAAGGTAGATCTGGATCGACTGGGTGATCTAAAGTAGATTGGCAACCATTTCTGAGCAACAGTGTAGCGTAGTGGTGAGTGTGTTGGACTGGGACTCAGGAGATCCGGGTTCTAGTCCCCGCTTGGCCACGAAACTCACTGGGTGACTTTGGGCCAGTCACTGACTCTCAGCCTAACCTACCTCACAGGGTTGTTGTGAGGATAAACTGGAGAGGAGGAGGAGGATAATGTAAGCCGCCTTGGGTTCCTTGCAGGAAAAAAGGCGGGGTATAAATATAATAAATAAATAAATAAAAAACAAAAGCAGCAACAAAATTACTCCCATCCTGTCCTATATTATACTGCTGAAATGAGGGAAGCTTGGGGTAACCGGGGGTGGTTTATTCTGTGAGCTGCGTTCAGTTCAGGTTCTCAGAATTCCCAAGCTCACAATTCCGTAATTCTAAGTGCGCGTCTTTTGCACAAGGCTCCGGTTGGTGGATCTCAGGATTCTAGTAAAACAACACACAGTCGATTCTGCAAGCCTGAAGTGTGCCCAGCCCCGGCTTATGCAGACACAAGCGTGTTTCATTTTTGGCTCTTCCTTTTCAAAACTAAAAGACAGTGCAGATTTAATATCATAATTATACAAGATTTGTCCAGGGTCAGCTCTAGGTTTTTTTAAATATATAATCGAGCTTGGAGGCTCTCTGGCATCGGAGGCCCTCATCTGGGGCTAAAACTTGCACTGGTCAGAAATAAGCATGCTCCGTCTGCTACCTTTTGCCCGCCTTTCCAGAGCTCGCTTCTACGAGGGCTCCGAAGTGGTGGCGGACACGGGCGTTGTCCTTGACACAACGATGCGAGGGGGCCGGCTGGGCGTCTTCTGCTTCTCTCAGGAGAACATCATCTGGTCCAACCTGCGGTATCGCTGCAATGGTAAGCACTGCGCGGGGCCCTCCCGGTCATCTTTGCCGGATGAGGCCCTCAAAGCCGCTTTTATTTGGCTTCCAGAGTGGCCTACAAACATGAATAATGAGACAGTCTCTACCCTCTGGCTTACATTCTAAAAGACACGACACTAAAGGAAGAGGAATGGGGAGGGAAGAGGGGGGGGAATGTTCTGTTGGGAAGATAGGTTTGATCACTGATTTCTGGAAGTTTTTCTACTGGTAGAAATGTTTCAGTCGAGGGACAGGGGTTAAAAGACTGTGTGGCAGTTTCAGCTGTAAGAAACATGCAATTTTGACAAGGTTGAAATGCCAGAGAGAGAGAGAGAGAGAGAGACCAAATTGTCTTGTGCATACCAAATTCATTGTTGCATCAAGTTTAAGGGGCTACATCCACACTATAGTGCTCACTGAACAGTGCTGGATCCAGGTTTTATTTCAAGGTGTCCTGGGCCAAGATCCAACCCAGTTCCCACCAAAGCGGATCCACCACCTTGCCCGTGGCCCATTTGCTTGCCCTCTGTGCCCCATTTGCACCGCCACCCAGAGTGAGGGCAGGTGCGCAAGCAGTGGCAACAAAGCCGGGGGGGGGGGAGTGTGGCTCCGGAGCTCAGCAGTGCGCCTCTTGCTGGGCTGTGCATCTCAGCAGACGCCCAACGACGCCAGCTCCGTATGTCACCTCTCTCACCTGATCGCTTGGCGGAGAGGTTGGTTTTTGTGGCAAGACGTAACTCCGCTGCCAAGACTGCCATCAGAAGGACACTGAACCCCTCCTGCCCCACTCAAGAATGCAGCCGTCACATCGCCACAAGGCTGAGCACTGCTCAGGCTGCTCTTTGGTTATTCTCTCTAAGCCTCAGTACCCCTGTCTGTGATATGGGATCAGTTAATAAGACTGGTGGGGCTGTGTGGATGAAAGCAAAATCCCCCCCCCCCCCAGAATGTGATACAAGCCCCAGCCCTGTGTGGGTATTCCACAATTTAACAGGTGTGTGAAAAAGTTTTAAGTGTGAAACTGACCACAATTCTGCTTTTGAAGTTTCTAGTCCTTTTGTGCCTTCACAGAACACCCTTGAAACTATGTGTGTGGGCACTGCTTGCTGAAGTCTGAGAACACCAGAGGGGTGGCTGGGCAGCTTCCAATGACTGGCAGGGACAATTCAGTTCTCTGTGTAGTGCTTCTGGATGGGAAAATGCCAGTGAGGAAACACAGAGTGTCTTTTCCTGCCCTGAGCCCCTGTGGCTGTTGGCAGCAGCAGGATAAATTTATGTGGAATTGTTCAATTTGGACAGGTTTGGTTGAATAGGATTTGCTGGGATTCCCGATCCACACATGCAAATCTGCCATGGGGGCGGCAGGCTGAACACGAGCCATGCCCCAGAAAGGCAAGCTTCTTGGGCATAAGAACATAAGAAGAGCCCTGATGGATCAGACCCGGGATCCATCTAGTCCAGCATTCTGTTCACACAGTGGCCAAACAGCTGCCCATGGGAAGCCCACAAGCAGGACAGGAGTGCACCGGCACCTGGAGGCAGCTTATAGCCATCAGGACTAGTAGCCATCGATAGCCTTCTCTTCCTCCCCCAAGAATTTGCCCAATCCCCTTTTAAAGCCATCCAAATTGGTGGCCATCACGACATCTTGTGGCAGTGAATTCCATAGTTTAATTATGAGCTGTGTGAAGAAGGCCTTCGTTTTATCTGTCCTGAATCTCTCACCATTCAGCTTCATGGGATGACGCCGGGTTCTAGTATTATGAGAGAGGGAGAAAAATGTCTCCCTGTCCGCTTTCTCCACGCCATGGGCAAAGTGCTCCCTTGGAAGTTGCAGCCACATCAAGGCTCCTCTTCCCTAGAATGTTTTCCCCTTGCGTCCATTTGTCCGCACGCCTTCCCATTCACTCTTGTTCTCCCTCTCTCTCGTTCACAGACACGATCCCTGAAGACTACGAGTCCTATCGGAACCAGCAAGACTACTAAACTCCATTGCCCTCGCCTTAAAAAGATTAGCGTGAGAGAGACTCACGACACACACGCGCACCGCTTTCTGCTCTCTTACGATATTATCGAGTTGTGAACTGTCTCGCACAATGCCTCGCAAGCGGCTGGTCCTCAGCCATCACCTCCACACACACCCTGTCCCCACGCCTCTCCAGTGTGTGGCCTGAATCTCTCAGAAGCCTGACTGGGGGCGGACAGAGACTTGCTTAACACACACAACCTGTCAATGTTCCCTGTTCTCTACGCGGAAAGAGCGGCTAATCCGGTCGTACCCAACAATACGCTTGGGAAAACCGTGGGGAGCTGCTAGCGAGCAAAGAGGCACTAAATTGCCAAAGGCTCTGGCAGGCCAAAGTATTGATGAGCGAATTTGTCAGTTTTGCTTTCTCCTGCATTTGAATTTTTAAAATCTCAAGTTCTCGCTCTCTCTCTCCCAAATATGAAGAACTTTGCATATTTTGGCAAATTCTTATTAAAACCCTGAATGGGAATGAACCAGCCAAAATTCAATAGGTACAGTTATTCCCAGCATGGAGAGGACCACAACATGCCCACCTGTCATATAGCTATTAAAGATGAGGAGCCTGTCAGAAAAGAAAGAGGTGGCAACCCTACATTAAGCATTGACATGGTTGAACACACAGGGACTCAAACCCAGACTTTTAAGAGCTGAGCACTCGAAAGTCCTGGGACAACTCTGTTGGTTTTGCTGCCTGCCATATTCACATTTAAAAAAAACAAACACCAAAAACTCAACTTCTTTTTGTGACGAATATGGAGAGCTTTGCGAATGTTGGTAAATTCTGATCAAAACCAAACTGAAATAAAATTCTCACCCACCCCTAGGCCGCCGCCCGTCACCCAGTCTGCCTCCTCCCATTCAGCTGCAACTGGGGCTGTGTAATTTGCCAGCGCTGGGTCAGTCCCTCCTGATGCAGAGTTGCAACAGCCCGTTAGGTGCCTGCCTGTACCACTGCCCTGAGCTCAGCTCCATCCAGTCAGGATTCAAGTGCAGATTTGCGTTGTGTACAAAAACACGAGACGCAGGGAGATTCCTCAGGATGACTTCATGCCGTCAAAGCAAAGCTTTTTGGGAAAGTGAAAATGAACCGGGTCTTTTCTTCTTCTTCTTCCCGAATTAGAAGCAAACGTCTCCCTTTGGAGAGCGTGGAATGAATTGGATTCAGACTGCTCCAGAAACCCGGCGTCCTTCACCATGCACAAGCCTTGTTGTTATTTGGGGGGGGGGGATAACTCAACGTGTAGAGCAAGTTGCTTTGCACGCAGAATGTCCTGGGTTCAATTCCCCGGTATCTCCATTTTAAAAACACCAGGTAGCCAGTGACGGGGAAGGACTCTGCCCAAGACGCTGCTGGTCAGTGTAGACCAGCGTAGTGTAGACGCTGGAGGAGACATGATTTACTCATTAAGGCAGGGACTAGTAAGGAGAAATACAGGGAGTGCACTTTTGAAAAAAATATAGAACATTTGGTTAATAAAACTACTCTTGTCTACCAATGGCCAAGTGAGTTATCTTTATTGTCCACTGATGTTTGTAGGTGAGAGTTCTGGAGCACAAGATAGATTCAGGACAGCGAACAATTCAGGCTGGGGGTGGGGGAAGAGACACTTGGAAATCGTAAAATACATCGCAAGGAGACCTTCCATTCAAAAACGGTTATTATTCAGAAAAGCAGAGCAGAGCAGCCAGAGAGAAAAACAGCTGAACTTTATTACATTTCATTTACAAATAATGCAAAGTTACAAAGACAAAAAAAAAGCCTTCACAGAAAAAAAAGGAAACAAACAAACAAAAAGGAAAAAAAAAAGATCGAAAAAAATGTACACAGAGTTTTGCTGCTTTTTTTCACATCATTGTCATGTTCTTAGTTTGCAAAAAGAAGAACAAACACACACACGCTTACAAAGCCACCTTCAGGGTTCCGTTTTTTGTATCATTTTTTGCCAAGAGAGAAAAGCCACAATAAATTAAGCTTCTATGCTCGAGTTCCTGTGCTCCTGCCCCCAATTCCTCCCCCCTCCCTCCCCAGAAAACCTGTAGCTCAATGGTAGGATTTGCATATATCAGTGAAGTCATTCCATTAGTCCTCATGGTTTTAAAAAAATGACCTGTAAAGAACAGGATGTTACGCAGTCCAAAATACAGAAAACTAGACTGTTCCCTTCCCCACCTTCTATCAACCCCCAAGTATGTTTTTTTTTAGCTGCCTGTAAGAGATTCTGCCCCACGCAGCTGAAATTACTCAGATAAACTCCACTCCCCCAGTGTAATTTTACACTTTCAGGTGTCCCATCAGAAATTTTGGAAAAGACATTCATTTCCTCCCCAAAAGAAAGCTATGTCTTAAAAGCTACCACCCTACTAGCTAGAATTAACTACATTTGTACTTGCTAAGTTGTATTCATGTTTAAGTCAAACGTTTTGGATGTCTCTAGATTAACTAGGTTAAATGTGCAATCGCTCATCCGCATAGTTAGGAACTATTTAAGATGAAAAATAATAATAATGTACGTTTAAACAGGTCTTATTCCCCCCAGAAAGAAATCTGTTAAGTCTGTAGAATACTGACATTCGGGTGGTCTTCCCTCTGCCTCCCTCTAAGTCAGATACTAAAAAGTAACTTCTTCTGATTTTTACCCATTTTAAGAAAGTGATTCAAATAGGAACTGCTGTCGCTGTGCAGTTCTGCACCAAGCTGGAAAAGGCCCCCTTATAGCCAGTTCCTATCCAAATCAAGAACCTGATGGAGCAACAAACCCTAGAGAGATGCCTCCCCTCTCACAGTGATGAGTTTAAAAGGAATCGTTTCAGCAGCATTCTGAAGACCTAGGGAGGTGGTGGGCTCTCCCACTCTGGAGGCATTCAAGGTGCAGCTGGACAGCCATCTGTCAGGGATGCTTTGACTTGGATTCCTGCATTGAGCAGGGGGTTGGACTCGATGGCCTTGTAGGGCCGCTTCCAACTCTACTTTTCTATTATTCTAAGAGAGTCTGCCGTGACAGGCTACTTGGTGAGGATTTGCCAAAGTGAAACATTGACGCTGCATCCTCAGAGGGGCAGACACTGTGCAGTGCCCTTTAGCAGACCTCTGCAAAATAATCTGATCACTGGTGCTAAGATCTTGATACACCCATCCCTTTTTTAAATAAATGAAATGATGCAGCTAGTCCTCATGGTCTTTAAACAAACAAACAAACAAACAAGGGATCATTTTCAAACGAAGGCTTTGAAACCAGATGAGTTATGTGTAACTTTCAGGCATTCACAGATGGAGGCATCAAAGACAGCACCATGCCCCCCACAATCCTCCAAAATTAGGCAAACCCCACCCCACCAAAACAATATCCCACCCCTTCTATTACAGTAAACCACACTAAATTTAATTCTACTTGTAGTTCTTGGAGGTGGGGGGAAGTATAAATGTCTAAACCCTCCATCATCTACAAAGCAGTAGGAAGGGGGAGAAATAAGTATTGTGACTTACTTTAATCAAGTATGTTTGTAACTTCGCTCTCCAAATAATCTCCCCCTTTTTTTGCTAAAGGATAGCTTCTGAACTTGTGTGTGTGTGTGTGTGTGTGTGTGTGTGTAGCTACTGCTGACCTGTATTGGGAAGGAAACGAATGTCTATCCCTCAAACTAAGGTGGAATGGGAGGAAAGAGTCAGACCCAGCACCACAATTTCCCTGCTCAGCGGATGTAGAGAAGGGGCAAGGAAGCCATCAACCGAATGTCCCCGTCCTTTCCAGTGATATGCGTGCACATCTCTGGTTCCCCAATCCACACATCAGAGAATGACGACCACCACCAGTAGGCGATCGACATTACGATGCCCTACAGCAGCCTTCCCAATTCTGGGGACCTCCAGATGTGTGGGACCACAACTCCCAGAATCCCCCAGCCAGTTACACTGTAGCACATCATGGCTAGCCCCCCCCCTTTCCTCTGATAACACCGAAGGGTACCCTTCATTGCACCAGTTATGCATTTTCAGTGTCACTGTGCGTGAGGTTTCCCTGGCCAGAATACCACCACCCCTCCACCGTGTGGGATCTGTTGCAGAAAACACACACACAACGATACATCGTACCCAGTCACCAACATTGGGAATCCAGCTTGTGCGCAACCAGAGAACACTGGGGAAAGGCAGATTAAGTTCCACAGGGTCTGGATGCGTGGCCCAGATGGAGTAGCGGGAGGCAATAATAGATTCAGAGTTAGAAGAGGGAGGTGATCTATAAATCCAACCCCGTGCTCAGTGAAGAATCCACAATTACAGCATCGGCCGGCCAGTCTCTGCTTAAATACATCCAGCGAAGGAGCACCCAGCACCTCCGGAGGCAGTCTGTGCTATTGCCAAACTGCTCTTACCATTAGGAAGTTTCTCCTAATAATTAGCTGAAATCTGCTTCCCTACAATTTCCAACTGGTGGTTCCAGTCCTGCCCTTGGGAGCGACAGAGAACAAGGCTGCTCCATCTTCTGCATGACTGCCCTTCAGGTATGTGAAGATAGCTATCATGTCTCCCCTTCATCTTCTATTCTCCAGGCTAAGCATACCCACATCTTTCAACCCTTCCTCCTAGGATTGGGTTTCCAAAACCCTTCCTCGGGATGCATTTCATGTTTCTCTACATCCCTCTCGAAATGTGACGCCCAAACTGTACTCCAGATGCAGCTTGACCAGCACAGAACAGAGCGGAGCTATTACTTCCCATGCTTCTGTTAATGCCTACGACTGCATTCACCTTCTCAGCCACAGCATCACGCTGCTGGCTCAAGAGCAGCTTGTGATCTGCTGAGACACCTGGACTATTTTCACACGTTTTGCTGCATCTTGGGGTGCATTGCCTCCCTCCCACCCACCCACCCAAAACTGGGTTTTGGACTTCTTTTCCTTTGATGCACTTTTAGCTGGACACGTGAAAAGTGGGGCGCATTAGAAAACGTTGAGAAATTCATTATTATACAGAGAAGGCGTGGGGGGGGAGAAGGGGAAGTCAGGCAAAATGAAGAATGCATCCAGTCCTTAAGGATTGGCGTAAAATCATCCTATAGACCAGTGTTCTCCAACCTTGGGACCCCAGATTTTTTTGGCCTACAACTCCCAGCATGCCGCTGCCAGCATGCTGGGAGTTGTAGGCCAAAAACATCTGGGGACCCAAGGTTGGAGAACAGTGCTATAGACGGCTAGTTGCTCCATGGGATGAGGACGTTGCCCACCATCTACATAGCCTTTGCGCAATATGCATGCTAGATACTGACGACTATTATACATTTCGCTTTAAAAGAAAAATAATAATAATAATAATAATAATGCATCAACAAGCAGCTGCTGCCTTGGGAGCGTTCCTGCGTCTCTGAAGAGTCGGCACAGGGCCATCCCGTTACACCTTCCTTTAATAGTGGAAATTGGCCAAGCCCACATTAATGTTTTTATTATATATATATACATATATATATACATACATATATATATATATGTATATATGTATTTATATATATATATATACACACACACACAATAAACCCTCCCCGAAGGAAAATATAAATACAACAAAAAGAGTTCAAACAGATTGGTAGGTTCCTTAACTTAGTGTTGGTTACCACCCCACTCAGCCGATTCACATCTGGCAGTCTTAGAAATTCCACACAAATGGTAAAGTCCCCCCCCCCCCCATTTGTTAAAAAAGTAAAAATGATTTATATTACACTGTCCAATGTCAGCATGGTGTCCGTGTAGGGGAGTGAAATGCAGTCTTGTGCCTACTGCTGCCACCACATAAATATACAACTAAAATAATAATAATAATAATAATAATAATAATAATAATAATAATAATAATAATGATAAAAAACACAGAAACACTTAATTTCCCCCTTCGTTGTTGTTTTTTTTAAAAAAAGAATGCATACTTAAATATTAAATTGCTCTTTCACAATGTTGTCACAGTGACCTAGGGAGGATTGAAAAAATAAAAATTAAAGCGCCTTCATCGTTACAAAGCATGGGGTTGCTGAAAGTTTTGGGTGGGGGTAGGTAGCTTCTTTCTGAACACTCTGTGAAGGGCTTCATTCAAGAGGGGTGGGCTGATGAAACCAGTCGGCCACAAGCCAGCCATAAAAAAGGAAGGAAAATCAAACGCTATCTTCATATTAAAAAGAAGAAGTGCTAAGTCTCTTGGCTCGCTGCTTTTAAAATACAAAACAAAAAGCGGTTAAAATCGGCAACGTTTTGCCCATACAAGAGTGTGTTTTCAAGGTGCCTAGCAAGACGCTTGCTAACATGCAGAAAGCTCGAGCGATAACACGATGCTGTTTCCCTGCGCATGCAGCACTCAGAAGTGAGCTCACGTTTGGGCTTTTGCAGGGGGTGGGTTGTCTCATACCCTCCCCACCATTACCACAAGAGCGCAGTGGGATCAGACACCAAGGGCCTGTTTCCTGTAGAGCACCCCGTTTCCCGCAACGGCCGGTCGGGTGCCTTCGTGAAGCCCCCAAGCAGGGTGTGAAGGCAGAAGACGGGCCCGGCTGCTTCTTCCCCTCGGCGTCTGGCGCTCAAGAGGTAGGCTGCCCCTGTATAGTGAGGTCTCAATCCAGCTATCGTCCTATATCTGAAACAGAATACGAGATTGGGGCACTGTTTAATATACACAAATGTGTCTTATCCCCCAACTCTTCCCCAGCTACATCCATTTAAAGTTTGAACTTGTCGTCCTGAGCCAAAGTTTGCTTTCTTGCATGCTAATCCATTCACTTTGTCTGGGGTGGGAGGCAATCCCAGTCTTGAGACTGATCTCGACGGGGTAAACTGAAGTGTTATTTATTGTAAACATGCCCTGCCCTGCCTTCGCAGTTGTAGCTCCCACTCCTACCCCAACGGTGGGAATGAAACTAGAACCAGGGAAATAAGGTAACTTCTGACACCGTTTGGTTTCTATACCTCAGCTGAACCTATCTCAGCCCGACGGCCGAATTCATTTTCGGAGAAGCTTGCCCTAGTGATGGGTGGGGCCGGAAGCCAAAGAGGGCAGGGGCAAAGGCAGAAGGGGCAGAGCCAAAATACCAAAACATGTTTAGCTTAAAGCTCTTGCTGCCAGTAACTAAGCCTTAGGAGAGGCGATTCAACATTTGGTTGGAGGAAAGGGAATCTCAGGAACGCTGCAGGGGCAGACTCGGGTGCTCAAGGCGGGCTGGAATTAGCCCACAGGCCTGAGGCTCAACAGCCCATCTGTTTGCCACTGGAGCCACGATCCCCCTTAAAGAGCAGAGACTCGTAAGGAGAGAGGAGCAGGAGCACCTCTTCTCCCTAAAAACAATTCAGAAGTGGAGTCAGGGGGAAGGAAGTCTGGCTGTGGATACTCTAAGGGGCAAGAGGCAGAAGGATTCTGCACATGCTCAGGAGGTGCTTCTCCGTCCAGCTTACAAGGAGAGAAACTGAGTGGGTTCCACGATATGGGAGCTGCCTTTTCCAGAACCCACTGATGGGAGATTCTGGGGATATATATTAAAAAAAGGAACTGGTTCCACACAGATTTCCCAGGAGACATTGTCTTAATCACAAGATATCCTCAGATCCTGGAATATAGGGTGGAACCGTGATCCCACTGCGCTGGCTCTAGGATTCCAGCAGCCCTTAGATATGTCAGGCTGGCAGTGAAGGTCATGGGAGAAGCCCTGGCCCATCGAAGGAGGGGCCGCCCACACTGTGGGTGCTGGCCTGGAGGCAGGCAAGCCAGCAACGGGGGGGGGGGGTCCCAGTGGGGCTCCATGGAGTCCACAAGCAGGTCAACTTGAGGGACTTGATTCCTTCTAGGCTGAGAAAGTGCAGTGCCCCTCCTAGCCTGCTGCAGTGGGGGCGCTGTAGAGCAGCTTGCAGTCCGCTTGCAAGCTGTCCTGACGGTGCAGGGAGTGGAAGCCCGGGCCCTGCTGCTAGTCCTCCTGCCTGCCCCCCGCCCCCCGGGACCTTACAGTTCGTCATGCTCTTCTAACACTGCAGGACAGAGCAGTGTTGCAGCGACCTCCACACAGTTAGCGTAACTTGCTAAGGGGGACTTAAAACGAAGCAAGGATGACACAGTCCTTTCACTCTGGCTGTCCTAGCCAAATCAAAATGTGCTGGGCTATGAAAAGGAATGGGCATATTCCTGGTGTGTATCTCCCTCCACTAGATGCTCAAAGAAATCCTTACAACAACCTTGTAAGGTAGGCCAGGATCCAGGGCTGTGTGGTTGTTTTTTTTTTTTTAAATCCTATTCAACCAAACCTGTCCAAATTGAACAATTCCACATAAATTTATCCTGCTGCTGCCAACAGCCACAGGGGCTCAGGGCAGGAAAAGACACTCTGTGTTTCCTCACTGGCATTTTCCCATCCAGAAGCACTACACAGAGAATTGTCCCTGCCAGTCATTGGAAGCTGCCCAGCCACCCCTCTGGTGTTCTCAGACTTCAGCAAGCAGTGCCCACACACATAGTTTCAAGGGTGTTCTGTGAAGGCACAAAAGGACTAGAAACTTCAAAAGCAGAACTGTGGTCAGTTTCACACTTAAAACTTTTTCACACACCTGTTAAATTGTGGAATACCCACACGGGGCTGGGGCTGGTATCACATTCTGGGGGGGGGGGTTGCTTTCATCCACACAGCCCCACCAGTCTTATTAACTGATCCCATATCACAGACAGGGGTACTGAGGCTTAGAGAGAATAACCAAGAATGAGTGTGGTGTAGTGATTAGGTTCAAATCTGCACTCAGCCAAGAAGCTGACTTAGGGCACAATCCTATGCCTGTTTAGACAGAAAAAAAGTCCTACAATTCCCAGCATTCCGCAGTCAGCTATGCTGGCTGGGGAATGCTGGGAATTGTAGGACTTTTTTTCTATCTAAACATGCAAAGGATTGTGTCCTTTTTGACTGTGGGCCAGTTGCTCTCTCTCAGTCTACCTCTCAGGGTTGTTGTGAGAATAAAATGAGGAGGAGGCGGGGAGAACCGTTATGTTGTCTTGAGCCCCTTGGAGGACGTACAGATGTCACAGATGAAAATGAATGAGACAAATGCACTATTATGCCATTCTGGGGCTAAAGCTAGACGCAATATTAAGCTCGGTTTTAGAACAGGCTTGCTCTTCTGAGCCCGATTCCCAATTACTCTTCTGCTACCCTAAGCAACGGACATCACCCATTCTTTGAATAAGAGGGAATTTCTCTCTGCTCAATAAAGCCCAATAGCAACAAAAACATTTACTTCCCACGCCAGACCCCACCTTCCTGTAACGGTGCGCAGCAACCAAAAAGACAGGGAAGAACTTCAGAGCTTCTACTGCAAGCTTCCCTCAGCCAGGTGCCCTCCAGATGTGGACTACAAGTCCCAGCATCCCCGGATGCTGAGAATTTTAGCCCAGCACATCTGGAGGGCACCAAGTTGGAGAAAGCTGTTCTACTGCCTGAATTCTCAACTAGTAAATTTTAAAACAGCAACACTGCCCCCTGCTGGAGAGAGGTGAACCCCCCACCTAAATCTTCAACGTATGCCTTGTTCTAGGACCGTCCACCTCCAAACCTTGCTTGCAGCCCATCCCCAGAAATAAGTGAAATTTAAGCAATATTCATCCAAAGCAAATGGTCCCTAATCCCCAACCACCCCAAAACAAATTGCTTTCAGATAGGGTTTTGTGTGTATAGGTGTATACATCTATCTATCTATCTATATATAGAGAGATATATGTATTAAATTAAGGCCATTTTGTAAAACTACTTACAGTTTATCAATACACAAGCTCTCCTATGTACATGTGTAGTTTAAAAAAAAGAAAGAGAGAGAGAGAGAGAGAGAGAGAGAGAGAGAGAAAATAGCAATTTATATCTCCCTGTAAAATTATCCAGCTTAAGGGTTGTGAATTCTTCCCCAAATTGGATGCTGCATCTTTAAAGTTTTGTCTACCCCCCACCCCCATCCGAAAACAACAGATCAAAGACCAAAAAGGATTTTGACATGCACAGGATCTGGCAAAATAAAACAAGAGGAGACAGAGATCCGCATGAATAACGTGTGGATTTTAACAGTGTTGCCGGAGACCAAAGAACTGCATGCTGCCTGTGCTGTACCTCGGGCCAATGTTTGTGAAGCAGAATACAGCCTCTTGTTTTTTTAACCGAGGGGATTTCCTCCTGTATGAGAGAAGCAGCCGTAGAAAACTTGAAATAAGTAGACCATCGGGAGTAATAGAGGTGATCAGGCTAAAATACTGACAAGGGTTATGAAAATGGAGAGGGAACCGAAGGGGAGGGAGAACATTGCACTGAAGTGCTACACAGAGAATCTACAAGACTGTACACTTAAAAAAACCCAAACCATCTCTCTTTTTTTTTAGTGCAAAAATTATAAACCAATGATGGCACAAACAAAATAGAAACAAACATGCACTCAGAATGGGATTTCCTTCACACACACACACACACACACACACACACACAAAGAAATCCAGCTGTAACTCATGGATGTCTAGAAAAGCGCAGGAGGTGTTCAAGGAGACTGGGAGAGGAAGGAGTGGGTGAAGATGCCAGGACTTGAACCCAGGAACTGAAGGATACAAGACACAGATTCCATCTGGGTGCCACTTGTGCAGCTTTGGCTAAAATGGGGGACTGCCGGGTCAGCTGTACCAGCCAAGAAACCCTCTTTACGTTAACACAGCTCCAGGGAATAAGAGGCACCCAACTAGTCCATCCAGTGGCCATTCCCATCCTCCCAACATGGCACAGCAAAGCAGTAACTGAGATGAATTTTGAAAAGATTTTAGGACCCGGCTGGGGGAAGTGGATACTGTCTAAAGCAGCCTTCCCCAACCTGATGCTCTCTAGATGTGTTCGACTACAACTTCCATAAACCCCTGCCAGCTTTTGGAAAGAAACATGCACTAGGAGCAACCGAACACATGCCGAGGGTAGCTCTTTCGAGTTCCAGGTAAGTTCTCGGGCACCCACATGCATCCTGTGGCCCTCCGTCTGAAAGAGATTGGAGCATTCAGGACTGCTCCTTAAAACTGTTCCAGAACCATGAATGGAACCGCTTTGCCCTCCCAGATGTGCAGACCGAACAAACATCTCCATCAGCTTTATGGAGTACAGAATCAGGAGAACTCTCCGTGTTGGCTAAATTTCCCCCAGGTTTGGAGAGGAACCCACTTAGAGGATTTCCCCCAAACTAACTTGGGAGCCCTGGAATTCTGCTGCCCTAGACAGCCACCCCTTAGTACCTATTGATGGTCAGCCCACACCCCAGGCCAAGGCCAAAGGGATTTTGCTCCCTTTTCCTACTCGACAGATATGACATGCGCAAGAGAGATATTTTAAAAAAATACAGTACAAGGACTACCTCTTCCAAGCAACAAAAAGAGAAGGCTGCATGTTCGAAAAGTATTTTTTAAAAAACGCTGCAGGAGACTCACTGTTCTCATTCCTTCAGGCCTTGAAATGATAGACTTGTATGTGCAATTAGAAAAGTTCGCTCCTGCTCTTCCTCTACCGGCGCCCCCCTCCTTCCCAAAGAAATAAAACACATGTTTTTACACAGTTTGTTGCGCAGACAGAGAGGAATTATGTGGCTCACACAACTAAGTCTCTGGATGGTGTTGCCGAAGAGCCACTGCTGTAAGTTGTTGAGTGCACAGGCGGACAGGCTAACAGGCAGTGGTGGGGCTCTGGACAACCATCAAGGAAAAACAGGCAGGCAATCGCAAACCGTTACATACACACACACAACCCCGCCCCCTCCCCACCCCCTGGCAGCTGCTTCAGGACGTTTAGCTGGAAAGCCACTCTTAAAACCACCCTCCCCAAATCCTCTTCTCACCTCATCCACCCCTCGTTTCCATAGGGAAGGTAGCAGTATCGACCAAATTCTAGCTTTAGAATTCATGGTGCTGTTTTTCCCCTCGCAAAGTTCACTGAGCGGTCCCTTGCCCCCCAGAAAAGCCCCCAGTTTCACGCAGAGGTGGCTGTTTCTGTAACAGAAACCAGAGACTTGGTAGTTTACACAGAGAAATTAACAACAACAAAAAAATTACACCTATTTATCTTCTGGACAACTCTGCCTTGCTGCAGGAGGGAGAGGGGGCATCAAGCTCCTCTGCTCCCCTCCCCCCAAAACAAAAACAAAACTTTTAGTGCAAAGGATAAAAAAAGGACCAAACGCTGGAACTTTGGTGACAAGCAGAGGGAGGAAGGGAAGGGAAGAGACGGCTCTCGGAGAAGTGTCCTCTCCCAACAGCAAGGCGTGTATGGAAAGGGATAAAGATGGCACCATGGAGAGAGGCAGGGCGGGGTGGGGGAAGGACAGCCGCTCTGCAAGTGGACGACAAGCGTTGCTAGATTGGACACACACCGGAGCCGCACTTCTCGGCAGCCCCGTCAGATGTGGCAGGGCCGAAGCAGGCCGGTCCCTTCTCCTTTGGAGCGCTAGCGGCGCAGACATTCTGGGACTTGCAACTTTGGCGCGTGCTCTCTTCGCGCCGCACCCCCCTCCCCGCCCACCCACCCCCTACAGCCGGTCCATCCGGAAAGTGTCCTCCGTGGCAGGATCGGCAAGGACCATGTCGGGGTCGTTGAGCATGTGCAGCCCGTCCAGGGTCAAGGGGTCAATTTTGAGTTCGTCCAGAGGAAACTGGGAATCCGAGTCGAAGCTGACGTCCCCCACCCCAGCCAGAGAGCTGGCCAGGTCCTTCGACAGGCTGGGAGGCGATTCCCCGGTCACTGGAAGAGGGAGTGCAGAGAGAGAAAGAGGGAGACAGAGCTTTGGTCAGGCTTGGCTGACTTCTCTTTCAACCGGAGCCATTTCCTTGGACGCACTGAACACTGGCAAGCAGCATTAAGAACCTCACGGCCCGCAGGGCAGGCCGGCCGACAGAGGGACTGGCCCTTCCGAGCGCAGCCGGCTGACGGCCCCAATTTGGCGGTGGCAATAGCCACCTCTGATCACGGGCATCTGGTAGCCAGAAAGAAAATGTAGGGTAGACGTTGGCAACTGGCAGCCTGGGAGATGAATATGGCTCACCGGGTCTCCTCCAGAGCCCTCAATCAGAAAGCAATCCTCTTGCACACCTCAGCCACTTTAGGCCATCCAAGTCAGTGCACAGAGGGCACACCAATGGCAACAGGGGCTTGGAGGAAGCACCCCCTCCTCTTCCCCCCCTACTGCTGCTTGTCCCCACAGGCCTGCCTCTTGACCGTCACAGGGTGCACAATGAGGGGACGACGTCTCCCCAGAGGCTTCCACTGCTGCTCATGTTGGGGAATGGGGTTACAAGGAGCCCCTACGCAAGCAAGTCAAAGGGCAGAGGCAATACTGCCGGCCCTTGGCACTCCAGCTCAGAACACGGCCCAACTTGCAACAGGTAGCTGCCGACCAGCGCTATAGTCTCTACACTGGCTCGCCACGGCGGCAAGCTCCACACGTTGGCTTTGCATTGCAGGAAGAGCCACTCCTCCGATTTGCCTTGCAGATTCCACTGGATGATCAACTGTCTATTTTAAACTCTTCATATCTTGGGAGTTGGGGGGGGGCTCCGCAGGCCACCCAACACCCTGTTCGGGGCAGGAAAACCAGCGTGGGGGTATCCGCTGCTCAGCCTCTGCTGAAAGACCTCCATCGCGGGGGAGACCACCACTCCTCCAGGTCCCTGGTTCCACTGCTGAACTGCTCTGACCGCCACGGAGCTTCTCCCCACGTTCCACCCAAATCTGCCCCCCTTAAGAGCTAGTCCTGCTGTGCTCTGGGACAGCGGCAGAGAACCAGTCTTTGCCAACTTCTGACAGCCCTGCCGGGATCTGGAGAGGGCTGTCATGACATGTGCCCCCTCGCGTCCCCCCGCCCCCAGTCCCCCCATCGCTTTCCTTGCCCCTCTTCACTATCTTATCTCACCCCCTTCCGGGAGCGTCCACGGAGGGGAGGGTGCCACACCGACCCCTGGCATGACACCCCTCCCAGGCTGAGGGCCCAAGGACCCACCTGTCAGGATGATGTTCGGGATGTTCCCGTGGCTGGTGTAGCTGAGCTGCTGGGCGTCCTGGAGGCTCCCGTGGCTCCCGGTGAGCCCCATCATGGCTGCCTGGGAGTAGTTGAGGGTGGAGCAGGGGCTGTACAGGCTGTTGGAGCTGATGGCATTCTCAATCATGTTGAACTGCTCGAGCTGAAGGAAGGAATCTCGGAGATAAGAACTTAAAAGAGCCCAGCTAGATCAGACCGAAGTTTCAGCTAGGCCAGCGACCTGCTTCTCACGGTGGCCAACCAGATGCCTCCGGGGAGCCCCTGAGCAGGGCTAGAGGGCAACAGAACCACCATCCAGAAGCTGGGCATCTGATGAGCAAGGGTCTACAACAGGCGTGGACAAGGAAAATCAGGTGGTGGGCCAGATGACCCCCCCCCCCACCGAGCCCTCCATGGGCCATGGCCTCGCTCTCTCTTTCACACACACACACACACCACTGTAATCTGCACTGGGGGAAAAGTCTCCCATTCACGCCAATAGATCATCCCCCCTCCCCCCCACAATGCAAATAGCCTGGACCAATCCAGATGGGGACCAGAGAGACAGAGAGTGTGTGTTGCTGTTTTTCCATGCTAGCTGGGGAGGAAAGGAAGCTCCAGCCTCTGCAGCCAGCACAGAAGCCTGAAGAGGACAGGGCAGGGCAGAGGAGGAAGGCCCATTCCGGCCTCGAATCTACTGTGCCCGATTTGCATCTTTCCCATGGCTAGCCCAGCATCCTGTCGCTGCCGTGACCTGGCAGTGGGCAAGGGGTCTCGGGACATCTCTCACAGGAACCAGCGTGCCATGTTGGTTGAGGGCTGTCCTGAGCCTGGAGACGGCCAGGTTCAATTCCCCACGCAGTGTTGAAGCTTACTGGGTGACCATGGGCCGGCTATCGGGCTCTTTCAGTCTAAACTGCCTTGCAAGATCATTGCGAGGATAGAAAGGAGGCAGGAAATAGTGTACGCACCAGCTGGAGCAGAGGCTGGAAAAAGAGTCACCCATAAAGAAGCTTCGTGGCTGGGATGTGGTTTTGTCAGTAGACTGTTAAGTATTTACCATTTGAGGGGCGATGCTGCCCAAGGATGGCAATCTGCATTCTGTTCCTGACTCCCAGCTGAGCAGAAGCACAAGAGAGAGGCTCCAGCTGTTTTCGGGGTTGTAATAGGCAAGCAGGCTCCCAGAGAGCGAGCGAACAGGGAGAGCAAACAGGAGTTTGGCAGCGGAGTTCAGCAGGGGAGGTCAAGGGGGAGGTCCCTAAGAAATTTTCTAGGAAGACAGAAACATAAAGGGAACAGAGCACTATGGAAGGAAAGGACTCAGCAGTGGTGGTGACCTGCAATGGGTGTGCAATGTTTGTTTTCCTGCCGGAGATCAACATGGCCTACACGTGCAACAAGTGCAAGCTGGTCACGCTGTTGGAAGAAAAGGTCAGAGGACTGGAGCAGCAAGTGTCAACCCTCAGGAGCATAAGAGAAAGTGAGGAGTTCTTAGACAGAACGGTGGATCTACAGCACCAAAGCGTAGAACAGGAGCCAGAAGGGCAACGGCAGGATGAGGCGGAGTCGGAGACTGCAGAGGCAAGGGAAAATAACATAGGGGGAACTCCCTGGAAAAGGGTGGCTGTTAGTAGCAGAAGAACTACAAGACACTCTGCGCCTGTGGAAGCAGTGGAGCTATGGAACCGCTTCCATGTACTTGAGGACGAGAGCAGAAGACAGCCTGCAGAGGACGGATTACCGGGCACCCAACGTGACAGCGAGCAAGAGGCTGAGGGTCAGTCAAGTGGAGGCAATCAAACCAAGGTCTACAGCAAGAGGAAGAGAAGAGTCCTGCGGGGGATCGAAGCCAAAGTATGTCGCGAAGACCCATGGACTCGCCAGGTGTGCTGTCTCCCCGGGGCACGGATTAAGGATGTGACAGAGCAGCTGCCGAGGCTCATGCAGCCCACCGACACATACCCCTTTCTTCTCTTCCACATGGGTACAAATGATACTGCCAAGCGGAGTTACAAAGAAATCACGGCAGACTTTGAAGAGCTGGGAATGGAACTCAAGAACTTCGGGGCCCAGATAGTTTTCTCATCCATCCTTCCAGTACTTGGAAGAGGCATAGAAAGGGAAAGAAAAATACTCCGAGTGAATGACTGGCTACGAAGGTGGAGCCAACGTGAGGGATTTGGATTCTGGGACTACGGGCTACACTTCCTGGAAGATGGACTGCTGGCAAAGGATGGGTTGCACCTCACAAGGACTGGGAAGAATGTGTTTGGCCACAGCATGAGGAACTTAATCAGGAGGGCTTTAAACTGAATCCAACAGGGGAGGGAGACATAAACTCGGGGGTACCAATGGAAGAAGGCCTCTGTGCCACAATGGAGAGAACAGCTCCAGCGGTGTCCAATGATAGTCTACCACAAAATGTAGGAGAAAAGTCGGACTATAAAGCACATAGTCTTCGATGTCTCTATACTAATGCCCAGAGTATGGGCAACAAACAAGACGAACTTGAACTCTTGATACATGAGGGCAAGTACGACTTGATAGGGATAACTGAAACCTGGTGGGATGACTCCCATGACTGGAATACAGCAATTGAAGGGTATAACTTGTTCAAAAGAAACAGAAGCAACAGAAAGGGAGGTGGAGTTGCACTGTATGTTAAAAATACGTATCTCTGCACAGAGATACAGGAAGAGGAGCTTGGCAGCCCCATTGAGAGCATCTGGGTTAAAATAAAGGGGGCAAAGAATAAAACGAACATGGCGGTTGGAGTCTACTACCGACCACCCAATCAAGGAGAAGACGAGGATGGAACTTTTGAAAAGCAAATTGCCATTGTTTCAAGGAGGCACGATGTGGTAGTAATGGGTGACTTCAATTTCCCAGATATCTGTTGGGAGACTTATTCAGCCAAACATGGCCCCTCCAAGAAATTCCTGAGCTGTGCTGCTGATAACTTCCTCCTACAGAAAGTGGAGGAAGGAACTAGAGGATTGGCTATCCTTGACCTGATTCTAACCAACAGAGACGAGTTAGTGGATAAAGTGGCAGTTTCGGGAACTGGGGGAAAGTGACCATGTTATACTTGAGTTCTTGATTCTAACGGAAGCAAAAGCTGAGTGTAGCCAAACACGTACCCTGGATTTTAGGAAAGCCAATTTTAACAAACTCAGAACAAGGATTAGTAAGATCCCATGGCAAGCGACTCTCATGAGAAAGGGAGCCCAGGAGGGGTGGGAGTTTTTAAAAAAGGAAATTTTAAAGGCACAATTGCAAACAATTCCCACAAGGAAAAATGGCAGAGAAGAAGCCAATGTGGCTTCACAATAAACTCAAAGATGACCTGAAAACAAAAAAGGACACGTATAGGAAGTGGAAGGAAGGACAGGCTACAAGGGAAGAGTACAGGCAGGTAGCACAGAACTGCAGGAATAGTGTCAGGAAGGCTAAAGCTGAGAATGAGCTAAGGTTAGCGAGGAATGCTAAAAGCAACAAAAAAGCTTTCTTCAGATACATGCACAGTAAAAGACAGAAGAAAGAACTGGTGGTTCCACTACGCAATGAGGATGGCAAATTGATAACAGAAGACAAAGAAAAGGCAGAAGTGTTCAATTCCTACTTCGGCTCGGTCTTCTCCCAAAAGAGGGTCTATGACCCCCCTGGCAAACCTGAAGTGCAGACTGAAGGGGCAGGATTGCAGCTTGAGATTGATAGGCAAATGGTCAAGGAGCACCTGATTGCTCTGAACGAGTTTAAATCTCCAGGGCCTGATGAGCTGCATCCTAGAGTAATAAAGGAACTGGCAGAAGAAGGACAGGTTGCTTACCTGTAACTGTAGTTCTTCGAGTGGTCATCTGTGCATTCACACACATATGGGTTCTCTGCGCCTGCGCTGAGATCGTTCGGGAAACTTCTAAAGCTGAGGTGAATTGGGCGGGAGCCCCTCCCCCCGCGCGTGTCCCTTAGCGCGGCTCCCGCCCATCTCCTCAGTTCCCTGAGACCGCCTATTGCGACCGTCGGGACCGAGGATAACATTGCAAACGTTTGATACCATAAAAAGAAAATACGAACTCGGCATACACTTCGATATCGAGTAGGATAGTTAAAAACGGTGTCCCAACCCATTCCCTTTTGGTATCCATCGAACTCGATGAAGACACCGAGCGGGGAAGGAGGGCGGGTTGTGTGAATGCACAGATGACCACTCGAAGAACTACAGTTACAGGTAAGCAACCTGTCCTTCTTCTTCGTGGTCTCTGTGCATCACACACATATGGGTAGATTAGCAAGCTGACTTACCGGAGGTGGGTCGGTGTCGGTAGTCAGATGGTGACCGAAGACAGGACCGCTCTGCCGAATGCGTTCTGCTCTCTGGCTCGAACATCGAGGCGGTAATGCTGGATGAAAGTAGAGGGGGTAGACCAGGTTGCCGCCCTACATAAGTCCAGTAAAGGAATGCCTTTTCCGAAGGCTGTCGAGGTCGATAGCGCCCTGGTTGAGTGGGCTATTACGGACCCTGGTAGAGAATGTCCAGCTAATTGGTAGGCAAGTTCGATAGTGTCTACTATCCAAGAGGATAGCCTTTGCTTGGATACAGAGAGGCCCGATTTTGGGGGGCCGTAGCACACAAAAAGTTGATTGGTCTTCCTTATCGATTCCGTACGGGCTTTGTAGAATAGTAGGGCCCGTCGGACGTCGAGGCTGTGCATCGACCTCTCGATCGTTGACGATGGGGACGGAAAGAACGTTGGTAGAATAATGTCCTGTCCTAGGTGAAATTCTGACACCATCTTCGGTAAGAAAGTTATGTCATGTCTTAGGACGACTTTATCTTTGTGGAAGGTTGTGTAAGGTGGGTCCACTCGGAGAGCGTGCAGCTCACTCACTCTTCTTGCCGAAGTAATCGCTATTAAGAATAGTGTTTTGAACGATACCAGTCGCAGGTCTGCTTTAGCCATGGGCTCGAACGGTGGCTTTGTCAGAGCATTCAGGACCAAGGGTAAATCCCAACCTGGGACTATGTTGCGGACTGGAGGTCGAAGATTTTTAAGCCCCTTCAAAAATTGCTTGATCAATGGATGTACGAATAAGGACGTCCCCGTTGAGGCAGTTCTATGCGCTGTCAGAGCTGCTAGATAGACTTTGATTGATGAGAATTTCAGGCCACGGGTCATTAGTGAGTGTAGGAAATCGAGAACGGTCGAGATCGAGCAAGTCATTGGGTCTTTGCCTAAAGGTGAGACGAAATTAAGAAAGGCAGTCCATTTCCTGGCGTAGGAGAGCCTTGTGGAAGGCTTCCTTGCTGCTAAGAGGATCTCCTTCACCGCGTCCGATAGGTCTGTATCCGCTGCTATCTGATTCTCCAGGCCATTAGGTTTAGAGAACGTAGGTTGGGGTGAAACACTTTGCCTTTGTGTTGTGTTAGTAGATTGTCTTGTAGTGGTAATGGGAGATAATCTCCCTGTGAGAGGTTGAGAAGGTGCGCAAACCAAGGTTGACGCGGCCACCGCGGGCATACTAGGATGCAATTGGTTCCGTCCCGAGCTATCTTGGCGATCACACGTGTAAGAAGTGGGATTGGGGGGAATAGGTAGTAGAAGTCGCCGCTCCAGGTCATCAGGAAAGCATCGGTGATCGATTTCGGGTCCGAGGCTGCCCTGCTGCAGAACATGGGGCATCTTGTGTTTTCGCTGGTGGCGAATAGGTCTATCCTCGGATGACCCCAGCGTTGGAACAGTGAGTTGGTCACCTTCCTGTCCAGCGTCCATTCGTGCGATTGCATCGACACGCGACTCAAAGTGTCTGCAAGTACATTGGACTTTCCTGCGATGTGGATCGCTACAAAGGACATCCCTCGAAGTAGAGCCCATTCGTCATCATCAGGCGATCACTCGTGACCGAGTAAGATTGTCTTCCGGGATAAAAAGGAGGAGATTCTAAAGAAGATTGTGTAGACTCTAGCGATGGGTCCGTAAGTGACTGTGGAGGCCAATTCTAGATCCACACAGCTTCCCACAGTGAGGACACAGGTTACCAGATAGAAGATGGTCCTGTAAAGGATTCATTTGACGTGCTTTTCGCTTAGCACGTTTCTCCCTTTCACCTTGCACTCGGGCTTCTTCAAAGTCCATGGAACCTTTGTGAAAGGCCAACCTCCATTTAGATCGTTCATGGGCCAGAGCTTCCCAGTTTTCGATGTTTATATTGCATTTTTTTAGATTAGCCTTATGAACATCTTTAAACCTCTTATATTGACCACCGATATTCCGCTTTCCATCCTTGAGTTGCGAGTAAAGTAACTGCTTAGGGAGACGGCAGTCAGGCATTCGAACAACATGACCGGTCCACTGAAGTTGGCGTTGAAGGATCATTTTTTCAATGCTAGTAGTCTTTGCTTCTTCCAGTACACTGACATTTGTTCGCCTATCTTCCCAAGTAATTTGCAGGATTTTCCGGAGGCAACGTTGATGAAACCTTTCAAGGAGGTGGAAGTGACGTTTATAGATAGTCCATGTTTCGCAGGCATACAATAAAGTTGGTAATACAATGGCTTCATAAACCAGTGTTTTGGTCTTCTTACAAATATCCCGATCCTCGAACACTCTATGTTTCATTCGAGAAAATGCGGCACTTGCAGAGCTCAGACGATGCTGGATTTCACTGTCGATGTTAGCTGTAACAGAAAGATAGCTGCCAAGATAGAGAAAATGCTGCATGGTCAGTCTTGTGAGGCGCGTCGATCTCGTGCCGCCCTGTTTGTTTATGTACGCGACCACCGTAGTGTTGTCGGTCACGACTTGGATGTGGCAGTTCGAGAGATATTGCTCTAGGGCTTGTAGTGCTTTCCAAACGGCCATCAGTTCTAGCCAGTTGATGTGCTTGGTGGCTTGTGTTGACGTCCATGTGCCTTGCACGACGTGATCGCCTGAGTGGGCCCCCCATCCCAGCAACGATGCATCCGTTGTTAATATGCGGTTCGGTGTCGGAGACTGGAACGGTATGCCCGCGTTCAGATTCGACTCCTGTTGCCACCACCTCAAGGACTCTCTTACGGCTCGAGGAAGATATAGTCGGACGGATGGTTTGTCTTTCTCTGGTTTGAACTCCTTGATGAACCATGTCTGAAGAGGTCGCATGCGAAGTCTCGCATATCGTACGACCGCAATTGTTGAGGCCATATGTCCTAGTAAGCGTTGAATCGTATGAGCGGAGCATATTGGCTGCTTCGAAATTCTTTTTGCGAGTCTCTTTACTTGACGCACTCTGTCGCTTGGTAGATAAGCCCGACCTTCGAAGGCGTTTAGTTTCGCGCCGATGTACTGTATCTCCCTTACTGGTTGAAGGACCGATTTCTCCACGTTCAGGCAGAGTCCCAGATCTTCTAGGAGGTACAGGGTTTCTTCCAGTGCGTGCTGGAGCTCCCGTTTTGATTGAGCCACTAATAGCCAGTCGTCTAGGTACGGGAAGACGGTGATGCCTCTCGCCCGAAGATTCGCACAGACCACAGCCATACACTTCGTGAACACCCTCGGCGCGGTGGAAAGTCCGAATGGAAGAACTACGAACTGGAAGGTGTCGTCTCCCACTCGGAACCGAAGGTATTTTTGGGTGTCCTCGTGGATGGCGACGTGGAAGTACGCGTCCTTGAGGTCGATGGATGCAAACCAATCGTTCCTCTGAAGTAGTGGGAGGAGCGACTGGAGTGTGACCATACGAAATCTCTTTGGTGGGATAAAGAGATTCACCGTGCGAAGGTCCAGGATCGGTCTGAGTCCTCCTCCTTTTTTCTTTACAATGAAGTACCTGGAGTACAGGCCGTCCTCCAAGCTCTCTGCGGGAACCGGTTGTATTGCTCCTTTCTGCAGGAGGTTTGACACCTCTTCTAGGAGCACTCGATTTGGACGGGTGGTCTTGATCCCGAGGAAAGGAGGAAGGACTCTGAACTCGATCCTGTATCCGTGCTCTATTATGCTCAACACCCATCGATCCGTCGTGATGGTCCTCCAGGACCGGAGGTGTTGGTGGAGCCGGGAGCCGAAGAGAGGTGCATGAGGTGGTGGAGACGAGGCAATCGGTCTGCTGGTGTTGAGAGCAGGCTGGACTGGAGGAGACAAGTCGGTCGGGCCGGTGACGGAGTCAAAGGCGCCGTCGAGTGAAGTCGCCCCCCCTCCGCGAGCCCCTCGAGCGCTGTTGAGGGTACGAGCGTTGCGGTGCCTGAGGTTATGGGGCTTGAGGCCGACGATTCCCACCCCGATATTGTCCAGCTGGTTGATACTGTGAGGAGGGGTATGGGAATCGGGACCATCGTCTCGGCCTGAATTGTTGAGATGGGGGCTGGCGGACAAGTCCCATCTTCTTGGCCGTCGCTAGAGCCTTTTGAGCGGAGTCGAGGGAGTCATCTGTGGTGGCGTTGAACAACCCTTCTCCGTCAAAAGGAAGGTCTTGTATCTTCGCTCTATCATCGGGAGTCAGATTGGTAGAGCGAAGCCAGGCGTGTCTCCTCAAAGCCACGGATCCGATCATCGACCTAGCGTGGCTATCGACCTGGTGGCGGGCAGTATTCATCTGTAAAGCGCCGATACTGGTTGCTTCCTTGATGTACTGTGCCGCCAGGTCCCTTTTGTCGTCCGGCAGATAATCACAGAGGTCTCCCAGCTTCTCTGTGATGAACATCTGGTATCTAGCTAGTAGTGCCTCATAGTTAGATACCTTCAGTCCGAGGGAAGACGAGGAATAGATCCTACGGCCGTAAGAATCTAATGTCTTACCCTCTTTGTCTGCCGGCGTTGTGTGCTGTCTTCCCCCACGAGACTGCGCTGACTTAACTATGAGCGAGTTCGGGGTCGGATGGGAAAACAGGAATTTAGCTCCCTCCTCCTGGATTCTGTACATCGACTCCAGCCTCTTAGCTGTTGGTTTCGTAGAGGCCGGAGTTTTCCAGGTCTCCTGCACCGTCTCCAGCAGTGTTGGCAGGAAAGGAAGGAGCAGGTGGTTGGACTGTGTAGACTTCAGGACCGCGTAGATGTCGTCCTTTGCTTTTCCTTTCGCGGTTTTTGCCTCCACTCCGAGAGCTGTCACCATCCGGCTGACGTGCTCTGAGAAGCTGCCCATGTCTTCCGAAGGGGAGATCGCTTCCTTGGATTCCACCCGTGCATCTGGTGAGGTGGAATGGGAGGAGGAGGCCACTGAGTCCGAGTCCGATACGTACGCCGATCCCGACGACGAACGAGTCGCGACGACAGGGGCGAGAATCGTCTGGGCAGTCGAGGTCGAGGCGGTCGGTTGGACTACGGTCTCGACGGGTGCCCGGAATACGGTCGTACTCTGCCTTGGCGTAGGAGATCTAGACCTATGCCTGCGCTCTCGAGGTGGGGAGCGTCGGTGCCGGTAGTAATAATCACGCCTTCTCCGGTCAGGTGAGTCTCGGGATCGTGATCTGTAGCTCCTAGATCTCGAGCCCGAATAATAGGAGCCCGACCATGATCTGTCATCACGGCGGTGGGAGTAGACGGATCGGGAGGCAGAATCTCTCGAGGGCGAATCGCGGCTTCGGTACCGAGGGGAACGTGATGGACCGTGCGCCCTCCGCTCTTCCCTAGCATATGCTGCTGGAGGCGAGAGACGTGGTGGAGGACCCCTCGAGCCCGAACGGGGTCGTTCCATCGGTGGCGAGGCCACAATTTCTCCCTCCGACAGGGAGGTGGTTATAGTCGGCGGTTGCTTTATTGGGGTTTTCGAACCCGATTCTCGATCTCGAGGAGACGTTGTCGAGATCGGAGGAGACTGGGGGGCAATCGGTCCCGTAGCTCGATCTCGAGCCCCAGTCATCGCCGACATTAGTAGAGCTGTACGCTCTGAGACCTTCATGGCAGCTGAGGTAGAAGGCTCAGCGTCCTTGCCAGGTTTGTCCGCCATTTTCTTTTTCAGGCGTTGTGCCTTATCTTTATGGGCCTTTTTCGCCAATTTCTTCGCCGCAGAAGTATCTTTTGCTGGCTTCTTGGCTGACTGGGATCCCCCAGGTCTCTCTTCCGGATCAGGCCCTTTAGCTGATAGAGACTGCTCCCATAGGAGAGCTCGCAGCTTAGTTTGGCGCTGTTTTCGGGCCTGTTTTGTAAAGGCCTGGCAGTCCTGGCAGGTCTCCATTTTATGGCCTTGCCCTAGGCAAAGCAAGCACAGCAGGTGCTTATCAGCGGGTGGGATTTTCGTCCCACACCGCTGGCATTTTCTAAAAGGTGCCTTCAGAGGCATAGTTAGAATAATAAAGAAGAGATTAGGAGATAGGTGGATGAGATCGGGGGAGAGATACGGGTATAGTAAGAGTTTTTTTGTAATAATTTTTTTTTTTTTTTTTGAAAAAAAGGAGATAGATTAGTCGAAGAAAGAGGAAGAGAGAGAAGATTATGAAGTAAAAAGGTGATAGGAAAGGCTAACTCAGCTGATAGACTACTATGGAGAGAGGAGAGAAGAACCCGACGACTACACGCAATGGCGGTCGAAGAGGAACTGAGGAGATGGGCGGGAGCCGCGCTAAGGGACACGCGCGGGGGGAGGGGCTCCCGCCCAATTCACCTCAGCTTTAGAAGTTTCCCGAACGATCTCAGCGCAGGCGCAGAGAACCCATATGTGTGTGATGCACAGAGACCACGAAGAAGAACTCTCAGAACCACTGTCTATTATCTTTGAGAAATCATGGAGGACAGGTGAAGTGCCAGATGACTGGAGGAGGGCAAATGTTGTTCCCATCTTCAAAAAGGGCAAGAAGGAGGAACCTGGGAACTATAGGCCAGTCAGTCTACAGAGTTACAGAATGGGGGACACTTGGCTCAACAATACTACAAGTGAGAAGGATCTTGGAATTGTGGTAGATCACAAACTGAATATGAGCCAGCAATAAGATGTGACTGCAAAGAAGGCAAATGCAATTTTGGGCTGTATTAATAGAAGTATAGCTTCCATATCACGGGAAGTGATAATTCCCCTTTACTTGGCACTGGTTAGGCCTCATCTTGAGTACTGCATCCAGTTCTGGGCACCTCACTTTAAGAAGGACATAGACAAACTGGAGAGGGTTCAGAGGAGGGCAACAAGGATGATCAAGGGACTGGAAACAAGGCCCTATGAGGAGAGACTGAAAGAACTGGGCATGTTTAGCCTTCAGAAGAGGAGACTGAGGGGAGATATGATCGCACTCTTCCAGTATTTGAAGGGATGTCACACAGAGGAGGGCCAGGATCTCTTCTCGATCATCCCAGTTTGCAGGACATGGAATAATGGGCTCAAGTTACAGGAACCTAGATCCCACCTAAACATCAGGAAAAATTTCCTGACTGTCAGAGCAATAAGACAATGGAATCAACTACCTAGGGAGGTGGTGGGCTCTCCCAGTCTGGAGGCATTCAAGGTGCAGCTGGACAGACATCTGTCAGAGATGCTTTGACCTGGATTCCTGCATTGAGCAGGGGGTTGGACTCGATGGCTTTGTAGGTCCCTTCCAACTGTACTTTTCTATGATTCTATGATTCTATGGAGGGAGAAGCAGGAACTCTCAGCATATGGAGGCTAGGGATTGGCAACTGGCAGCCTGGATGCTGAATCTGGCCCTTGCCTATCCCATCGCCAATTTAATGTCTGTCTCTGCTCCTGCAGTGCTGTGTGGGTCCTCTTACCTCTTATTCTCTTGCCATCAGAGGGCCGCAAGGCAAAACAGGATAAGAGACCCTACATTTTTCTAGTCCAGGGCAGAAACGAGATTCCCAGTGAGGCAGGCGCAGAGCGGCCACCGCTGGCAGAGAAGCGGTGAGCACCCTCCTCCAAGGGCAGGTGGTTCAGCCGCCCGAAGGATCTGAGCACAGCCCCCCAACACAGAAAACATGACACAATTACACCCGCACGACCCTAAGTAGGACACCGATTGGAAAGTGGCCGGGCCAAAGCAGTGAGTCACGCAGCTGTGGCTGCTTTGGGGGCCCACAAGCTTACCAATCAGAGCACAGCGTTCAGGGATTGCTGGAGTCGTGTGTGTGTGTCTGTGTGTGTGTCTGTGTGTGTGTGTCTGTGTGTGTGTGTCTGTGTGTGTGTGTCTATGTATAGAGAGAGCAGCCCGCCCCAGCCTGGCTCCCTCCAGATGTGTTGGACCACAACTCCCATAATCCCCCAGCCAGCACAACTGGCTGGGGGATTATGGAAGTTGTGGTCCAACACATCTGGAGGGAGCCAGGCTGGGAAAAAGCTGATGCACAGAAACAGAATGCTTGCTCACCTGATGGGATAAAGCATTCGCCTGCCTGGCCATCATCTGCTGATCGTAACAGGAGTCACCAAAGACGCTCCCCAGGATGGAGGTTTGCTGCAAGCAAAGAAACAAGGCACAGGGTGAAGAAACGTCTACATGCTTCTCAGGCTGAAATTCACTGAAGGCACCAGCCGGTCAAGCCCCCCCCCCACTCCCCCCATTTAACAGAGCTTCTGGGCTTTTGTTGCCAGCTTCGTCAACTCCGCGGCCAACAAGCCTATGTTCTTCGAGTTAATTCAAGAGAAGCTTCTGAACGAGAGAGGGGAAATAAGAGAGGAGATAAGAGAGCGTGGAGAAAGGAGCACCCCTTTCAGGATGCCCTCAGATAAAGGCTACACTGCCACTGCACCAGAAACACACAAATAGGGGCATGCGGGTGTGATCACGATCACAGATATTCGAAAAGGCACTTCTCGAAACTTTAAACATAGGGGCGGGGGAGGCACCATGGGAGACTTTTGACTTATTGTTTGCAAACATGGCCCCGGAATGCATGTGGATGGCACTGTGTTGGGCTGGATTACATCACCCATCATCCATGACCAATGACCATGCTGGCTGGGGCTGATGGGAGTTGTAGTCCAGCAATCTGGAGGGCTCCGAGGTGGGGGAGGCTGATTTTATTCGTTGTTGCACATTAAAATAAAAGATATGAATGTTTAAAAAAAAAGTCCATACATTTTATTGTATTTTGCCTTGTTTTTATAAACTGCCCTGGAAGCTCTAATGAAGGGTAGCATCTGCATCTTACATATTTATTCTATTTCTGTACTGCTTTTCTGAAACCAACCAAGGTGGCTTACAAACATTTAAGAACATAAGAACCAAAATCAAATTAAAACCTAGAACATTAAACATCCAGATAAACCAGAATAATAATCTTTTAAACTATGCAACCCTGTACATGTCTGCTCAAAAGTAAATACCATTAAATTCAATGAAGCTTAGGTATGTTGGGTAGAGGACTGCAAGCTAAGATCAAACCCATTTTTTCTTCCAAAATAATGAATGCAATACTTTTTAAAAGCAGTGTTTTAAAACAATACTGCCGCAACCAGTTCACACCACCGCAAAGCTCCAAAAACCGAAGACTCAAAGACAGTAAGGTTCCGTAAGGACAGCGTTACTACCACATTTGTCCTGCATTTGTTACTGATCAAGCAATGTTGTGAGGACTGAAAGCTTGCAAAGTACTTTAAAAAAAGGATGCAGAAGGCAGAGAAGGATTTGGTCTAAAGTAGGAACGTGCTGAGGCCAGTGATCCTGTAACACGACTGGAAGGCCTGCACATCCAAATTTATTGCTACTCCTTAATTACACTGAAGAGGTGTTTATTTTCTGAGCTCTTTCTAAAAAAAATAAAAAATAAAAATAAAAATGAGCACCTCCTATTTCCCCACAATAATGCTGAGGCCTGGATACCGTTTCTAAACCCAGATGAGAAAGCCTTCCTTTTATTGGCTTAGGTGTGCCGATGTACTTTCTCCTCCAACTGGCAGAAAGTTGAATACATGTTGGTTCCACAGTATGCAGCCACTTACAACTCTATCTCTGACACTGGATATATTTTTAAGATTGCTGCATTGAGAAGGAGGTTGGATTAGATGACCTCCAAGTTCCCTTCCAATTCTAAAAGTCTGTGAATTATTGTTTCGGTAAACTAAAGAATGAATATCTATCTGTCTGTCTATCTATCCATCCATTCATCTCATTATTAAGTTATTTTTATTATGCCTTTCAGGGCCAGGGCCAAGTCATTATGATAAAAGATCCAAACAATGCATAAGACAGCATCAGATTAAAATGTAGTGAGATGGGAATAAAATCGATGAAAGGCTTGGGTGGAATTAACAACCTGTCTGAAAACCACAAGAGACTGCCTGGGAATGATGGGAGTTGCAGTCCAACACCTCTGGAGGGCACCAGGTTGGGGAAAGCTATTCTACACAGTACATTCCACGTTCTTAGAGCGAGCATTGGTTTCATAACAAAGAAGTCGTGCTTATACATTCCAATTTCCCCCAACATTTCAGATCTCCCCTGCCCCTTGCCATACTGGTTTCTATTTTACAAAAATGTTTCATCTCTACATCTCCAAGACAGCGCTCTTGACGGCTCCTCCCCACTCAGTGTCCAGATCTGAGCACCTTTTGGAAGCATCCAGGGTCGCAGCCCAGTGAGAGAGCACCTGCTTGGCATGGACAAACTGTCTGACTTAGTTCAAGGCTACCTATGTACCTGTTTGGGGGCAGCCTTTGGGGTTAAAACAAGAAAAGGATTTCAGTATTCTGCATGCGTTGCTGACTTCTGTTTTGTTCTCTTGTTTTTATTAAATGCCACAAACCCCGTGCTCCCTATAGCGGCCCAATCAACATTGCAACCTCTCTAAAACGTTGCTTGCTCCATCAGGAAGATGTTTATTAAAAATATTTCATACTTGGGGGAGAGGCAGGATGCATCCCAGCTCCCAAAGGTTTTGGAAAATTTGAAGTCTTCTTGCAGACTCAAAATTCAGTGGCGTTGGACTCCCCCCCCCCCGGTCAATGCTGTTGAAAATCCACTAAAGATCAACAAATTCTCCAAATTCAAATACGACCTCCTATAAAAGTTGCAATGCTGAGATCTGAAGGAACAAGAAGGGTTACAAAATGGGGGAGGGATGGGATGGGGCCCACTGAAAATTAAGCATCTTCGGTGGCCCACGAACATCACCATCTTCCAACCTAGGATCAGTGGCATCCAAGGTTTCTTCCTACAGGGACCTCTTTCTTTGTGAACCCACCTGTCGAGGAACCTCAGTGCATCTGCCATGGGAAACCAGCTTGTTGCTGAGGATTCTGGGAAAAAGTCAAGGCCAGGCTTGTTAGACCTCACTGTTGTTCCGCTTGAACCAAGAGATGACCTAGAAGAGGGACGGGCCAGGGAAGGATCTACTGGTACAGCCGTGCCTTGGATTGAGAGCATAATTCGTTCCGGAAACGTGCTTGTAATCCAAAACACTCTTATAGCAAAACGAAATCCCCTCAAAAATATTTGTACAGAGATTTTTAATTTAAGCCATACTACAGTACTTGTATTGCAAGACGTGGCTTGTATATCAAGTAAAAAAAAATTAAATAAATATTTAAAAATTTGCTTGTCTTACAAAACGCTCTCAAACCAAGTTACTTGCAATCCAAGGTACTACTGTAGATCTCTGGGCAATTTGCACTAGACTACCGAAGACTTCTGACTCTATTCTTTTAAAAGGAGAAACAAAAAATTAATCTCTGAATTAGGCTGCTCTAATGAAGAAAGTTGCAGTGAGCAAGGTCGGGGGCAGTGAAAGCAGGCATGGATTTGTGTGTGAAAGGATTGAGTTCAGTTCTGGAGCTAAGCACACATTCCTGGGCAAAGCATGTGCTCAGAGGCACTCTGGCCCTTAATTCTAAGTGTATATCCATTCCTCATCCCATCCACCCAAACCATCATTTTGTACCCATCTCTCTTCTCATTTTGAACATTTCTAAACTGCCCTTAATCCAATGGATTCCAGGGCGGTTTACAATAGATATGAAAATTATTTAAGCAAAACACAAACAAAGCAATATCTTTTGTCACTATTTCAGACCAGCAGTAAAAGACTATTAAAAGTCCTAAAAGCAGATTGAGGCAGCATAAGTCTTTATGAAATGGCAGATTAAATAGAAACTGTTGTAACTAATATTGCAAGTCACCTTAGGAAGACCACGGTCTTGAAAGGCAGCGATTGTGTTAAATCCATTTAACATCGTGCTGAAAGTACGATAATGTTAGCACCAGTTGTATCTCTTTGGGGGAGGCCATTGTAGAGTTGGGGCACCATCTCTCTGGCTGGTGAACCTCAAGGTTTTACTAAAAACCCCACAATGTAGTTCCCACAAGGTTGAATCTGTCACAGAGCACACCCAAGATTGGTTGTGGTGAGCAAGCGGTCTTTCAGGGAAGCTCCTCTTCGAACTGAGGAACCTTTGGGTTCTGTGAACAGCATTTAGAAATTATTCCCCTACCTTTAATAATCTGCTAGTTTATTAAAATTTGACCGCCTCCCATGTAATCTGCACTCTGAACCAACTCAGTAGACCTCCAAGAATAGATACAGATATATAAATTCCCCCGCTGAGAATCCTAAATGTTTTAATAACTTCGCCAGCAGCAAAAGCTGCTCCGAAGATATTAGCGGGGAAGTTTTTCACCACTCAGCACTTCAGGATCCAAGATCGGTCTCTCCACTGGCTTGGCTAGGAGAAGTTCCCTGCAGAAGCGGGGGTGGAGGGGAAGAGAAGTTTGCTCTGTCGACAGTTTGCTCTCTTCCATTAATAAAAATATTGGCCATGCATTGCTGCAAGCAAGCCAAGAAGTGCAATACAGCACCAGGAGCATCGCTTTATTAAGGAAAGAGACTGGAGCCAGCAGGTAATGCGGCCTGGCCCTTAAAACAATTGGCTGGGGGTGGAATTTGTCCCCAAAGCAACTTGAAAGGACCAATGCACCCTGTCTCCATCCCCACTCCTCACCCTCGCCCCCCAGTATAATGTGACAGAAGGCTTGTTTGCAGTTTCACCTTTCCTGCATGAACCTACGAGGCAGAGGGTAACAGAGGCACAGCCTTTCTTGTTGCGGCACCCCATTTCCAGAACAGCGTGGATGTTTACTATGGACATTGCTATTGCTTGGCTTTGCTGTGCCCTATTTTTATTGCTCCACCACAAATTATCACAGCTAATAGCGAGGGGTGGCCTTCCCCTTCCAGAAGGGCAAAAAATAGTACCGTACATGTCGACTGGCATCCACTTGCCAATGATTACCAGTTGATGCTTCTGAAAAGGCCATTAGCAGGGCACGGAGGGCACAGCCCTATTCTGTTTGTCCCCAGAATGTGGAATTCAGTGGTGAGGACAGCTAACGGCTGCGGAGAGACCTCTCTTCCTCTGTGAAGTTGTTTGCTCCCCCCAGCAAGTGGTATTCAAATGTAGTTTGCCTCTGAACATGGGAGGCCCCACTTAGTTATTGTGCCAGCAGCCCTTCATAGTCCTTATCCTCCTCCACGAGAACAGTCAGATTTAACAAAGAAAAAGCTGTTTAAGCTAGGGGGCCACACCTTGTGGTAGCGAGTTCCACAAGGTAATTTAACGCAGGGGTGCAGAACCGCTTTCAGCCTGAGGACCGAATTCCATTGCGGAGAAGCTCTCGGGGACCGCATTCCAGTGGTGGGCGGGGCCAAAAATACCAGCATATTGTTGCTTAAAGCTCTTACTGCCAGCAGCTAAGCCTTAGGAGAGGCATTTCAACCTTTTAGAATGGGAGGAAAAACCTGCAAAGGTCAGGAAACCATCAAACAATCAGTGGTCGGGGGGGGGGGGAGAGGTGGCATGCCTATCTGCAGAACTCCATAGGGCGGGATTAGGGTCCCCAGAGGGCCAGACGTTCCGCACCCCTGATTTAATGCCTTGGGTGAAGTCCTTCCTTTTTTTGGTCTGGCAAAAGATGGATCTGCCCATTTCACACACGTTCATTCCTAAGCCTGTTCTGCCCTGTTTCTGTATTAGTCGATTCCTGGTTTAAAAATCTGCATGGAAATTTGTATCTAAGTACGTATTTAAAGACGTGGTTTTTGAATGCACTCTAAAAATTATGCATTTCCAGGGGAGGCCGGTGACTCATATTCCAGTGGGGCTCCTTCTCCATTGCAGGTTTTCTTTGGAGCTTCATAGGAGCTATCCATGGTGCTCCATTGTGGGGAACCTATTTTGGGGGGTGGGGTGGAGTTCAGCACCACAGAGAGCTCCTATGAAGCTCCAAATGAAACTTGCCATGGAAAAGATGCCCCACTGAAATAGGAGTCACCAGCCTCCCCTGTAAACAGAAGTGTATCCTAAAACATACATTTAAAAAATATATGTTTTGGTATGGGGTTTTTTGAGCCAAGAACTGCATCGCGAAATTCAAAGCACAAAACCCGATGGATAAATATGTCCCGATTTGCACATCAGTCTGGGAAGTAGCGGATCAGGTCAGTTGGCACCAGAATTCGCAAAGGTTAAATATCCCTCAAGCATCTCTGCTACACAACAGCCTGGCCATTCCTACAGATATCACCATTTTGATTGAGTCTATTTTAAAACAGCCTTCCCCAACCTGGTGCCCTCCATATGTGTTGACTACATCTCCCAGAATCCCCCAGCCAGCATAGTCCAACACATCTGGGGGGCACCAGGCTGAGGAGGGTTGCTGAAAGATAATTCAAAAAGGAGGCCGGGTGTGGGGGGGTCAAAGACGTAAAAAAACTGGACAATTAAGGGGGAAAAGTGGGGGAAAAACAACAACGAGAAGCACGGAATCCAGAGCCCTTAGAAACACACAGTCCCTTACTTGAGGGGAGCTGCCGGGAGAGAAAGCTTGATTGGAGACAGGAGAGGTGGGAGACTGGTTGGCCGGGGAGCCGGCATTGCTGCGGTACTGCTGGAGTGAGCCCTACAGAAGGACACAGAGTTAGAGACCATGGGGTAAAGAAGGAAAAGGGAGAGAAATCATAGGTTTCTTTTGTGTACAGCTGGGGGGGGATGGGGGTGGACGGGGGGGGAGATAGAGAGTGAGATGGGAGGAGAAGAAAAGGGAGGAAAGTCCTTGACGAGCCCAGCACGTTAGCTAGTACCGTTAAACAATGCCCTGAGAGGTCGTGAACGTCAAAGGGAAAGGTGCTCTAACTCCCTAATTTCTCTTCCAGCTTTTTGGGATTAGGGCGACCAGAACAGTCCACAGTATTCCAAAATGCCAGCTGTTTTTATATTCAATCCCTTTCCTTAAAATCCCCAGCAAGGAATTCACCTTTTCCCGCTTCTCCTGTATGCGGCCTGTATACAAGTACCTGGAGAAAGGCCACTGTTTTAGGGGTAGCTCACATGTTGCTCTTATGCCCACTGCACCAAACACACCCACTCGCCCACCCTTCGTAACAAACCTTTCAGTATTCTTCACAGAAGCCCTGTGGCTACTAGCCCAAACAGGTCTTTGGTGATCCTGAGCTTTCCAGCATCTACGTCTGAATTTGCAAGATCTGTGCTAAGTGAACTTTCCTCTGTGCTTTTTCTGACCCTTCGAAGGACGGAACCAAAATGTAGCCAGGAGTACATGTGCATGCCACAATTCCACACAAGAGCAGTAAAAGCTCTGGATGTGTGTGGGTTTTTCCAGCTTCCTGAGAGTCTCTGCTTTAAAACGAAGCGTCAAGACTCTAGAAGCATATAATCATATTACAAGTTGAGAATCCCTTATCCAAAAATACATGTGCCTAATTATTTAAAAAGTTTGTATAAATTCCCTTCAGGCTATGTGTACAATGTAGTACTATAATAATTTTTTGAGTTGATTTTTTTTTCAACAAAAAACTGTATCATTGAAAAGCTCTGTTATTGTGTTTTTCTTTAAAGACAAAAGATGTTAATTAGTTCGGATAACTGTATGAGTTGTTTTTCTAAAACTAAAACCTCGGTATTCAGGTTTAATTGCAGTATTGGCACTTTGAAATAAATAAGTTGGTTTTGTGTTGCAGTTTGGGCACTCGGGCTCAAAAAGGTTCGCCATCACTGCTCTAGACCAAGTTGTTGCAAAGATGTGCTTGGACGTGTGTGGGTAATTGCCTGCTGAAAGCTCCAGAGCCCAAGGTTGGGGCAAAGAAGGATTCCTAGCAAGCCAGAAAAGGGGGGGGGGCTTCAAAGCCCCCATTATGAGAAGCCACAATGAAAAAGGAAAAACAAGAACAGTCATAGAAACTGGCATAATTTATAAAGGTTTCAGAATCTGGCTTTTCTTGTCACAGGTATTTTCATCTTAAAAAATAAAAATATCTGAGCCCTGCTTAATGCTAAAATTTAAACGCTTTTGCCAACAGCTCAAATGTGAAAATGAGTTTGTGGAGGAGAGGGGGAAGGAAGGAGGGGACAGAAAAAGACAGAGAGAGAACACAGACTGCTGAATTGAACTGAGTAAGTAGAGAAAAGAAGAAACAGAACCTCCACATTTGCATTCCTGGCAGTCGTTAAAGGAGAGTTTGAAGGCTGTGTTCAGATGGTATGATAAACCATGGTTTATCACGATGGGAACAAACCTAGCCTCCCACTAGGGACGCCTCCCCTCCCCCCTACCCCTCCTCCAGTGAAACTGTGAGGTGGAGTTCGGAGACTTTCACTTCCATTCTTCGATCATCCACAGCTTGCCATGTTGTCTGAACTGAACAATCTTAACTAGCGGCTTGTTTGCAACAAGCCAACCTCAGACTATGGGTTGTGATGAAGCTGGCTTGTTTCAAACAAACCAGTGAAGATTAACCACAACAGTTCAGGGGTTTGACTAAACTGCAGTTAATCAAAAATGGAAGTGGGAGCTTCCAATCTCCCCCTAGTGGCCATGCCAAAAGAGGAGGAAGGGAGTACATGGGCCAGGGGCATAGGCAGGGGTGGGGGGAGGCGTCAGGCGAGGCTAGGCCTGTCCCTATCACAATAAACCATGGTCCAAACACAGCCAATGTGTAACAACCAAGCCTCGGCCAGGGGCTCGGTGGACTGAAACCAGGACCTAAACTAATTAGCTACCTGGAACTCTGTGCGTTCAGGCTTCAAAACATCCTCTGCCTCTGTGATTGGCAAATAGTATGAAGCTTCTGGATTGGCTAGGCCTGGTATAAGCACTAGGACCTCCAGCTGCCCATTTCCTTTGCCCAATTGTGGGCTCCAGCCATGGAACTCAGGGGTTCCGAACACTGGAGTGCACAACTGCCAGGACTAGATTTGATTATGTCAGCCCATGGGCACAACCTGGCTCAAATCCTTCCCTCCACCTCCACCCCCACCCCCCACGAAACTCCACAGTTGGGTGATTGCCTGACAGGGATAAGAGGTACATGACTGTTGCAGACTGGGGCTTCGTGCATCTCGGCTTTCCATAGGAAACCACAGTGACCAGGCCCAAAGTTAGGGCAGGCAACACCTTGGGCTAAAAGAAAATGGTGCGTCCTCAGTTTCCTGCACATACTTTGTAATTCATCCATGGAGTTTGGTCCCCTTTACTGAAGCATCAGAACTACCACCCCCATCTTGGTGCCCTCCAGATGCATGGGACTACAACTTCCAGCATCCCCCAGCCAGCACAGCTGGCTGGGGGATGCTGGGAGTTGTAGCCCCATGTGTCTGAAGAGCACCAGACTGGGGAGGGCTGGGTGACAGAATCTGGACTTGGCTAGAACCCCCCCCCCCCACGGTGCTTTGCAGGTGATCTCTGGGAACTGCTGGGATTCCACCCCACCCCCACCCCCCACCAGGGAGGACAAGGATAGCTGGCCTTCCCGGGGCTTCCTCCTCCACACCAGGCTTACCGAACTGATGTCTATCCCCATGGAAGTCTGGGTTTGGCTGCCTGGAGGAGACTGCGGGATTGTGGAAGGGACGGTGACTGAGAGCGGGGGGAGCTGAACTCCTCGCTGCAAGCCGGAGGTCTGCATCAGGGAAGCATTGGGCGGCAGGGCGCTCGCCACTTGTGTCTGCTGCTGCTGCGGGCTCGTTTGGGTGAAGAACGGGTAGGGCGGAAGCTGCTGCTCCATGGAGAGGGCGTCCATCGCCACGGCCTTGAGAGGGAAGAGGACAGGAGAATGGGATCACTGGATCGGAACCGGATCTGCTCGGAACCAGCATTTTCAACACGCACGCCAGCACTAGAAACAGGGGGGGGGGGGGAGACTCACAAGCCGTTTCCAGGCCCTGCAGGACGGCTAGCCCCTGGACGTGAGGTCTGCTGGAGCAGACCAAAGAGCCATCCAGTTCACCACCCTGCTTGCTGCAGCAGCCAGCAAGACGCCTCTCGGAAGCCCACAAGCGGGAGGAGAAGGCAACACTGCGCCCCTTTCTGTCCTGGCATCTGCTGCTTGAAGGCAGACAGCTGTGAACATGGAGGTCCCATATAGCCTGGGGTGTTGTACCTCTTCCAGCCCAAAGGTCGAATTCCATTTTGCAGAAGCACTCAGGGGCCATATTCTGCTGGTGGGCAGGGCCAAAGGCAAAGGTGGCAGGGCCAAAATACCAAAAAAATGCCAGCATGTATATAGATATTTTTTGAGGCTCTTCCTGCCAGTAACTGAACCTTAGGAGAGCAATTTCAACCTTTTAGAGTGGGGGGAAAGACCTTTCCAAAGCCCTGTAACCACCATACAACCAGCAGTCAGGGGAAATGGGGCGCAGCCATCTTGGGAACCGTGGAGGGACCCCCAGAGGGCTGGTTTTGGCCCGTGGCTCTGGCAGGGCAAACAAAGAAGGCTGCCTTCATGCCCTGCTTGTGAACTTCCTGGAGGCATCTAGCTGGAGGAGGAAACTTTGGTCTTACCCGGCAGGGCTCTCTGCCCGTGTCTACTGACCAGCACCCTCGGTTCAAGAGCTTTTGTTTCTTTTTGGCACCTCCCCGGCATGGAGCACCCTGGACGTTAGGGAGGTATTCGCTCCGAGGTGGTGCTCCTGAGACGGTGACTGGTAAGTAGGTGCCTGGGATCGCAAGGGGCTCTGGCAATATGTTGACAAACTCCAGTAGGTGGACAAACTCTGACAACATGCAGACAAACTTCATCCCATCAGCTTGGATTGCTGATGGGGAGAAGGCAGAGGAATGCCCATCTGCTGATGACAGGTCACCTTCGAGGGGAGCAGAAGCCACCATGAATGGTGAGCAAATTGAATGAAGAGGATGGAGTGGGTGTGTGTGTGCTTGGGCAAGCTGCTTCCTGAAGCTATGTCCAGGAGGCTTGGGAGGAAAGGGTTAGCGAAGACACCAACGTGGAGAATGCCTGACGGGCAGGGTGCGGTGAGCCGCTTCAGGGCTGTGCAGAGTGGCCAAAGAGGGATGTATCTGTGTCTTCAGCCCTGTTTCTGCAGGCAGCTAGCGGTAAGAGGAGTGGTGACCCCCTTGACAGTCCTTGGCAGGCTGCAAGGGGCTATGACAGCCTTTGCCAACCTGCGGCTTTCCTCCAGATGTTTTGGACTTCAACTCCCAGCATTCCTGATCATTTGCCATGCTGGCTGGGGCTGATGGGAATTGACATCCAAAATATCTGGAGAGCACCAGGCTGGGGAAGGCTGGGCTATGGTATAGCAGCTAGGTATTCAGAGGCGTTGGGGGAGTGGAGGGTGGAGTGGGGGACAAACCAGCATTAGTTGAGACAAATTGTGGCTTGTCTGATGGTCCTAAAGCAGGATCCTGACTTTTCTAACAAGTCATAGTTAAAGCCAACGATTGCTGCAACCAAAGAAGCTCAAACCAGGAGCACTGTGGATTCGTCCTTGGCTCACTACTCCCATGAGCCACCAGGGCCTGGTGGTGGGAGGAGGAGGAACTGCAGTCTGTGCAAAGCAAAACACAACTCAACATCTTCCTGGGGGATCAGGTGACACCAGAGAGCCAATCCAGTGCCAGGGCCTACTATATAGCTCCCAGCTTTGCTGCATCTGCTCAGTTTGAAGACTTTGTCACTGAGGGAGTCCACCACGTTAACCTTCCGGGCTTCCAGGCTGCCTAGAGCATCCAAAATCCAAAAAACACATTCATACCTGAGAAAGTGGCGACAGCGTAGGAGAGACCTGTTGGGCCTGGGTTCTCCTCGAGTCTGTGTTCAGCGAAAGGGGGCTGACGGACGGTTGTTGGTGCTGCTGGGAAGAGGCTTGTGTCGTTGTCATTCCTGCGGCCAAAAGAGGGAATCAGCATGTGTGACAATATTCCAGAGGGATTTTCCAAACGCTTGTTCTCACATCAAAGGGACAATTCTGATGTGGCTGATTTGGGACATGTTTAGGATGCATAATCTGGGCTGCCCCCAAACCAATGTATTTGTAAATCTGTCCAGCCACAGGAGCAGGAACTCAATGTATTACAGAGTTGCCTTATACCAGGTCAGACCATTGCTTTATCTAGTTTGATTTTGTGTATTCTACCTGGCAGCGGCTCTCAAGGGGTTCCAGCCCTACACAGGGATTAAACCTGTATGTCAAGCAGGCACTTTACTGCTGAGCTACGGTCTCATCTCATCCTCATAACTATTACCATGGAATGTGTTGCTTAGCTGCCATGGAACCCTAATAATCTAAACTTGCAGTTAAGACATGTCAAGTTCCTAGTCCCTATGGCAGCAAAGAATTGTAACGACGGTTAGAGGAGGATCCCGGGTACAGCGGGGGGGACGGACACTAAGTCAGCTTACAGCTGAGGTTGTGTGCATATTTACATTTAGCTGTATGGGTTTTGGTTTTTTTTAGTTATTTCACACTCTGAGCTGAACATACAGGACTGAGCAGGGTCTACATTAATTATTCTTTATTTATTGGGTTTTCCTCCTTTCCTACTTCTAAGGAGCTCAGGGTGGCATCCATGGTTCTTGTCCTACCCCATGGAGAACCAGGAGTTGGCTTACAAACAGTGATTCCCAAACTGGGAAGGAGAGGTACACACTAGCCTGCCGAAAGAGGGACCAAAGGATGCCCTGAAAAATTAAGTCATCTTGTTAGGAACAGAGAAAGCTGCTGTATACTGAGTCAGACCCTTGGTCCACCCCAGATTGCAGGGCACAGAATAATGTTACAGGAAGCCAGATTCCGCCTGGACATCAGAAAAGAATTCCTGACTGTGAGAGCAATACACCAATGGAACCAACTGCCTAGGGAGGTGGTGGGCTCTCCCACTCTGGAGGCCTTCAAGGTGCAGCTGGACAGCCACCTGTCAGGGATGCTTTGACTTGGGTCCCTGCATTGAGCAGGGGGTTGGACTTGATGGCCTCTTAGGCCCCTTCCAACTGTACTATTCTGTGATTCTACGATCTAAACCAGTATCATCAACACTGAGTGGCAGCAGCGGCACTCCAAGGTTTCATTTCTGGATTCGTTCCTGGCCCCACCTGGAGATGCCGGGGATTGAACCTGGGACCTTCTGCATGCAAAGCAGGGGCTCTATCCCACTGAGCTACGGCCCCTCCGCTGGAAGCATCCACTGTTCTGTTGCCCTCAGAGCAGGGTGGCTCTATGCAGCTTGGATCCCCCTTTTAGCTCCCCGTGACGCTCCTGCCCTTAATTCAGGATTAAAACAGGATTAAAAACAAAACAAACCCCCTCTCAATCAGAAACAGTCACCAGAGAAAGCAGGTTTGCAAGAAATAGCACAGCTGGCTGCAACAGGTAGTGGCATCGCACAACCAACCGCCTCAGACAGGAAGTGAAGTCACGCCGCCATTCCCAGGACACCATCGCCCACTGTATAGCCATGCCCTTACCCTGATTGGCTGTGCTGATGCCCATGTGTGTCAGGTTGGCTGCGAGGTTCCCGGTGCTATTGGAGCTGCTCAGGGATGGGAAAGAGGACTCTTCTGGGTCTAGCGGCGTTGGGAGGGGAGAAGGGAAGTGGATGTTTGTCAGGTCCGGCAGGGAGCCGCCCGTGTTGTGAGCAGCAGGGATAAGCGTAGTAGTGTTTTCCTGGTCAGCTGATGGAAATATGCTGCATTTGAAAAAAAAGACAGAAAAAAGAAGTTGAAGATGGAACAACTATCAGGTGGATCCACAATTGGCTACAGAATCGGACTCAAAGAGTGCTTATCAATGGTTCCTTCTCAAACTGGGAAGAGGTAACGAGCGGGGTACCACAGGGCCCGGTGCTCTTCAACATTTTTATTAATGACTTGGATGAGGAGGTACAGGGAATGCTTATCAAATTTGCAGATGACACAAAGTTGGGTGGAACAGCTAATACTCTGGAAGACAGAAACAAAATTCAAAGTGACCTCGATAGGCTGGAGCGCTGGGCCGAAAACAACAGAATGAGATTTAACAGGGATAAATGCCAAGTGCTGCACCGAGGGAGAGGAAACCAAATGCAGAGTTACAGAATGGGGGACACTTGGCTCAACAATACTACAAGTGAGAAGGATCTTGGAATTGTGGTAGATCACAGACTGAATATGAGCCAGCAATGCGATGTGGCTGCAAAGAAGGCAAATGCAATTTTGGCTGCATTAATAGAAGTATAACTTCAAATCGCGGGAAGGACAGGTTGCTTACCTGTAACTGTAGTTCTTCGAGTGGTCATCTGTGCATTCACACACATATGGGTTCTCTGCGCCTGCGCTGAGATCGATCGGAAACTTCTTTAGCTGAGATGAGCCGGGCGGGAGCCCCTCCCCCTCGCGCGTGCTCCTTAGCGCGGCTCCCGCCCGTCTCCTCAGTTCCCTGAGACCGCCTATTGCGACCCTCGGGACCGAGGCTGATTCAGGAAGAAAACTTTACTACACCTCCTCGAACCCGATGGGTACGAGATTGATAGAAAAAATTCCGAACCTCGATGTAATCGAGATCGACTAAAAAGAAAAACACACGAAATTGGACCACCCCATTTCCACCTGGGTATCCATCGAACTCGATGCAGACACCGAGAGGGGAAGGAGGGCGGGTTGTGTGAATGCACAGATGACCACTCGAAGAACTACAGTTACAGGTAAGCAACCTGTCCTTCTTCTTCGTGGTCTCTGTGCTTCACACACATATGGGTAGATTAGCAAGCTGACTTACCGGAGGTGGGTCGGTGTCGGCAGTCAGATGGTGATCGATGACAGTACCGCCCTGCCGAAGGCGTTCTGTGCCCTGGATCGAACATCGAGGCGGTAGTGCCGGATAAAGGTGGAGGGCGAAGACCAGGTTGCCGCCCTGCACAAGTCCGTCAAAGAGACTCCTCTGCCGAATGCCGTCGAAGTCGACATGGCCCTAGTAGAGTGCGCCCTCACGGAGCTTGGCAAAGCGCGACCGGCGAGTTGATATGCCAGTTTGATGGTGTCTACAAGCCATTTGGATAGTCTCTGTTTTGATACTGGACATCCCTTCTTCGGAGGGCCGTAGCATATGAAAAGTTGTTGCGTGTGCCTTATGGACTCTGTACGCGCTTTGTAAAAGGCTATTGCTCTACGGACATCGAGGCTGTGTAAAAGTCTCTCGGTATCCGATGATGGTGTTGAGAAAAAAGCCGGAAGCACAATGTCCTGGCCTAGATGAAAATCGGAGACGACTTTTGGTAAGAAGGCTATGTCCGGCCGTAAGACGACCTTGTCTTTGTGGAAAGTTGTGTACGGAGGGTCAACCCTGAGAGCGGCTAGTTCGCTGACACGCCTTGCGGATGTAATCGCTGTCAGGAACAGAGTTTTAAATGACAGAAGACGTAAGTCTGATTTCGCCATGGGCTCAAAAGGGGGTTTCATTAAAACTTTCAAAACCAACTGGAGGTCCCATCCCGGTATAATAGTTCTCGTCGGAGGGCATAAGTTCTTTACACCCTTCAGAAATTGCTTCACGAGTGGGTGTACAAATAAAGATGAACCGGTCGAGGTTGTTCGGTACGCCGTAATTGCCGCTAAATAAACTTTAATAGACGAGAGTTTAAGTCCCCGGGCCATCAGAGAATGAAGGAAGTCGAGGACAGTCGATATCGAGCAAGTTATCGGGTCTTTATCGGACATCGACACAAAGTTAGAGAAAGCTTGCCATTTCCTTGCATAAGAAAGCCTTGTTGATTGCTTTCGTGCTGCTAACAGGACTTCCCTTACTGCCGAAGAGAGGTCTGTATGCTTTGCTATCTGATCCTCCAAGCCGTGAGGTTCAGCGATTGCAGATTCGGGTGAAACACCCTGCCCTGCTGCTGGGTGAGCAGGTTGTCCTGAAAAGGTAGTTGTAGGTAATTTCCCTGAGATAGATGTAGAAGGAGGGAAAACCAGGGTTGACGTGGCCACCATGGGGATATTAGGATACAGTTTGTTCTGTCCAACGATATCTTTGCCAGTACTCGAGTCAGTAGCGGAATTGGAGGGAACAGATAGAAAAAGTCGTTGCTCCAATCCAGTAGGAAGGCGTCGGTCATCGATTTCGGATCCATAGCCGCTCTGCTGCAGAATAGTGGACAGGCCGTATTTTCGTTGGTTGCGAATAGGTCTACGTTCGGCCGGCCCCATAGGTGGAAAAGGGATGCCAATATTTGTCGATCCAGCTTCCACTCGTGCGACTGCAGCGACACCCTGCTCAGTGCGTCCGCCAGGACATTGATTTTCCCTGCTATGTGAATAGCTACAAATGACATTCGTCGAGGTAGAGCCCACTCGTACAGCTGTAGCGTCAGTCTCGTGAGGCACATCGACCTCGTGCCTCCCTGTTTGTTTAAATACGCTACCACTGTGGTGTTGTCTGTTACAATTTGAACGTGATGGGCAGTCAGATGATGTTCCAGCGCTTGTAGTGCTTTCCAGACAGCCATTAGCTCCAGCCAATTGATGTGTCTGGTTCTTTCCGCCGGATTCCAAGTGCCCTGTACGACGTGGTCGTCGGAGTGGGCTCCCCATCCTAGTAGCGATGCGTCCGTTGTTAGAATTCGGCTCGGTATCGATGGTCGGAAGGTCACGCCGTCGAGCAGGTTCGACTCTTTCTGCCACCACCTCAAAGACTCTCTTACGGCTCGTGGAACTGATAGACGAAGGGATGGTCTGTCCTTTTCCGGCTTGAAAGCTCGGACAAACCAGATCTGTAGCGGGCGCATGCGAAGCCTCGCATAGCGTACGACTGCTATGGTCGAGGCCATGTGCCCTAAGAGTCGCTGGAGTGTGCGAGCTGATGACATTGGCCGACTGTATATTTTCTTTGATAGAGCGACTATCTTCATTGCCCGTTCGTTCGGAAGGTAGGCCCGACCATCGGATGCATTTAACCTCGCCCCTATGTATTGAATCTCTTTTACGGGCTGGAGGACCGACTTCTCTGCATTCAGGCAAAGTCCCAGCTCGAGCATGAGGCCAAGGGTCTGTTCGAGCGCGTTTCGTAGCTCGAGCTTCGACGATGCCACCAACAACCAATCGTCGAGGTATGGAAAAATGGTGATGCCCCTTGTCCTCAAACTCGCACACACCGCCGCCACACACTTTGTGAATACCCTCGGCGCGGTGGAGAGTCCGAATGGAAGAACGACGAATTGGTAGGTGTCTTCCCCCACTCGAAACCGAAGGTATTTCCGGCTGTCTCCGTGGATGGCGATGTGGAAGTAGGCATCTTTGAGATCGATGGATGCAAACCAATCGGTCCTTCGGAGTAGGGGAAGGATCGATTGGAGTGTGACCATGCGGAATCTTTTCGATGGGATAAAAAGATTCACAGTTCGAAGGTCCAGGATCGGTCTGAGTCCTCCTCCCTTCTTCTTCACAATGAAGTACCTGGAGTACAGGCCGACCTCCATGTCTCCTGCGGGAACTGGCTGTATTGCTCCCTTTTGAAGGAGGGTCGAGACTTCCTCCAGTAGGACCCGCGTTGGACGGGTGGTCTTGATCCCGAGAAATGGGGGGAGGACTCCGAACTCGATCCTGTAGCCGTGCTCTATAATGCTTAACACCCATCGGTCCGTCGTGATGGTCCTCCAATTTTGGAGGTGGTTGCAAAGTCGGTGGCCGAAGAGAGTAGTCTGAGGTGGTGCAGAGGTGTCGTCGAGGTATAGCGTCGATGGTGTGTCGGTCGGGCCGGTAGGGCAGTCAAAGACGACGACGACCGAAGTCGCCCCCCTTCCTGCTGCCCCTTGGTCTTTGCTGCTGGTATTGTCGCTGGGGTTGGGTCGGAGGCTGCGACGCCCCAGGTCTCCGGTTCCCGCCCCTGTATTGACCCGCCGGCTGGTACTGCTTGGTCGGGAACGGAAACCGGGACCACCGCCGTGGCCTGAAAGACTGAGATGGTTGCTGGCGGACGAGCCCCATCTTTTTGGCCGTTGTGAAGGCCTTCTGAGCCGAGTCGAGGGAGTCATCAGTGGTGGCGTTGAATAACCCCTCGCCATCGAACGGAAGGTCCTGAATCTTCGCCCTATCGTCGGGAGTCAGAGCGGTAGAGCGAAGCCATGCGTGCCTCCTCAAGGCCACGGACCCGATCATCGATCTGGCATGACTGTCGACCTGATGCCGGGCAGTGTTCATCTGAAGTGCACCGATACTCGTTGCCTCCTTGATGTACTGAGCCGCCAGATCTCTCTTGTCGTCCGGCAGATAATCACAGAGGTCTCCCAGCTTCTCTGTGATATACATTTGATATCTAGCTAACAACGCCTCGTAGTTAGATATCTTTAGTCCGAGGGAAGACGATGAATAGATCCTACGTCCGTAGGAATCTAGCGTCTTACCCTCTCTATCTGCCGGAGTGGTGTGCTGTCTTCCCCCACGAGACTGCGCCGATTTGACTATGAGCGAGTTCGGGGTCGGATGGGAAAACAGAAACTTTGCTCCTTCCTCCTGGATCTTGTACATTGACTCCAGGCGTTTGGCCGTCGGTTTCAATGAGGCCGGAGTCTTCCAGGTTTCTTGCACCGTCTCCAACAATGTCGGCAAGAATGGAAGAAGCAGCTGGTTCGACTGTGTCGTTTTAAGGACCGCATAAATGTCGTCCTTGGCCTTCCCCTTTGACGATTTCGCCTCAACTCCCAGAGCAGTCACCAGCCGGCTGACATGCTCCGCAAAACTCCCCATGTCCTCTGATGGGGAGACTGCTTCTTTGGACTCCACCTGCCCGTCCGGGGAGGTGGAGTGGGAGGAGGAAGCCGTCGAGTCGGAATCCGACCGATACGCCGATCCCGACGAAGAGTGGCCAACTACATCAGTCGCAACCGGAAGATTTACGAGAGGTTGTGGCTGAGCTGTCGACGTCGACGCAGCTGACTCCCTCACCACTGTCGACGGGGCACGAGACACAGCCGTATCTCGGTGTGGCGTTGGGGAGTGCCTTCGGCTACGGTGTCTGTCTGGAGAAACGGAACGCCGGTGATAGTAATGGCGTTCCGACCTCTCGTGCCTTGGCGAGCGTCTCGACCTCGAGTATCGGCTCCTGGAACTCGATCCCGAGTAGTAGGAACGGGACCTCGACCTCTCACGGTATCGGGAGAGTCGAGATCGAGGACTCGAGGCCGTGGAGACCGACTCACGAGCCCGATAGTAGGGGGATCGTGATCGGCGGCGGTATTCCCGGCGCTCCTCTACGCGCCCAACTGACGGAGACAGTAACGGCGGGGAACCCCTCGAGCCCGAACGGGGTCTATCCAGTGCCTTTTGCTCCTCGAGCTGGGCTGGCGAAGCTCGTAGCTCTCCCTCCGACAGGGAAGCTGATGCAGCTGCTGGCTCTTTTTGGATCTCTCGGCCTCGAGGAGACGTAGTCGAAGCCGGAGTGGACTGGCGGGCAATCGATCCCGAAGCTCGATCCCGAGCACCAGCCAGAGCCTCTATCATCTCCACCGTACGCTTCGAGACCACCATAGTGGTCGAAGTCGACGGGACCGCCATCTCGCTAGCCGTAACCGCCATTTTCTCCTTAAGGCGTTTCGCCTTATCCTTACGGGCCTTCTTAGCGAGTTTTTTCGTTATGTCCGTTGGCGGTTTTTTTATAGACTGGGATCCCCCAGGTCGTTCCTCTGGCGCTGGTCCTTTAGCCGACAAGGATTGTTCCCACAGGAGGGCCCTCAGTTTCATTTGTCTGGCCTTCCTGGCCTGTTTGGTAAAGGCCTGACAATCCTTACAGCTTTCCACTTTATGCTCCTGCCCCAGACATAGGAGGCAGAGCGTATGCTTGTCAGCGGGGGGGGATTTTAGTCCCACACCGCTGACATTTCCTAAATGGTGCCTTGAGAGGCATAGTGAAAGATTAGATAGAAATATATAGATAAGGACAAGAACGGGGGAGAGAAGGTTTTAGGTAGGATTTTTTTGGTAATAATTTTTTTTTTTTTTTTTTTTTTTTTTTTTTTAGAAATGAAGGTATAGTTCGAAAGAGAATGAAAAAACAGAAGGTTTATGAGAGAAAAGTTTTCTAAAAGAAGTAACTAGAGAAAAATAAACTCAGCTTTCGCTTACAGAGAAGGAAGAGAAGAACCTATCGACTAGTCGCAGAGGCGGTCGAAGAGGAACTGAGGAGACGGGCGGGAGCCGCGCTAAGGAGCACGCGCGAGGGGGAGGGGCTCCCGCCCGGCTCATCTCAGCTAAAGAAGTTTCCGATCGATCTCAGCGCAGGCGCAGAGAACCCATATGTGTGTGAAGCACAGAGACCACGAAGAAGAAGTGATAATTCCCCTTTACTCGGCACTGGTTAGGCCTCATCTTGAGTACTGCGTCCAGTTCTGGGCACCACACTTTAAGAAGGACGTAGACAAACTGGAGAGGGTTCAGAGGAGGGCAACAAGGATGATCAAGGGACTGGAAACAAGGCCCTATGAGGAGAGACTAAAAGAACTGGGCATGTTTAGCCTTCAGAAGAGGAGACTGAGGGGAGATATGATCGCACTCTTCCAGTACTTGAAGGGTTGTCACACAGAGGAGGGCCAGGATCTCTTCTCGATCATCCCAGTCTGCAGGACATGGAATAATGGGCTCAAGTTACAGGAACCTAGATTCCACCTAAACATCAGGAAAAATTTCCTGACTGTCAGAGCAATAAGACAATGGAATCAACTACCTATGGAGGTGGTGGGCTCTCCCAGTCTGGAGGCATTCAAGGTGCAACTGGACAATCATCTGTCAGGGATGCTTTGACCTGGATTCCTGCACTGAGCAGGGGGTTGGACTCGATGGCCTTGTAGGCCCCTTCCAACTCTACTTTTCTATGATTCTAAGATTTTGGGCAGACATGACTTAGGGGGAATTCGTAGAACTGGAAATTGCTATGCCTCTTGCCTGGAACCTGTGTCATGCTAACTTTATGTGTTACAGTTTTATCTCATTTTTCCTCCAGGGAGGCAAGACTGGCAGAAGCATTTTCTTGAAGACTCTTCAAAGGTATTTAGAAGACTGTTTTAAAAACAAACAAACACATACCACCTTAATTCTGGCTAGCTACTTAATACAAGGTACCTGAAAGTTGAAGGGAAACACTTCCTCAGAGAGAAATGTAATAAAAAATGTTTCAAATAAGTCTTCCCTTGAAGAACTTGATCAAGCTAACTACCTGTCACAGAAGCCTGAGGCTAAATTCCAGTATCACCCCAAACTATGTTCTGCACTAACTATAGTCTGGAACCCAGATCAGATTGATTGCAAACAATCAAGCCAACCATGCTTCTTTGATTTCACTTTCCATCTTCCCAGCATTCCTGTCTCTGGGTGTACATGGTCAGCACAAAACATACTTTCCAAACCCATTTCAAATAAAGGTTTCCAATTCTGGGTTTCCTGGCAGACCCCCCCCTCCCAAAAAAACAAAAAAACCATGGTCTGTCAGTTCTGGCATCACATCAAATCACAGTTCAGCTTTATTAATCATAGTTTGGCATAGTGTTTGAACTGAGTTACAGGAAAACTTCCTTAACTGTGGTTTATCCAGCGCAGCTGGAACCTGTTTTCTGATCCTGGTTTGCCGGCTAGTCACAAACCATGGACTGCCAATTCAGGCATCGCAGCAAACCATTGCTAAACTTCAGCATGATGCTTGAGCTAAGCCCAACTGTTGAGGGGATGCTCTCCCCACCCCTACTGTTCTTGGTATTTCCAATGAAGAGCAACTATCTATTAAAAGAATTTTGAAGCCTGCCATGCTGGACTGATTCTGTTGCTCATTTCTGACATACCAGCCTTCTCTGCGCACATGCGCGCGCGCACACACACACACACAGACAAAGGAACACATCTTTGTTTTTACGAAATATCACCTGAACCTGCTGGCTTGCTTCCTTCTTACACACACAAACCAAACACAAACACACACACACACACACACCGCTGCCCCTT